>OY728137.1:1206079568-1207329568 GCA_963277665.1 Viscum album
GTCGTACCAAAATCCACTATGCTTCACTAGCTGGAGAATATAAAAGTTCGGGCATAGTCACTTTGTCCCAGACTCATTGCCTTTACAAAGGTTTAGGGAAAGCTAACTCCTTCCCTCAGGTCACTCCCGTTGACTCCCCCTGGCTCACTACCGTTGGTGAAGTCACACTCAGTTTATAGACGTGAAGGTCTCTTTAATAGATAGACATGAAGTTCATTATCTCCTGTTTAGCATCAGACTTTGATTGCATCGGAGTCCAGAGTTAATGCTCTGTTAAAGTCCAAATTCCAACCACTGATGAATACCCCTTTTCCCTTGTCCACTGGGAAAACAACCTTTGGAAAAGGCCTTGAAAAAGTACCCTACTTCTCAAGGCTCCCAATTTTGAAAAGATCAAACAAGCCTTTGCGGAGTCCCTGCCTTTTCGCGAAGCTCAATCGTGAAGCACTCTCGCGATGCTCCAGCCTTCGCAGTGCTTGGCTACCGTGGAGCTCCTGCCTCTTCGCGAAGCTCACTGAGCCAACGCGGGGCGCACAACTTTCGCGGACCTCGAATAGCCGCCGCGAAGCTTCACTTTCGCGAAGCACACTGCCTTCACGAGAGACCTTTGTGAGCCGAGAGCAAAGGAATTTCTCTGAAATTCTCTCTACCTCTCTCGAGGGGGTCAACCACTATTTATAGGCGATTCCAGCGACCATCGACCGTTCTGCGCGAAGTCAGCACCACGTCAGCTCAAATCGCGAAGCTCTGAAGTTCCCGCCGAAATTCTCTCAAAATCGCAAAGCACTATGGAAATTTTCCATTGGCGGAGCTCATCGTAATCACGGAGTATTGCCGTCATCATTCCATCACACCTTCGCTGTGAAACTCCCTCGCAAATCCCTTCACCGCCGCGATGCGTTTCAACTCTGTCGTTTGCGAAGCTTTGACGTAATTGCGAAGACTCACCGCCTCCATTCTTCTGTTCTTCGTGATTTCAAAACCATGCATCCTCTCTTCACGAAATTCATGCCTTTTCCATATTTAATTATTATCTTCACGGAAATACACCTTTCGCAATGCTCAACAACTCCAGATTTTGGACCCCAAAAATTTGGCATACACTGGAAAACGGCGCCACCTTCAATACTGTTGTCTGCTTGAATGGTATGATCTCTTTGCTGGTACACGATCCGAACTTCCATTGATGATTGAAAACAAACACAAACCATACTCCAAATAATGCATAGAAGGCCATGGTTCCAACAATCTCCCCATTTGGGTTTGTTGGCAATCAGAAGATAAATTCAATAGATCTCTATCTATGTGAAAGCCAAAAACACAGGAATCAACTCAGCCAACACTCTAAGTCTACGCGAGCAATGCTCAGTGTAGAAAAAAATAGAGGAGGCTTGAATTGGGTTCCACTGTTTTCCTTCTCATTCTTCTCATCACAGAAGTTTCCTGAATTTATGCAATTCTCTTTTCTCCCCCATTGACAATAAATCCAAAGACTAGTAAATTTTTCATGTTCAGCTCAAACCATACTCCCCCTGGATAGTATCTCCCCTATAAACCTACATCATGTCCATAAACAGATTAAAACAGTTATAACAAACGGGGAGAGGGGAATTCCGTAATCTCTTTATGCACTGGGAGGTGGCCGAACACTAAGGTTCAACAGATGCTTCTCAAACACAGCTGCTGACATTTGCTTTGTCTGGATATCAGCCACTTGCTCATCTGTTCCCACATGATCCAATCTAATCACGCTTTGCTCAACTTTCTCATTGATAAAGTGATAACTGATTTCAATGTGTTTTGTATAAGAATGCTGAACAAGATTCTTCGTAAGATCAATTGCGCTATTATTGTCACAGTAAATCACCATTGGTTGCTTCACCTCATTGCCAATATCAGTTAATTGCTGCTTCATCCATAGTAGTTGAGTGCATGACTTTGTGGCGGAGATATACTCAGCTTCAGATGTACTAAGAGAAGTACTTTATTGTTTCTTGCTCAACCAGCCAACACATTTAGGCTCAATATAGAAAGCTCCACCACTAGTGGACTTTCTGTCTACTACATCACCATCCCAGTCAGCATTAGAAAATGCTGATAATTCACAGTCCCTGCCTGCAGCAAAAAATAACCCGAAGTTATGTGTACCTTTAATGTATCTCATGATTCTTTTTACTGCTCCCATATGTTACTCCTTTGGATTACTCTGAAAGAGGGCCGCAAGGCATGTTGCAAAGACAATATCGGGCCTTGTTGCTGTCAGATATAGTAGGCTTCCAATGATCCTCCTGTACAAGTTGGGATCAACATAGTTCCCATCCTCATGCTTCCCAAGTTTAGTTCCAACTACAATCGGAGTTGACATTGGTTTGGAGTCTTTCATATTGAACTTCTTCAGTAGCTCTCTTGCTTATTTTTCCTGAGAAATGAAAGTATATTCCTTTTTTGAATCACTTGCAGCCCCAAGAAATATGTGAGCTCCCCAATCATAGACATTTCAAATTCTGATTTCATGTGGTTGGAAAATTCATCCACTGATTTCTGCCTGCTGCCACCAAATATGATATCATCAACGTAGACAAGAACCATGAATTGATCTTTTAGAGAAATCTTCACATAGAGACTGTGATCAACTCTTCCTATTTTGAATTCCAACTTCTTGAGATATGAATCCAGCGGTGAGTACCATGCCCATGGAGCCTACTTCAAACCATATAGAGCTTTCTTCAGTTTGCAGACCTTTGTTTCATCAGTACCCAAAACAAATCCCACTGGTTGTTCAATGTAGACTCCTTCTTCGAGTACACCATTCAACAATACTGTCTTGACATCCATTTGATATACTTTATATCCTCTTTGGAGTTCCATGGCATGGAAAAGCCTGATTGACTCCAGTCTAGCCACTGGAGCAAAGGATTCTCCAACATCAATGCCTACAATCTGGGAGTATCCTTTACATACCAGTCGTGCCTTGTTTCTGATGACACTTCCATGCTCATCAAACTTAGTTTTGAAGATCCATTTGGTACCAATAACATTGTGACCTTCGGGTCTCTGGACAAGATCCCATGTCTGATTCTTGTCAATCTGATCAAAATCATCATTCATGGCTTTCACCCAAGATTTATCTTTTGCAGCTTCTTCGAATGAGGATGGCTCTACAATTTATAGAAATACAGATTGCGTGGTATTCCTTATCCTTCTTGTTTGAGTGGGTGCACTCCTGTCCCCAATTATGTTGGATGGATCAATCTCAGCTCTTCGATTTCTACTGCGAGGTTCATTAGTATTCTCTTCAGCCATAGTATGTTCTTCAGATTCTTCTTCTGAGTCAACATCATGATGTGACTGCTGAGTATTTTGAATAGCTTCCTCTATTTCTTCATTTGTATTTTCTTCACGTTCACATTCTTCCTGACATTCTATCACATCAGCATATGACGTCCTCGAAGCATTTGTGGTTTTCTCTTCAATTATCTTAACATCACTGCTTTCCACAATCCTTCCTAAACGCTTGTTGAAACATTTGTAGCCTTTGATGTTCATTGAGTAATCGAGGAAAATTACTTCATCTGCATTGTCGCCATATTTCCCTTGATTTCCTTCTTTTTTCCTGATGAAGAATTTACTTCCAAAGACACGAAAGTATTTTAGAGAAGGCTTCCGTCCATGCCACAATTCATAGGGTGTCTTCGTCTCACCTATATAAAGTCCTGTTCGATTCTGAATGTACACTGCAGCTTGAACAGCCTCTTTCCAGTAATTTCGTGGAATACGACTCTCGATCATCATAGTTCGTGCCATGTTGTTCACCTGTCGATTCCTACGTTCAACAACTCCATTTTGTTGTGGAGTTCTCATAGCAGCTACCACATGCTTTATCCCAGGCTTCTCCAGATAATTCTCAAATTCAATGGATGTGTATTCGCCTCCATAGTCAGATCACAACACTTTGATTGTTCGTCCAGTATAATTCTCGGCGATTTGCCGATATGTTTTCATGCAGTCAAGGACTTGTCGTTTTTTGTTAATGACCATCACACATGTCATTCTACTGTAATCATCTATGAAAAGGACATAATACCTTTCTCCATGAGTTCCAGCAACATTTATTGGCCCACAAAAATCTGTATGAATCAGTTCAAGAAGGTGATATGCCCTTTTCTTCTTTGGCCGATATGAACTGCAGACTAGCTTCCCACGAATACAAGCATCAAAAGATTTTTCACGCTCACGCTTCAGGTTGGGAATGTCCATGACAATTCTCAATTTTGATATTTTCTCCATGTCTTGTTGATTGATGTGTCCCATTCTCCGATGCCACAAATTGTTTTCTTCTTCAACAGTCATGTAACATACATTTTCTTCACTATGAACCTGATATAAGTTGCCTTCTGTTCTGCATCCCTTCATAAGTGAATTGCTAGTCTTTCCCTTGATAGTGCAGCCTTTCTGATTAAATGTAACTATATGTCCTGAGTCACAGAGTTGACTCACACTGAGGAGATTATGACATAGGCCATCTACGTAAAGGACTTCAGTCTTCTTTAGTTCTCCATTAGCTAATTCAGTACTTCCACTTCCTTTGATTTTCAGAGCCCCATCATTACCAAATCTTACTATACCATCGACATTCCTTATGATATTCGTTAGTAGGTCGGCATTACCTGTCATATGAGATGAACAACCGCTATCCAAAATCCAGGTACTGTTGTTCTTTGTAGCTTTGAGGGCCACCTCTGCAAGGTAGGATTTCTCAATCTTCTTCCCTTACTTCCATGAGACATTATATCGAGTATAAAAAACTGATGGACTTTCAATTATCTCTTCTACATACCCAGGTTCTTCATAGTCAAAGTCTTCTTTGAGAGGTGAAAACCTGTTTGAAAGAGAAACATTGTCTTGCTGACGAGACTTGACTTGTCTTTAACTTCGGTATGAGGTGTCCATGGCCCTTCTCTGCCTGCAATTAGCGGCCTTATGACAAAAGTTAGAACAACAAAAACAATATCCATAGAAATTATTTCTTCTATAAGAATTAGGATATGAAATTGTTCTCCTTTGTTGAGCTTCTATATCTTCTCCATTCAGATAGCTTCTTGCCTCTTCACAATAAGACATGGTATGTCCCAGATAGCCACAGAACTGACACTTCATGAGAGGAAATGTCTTCTCACTTGAATTTCTCCTCATACCTTCTTCCTTGGGAGAATAGTAAGACTGTCTGTCATTTCTGAATTTTTGAGTATAATTTTCAGGTCTCCTTTTTGTTTGGATTGAGGGTTCCTTTTTCGGCACTCTAGGTAACATTTCAACATGTTCAACTTTCATCTTATCTTTCTTTTGGATCTTTTCACTTCTAGCTATTGATGTCTCAGCCTCACATCCAATTCCACTCTTTCCCATGCAAGCGGGTCTTTGATTATCAAGATTCTTCCAACCCCATCTAAACCACACTTGGCTCTTTCTAGTAATTTTGCATCTGAGAATCTTCCAAACTGTATTTTCTTCCTCGATTATTTTGGAACTGATTCAGTCTCTAGTTTACTCCTTAGAGTAACTACTTCCTCCTCAAGACCATCAGCAGTCTTGGATTTTTCATCCAGTATGGAGGTGAGGTCATTGATCACCTTTGCCTTCTCTTCAATTCTCAGCTTCAGATCTACTACATCATCATTGCTTTAAATTATTTTAGGATGTACCTTCACAAATTCTTCCAGTCGTTCAATTTCAGCTTCAAGTTGATCAACACATTCAGTTGATTCTTCTACAATTGATTTCCACTTATTGCAGCTCATACATTTAATCTTATGCTTACTAACTGCATCCTTAAGTTGCATCTCAAGATCTACACAAGTTCTCAGTTGTTTTTCTCCATCAGTATCTTTGGACTTTTCGACAGTGGCCATCATAGAAGCATGGTTCCCAGTTTTGAATTCTGGTTCTTCTTCATCACAGAATTCATTATCATCTTCTTCCTCTTCACAGACAAAACTCTTCCTTTGCATTTTCTTACCATATTTGAAGTCACCCTTTTTGAAGAACCTTCTCTGAGGCTTCTTGAGGTTTTCATCCTCACTGTCTTCATCATTGATCATTTTTAAGCACTAAGAGGCAATGTGCCCAACTTTTCCACAATGGAAACACGCGAGAGGTAACTTCCCTTTGAATTTCCCTTTCCCCTTCTGGAACTTCTTTGCAATGAGAGAAAGAATTTATTTTTCTTAGTCATCTTCACCGCTACTATCCTTTGATATTTTCAGTTTATCCATGGCCTTGAATGCCATTTCCTTGCTCACCCGAGTCGTAACATCTTCTGGTTTGACTCTCATTTCATATGCTACCAAGCTGCTCAGTAGATCATCTAGAGAAAGTTTGGAAAGATCTCTTTCCTCAAGGGCTGACACCTTCACATTATACAGAGGTTGAAGTCTTCTTAATATTTTCTTTACAATATCAATTTCTTTGATTTCTTCACCTAGACCCCGAATTGCTCCAACTACTTCAGTAAATCGATTGAAGAATGAGTCTGCATTCTCGTCTGGATGAATCTTTAGATCATCAAACCGATTGCGTAACACTTGTAGTTTTTCCTCCTTCACTTTTCTATCTCCTTCATAAATATTCTCAAATTTATCCCATATGGATTTTTCTGAGGTGCAATTCATAACCTTTAGGTAGATCTGATCAGAAAGGGCTGTAGTGAGTGCATTCTGTGATTTAGCATATGCATCAAGAAGTTTCCTGTCTATTTCAGTCATAGCTAGGCCTATTGGAACAGTGACTTGTATTCCTTGCACAGTAGAAAAGAGAACTTCCATTCCAAGAGATCTTAGATGAGATCTCATTCTGTTCTTCCAGATCTGGAAATTGCTTCCAACGATGGGAGGGACTCCCCTGACATTGACCGCGTTTTCCATGACGAAAAAGGTCAGATTCAACACCAGCAACCTTTACCATCTGATACCACTTGAAGGACCCCGAGACACCCTGAGAGGGGAGGGGTGAATCAGGGTGACAACATTTTCTTGTAATGTGATGGATCTTCTTCCCACGTTGGTAGGAACTTGTTGAACCTGTATGATGAAAAAGATCAGAAAGCAAACATGCACATGCACAGAGAAGACACATCCCTTTTTACATGGTTCACCACTAAGGGATACGTCCAAGGAGCATACGCTGACAAGTTGTCGGTCGTACCAAAATCCACTATGCTTCACTAGCTGGAGAATACAAATGTTCGGGCATAGTCACTCTGTCCCAGGCTCGCTGCCTTTACAAAGGTTCAGGGAAAACTCACTGCTTCCCTCGGGTCACTCCCGTTGACTCCCCTTGGCTCACTAACGTTGGTGAAGTCACACTCAGTTTATAGACGTGAAGGTCTCTTCAATAGATAGACATGAAGTTCATTGTCTCCTGTTCAACATGAGACTTTTGCTGCATCAGAGTCCTGAGTTAATGCTCTGTTAAAGTCCAAATTCCAACCACTGATGAATACCCCCTTTTCCCATGTCCACTGGGAAAAGAACCTTTGGAAAAGGCCTTCACAAAGTACCCTACTTCGCAAGGCTCCCAATTTTTCAAAGCTCAAACAAGCCTTCGCGGAGTCCCTACCTTTTCACGAAGCTCAATCACGAAGCACTCTCGCGATGCTCCATCCTTCGCAATGCTTGGCTATCATGGAGCTCCTGCCTCTTTGCAAAAATCACTGAGCCAACACAGGGCGCACAACTTTCACGGAACTAGAATAACCGCCGCGAAGCTCCGCTTTCGCGAAGAAAACTGCCTTCGCGAGAGACCTTTGCGAGCCGAGGGCAAACGACTTTCTATGAAATTCTCTCTACCTCTCTCAAGGGGTCGGCCTCTATTTATAGGAGATTCCACCAACCCTCAACCCTTCCACGCGAAGTCAGCGCCACGTCATCTCAAATCACGAAGCTCCGAAGTTCCCGCCGAAATTCTCTCAAAATCGCGAAGCACTACGGCAATTTTCCGTTCGCGGAGCTCGTCGTAATCGCGGAGTATTATAGTCATCATTCCATCACGCCTTCACTGGGAAAATCCCTCGCAAAGCCCTTCACCGCCGCGATGCGTTTCAACTCTGCCATTTGCGAAGCTTTGACGTAATTGCGAAGACTCACCGCCTCCATTCTTCTGTTCCTCATGATTTCAAAACCATGCATCCTCTCTTCGCGAAATTCATGCCTTTACCATATTTAATTATTATCTTCATGGAAATAGACCTTTCACGATGCTCAGCAACTTCCAGATTTTGGACCCCAAAAATTTTGCAAACACTGGAAAACGACGCCACCTTCAATACTGTTGTCTGCTTGAACGGTATGATCTCTTTGCTGGTACATGATCCAAACTTCCATTTACGATTGACAACAAACACAAACCATACTCCAAATAATTCATAGAAGACCATGGTTCCAACATGTAATTGATAACACCTTGTTATCATTTGGAAAATAATCATTTATGTTACCATCTTCATCAATTAATGATTTTTCAATAATAATTTGATGTAATGATAATACCTACATGTAAAAATGGTAGGGAATTAATCTTCACATATCAATACATTAAAAAATACATTTCCATTAAATGGACTTTTTCCCATCATGTATCAAGACATGTTTGGTCTCATAATATAATTAATTATAATGATAGAGAAATGACTATTTAAACTGTTTATATCCTATTGTTTCATTATGTAAATTCATTAATATATATGTTTAATAGATTTAGTTTTAACTGGTATAAATCAATTTAATAGAATATGGTACTAGCAGTATTTTTTTTCGTATGGGGTGGTTTAATCCACCACCAATTAGTTCCATGGATGTTTTTTAAAACATCCCTTAATGTTGGCATATGAATTGAACTAGATTTTTTTTCACCCATTTAGTGGTGATTTCTAGACAGTGTTGAGGAATGATATATAGTGGTTGTTATTTTAATTTTTAGTAGTGGTTTTGTATCTCAAAACTGGTTAGGTTTGCAAGGTGGTCTAAACCACTACTATATGAAATAATATATTGTGGTTTTTTAACCATCATAAAAAATTTACCATATATAGATATGGTTAAACCGATGCTATAATTTTTTTCAAATATAGTAGAAGTTTAAACCAAAAAAAAATTTACTCTTCAAAAAAAAATCTACAAAACCTATAGCCTCAAAAAATATACAACAACCATAAAAATGATATTTATATAATAAAATTACAAAATATCTAATTACAAAAAATTATAATAACTATAAAAAATAAAGATGGAAGAGGCCAATAAATTAAAATAAATGAGAATCATATTCATATTCTAATTGGAATAAGAGTGCAGTAGTAAATAAATATTCAATTAGGACATAAATAAAACATGAGGGAAATGTATGCCAGATTACACTACTACAAAAATGGGTTTATCCAAATCTAGGTATCTAACAGTGAAAGATAAAAACATTGTTAAATACCCTTTTTCTGTGCTAATAAAAGGGTTTTTAATGTGGTCTTTAACAACGCTAAAAATCCTGCTAAAGGGGGGCATTTATTAGTGATTTTTACAAGATTTGATAAAGGTATATTTAAAAACAAAATATATTTCATTAAAAATAATATATTAATATATAAATGAAAATATATTCATATACATAATATATATATATTTTAAACATGTTTTAGATATATATAAATAGACATTTACACTTAATATATAAGATATTTAGTGAAAAAGGATTATAGAATATTCTTAACAAAAATTATTAATTAACCATTTTTTAATTATCATTGAGTAATAATCATTTAATAAAAATTTGTAGAAAAAATCATAAAATTAATAAAAGATATAAAATAAGTTGAAAACATAACTCAAACTTCAAATGGTTATAAATTTTTTGGGTGTCCGTTTGGGATCTACCACATATCAAATCAAAGAGTTTGATGAGCTCTATTCCAAAGTGACAAAAGGACCCTTTGTTAAAATTTTCTAGTCTATAAAAATCACATAAGTCCTCTAAAACTGAGGTTTTAGCCAGGATACCCAAATTTTTTATGAATCAATGGAATTCCGACATCATTTAAGGGGGTGTATTTCAATTTATCAATGGGGGATGAATTTATTCTAAGGGATTACATTAAAATTGATATTATGGGTTTGAAATTTTATAGTTTTTCACAATTTATTGTTATTTATAATCAAATATATAGCAATATATAGATATTTTTTATATTTTCACACATAAAAATTTAATTTTATAAATAAATTGTTATGAATAATTACATATAGAATATATTTATTAAAATAAAAATATATAAATATATACGTATATATAAACCTTTATGAAAAAATATATATAATCATATACAAAAATGTATGGATAAAAACGTAACAAATTATATATATATATATATATATCAGAAATTGTGAAACAAAACTGTATAGGGCAGTAGAAAATGATTTGATGTATATGTTGGATGAAGAGGGTTTGAAACTTTCAGGATAAAAGGGCACATGTCGGAGGGTGATATTATCTAGAGCGATGATAAAGGGGTGAAGGGAAGTTCTACAAAATTGGATGGGTGGGAATCTCTGTTGAAGGGGGATATGTAGGACATGGGGAAAAAATATGCATCCCCTATCAGCATGGAATTTAACAGCATTAAACAAATGTGATACTAGATAACCCTTTAAATAGTGTTATTTTTAACACTGGTAAAATCTTCAGGCCTTTAACCATGATCAAATTATCAGTGCTTTTTTAGCACTAATAATGACCTATTCTAGTGTTGTTAAATTCCATTTTTGAAGTAATGTTATAATATTTTTTTTGAAATGATAATGACTTATTATATATAATGAATTATAATAGGATGTGAGAATAAATAATAAGAATATGAAGTGTTTTAAAATTGGTTTAACCAAGTTGATGATATTAGTGAGTACAAACCCAGGTTTACCAAGATAGGCACAACAATCAATGAAACATACATAAATATATATGAAACGTTCACCAATTATAGAGTTAAAAATACAATCAATAATAAATAAATTATAAATATAATAATGTAATATAAAATAAAAATTAATCAAATACCTTATCAAAACATAAAAATACACCACAAAAATTTATAAAAAAAGAAGTTCCTGTAAAATTAATACCTAAAAACCTCATCGTATTTCTGCTTCATCCTTTCTTACATATAATTACATTCTACAATATTACCACAAGAGATATTTCCTCCACAAAATCACATTACACCCCATCATATATATAACCTCTCAATTCATTTCACAACATCACCCCCTCTGCATATCCATTTCATATATCTTTTACATTTTCACCACACAATCTATTTAATAATTTCCAAATCATCACAAAAAGACATCCATCATGACCCAAATAAATAAATAACATGAAATGGATTAATATAATAATTTTCCAATAAAAATGATTCCACATAACAAGACAACAATGAAATACCCTCGTATTCTCATCAACCATTCCTCCAACAATCACTAAAAATATTCACACATCACTATAAGATTCAAAAATTTCTACCACCACCTCACTTTAATTATGGAAACAACACAACAACTCCCTATCCAAAAGTCATAACAGTAATAACATTAGAAACAATGGATAAATCCAAAAACATATACAACCATGAATTAATTCTATTCTCCCCATTATATAGGTCAATAGAACTCTCCCTCTTAAAATGAGCTTACTAAAATCACTAATTTCATCACATTAATCATATGATACACATACCAAAAATAATATAACATTTAGGAAAATGATATAAATATTACACCTTCTCATACATAACCCATCTCCTGATACATCCCCTAAACCATAACAATTTCTCCTTAGTTGGATTATAACAACCCCATATTTCTTTATTTTACAACATTTTCACAAATATTAAGATATAACAACATCAATTATATTTTTTAGTCAATATAGAATAAAATAATGAAATTAAATTACAAAAAAACTATATCAAACTCAAACCCAATAAACCAGAGTCAGTGGTAATTTCTTACAATTTCATAGATATAATAAATCGCATCAACAGGGATCTATCAGTTTAGTATTCTTGAAAAACTAGAAAAAATATATGGTTCTCTTATTACATTGGTAGTTAAACATAGAATATAACAAGGGAAAATAAACTTCTTCCTTGACACTTATTCAACGATTTCTTCTTCATATCATTGGGAAGGAAATCAAATTTAATGGTGATCTCAAATATTAGGTAAGGAATATATGGATCAATAATAAGCGAATAAAATTCAATAAGGAATAAGAATTACGGAAAGGTAAATAACTAAAAAACAAATGCTTTGAATACAATGAGAATGAATATGCACCCATAGATTTTTTCATAGTGAAAATATAATGGAAACTAATAACTAAGAATTGAATGTAGAAAATGTTTAATCATTTGAAATCATGTATCTGAAACATGAACCATTATACCATCAAGATATTTTAAGTTTGTGGGTTAAAACCCATCTGATGTTTCATGGAAACAAACACCATGTGTTTGTCACCAACTATTTTGTCTCATTAGACCTATTGATACATCAAAGAGATATATATAATTGGGATTCACCCATCACTACAAGTCTAAATCATTCTTCCTACATATATTTAATTCATGAACAATACGACCATTCAAAATATCCATAATGAGTAGAAAATAGGGATTTATCAATATTTACCTAGTTAAAACAACGTTCAATGAAAAAATCGTACATATAATCGTAAACAACTAAGATAATAATCATATCTGTGATTAAATAAATATGGATATTTAATTAAATTTTCCTTGAATGATGATCATAAATAAAAGGATGTATATATATATACCACACATCCTGAATAAGTGGTGAACATGGAATAACCAAAGGTAATATCATAATGTTGTCCATAAAAGAATGGATTTAAATCATACATAGACATTAATAAGATAAAATATGCATAAATAATGATAAATTAGTTCTGAATTAAATGAAAATATGTAAAAATAGTGTTAAAGAAACTTTAGAAATGATTAAATTTAGGATGATTTAAAGGAAAATATTAAAGAGTACATAAAGCATAAAAAAGAATAATTATTTGCATAAAGAAGAGATGAAATAAGATAGTTTATCATTGTAAAAATGCGTGTTTTTTTAAAAGTTTTTTATTAAAATATATTATGGATTATTCTTTAAAATGGGTAATAAATTGGAAATTTCCATTTAATCGAGTATTCTTATCGAGAGAAATTTAAATTGGGAACCTTATAAAAGATATATTTCCCTGTTAAAGAAAGATAAAATATGTTAGGTAAATATTTTTGAAGAATAAGAACAATATTTACAAGGATTAAATATGAATAATTAAGATTTTATGTTTGGGTAAAGGGAGATAAACCATAATCTGATGAAAAATTGGGGTTTAGAGAGAAACTCATACCTTATGCTAGAAAGTGTTATACACCTTCAGTTAATGTCATCTATAATAAAATTATTTTCATTAATAATTTAATTCTGAACTTATTAAAAATATATTTTATTTATTATAATCTTATTAAGTTTATTTGTGGCATTTTTGATGAGATATAATATTAAATTTTTTCATTCGAGAGTGTTTGTTTTCGTGGTTTTCATGATCGGTTCGCTTCTATAAAAGTATGGAAGTTCATATAAATTATTATAATTATCCAAGATTCAAATTATATTTTATTAATTAACATATATAAGATTAAATGGTCTTATTTTTTTTAATATACGAGGATGAATTGTTAGACAAAATGTTAATGATAACTATTTACATTATTTTGGGATTTTTTGATAATCAAAAATTAGTTTCGTTTTATTAATTAATAGTTTGAATATATGCTGGTTATATAACATTATATAACTTATAATATGTATAATAAAATATTTTTTAACCATAATAATTTTTTATGACCATACATGAATGCGGTAATGGATAATGAAAAGGCACCATCCACAATGACGGTAAATCGACACATCATGGATGATGTTTTCGTTTTAAGAATAAAAGGGAGGAAATAAGGGGTTTGATGATGGATATTCCATTAATATAATAAAATTAAAATATATAAATCATACTAGAGTTACCATGTTACTTTTTATAGGGGAGGTTAGGGAAGGATGAAAAAAATAAATTAAAATAAACTAAAAGAGAATGAAAGGGGATTTTACCTCTTTAATTTATTCTCATTGAGAACCCCCTTAAAAAACATGGGTATGGACTATTATTGATACCCAAATCTACATGACATTGGTAATGGGTTTGGGATAGTAATTTATCAGTATATAATCAAGCACCATGTCTTATATGGTGTGAGGATAAGGTGTTGTATTTATAGTGGAGAAGATATGTGTGTTTTATTATTTATTCATTAGTTATTTATGTTGGATGAACACAATCAATAGTGATTATTCCCAAGATTAAAAATAAAAAATAGATAATTAAATTGTAAGTTAATTGTTCTCACATCATCCATAAATCTTAAATTACTCAAAAATTCTTTTTTTACTTATAATGTTAAATACCATAAATTATCCTATTTCACTATTAACCAAAAATTTAACTATTTTAGAAAAATCCAAAAAATTCACCCTATTTTTTTTGAAGTGTCGAATTAAAAAATGGACTCCATTTTTCAAAAATAATTTTCTAAATAAGAGAAACTTTTCTTATTACAATCATCATTTTTTCGAAAAATACTGATTTCAAAATTATAACAGATTTCACGACACTTTTAAAATTCAATTAAGTTCCCAAAAAATTATATTATAATCATAATATAATAAAATATAAATTTATGGATATATTTTTTGAAAATAAATTTTCTTTTAAATCAATGTATTTGTTATAATATTATAAATAATCACTTAAGTTTTAAAAAAATACCAATACTTAATTTATAATTTTTGAAACATTTATTTACATATTCTAGGATATAAATATATCATATTTTCATTTTTTATATACATAATTTTTTTTACAATTTTTTTTGTGAGGTGATTATTCTAATGATTATATTACTATTCCTATCTATTTCATTACAATTTGAACAATCATTTTAATAATAAATAGTACATTACTAATTATTTAAGCCCAGTGACCTATATAATGTAATCTAACGAATGTATTGAACTTATTTAAGAAGATACAATCCATAAATCTTGGGATATTATATTATTCCCTCCTTCAAAAATTTATTCCTTAAAAGTTGTAGTGAATATTTCTTCTAAATAGCTACGAGTGTTTCTGCTTCATAACATCCCCAGGTTCCCATATTACTTATCCCATTTTATAGTTTCTCCATTGATCATTTACCAATCGAGTTATCTGATTTCTCAATTGTTTCTCTATTTTTTCAAGAATATATATCGGCTCTTTTGATTAATAAAAATTTTATTCCAATTTATTTCTTCATATATGACTACATGTGTTGGTTCTGGAATGTTCTTACATAACAATGATATGTGTAACATATCATGAACATTGGAAAGTCTTGGGGGAATTGTTAATTGGTAGGCTACAATTCCAATTTTATTCCAAATTTTTAAAGGTATGATTTACATGGGGCTTGGTTACCCTTTCACAATGAATCTTATGACACCATTCCATGGAGATACTTTTAGAAATACATGATATCTGACATGAAATTCCAAATCCTTTCTCCAATTGTTAGATTAAATATTTCACCGACTTTGAGATTCTTTAATATTAGCCTGAATAATCTGTACTTATGTAGTTGTCTCATCTAATAAGTTTTAGGCCTAAAACTTTCCCCTCACCAACATCATCCCTACAAGTATAAGCTCTCCATCTCTTTCCAAATAATGCTTTATATGGCTCCATTTGAATAATGGAACAAAAACTATTATGGTAGGAAAATTACACCAAACATAAATATTGATCCCATATACCTTTATTGTCAAGTGATTTTGATATCAAAATGTCTTATAATGTTTGTATAGTCTTTTCTGACTTTTCCTCAGTTTTAGGGTGATAATATGTACTCAAATGAAGCTCTATATCAAATGCATTATAAATATTTTACCATAATTATTATGTAAAATAATGATCCTGATTAGACACAGTCGACAGAAGTGGACCATGAAGTCTTATAAAATCATTAATATATAGTATTTCTAGGAACTAAAGAGGTAAATTTTATCATATAGCTATAAAATGGGACAATTTTTTAATATGGTGAATAATAATGCATATTGTACCATTGTTTCTAGGGGTATTTGATAATTTAGTAATGAATTATATAGTAATGGCATCCCACTACCACATAGGTATTTCTATAGGATTCATGACTCATATAAGACAATATCTCTTAACCTTCACTTGTTGATAAACTGTTCATCTTGACACATAGTCAACAAATTTATATTTCATATTATCCTACAGGAAATGTTCCATTATATATATATACATCTTAGTATTACTATGGTTTATAGAAAAGGTTTTGTTATGAGAATCATCTAATAGTTCCATTTTTAACACATGTATTATTTGCACACAAAACCTCTGTCTAAATTTCTCAATCCCATCCTCATAAACAAGTTCTTTTAATCCTCCATCTTTAATGGTTTAATTTTCTTTTCAAAATTACCATCATTAGATTGAGAATTATTATCTTCTATATTAAATATGGGTTTTCAATAATTTGAAAAAATGAGTGATGTTTCACCTTCCTTAACAATTCCCATATTCATCTTTAAAAAATCCATTAATATAGTATTTTTTTTAAATCACCATTTGTGTTAGGAGTCCATGATTGTCCATTTATAATGCACCTGCGATGTTATTTTCTTTTCCTGGGTGGTCGTGCATTTTGAAATCATAATCTTGGAGTAACTCAAGCCATCATTATTTCATCATGTTGAGTATTTCTTGTGTAAATATGTATTTGAAACTCTAGTGATTCGTATATATCATTCATATTTAACCATAGAGATAGTGCCTCCATATCATAGATATAAGATTACACCTGCTATCTTAAGATCATTATTTGGATAATTTTGTTCAAAAATCTTAAACTATCTTGAGGAATATGCAATAAATTTATCATTTTTCATAAGGAAAAAACCCATTCCTTTCTTCGATACATCAATGTATATTAAGAACCCAACCTTTCGTGATGGTATATTCAAAATTAGAGCATTGAATAATATTTACTACAATTCATCAAAAATATTTTTCACTTTTTTTTCTATATTAACTTGACCCCTTTACATGTGATCTTGGTTAATGGGTTATCCAAAATAGTAAAACTTATGAATGAAATGGTGACAGTAACCCGATAAACCAATGAAACTACATACCTCTCTTATATTCTTTAGTGAAGGTCATACATTGATTGTGTGTGTCTTCATAGGATTAACATAGATTCCATCCCTACTGATAATATGGAAATGAAAAGAAATTTCTTGAACCCATAATTCACACTTGTTAAATTTACAATATCACTCATTCCATATTAGACTCTCAAGAATGATCCACTCATGATTCTCATTGTAATCATAGCTTTTAAAATACTCTAGAATATCATCAATGAATACTACAATAAAACTGTCAAGATATTCTTTGAATAATATGTTTATTAGATCATTGAAAACTGAGGGTTGATTAGTAAATCCAAAAAGTATATGTCACGACCTGTCCCCTATGGCCCAGGCCATTACTACCCCAATCCCACCTTCCATATGCCAGAGGTTGGTGACTAGCACCGAAAAGAGTATTCCCAAAAACTGGGAATGAATTACCTTTATAACCTGTAAACACACTCAACAAATCACACAACAAGATACGAACAACAAGTAAACTGTATAACAAAAGTGTCCTGAAGTAAAAGGGGCAGGAAATACAGACCCAACAGTAAAGGTACAAGTACAACTAAAATACAAAACTGCTAAATAAAAAGTAAATCACCTACTGGTTCATTCTCTAAGGTTCCTACCTATAGGGTAGGTACATACTATCTTCTCAGCACTCCACGTCATCCCATCTCTTCTGTGTACCGAAACGCCATATGGGCCACCTATGGGCACCGTCCAGTCCAGGTACCCACATCCTTAATCAGCACTGTTTTTCATCTACACCATACTCAATAAGGTGCGAGAATAGCCCATGCATGGGTGAGTATAACGATACTCAGTAGGGAGCCTCATACCCTCAATGTCTCATAAGATCCACAAAGGATAAACCACAAAGCACGAAGTCAACTGTAAACCCTACTTAGGTATATTACCCTACATATACCTAAGTTAACAAGTATACCAATCTCAATCAATAGGAAACATAGGGTCCAACACAAACTCCCAAATCCCAACTATTCCATAAAGAAAGGAAAATGACGGAGGTGAGTACCGTATAGGTACATCACACATAAGAAAACCACCAAGGTATTACCACAAAGAAAGTACCGCATAGGTATGAACTTAGCTCACACCAGGTATAACAAATGTATGGTAGTAGAGATGATTAGTTATATTTACTGAATCATCTTACTCTATTAAGAGGCTCTACTGCTAACCTACATAGAATCCCAAGGAGCTGACCCACACAGGATTTCTAGGAGCTGACCCGTAGAGGATCACTGGAGCTGACCCACACAGGATGGCTAGGAGCTGACCCACAGAGGATCCCAAGGAGCTGACCCACAAAGGTTTGCTGGAGCTGACCCACAAAGGATCACTAGGAGATGACCCACATAAGATCACTTCGAGCTTACCCAAATAATATTGATGGATCTGACCCACACAAGATCGCTATGAGCTAACTCGCATAGGATCTCTAAGAGCTGACCCACAGAGGATCACTAGGATCACTCTTCTCGTCACAGCCTACTACTAAATTTTCACACTGGGCTTGCTCGTCTCCGGGAGAGTCTGCTCCCCAAGCCACTGGTATATTCTCCAACTTCCATAATGTCCTGGGAATAAGCATCTCAAAGGTTCTCCACGTTATAGGGGTATCAATTCAACAAACGATGTGTCAATCGGACATCCGGTTTGTGAGTTATTTCCCCTTTAGTCTCTAGGGTCAGTTGGATTCGTGCTCGATCCAAACTGAACATTCCCAAACTATATCCAAAATTTCTAGCGGTGTATACTCAAAGGGACCATATCACTCCGAGATTTCTAGATCCAATGAAGGTTTGTCAAACGGATGTCTGCTGCCAATGTTATGGTCAAAAGAATTTAAATGGGTCGTAGTGGCCCCCGGTCCGGTCTGACCCAGTCAAATAGACCCAGCCCGACCCAGCTTGGGCTGATCCGGTTTGAGTCAACCCAGCCTGGCCCGTTGGGTTAGCCCGGCCCAGTAGGTGGCCCATCCCGTTGGGTCCAGCCCGGCAAACCACGAGGGGCCGTGGAGGGCCACATGGGCCGCAAGGCCGCGGCGGGTGCTGCGAGGGCCCGAGGCTGCAGGGCGTCTCGACCAGGGTGGTTTGGATGGAAGGGCGGCGGTGGCTTGACTAGTGTCTTGGACTAGATGGTGGTGGCGGCTCGGCCTGGACGGCGGCGGCAGGTTAGATGACAGCCCGGCCCGTCGGTGGCGGCTCAGCGGTGGCTCGGCCCGGACGGTAGTGGCGGCTCAGCACGGATAGTGGTGGAGGCTCGGCCCTGTGGCAGAGGCTCAAATGGCAGCGGTGGCTCAGCCTCGCGGCATCTCGGCCCGGCGGCGGCTCGCCCCAGCGTCGCCGGGTCGGACGACGACGGTGACTCGGGTCAACTCGGTTGCGGACGGGGGGAGGGCGGAGGCCACGAGGTGGTAGGGCACCGTGCCATCGTCAGTGGTTCTCGACTACCTCCTGTGTCGACCACTAGCACCGGTCACCATCACCAAAGTCACCTTCTTCCATCTCATAGGATACACCATTCAAGAAGAATGGAGGGGTCAAGCGATGTTTGTTTTTCCCGCACCCTCCATGTTAGTGTGGTAGCAAGCAGCTCAAAAAGAACAAGAACGTGTATGGTAGATATTTAAGAACAGAAATCCCCACAACCTTCGTCAATCACTAATCCCATTCCCAAAAAAGAAACATATAAGGGAACAACATGGGAATAGAACCCCTACCTCATTCTCTTGATGACACCGACGAGGTCGCGAGGAAAAAGACGAATCGTTAGGAAAAGATAAACGCCAGTGTCATCAGCATTTTCCTTGATTGTCGATTCGTGCAACGTCCTCTTGCTTGATTCCGAATAATGTTATTCGATGGTTTTCTTCATTTGGAGAAGAAGTTCTTCATTGGAAGAATATAATCCTCCAAGAGCTCTCTCCTATGCCAACCCAAAGGAAAAGTTGTGCCAAAATAATTTAACGTAAGAAGAAATTATATAAACAAACACACACAAGTTGGCAAAATTAAATTACAGTGTTGGTACAATTAATGTGGAGGAAGCTCAAGAGGCTCCTCCACATTTAAGAGGGAGTTGAGAGATTTCTCCCTCATTTAGAGGGTAGTTCAATAGGTTTAAGCCTCTGGTGGTTCCCACCACCATAACCTCTCATGGGAGGTTAATTCAAGTTGTCCACACCTGCGAAATATCCACATGGGAGCTCAAAAAAATAAAATAAAAATTGTTACACTATTTTATTATATTTTTATTCTCTCGTGAAAAAGCCAAAAGTTAACTTTCACCCTCAACCAACTGTCATCAAGGTGGAAGTCTCCGTAAGAGAATACTGGTGTTGCGAGTTCAACAGTGTCATCTGCTTTAAATTCTAATCACCAGTACAAGATTTATAAAAACCAACTTGCATGATTATTGAACGTACCCGAATAAAATTTCAGAAATTCATTCGGAGCACTCCGGGCCTCAGAATCATGCACCGTCAATTTTCACGGACTCGTAAAATATCAATTTAATAAAAAAATGACATATATATTCTCGGTCTATATATTCTCCCCACCTCTGGGCTTTACATCCCAACAATACACAACTCTAAACTAGGTAAACAAGTGGGGGTACTGAGAAAAAATCAAAGCCTACTCTTCCCATGTGCTCTCCTGGAGGTTCATATGCTGCCAACGAACTCATACCAGATGTATCGACTACCCACAAAGACCTACTCCTCTAGATCCTCAATATCCACTGGAACCTTCTTAAAATTCAACCCATCATAGATATCCAGATCTCCATGGTTGATGATATGAGAAGGTTCATGAACGTATCTCCTCATCTGGGATACGTGGAAGACGTCATACACCTTTTTCTACTAAGGTGGAAGAGCTAAGCGGTAAGCCACCTCTCCAACACTGTTGAGGACATTAAAACGTCCGATGAAAATTGGAGATAACATTCCACCTCTGCCCAATCTTTACAAACCTCGTCAAGGTGAGACATGTAGAATTACATGGTCTCCATCATCGAACTCTATAAGTCTTTGTCTTCTATCTTCATAGGACTTCTGCCTACTCTATGAAAACTTCATACTCTTCTGGATGATCTGAACCTTCTCTGTGATAGTCCATAACATCTATGGTACCACTAGTGCTGACTCCCCTGGGTCAGTCCAGCACAAAGATGATCTGCAAGGTCTCTCATTCAACACCTCAAAAGCTGCTATCCTAATTGTGGAGTGATAACTTATGTTCTATGAAAACTCCACCAAAGGCAAGTGGTCCTCCAAGCTGGTACCAAAGTCGAGGACACAAGCACACAACATGTTCTCGAGATTCAGAATGGTCTGCTCAGTCTATCCATCCATCTGAGGATGGAAGGCGGTGCTCTAATGAAACTGCGTCTCGAAATCCTCCTGCAACCACTTCCATAGCCTGAAAGTTAAACGTGTATCACAATCAGAGACAATTGTTTAGGGTACTCCATGTAGCTGCACAATCTCTTGCACATAGAGGCGTCCCATGCTCTCTATATAACCGTACTCTCTGATCGGTGGGAAGTGGGCCAACATGGTGAGTTGGTTGATGATCACCAAGATAGAGTCGTGGCTACTGGATGTATGTGGAAGTCCTGTCATGAAGTCTATAGATAAGCCATCCAACTTCCACTCTGGTACCTCTAAAGGCTAAACCAAGACTGTTGGTACCTAATGCTCCGCCTTCACTTGTTGACATGTGAGGCATCGAGAGACAAACTCTGATACTACTTTCTTCATTCCTGGACACCAGTGCTGTCATTGGAGGTCCTGATACATCTTCTCTACTCTTGGATGTACCGCTAGAGGGTACGTGTGGAAATATCTCAATGCTTTTGCCTGAAGTTACATTGGTACCATGGTAATTCCTCTAAAGAGAATTATGTGCTCTCCATATTCCAAAATTCTATCAGGTGTCATCCCTATTGATATTTGAGCATGTCAAGCCTCTCAGTTAGCGTCCTCACACTATGTCTCCATAACCCACTGAAGAAGTGGGGCAACGACTGTAAGATACTGAAAAAAATCGGTTCCATCACTATCCAAAAAGTATATCTAGAAAGCAGTCGGTTTCTCTATCTCCTCACCTAGCAGCTGTATAACAGATCTCCTACTGAGTGAATCTACTACAACGTTCCCCTTCCCAGGAATATAGATTATCTCGAAGTCATAGTCATGGAGGAACTCGAGCCAACGTTGCCATTCAGGTTCAGGTCCTTCTGAGAGAAGATATAACTGAGAATCGTGTGGTCATAGTACACTATAAAACTATCACCCATCAGATGGTGTTGCCACATCATAAAGGTGAAGACCACTACTGGTAACTCTAGTTCATGGGTAGCATAGTTCTTCTCATGTTGTCTTAAATCTCGAGAACCAAATGTGATCAATTCTCACTCCTACATCAGGACACATCCGAGCCCGGTCCCTAATGCGTTGCATTATAATACATTCCCTACACCCTCCTCTGGAAGCCTTAAGATGGGGACACTATTCAGTCTCTACCTCAGCTCTTAAAAACTCTACTCTCATCTCTCCGACCACATGAAGGGTTGCCCCTTTTTTGTCAATGCTGTAAGTGTTGCTGCAACTCTGGAGAAATATGGAACAAACCTCTGGTAGTATCCAGCCAATCCCAAGAAACTCCATACCTCCGCCACACTCCTGGGTGGCTCCCATGAAAGTACCGCCTCAATATTCATTGGATCTACTACAACTCCAGTCTTTGATATGACATGTCCCAGAAAGTGAACCTCTCCGATATAGAACTGGAACTTTGAGAGCTTACCATAATGTTGTTGCTCTCGGAGTGGGTCCAGTACTACCTCCAAATGATAGGCATCATCCTCCTAAGTAGTCGAGTTGATAATAATGTCATCAATGAAAACCACCACAAAGCGATCAAGGTATGGATAAAAGATCTTATTCATGAGTCCCATGAACAATGCTGGAGCATTGGTTCCACAAAATGGTATAAACAAGAACTGATTATGACCGTATCGACATCAGAAAGCTATCTTCTGCATATCCTCATCTCTTACTCTGATCTGGTGATATCCTGAACTAAGGTATATCTTCGAGAACCATCGTGCTCCCTTAAACTGGTCAAAGAGGTCGTCAATCCTCAGGAGTGGGTCCTTGTTCATCACGGTCACCTTGTTCTGGAGTTGATAGTCGACACAAAGTCTCAGAATCTCATCTGCCTTCTTGGAGAACAAAATCGGGGCTGCCCAAGGAGAAACACCAGGCCGAATGAATCCCCTACCCTACTGGTCCTCTAGTTATAACTACAGCTCACGAAGCTCTATAGGAGCCATCTGATATGCTGTTTTAAATATTGGTACCATCCTGGGGTACAAGTCAATGTAAAATTCCACCTCTCTATGAGGAGGTAAACCCAAAACATCATTAGGGAAGACATCCATGTACTGGTCCACCACTAAAGGATATCGTGGACTCTCCACATCAACCTCGCTGAGGGTAGTCTACCCAATGGATGTGTAATCGGCTACACCCTCCTCTGAGTAAGTCCATCCTGTGCTGAATAGGCTCCCTTTACACCGGTGACGGTAAACCTGGTCCCATTCATGTGGACATACAGCACATTGTTACTAATATAGTCAATATGAGCATGAACTGTAGATAACCAATCCATACCCAAGATTACATCTTAAGTCCTCGACGCTGCTACTAGGAGATCCTATCCGAAGCCCTTGCCACAAAGAGTAATCTCACACTGTCAGCACCAGTTCGTAATCATCAAATCTATTCCTGTAGGAGTCTCTAGCCATAAGGATCGATCCTACGGCTCTGTCGGAATCTCAGAGATCTGAACGGTGGATGTGGCAATAAAATAATTACATGCACCTGTGTCTATAAGTACTGTAGCTAAGGCGAAGTAGACATAGATCATACCTCATATCATCTCTGGATCGTCGTGATCGTAGGCCTTATCTACTTGAATCTGAGCTCTACCCTTTCCATCTACTTTTTACGGTCGGGGTGGACCTCCTGGTGGTTGTGGTTGTAACATCTCGATTCGTCGCTCACATCCAGTTGCACGACCATCTCCTCTACCACATCGTCCTGCTCCCTACAGACCACCTCGATTGAACCTCTGTCTCTGCCTAGGCGGTCCTTTGACCTTCTTCTAATAATCCGCATTATGTTTTGGATAGTCACAAGCCATGGGACCTTTCCCGCTGCATATGTAACATTTCCCCCTCCTGGAATGACATGTTGTGCCTCGGGTTCCCCACACAACAGATCCTGATTCACGCGGCCATCCACTAGTTGGTCTGGTCATCTTGGACCTCTGTGACATTTTTCTACTGCTAGCTACATAAGATACTCTGTAGGGAGCCTCATGCCCTCAAGGTCTCATAAGATCCACAAAGGATAAACCACAAAGAACGAAGTCAACTGTAAACCCTACTTAGGTATATTCCCCTACATATACCTAAGTTAACAAGTATACCAATCTCAATCAATAGGAAACACAGGGTCCAACCCAAAATCCCAAAGCCCAACTATTCCATAAAGAATGGAAAATGACGGAGGTGAGTAACGTATAGGTACATCACACATAAGAATACCACCAAGGTATTACCACAAGGAAAGTACCACATAGGTACGAACATAGCTCACACCAGGTATAACAAATGTATGATAGTAGAGATGATTAGTTATATTTACTGAATCATCTTACTCTATTAAGAGGCTCCACTGCTAACCTGCATAGAATCACTAGGAGCAGACCAACATAGGATTTCTAGGAGCTGACCCACAGAGGATCACTGCAGCTGACCTACACAGGATGGCTAGGAGCTGACCCACGGAGGATCGTTAGGAGCTGACTCACATAGGTTTTCTGGAGCTGACCCACACAGGATTATTGGGAGATGACGCACAAAGGATCACTTGGAGCTGACCCACATAAGATTGATGGAGCTGACCCACACAGGATCGCTATGATCTGACTCGCATAGGATCTCTAAGAGCTGACCCACACAGGATCACTAGGAGCACTCTTCTCGTCACAGCCTGCTACTAAATTTTCACACTAGGCTTGCTCTTCTCCGGGAGAGTCTGCTCCCTAAGCCAATGTTATATCTCCAACTGCCACAATGTCCTGGGAAGAAGCATCTCAAAGTTTACCACATTATAGGGGTCTCAATTCAATAAACGGTGTGTAAATCGTACATCCGGTCTGTGAGTTATTTCCCCTTTAGTCTCGAGGGTCGGTTGGATTCGTGATCGATCCAAAATGAACGTTCCCCAACTATATCCAAAATTTCCAATGGGGCATACTCAAAGGGACCATCTCACTCTGAGATTTCTAGCGCCAATGATGGGTTTTCAAACGGATGTCTGATGCCACTGTTACGGTCAAAAGAATGTAAATGGGTCGTAGTGGCCCCGGTTCCGGTCTGACCCAGTCAAACCGACCCGGCCCGACCCAGCTTGTGCTGACCCGGTTTGACTCAACCCATCCTGACCCGCTGGGTTAGCCCGGCCCACTGGGTTTCCCATCCCACTGGGTCCAGCCCGGAAAACCGCGAGGGGCCATGGAGGGCCACATGGGCCGCAAGGCCGCGGCGGGTGCTGCGAGGGCCCGAGTCTGCAGGGCATCTCGACCAGGATGGTTTGGATGGAAGGGAGGCAGTGGATTGAGTGGATTCTTGGCCTAGATGGTGGCGGCGGCTCGGCCTGGACGGTGGCGGCGGCTTAGATGACAGCCCAACCTGTCGGTGGCGGATCAGCGGGGGCTCTGCCCGGACGGTAGTGGCGGCTCAGCCCGGACGGTGGAAAAGGCTCGGCCCGGAGGCAGAGGCACAAACGACAGTGGTGGCTCAGCCCCGCGACAACTCGGCCCAGCGGCGGCTCTCCCCAGCGTCACTGGGTCGGACGACGGCAGTGACTCGGGTCAACTCGGTTGCGAATGGGGGGAGGGCGGAGGCCACGAGGTGGCAGGGCACCGTGCCTTAGTCAGTGGTTCTCGAGTTCCTCCTGCGCCGACCACTGGCACCAGTCACCATCACCAAAGTCTCCTTCTTCCATTGCATAGGATACACCATTCAAGAAGAATGGAGGGGTCAATCCATATTTGTTTTTCCCGCAACCTCCATGTTAGAGTGGTAGCAAGCAGATCAAAAAGAACAAGAACGTGTATGGTAGATATTTAAGAACAGCAATCCCCACAACCTTCGTCAATCACTAATCCCATTCCCACAAAAGAAAATTATAAGGGAACAACATTGGAACATAACCCCTACCTCATTCTCTTGATGACATCAATGAGGTCACGAGGAAAAAGACAAATCGTTATGAAAAGATAAACATTGGTGTCATCAGCATTTTCCTTGATTGTCGATTCATGCGACATCCTCTTGCTTGATTCCGAATAACGTTATTCGATGGTGTTCTTAATCCGGAGAAGAAGTTCTTCATTAGAAGAAAGTAATCCTCCAAGATCTCTCTCCTTTGGCAACCCAAATGAAAATTTGTGCCAAAATAATTTAACTTAAGAAGAAATTAAGTAACAAAACACACACAAGTTGGAAAAATTAAAGTACGGTGTTGGTACAATTAATGTGGAGGAAGCTCAAGAGGCTCCTCCACATTAAAGAGGGATTTGAGAGATTTATCCCTCATTAAGATGGTAGTTCAAGAAGTTTAAGACTCGGGTGGTCCCCACCACCATAACCTCTCATGGGAGGTTCGGTTTGGGTGGTCCCCACCACCATAACCTCTCATGGGAGGTTAATTCAGGTGGTCCCCACCTGTGAAATATCCACATGGGAGCTCAAACAAATAAAAATAAAATTGTTACACTATTTTATTATATTTTTATTCTCTCACGAAAAAGACAAAAATTAAATTTCACCCTCAGCCAACTGTCATCAAGGTGGATGTCTCCTTAAGTGAATATTGGTGTTGCGAGTTCAATAGTGTCCTCTACTTTAAATTCTAATCATCAGTACAAATGTTATAAAAACCCGCTTGATTGATTACTGAACGTACCCGAAAAAAAGTTCAGAACTTTATTATGGGAAGTCCAGGCCTCGGAATCATGCACCGTCAATTTTCACAGACTCGTAAAATATCCATTTAATAAAAATATTACATAGATATTCTGGGTCTATATATTCTCCCCACATCAGGTCTTTACATCCCAACAATCCACAATTATAAACTAGGTAAACAAGTGGGGGTACTGAGCACAAATCTGATCCTACTCTTCCCATGTGCTCTCCTAGAGGTTCATGTGCTGCCAACGAATGCAGACCTGATGTATCGACCGCCCACAAAGGACCTACTCCTGTAGATCCTCAATATCCAATGGAGCCTTCATAAAATTCAACCCATCATAGATATCCATATCCCCATGGTCGTTGATATGTGAAGGGTCATGAACGTATCTCCTCAGCTGGGATACGTGGAAGACGTCATACACCCGGTGCAACTAAGGTGGAAGAGCTAAGCGGTAAGCCACCTCTCCAACACTGTTGAGGACATTAAAAGGTCTGATGAACCTTGGAGATAAAATTCCACCTCGGCCCAATCTTTTCAAACCTCATCACGGTGAGACATGTAGAATGACATAGTCACCATCATCGAACTCCATAGGTCTTTGTCTTCTATCTTCATAGGACTTCTGTCTACTCTATGCAGTATTCATCCTCTTCTGGATGATCTGAACCTTCTCTGTGGTAGTCCATAACATTTATGGTAACACTAGTGCTGACTCCCCTTGGTCAGTCCAGCACAAAGGTGATCTGAAAGGTCTCTCATTCAACACCTCAAAATCTTCTATCCTAATTGTGGAGTGATAACTTTTGTTGTATGAAAACTCCACCAAAGTCAAGTGATCCTCCAAGATGCAACCAAAGTCAAGGACACAAGCACACATCATGTCCTCGAGATTCGGAATTGTCTCCTCAATCTATCCATACGTCTAAGGTTGGATGGCGGTGCCCAAATGAAACTACGTCTCAAAATCCTCCTGCAACCCCTTACATAGCCAGAAAGTTAAACGTGTATCATAATCAGAGACAATTTTTGAGGGTACTCCTTATAGCCGCACAATCTCCTGCACATAGAGGCTTCCCATGCTCTCTACAAAAACCTACTCTCTGATCGGTGGGAAGTAGGACAACTTGGTGAGTCGGTCGATGATCAACAAGATAGAGTAATGAGTACTGGATGTACATGGAAGTCCTGTCATGAAGTCCATAGATATCCCATCCAACTTCTACTCTGGTACCTCTAAAGGCTGAACCAAGCCTGTTGTTACCTAATGCTCTGCCTTCACTTGTTGACATGTGAGGCATCGAGAGACAAACTCTGATACTACTTTCTTCATTCCTGGACACTAGTGCTGTCGTTGGAGGTCATGATACATATTCTCCACTCTTGGATGTACCGCTAGAGAGGAGGTGTGAAAATATCTCAACGCTTTCGCCTGAAGTGACATTGGTACCATGATACTTCCTCTAAAGAAAATGACGTGCTCTCCACATTCCAAAAGTCTATCAGGTGTCATCCCTATGGATATTTGAGAATTTCAAGCCTCTCAGTTAGCGTCCTCACACTATGCCTCCCTAACCCACTGAAGAAGTGGGGCAGTGACTGTAAGATACTGAAAAAAATAAGCTCCATCACTATCCACAAAGGATATCTAGAAAGCGGTCGGTTTCTCCGTCGCCTCACCTAGTAGCTGTATAACAGATCTCCTACTGAGTGCCTCTACTACAACGTTCCCCTTCCTAGGAGTATAGATTATCTCGAAGTCATAATCCTGGAGGATCTCGAGCCAACGTCTCCATCTCAGGGTCAGGTCCTTCTGAGAGAAGATATACCTGAGAATCTTGTGGTCAGAGTACACTATAAAACTATCACCCATCAGATAGTGTCGCCACATCTTGAAGGAGAAGACCACTGCTGGTAACTCCAGATCATGGGTATCATAGTTCTTCTCATGTTGTCTTAAATCTAAAGAACCAAATGCGATCATTGCTCACTCCTACCTCAGGAAACATCCGAGCCCGGTCCCTAATGTGTTTCATTATAATACATTCCCTACACCCACCTCTGGAAGCCTCAAGATGGGGGCACTAGTCAGCCTCTACCTCAGCTCTGGAAAACTCTATTGTGATCACTCCAACCACATGAAGGTGTTCCCCTTTTTTATCAATGTTGTGAGTGTTTCTACAACTCTAGAGAAATTTGGAACAAACCTCTGGTAGTATCCAGCCAATCCCAAGAAACTTTGTACCTCCGCCACACTCCTAGGTGGCTCCCAAGAAAGTACCACCTCAATATTCATTGGATCTACTACGACTCTACCCTATGATATGAAGTGTCCCAGAATGTCAACCTCTCGGATCCAGAACTGGCACTTCGAGAGCTTACCATAATGCTAGTGCTCTCGGAGTGGGTCCAGTACTACCTACAAATGATAGGCATCATCCTCCTATGTAGTCTAGTAGATAAGAATGTCATCAATGAATACCACCACAAAGCGACCAAGGTAGGGATAAAAGATCCTATTCATGAGTCCCATGAACACTACTGGAGCATTGGTTCCACAAAATGGCATAACCAAGAACTCATTACGACCGTATCGACATCAGAAAGCCGTCTTCTGCATATCCTCATCTCTTACTATGATATGGTGATAGCATGAACTGAGGTATATCTTCGAGAACCACCATGCTCCCTTAAACTGATCAAATAGGTCGTTAATCCTCAAGATTGGGTCATTTTTCATCACGGTCACCTTGTTGAGGAGCTGATAGTCGACACAAAGTCTCAGGATCTCATCTGCCTTCTTGGAGAACAAAATCGGGGCTGCCCAAGGAGAAACACTAAGTCAAATGAATCCCTTACCATATAAGTCCTCTAGCTGTAACCACAGCTCACGAAGCTCTATATGAGCCATTTGATATGCTGGTATAAATATTGGTACCATCCTGGGGTAGAAGTCAATGTAAAATTCCACCTCTCTGTGAGGAGGTAAAACCGGAACATCATCAGGGAAGACATCCATGTACTGGTCCTCCACTAAAGGATATCTTGGACACTCCACATCAACCGCTCTGAGGGTAGTCTACCCAATGGATGTGTAATCGGCTGCACCCTCCTCTGAGTAATTCCATCCTGTGCTGCATAGGCTCCCTTCACACCGGTGACGGTAAACCTGGTCCCATTCATGTGGACATACCACACTTTGTTCCTAATATTGTCAATCTGAGCATGGGCTATAGATAACCAATACATACCCAATATTACATCTTACGGCCTCGACGCTGCTACTAGGAGATCCTATCCGAAGATCTTGCCACTTAGAGTAATCTCACACAGCCGGCACCAGTGCTTAATCATCAAATCTGCTCCTGTAGGAATCTCTATCCATAAGGATCGAGCCTACGACTCTATCGGAATCTCGGAGCTCTAAACGAGGGATTTGTCAATAAAATAATGACCTTCACCTGTGTATATAAGTACTGTAGCTAAGGTGGAGTAGACATAGATCATACCTCATATCATCTCTAGAGCGCCATGATCGTAGGCCTTATCTACCTGAATCTGAGATCTACGCTTTCCACATGCTTTGTACGATCGGGGTGGACCTCCTGGTTGTTGTGGCTCTAACATCTCAATTTGTCGCTCACTGCCAGCTGCACGACCATCTCCTCTACCATGACTGCCTGCTCCCTATAGACCACCTCGATCGAACCTCTATCATTGCTTAGGAGGTCCTTTGACCTTCTTCTAATCATCGACATTATGGTTTGGACAGTCACAAGACATGTGTCCTTGCCGGCCGCATATGTAACACTGCCCCTCCTGGCATGACAGGTTGTGCCTCGGGTTCCCTGCACAACCGATCCTAAATCATGTGGTCATCCACTAGTTGGTCTGGTCCTCTTGGACCTCTGTGACATTTGTCTGCTGCTAGCTACATAAGATTTTTCTATGTTTCATCTGGTGGTGGGTATCACTCTTGGTGACTAATCAGCAAGGAAACTCTCCACTAAGAGGGCTCTCTTTAACACCCCTTCCTATGTCGGGATGTTGAGTGAAATCATCGAAGCCTCGATCTCCCGCCTGAGCCCCTGCTCAATGGTCTGGGCATTGAATAATGGGTCCCGCACCAAATCTATGGAATAACATGAGAGGTCGGTGAACCTCGCTGTGTACTGAGCCACAATCATGTTTCCCTACTGCAGATGAAGTAGCTCTTGTATGCACATTGCACGAAGAGTTTTTGGGACAAACTGTTCCCGAAACAGCCTCTCGAAGTCTACCCATAGAATCATCACCACATCGTGATCCTGGAGCATCATGCTCCACCATCTTCCTGTTGCTGTCTGTAGAAGGATGGCGGCAAGGATCACCATGAAATCGTCCAGTGTCCCTACCAATTGTAAAACTATCACCACGACCTCCAGCCAATCCTCAGCTGCTTGTGGGTCCATATCTCCCCTGATCCTAGGTGGACATTTGCACTGTAACTCATGAAACTTGCTCAAGTGGTGTGCACCCTCTTCTGCTAGGGCTGGTGTCATCAGTGGCCCAACGGGTAACAGTACCGATGGTTCCTCCGATGGTGCCTCTACTGGAAGAGGGCCATGCACCGAGGCCTCGTCCCTCGGTGAGCTATCAATGCATACAACTCTTGGAACCCTAGCAGGGTATTTGTATGGAGGAATACTAAAATGAATAGGTGTGACATAGTAAATAAGTTATACCTGGTGAGATGACTCAAAGAGTTCACAAAGAAGACTCTTGAAAACACACGTGCAATCAGTGTTTTCGTGCACTGAGTTAGAAATCAGAAGTCAGGGTCCTTGTGTATGGATTCTTCAGCCTCATCAACAACATTGTATTCCCTAAACTGATAACCACAATCACTACACTTAACAATATTTCTATTAAAAATAATGATCAATGTCCTATGTTATATAGTATAATCGACTCCATTGATACCAATTTGTCATGAACCGTCCCCTGGGGCCCGTACTGTGACTACACCATGGCCGCCTTCCATAGGCCAGGGGCTGGCGTCTAGCACCAAAAGGCGTATTCCCTAAAACAGTGAAGGCATTGCCTTTATTACATGTAAACACACTCAAACAAGCAGACAACAAGATTTGAACAACATGTAAACTGTATAACAAAAGGGTGCTGAAATAAAAGGGGTTGGAAATAAAATCCCAACAGTAAAGGTACAAGTACAACTGAAATACAATATAGCTGAAGAAAAAGGAAAGTAGATACTAGGTTGTCCTCTAAGGTTCCAACCTGAAGGGTAGGTACATACCATATTCTTAGATCTCTACGTCTTCCCATATCCTATTCTTACTGATATGCCGTATTGCCCACCACCGGGAACAATCCAGTCCTGGTATCCTCAACCTCGATCAGCACTTTCTATCGTCTGCACCAAATAGAACAAGGTGTGGGCAAAGCCCGTGTAAGGGTGAGTACAATGATACATAGAAGGGACCCTGAGACTTTCAATGTCTCACAAAGTCCACAAAGGATAAACCACAAAGCCCTAAATCATATATCAACCATACTTAGGCATATTCCCATACATATACCTAAGTTATCAACTATACCCCTCTCAACCAAGAGGAAACACAGGGTCCAACCCAAATTCCCAAAGCTCAACTGTTCCACAAAGGAAGGGAAATGATGGAGGTGAGTACCGTATAGGTATGTTACCAAGAATAATAACACCAAGGTATTACCATAAGGAAAGTACCACATATTTACGAATTCAGCTCACACCGGGTATAACATAGGTACTATAGTAGAGATGATTAGTTATATCTAGTGAATCATCTTACTCCATTAAGAGACTCTACTACTGACCTACACAGAATCTCTAGGAACTGACCCACACATGACCAATAAGAGCTGACCCACACATGATCACTAGGAGCTGACCAACACAGGATCGCTGGAGCTGAACCACACATGATCACTAGGAGCTGACCCACACAGGATCGCTATGATCTGACCCACATAAGATCACTGGAGATAAACCACACAAAATCTCTAGGAGTTTACCTTCATAGTATCTCTTATATTTGACCCACACAGGATCACTAGGAGCACTCTTCTCGTCACAACCAGCTACTGGGTTTCCGTACTAGGCTTGCCCGTCTCTGGGAGAGTCTTCTCCCCAAGCCACTTGTCGATTCTTGAACTGCCATGATATCTGAAAAAAAAAGAATCTCAAAGGGTTTAAACATCATAGGGGTATCAACACAATAGATGGTGCGTCAATCGGATGCCCGGTCTGTGAGTTATTTTCCTTTTAGTCCGAGGGCCCAGTTGGATTCGTGCCCAATCCAACCCGACCGTTCCCCAACTATATCCAAAAATTTCAAGTGGGGTCTACTCAAAGTGATCATATCACTACAAAATTTATATCTTCCTTGATGGTTCATCAAATAGAACTCTGGCTCCAATGATACGGTCAAAAGAATGTAAATGCATCGTAGTGGGCCCAGGTCCGGTCCGACCCGCCCTGGGCTGACCCGGTTTGAGTCATCCCAGCCTGACCAGTTGGGTCCGGCCTGGCCCGATGGGCGGCCCAACAGTTCGCGATGGCCCGCAGAGGGGCGTGGGTGGCTACAAGGCTGTGGAGGGTGACATGAGGGTGTAGGCTGTGTGGCGGCACGGCATGGGCGGTTCGGCCGAAATGGCGGCAACTCGGCCCGGATGGCGGTGGCGGCTCAGCCGGAACGGCTACGGCGGCTCGGCTCGACGACGATGGCTTGGGCAGCGACAGTGAGTCAGCTCGACGGTGGCAGCTCAGACGGTGGTGAAAACTCGGGTCGGCTCAGCTTCGGATGACGCGAAGTGTCGTTCCTTAGTTGGCAGTTCTTGATTTCCACCGGTGCTGACCGCTGGCACCGATCACCATCACCAAATTCACCTTCATCCATAATGTATAATGCACCATTCAATAAGAACAGAAGAGGGGTCGAACCATGTTTTTTTGGCCTGCACCCTCCAAAATAGAGCATTAGCAAGCAGCTCAACAAGAACAAGAACATGTATGGTAGTTATTTACGAACTTCAATCCCCACAATATTCGTCAATCACTAATCCCATTCCCACAAAAGAAACTTATAAGGGAAGAACATTGGAAAAAACCTCTACCTCGTTCTCTTGATGACATCGATGAGATTGAGATGAAGAAGATGAATCCTTGAAAAAAGATGGACGTCGGTGCCATCAGAGTTTTCCATGATTATAGGTTCATGCATCGTCTTCTTTCTTGATTCTGAAGAACACTCTTCAATGTAATTCTTTGTTCGGAGAAGAAGTTCTTTGTTGGAAGAAAGTAATTCTCCAAGAGCTATCTCCTTTGTCATCCCAAAGGAAAATTGGTTCCTATATAATTTAACTTAAGAATAAATTATGTTGGCACACACAAACAAGTTGGAAAAATTAATGTACGACATTGGCACACATAATGTAGAGGAAGCTCAGGAGGCTCCTACACATTAAAGATGGAATTGTGAGGTTTCTCTCTCAGTAAGAGGGGAGTTCAAGAGGTTTAATCCTTGGGTGGTCCCCACCACCATAACCTCTCATGGGAGGTTAGGATCGGGCGGTCCCCACCACCATAACCTCCCATGGGAGGTTAATTCATGTGGTCCCCACCTGTGAAATATCCAAATGGGAGCTCAAACAAAAAAAAATAAAAATAAAATGTTACACCATTGTATTTTATTTTTATTCTCTCACGATAAAGCCAAAAAATAACTTTCACCCTCGACCAACTGCCGTCGAGATGAAAGTCTCCCTATGTGAATATCGGCCATACGGGTTCAACGATGTCCTAGGATTTCAATTCCGAGCACCGGTTCAAATGTTATAAAAAAACCCAGTCGCATGTTTACTGAACGTACCCAGAAAAAAGTTCAAAAATTCATTCTAGGAACTCTGGGCCTCAGAATCATGCATCCTCAATTTTCATGGACTCATAAAATTTCCATTTAATTAAAAAAATTACAAAGAAATTCCAGGTCTTTACAGTATATCTATAAAATCATAATATCCATACCTCGTCTGAAAATTTATCGCCAATATATATTTCTTCTTCACACATAATTGATGATACCCAGAAAGATTTCCAATCATAAAAAAATATTGATCCCCATTAAGTTGATCAGATAAATTATCAATGTGAGATAGATGATAATTTTTCTTTATTTTAATATTTATGATTTCTCTATTGTCAATGCACAACCTCAAGGATTCATATTTCTTCTTATCATAGAGAATATGGGATCCTCATGGAGAAACAATAGGGTGAATTAATTCCCCATTACTCAACTCCTCTATTTTTATTTACATCTATACTAATTCCATATTTTTCTATCTATTAGGAGACTTACATATTTTCCTTGCACCAGAGATTAAATAAATTTTAATCTCAAATTCACTCTTTGTGGGTGACGAGATAATTATTCAAGAAATACATCAATTTATTCATGTACAGTTAGAACATTCTCATTTTGATGATCACTTTCCATATCCCTATATGTTTTTCTCTCTTTATCACAATGAAATTCATTTAGTACAGATATTGTGGTTGGATATAAATAAGTTTCAAATAATGAATTTTATACCCTAAAGATAAGGAATTCTACTACTTCCTCACAAATTGTAATTTCCTTCTTCTTGTAATAAATTATTAAATCATATTTTTAAATCCATTTAATACCGAGGATTATATAAAAGTCAACCATAGGTTTAATGATAAGGATAGTAACTAAATCATGTTTAGGTGTCATAAATGGGACAAACTAGTACATTTATTTACAAGGATAATTCCCTTGGGAGTTTTTACTAATAACTCTACATATAAATAAAATTGGAAATGAATTATTTTATTAGAAGACTGGGTAGATATAAAATAGTGTGATGATCCTAAATCAAATAAAGCATTGTCTAAATTTGAAAATGGGATTATTTCACATACCACCACATCATTGGGTACTTATAATTTAGTTTTGGTGATTACATAAGCCTAGCCATCTCCCCTTTTACACTTCTGTGGAAAATTTTGTTGATTATTGATGCATTAAATTTTATAATTACAAATTTCATTATATTCAAAGCATTGAATATCATTTATTTCTTTCTTAATATTAAATTCATTTTCGTGATGGCCCTTTTATCTACACTCATAACAAACTCTTGTGCCTTTCAATCATTTTTAGGATGGTTCTTTCCACATTTTTTGCATAACGAAAATTATTTCATTCCCCTATTCTTATTTGATTCTTATCCTTTTCCATGGATATCAAACGATCTATTCATCTATTTATTTCCGTTGATCATTTAATATTTTGAAAATTACTTTTCAATTTTTATGGTTCATAATACTATTTCATAATATGATGAAAATGATTGAGAAGCTAGTTCCATTCAAAGACTCGTCTTAAGACCTTCAAATTATTGATTAAAATTATCTTCTAAATCATTTATTTCATATATGGAATACTTGGATAGTATTGCAAAGTAATCCTCATACTCTATAACACTCGCTTCTTCCCATTCCATTATGTTATAGAATTTTCTATTCATCTTAGTTTGTTGATCAAGAGGGAAATATTTTTTGAAGAATGTTGCCTTAAAAGTTATCCATTATAAGTATTCGATTTCATATTCCTCGGTATTATTCTAGATCAACAACCACAATTGGTCAGAATCTCCCTTGATACAATATATTTCCAATTATACCTTTTAATTTTCATTTTGTCCCAATTCTAGAAATATCTTTTTAATTGACTTGATCCACTGCTTAGATACCACTATATTAGTAGTCCCACTAATACATTGGGTCTTCATCCATATTAAATGATCAAAAATAGGTGTATTATAGTTATTCATCATTATCAAAGTTATTTTTCCTTTAATGTTCATAATATTCTCAACTCCAACACTAAATAGATTGACTTCATTAGTAGTGAATATCTACATTATCTACGGGAAATGATTCCCTTTCTTCCATTAGGTACCATCACTAAATAATGAAAGACACTATGTTTTCTCATAATCATCATGAGTTCTGATCCAAAAAATCAATATTATGAACTATTATAATACATATGTTTACTTAACATCATCTCCCCAAGGTTTCTAAGAAACTTTCTATGATACCAATTGTAATAACCCCAACCCTAGTGGCCTAGATTTGGTGGTTATTTTATTATAATGGCATAGATACAAGAGATAAAATCACCAAATATTGATTGGTTTTGTAGTCCTAAATAACTAGATACATACATAGTTCAATTATTACATTGGTAATTAAACATTGAACATAATAATAGAAAAAAAACTACATCCTTGTCACTAATTAAAATATATCATCTTTATAACATGGGAATGAAAACAATAAAGGGGTGATCTCTAATACTTGGTAAGGGTTACCTAGATAAATAATAAGTGAAGCATATTAAATATGGAATAATTATTATGGAAAGGTAAATAAATGAAAAACAGATGACATCAATACAGTAAGAATGAAAATGCATCCATATATTTTTTCATTGTAAAAATATAATTGAAAGTAAAAATTGAATACTCAATAAAGAAAATTCATAACCATTATATGCCATATATATGACACATGAACCATTATAACATCTAGATGGTTTATGTTAATGGGTAGAGACCCGTATTATTCTTCATGGAAACAAACACGAAGGATTTTTCGCCAACAGTTTTTCCTCACGAGACCCATTGATCCATCTAAGGGTTGTCTATAACTGGGCTCCACCCATCACTACAAGTCCAAATAATTATTCATACAAAGATTTAATTCATGAACAATATGACTTATCAAAATAACATAATTGAGTATAATTTATGGATTTATCAATATTTCCCCAACTAAAACAACATTTAAATAAGATGTCATATATTAAAATGGTGTGAAACTAAAACAATAATCATAGACATGAGACAAGAAATGTGTATATTTAATGAAATATTCATTTAATTATTATCACAACTAAAATATATGTATGTATACACCACACATAAGAATAAGTTGTGAATAAGGAATAACAAAAGGTAATGTGGAAATTGCGTCTATAAAAGAATGGATTTAAATCATACATGGAAATTATTAAGGGAAAATAGGCATTGATACTGATAAATTATTTCCAATATAAGTTAAATATTATAAAAAAAAATTTATGAAACATTAGAAATGATCCACTTTAGTTTTTTTAAGGTAAAATATTGAAGAGCCCTTAAAGGGGAAAATACATATTTATTATCAAAAACCTAGTATTGAATTAATGTAGTTTTTCTTTATAAAAAGAGTAACTTTATAGAAATATTGGTTTCTTAATATATATTATTGAGTGTACTTGAAAATGGGTATGAAATTGGAAAGTTCCCTTAAATCGGGCTTCCTTATCAGGAGGAATCTGAAAAAGGAAACTTATAAAACAAATCCATAAAAGAAAGAAGAAATAATATTTTTATACATGTTTGAATAATAAAAATATAGTTTTGGAGGATTATATAAGAATAATTATGAATTAAATTGGGTTAAAGAGACAGAAACTGTAACTTGATGGAAAAAATGTGTGTTCGTAGAGAAACCCTTATATTATGTAAAAAAGCATTGTGTACTTTTAGTTAATGTGCTAGATGATGAAACTAGATTAATTAATAATTTAATTCAGAACAAACTGAACATGTATTTTATTCATTATAATCTAATTATGTTCATTTTTTGACTTTTTGTTGAGTTATAAGATTCAATTTTGTCATTTGAGAGTGCTCATTTTCTTGATTTCTATGATCAGTTTTCTTGTATACATGTAAGGAAGTTCACATAAAGGGGAATAGTTACCCAAAAATAAAAATATATGTTATCAATGAAAATAATTAATATTAAATGTTCTTATATATAATTTTTTTTTCAGATATGAGGATCGTTCATTAGATAAAATGTAAATGATAACTGTATAAATTATTTTCGCAATTTTCAATCATCTTGAAATAGTTTTGTTTAATTATTTAATATTATGTATATATACGAGTTCCAGAACATTTTACAACTTATTATATGTATAATAAATTAATATTTAACCATAATATTGGTTTTATGACCATCCATGAAGGTTGTAATGGAAAATGAAAATGCATTGTCCATGATGGTGGTAAATAGACACATCATGATTGATGTTTTCATTTTTAGAATAAAAGGGAGAGAAGAAATGGTATGATGATAGATATTCCATTAAAATAAAAATATTATACTATATATACGATTCATGATTTATCTTGTTCCTTTGGGTAGGGGTTAGATAAGGATAATAAAGGAAATTAAAAAAAGAATGAAATAAGATTTCACCTCTTGAATTTATTCTCCTTGAGAACCCCCATAAGGTACATGTGTTTGGTATTTTATAGATACCAAAATATCTTATACATGGTGAAGTGGTTTAGGAGAGTAATTTGTCATAATAGAAGAATTATCAATGTTTTAACATTTGTAAGCAGAAGAGGTGTTGGGGGTGGTATATTTGTGGAGGAGATGGGTGTTTTTTTATTATTTTATTCATTGGGTTATTATTTTTGCTCAAGGATATCAATAGGGATACTTCTCATGAATAAATACAGAAAATATAGAAGGATATTTTGAGATAATTGGGCTAACAACATCCATATATCATCAATGTCTCAGAAAATCATTTATTTTGTTTTAATGTTAAATACTCTAAATTATTATATTACACTATTCACCAAAACTATAACTACTTTATTAAAATCCCAAAAATAAATCCTAACATTTTTTTATATGTAGATTTCAAAAATATGATCAATTTTTGGAAAACAATTTTGTAAATTTGATAAATTTAAATTTTAATTACAATTGTCATTTATTCTAAATATATTGATTTTAAAATTATAACTAATTTTATGACACTTTGAAAAATAAATTAATGGCTCATTAAATTAAATTTTTATCCCAAGGCAACAAAATATTAATTTATGATTAAATAATTTGAACATAAATTTTCTTCTAAATCATTATATTGATTGTAATATTCAAAATAATCATTTATGTTTCACAAATGTACCAATACTTAATTTTTCATTTTTAAAACATTTATTTACCTATTCAATGACATACATATATCTTATTTTTAGTAATGAGATAACTAAATTATCATTATAATTTCATAAGTCAGATAATTATTCTAATGGTCACATTACTATTCATAATGGTCACTTTACTATTTCTAACGGTTGCATTACTATTCAAACAACAATGTTAGTATTTAATAGTATATCAATGATAAATTAAGTTTGACGTTTTGTGGAATGTAATCTATCTAATTATTTAAATTTATTTAAGAATACACATTCCATAAAATCTTGGGGTGTTATAAAACCTTTAAGAAGATGTACACCCCAACAATCAATAATTCCACTCCAACTCTTGACTTCCCATGGGAATTACCATCCATTTACTTTACAAAAAGAAATTGAAAAAAACTCATCAAACTATAATCAATGACTTTACATGGAACCATTTAAAAAATAATCCAAAATATTCTAATGAGGATGATTATAATGGAATGTTTAGAAAAAATCATCAATTGAGCATATATATTTCATTTAATGTAAGAGAAATATAGATACCCCTAACCTCAAGCCACAAAATGTTTTCTCAATAACCATATCATTATTTTAGTATCTCATTATATTAGTTTCACAACACCAATACCAAATAAAAAATAAATCCTTATAACTATGAAATTAACAAAGATCGACATCATCTATTTCACTATCCCCAATCCCTGGTACTGGAACCTATATGAAAATTTTCATCAAAATTCTATAGTGTTGTATAATTAAATTTAAACAAAATCCAAACAATTGTTTTTACTAAATAATCAAGAAATTTTGTGATTTACATACTCACTTTAACCATCCATCTACACAATATAATTGAGGACATGTCTAGGTGTCTTCTAATAAAATTCAACCAATGAAATTTCTAGTGAAAAAATTGACACATCCTGCATGTGTATATGAGCCCCTTATTTCTGTAATATGCTCCTCATTGACTGAATAATGTTTGTCCTTGTAATAAACTACCTATATTAATCATGAGTTTGGGAGTAGCTAAATCCAGGATTACATGCCACTATAATCCCAAGTGACCCCACTATGATCTCAGATGGTAATTGTCTCAAACCCATCCTGCACACATGACCCAGATGATCCTTCCCATGAACCTAAACAACTGTATCATCCTCGTATATTGAAGACTGCAAAGTATTAGAATCCCATAGTTGTTTTAAATTTACGTAAAAATCAAATATCATTCAAATTTAAATCAATTCATATTAATTATGTGAAAATTGATAATATGTTAATATAATGAAAAAGGAATTGGTACCAACATCTTCTTTAGCATGATCACTCACATAACGCCCATTGGATTTTATATGAACATCTATTCAATGTTTTTCCCAGGAGACATGTAACCCTAAATTATTTTTATACATTATAATAATATAAATAAAAAAATTAATATATGAAATATATAATTTTTAATTTAAATATTTAAAATAATGAAAATATTACCATAGTCGATCTGGTTCTTGAAAAACTATTTGAACTCGCACTATGGTGGTGATGTTTTCTCCAAAATTGATATTTTTTTGAGACTTATTGAAATAAATAAAAAGTAATTTAATAATAATGTATGCAATTTCATAACCTTGTAATGTTCATGTCTATATGTACAAACAGATTAATATAATAATATATTTTTCAATACCATTTTATCCTCATAGAAATTTCTATCAACAAACACCTTCCACTACTCTCTAGGTACCCTTTCAGGTACATTATCATTCTACTATTTTGTGGACAATGATTTATTATTTAATTCCTTTCATGATATCCATTTAAAATATTTCTATTTAATACTAAAAATACTCAGCATCCACCTTCATGGGATAAGATCATCAATTAAAAAGTGGAATAACATATGTAAAATGAGATTCATTATTAAAAGATAATAATTTAACAAAATAATCTCATTCAATTTAGCCAAAATGTATTAAAATTTCCTTTATCTGGGAATAAAATATTTTGTTCTTCTAAGATTGAGTCATATCAATCCAATCATAATATGTAATTAAAAGTTTAGTTGGATCATCATCCAACTCGACTATAATTTGACCAAATAATCTCACATAATTATTTATGGGGACCCCATAACAACCAAATGGGTCAACTATCTTCAACCAATTTAGATTCCAAACATCTTAACTATTAATATTTGTATCTGTAGTAATTTTTTTTCCAATTTTAGGAAACAAAATTTATCAGTTTTAAAAAGTGAAATATAATTATTAAAATTAATATTTATACCTATAACCTTCAGCCTCCAATATCCTCATGAAGAAATAGGAGTGACCAATAGTGCCCTTGTAGTATAGTCGTCGCATATTAAACTTAATAAATTTGATGGTAGTAGTTTTCTATATTGTTATGGGATTTATATAGAGGGTGTTTCAGACAATGATGGGAGGGAGATGAAGGGTGTGTGAGATGATTATATGGGTATGAAGATGGGAATCCCATATTCTATAGGGAGTTATCCCAAGGGATCATCAGGTAACACTAGTTTCATTTGTACATTCGGGGTAACATCAACTATGAGTTGATTGAGATCATTGAATCACTTCTTCCATATAATTCTCATCATTTTAAAATGTAAAAAAATCATTAAAACATATATTTCAAATGATTTGTGATGATAATGAAATTTAGAAATGATAATATATGCATAGTAATAAAAAACATAATATACATAGTTATGATCATTAATAACTACACATAACAATTAATAAAACATTTACCCATTCAAAATTAAATAGATTATGCATAAAAATAAATTAAAATATGATAATATATCTATAGTACTAGAAATTAATAACATATAACATATTTTTTCATAAGTTAATGGATGAATATATATATATAATCATCTGTTTTCAATCATATTGTTATCCTACTACATCTTTACTTTATCTACTTCATCCACCCTTGAATGTGTAATATAGTTAATATCAGGATGAAAAAAATGAGTCAATTTCTTAAGGTTGATCAGATTATGTTTCAAAATTCAAATCTCCCACTTCATCACAATTATGATACAAGTCTCTATTTTATGTGAACAACTACACTTTTCCCTTCATCCACAATATCATCCTCATAATGTACCATTTTATCTTTGATGAGAATATATATGGATCATATAATTTATGGCCACTGACATCAGTCGGGCAAGAGAATTTTACAGAAGTAAATTGAAATTAAACAATTTTAATATCCCTACTAATATCAACCCATATTAATTTGAATGAAAAAATAAAAATTATTGTGGTTGTTTTATTTGGTAATATTAGTCAACATTCTATTGTATCCTAATTTGAAAACTATACATATACCTCTATTTTTTAACCTCTTGATAGTTTTCTATATGAAATTTTAGGCCATTCACATTATAAGAGTCAAACATTCTAGCCTATTTTAGAGGTACCTAAGCTAGTAACATTCAATTTTCTGACAACTCATCCCAAGTATCAGTGTTCATGATTTGAAAAAATAAATATACAATATTACATTTAAAAAGTATAAGGTTCAATATTATTTAAATTTTAATTGTTATAATTATGAACTTATACATAGTGTAAAACATTCTATATACTCTTTATTAAAAAAATTTCATATATTTCTCATTTTAGGATTGAATTCTGGTTCCTTTATTTTTTTTATCATAATCTCTTCAATAAATGGATCTAAAATTATACTATTATGTTACACATATCAATATTCCTATAATAATTCCATTTATGTCAGTATAATATTTGAGATCCTCCCAACTGATGTCAAGACCCATCCCCTAGGGCATGTACCGTGACTACCCCAAGCCCACCTTCCATAGGCCAGGGGCTAGAGACTAGCACTAGAAAGGCATATCACTAAAACAGGGAAGGTATAGCCTTTATAACCTATAAACTCACACAACCAAGCACACAAAATGAAACAAGAACAATGTAAACTATATAGTAAACAGAGTGAGTAAATTAAGTAAAGGGTCGAAAATACATGCTTAACTGGAAAGTACAAGTAAAACTAGAATGTACAAGTAAAACTAGAAAGTAAAAGAAAAATTGGAAACATATCCTATGAACACCCACCAAGTAACCTACCTGAAGGCTAGGTACATCTCTCAAATGGTCGTCTCTACAATATGCCTCATCTATGGTCCACCTCTAAGATGTCTCCTGACCTAGTACCCTCTTCCTCATTCAGAACTGTCTCTCGTCTCCACAAGAGACAACAAGGTGCGGGCATAGCCTGTGCATGGGTGAGTATAAAAATATTTAGTAGGGACCCCAATACCCCATAAGCTCTCTCAAAATCCACAAAGGTGAACAAAAAAGCATGGAATCAATAGTCAAACCTACTTAGGTGTATGCCCATATATAAACCTGAGTTATCAAGTATACCCGTCTTATTCATGAGGAAACACAAGGCCCAACTATTTTATCCAAAATCTCAACTATTCCATGGTGAAAGAATACCATGAATGTAACACCACAAAGGTAAGTACCAAAATGGTAACACCACACATAAAAATCCCACAAAGGTGTCACCACGAAGGTAGGTACCACAAAGGTTAAGAGTCAGCTCACACCAGGTATAACTTAAGTACGTAATTATAGATTATTAGCAGTACTGCTAGATCATATTACATCATCAAGAAGCTCTGTTGTTGACCCTCATGAGATCGAAGATGACCCACACAGGATCTAAATATGACCAACACAAGATCTAGAGATGACCCACACATGATCAATATGCGCGGACCCACACAGGATCGCTGAGCTCTAACCCACATAAGATCGGTATGGACTGACCCACACATGATCGCTTAGCACTGACTCCCACAAGATTTGATGATTCTTCAAGTACAGCCAACCAAAGGGTTCTCGCACTAAGAATGCTTGATTCTAGGAGGTTCCAATCCTTAAGTAATTGATCGATACATCCACTCCCATGAAGACCCACGATGAAGTTTCCCGATGGTCTGTCACATCATAAGGGACCCAATGCAACTAACGGTGCGTCAATCGGATGTTCGGTCTGTATGTTATTAATGTTTCCATTCTAAGGTCCTGGTTGGATTCAAGTTCGATCCAACCTGGAAGTACTCTATCTTTATCCAATACTCAAGTAGTGTATACTAAATAAACCATCTTGATCCAAGGATTTTGGCTCCATAAACGATTCAACAAACAGATGCCCAATTCTCATGATATGAAAAAAAGGTGAAATTGGGTCTAGGTGGGCCCAGGACCGGTCGGACTGACCCAGTATGAGTTTGGCTCGGTTCGCCTGGGCCGTGGTGGACCCGGCTAGCTATGTCATGGTCTAGCCTGGCCATCGAAGGGGATTTCCCGGCCCGCGCTGGGCACGACCCGCAGCCGGGTTGTCCCCTTTTAGTGGGGTCCGCCCTAACCACCACCCGGGAGGTGAGCTACTCCCTCCCCCAAGTCACCCGAATAGTCCAAACGGACCATTCAGTCATTGTTAATAGGGACCCACCAGAGCCGGTCCTGATCGGTTCGTCTCGGCAGGCCGGTCCTCCTCCCAGCGGTGCGACGACATCGTTATCCTCTACGGCCAGCCGAGTGTAGACCACCCTCCGAGTGCACTGCCTGCTCGAACCACGGGCCGCCTAATAGATACTACCCACTGGGTGTGCCACCTACTCGAACCACAACTGGCCTGATACAGGCTTCCCACTCAGTGCGCTGCTGCGGCGAGACAGCCGCGACCTCCTCCTCTACTGGTGTCGGAGGCGCGCACCACCCTTCTTCCAAGTGTCATTGCAGCTTGGTCTCAAGGCCAAAAATTATGAATCCTCCATATTCACGATCCTCAGGTCGATATCTCCATGTCCATATGTCATTCTCAACAAGACATTTTGTTTTTAGCATGCTTAATTATTTGGCGTCGAATAATGCAAGAAGAACACATAAAGAATGAGAGAAACGAGGTCAAGGTATAAATGCAGAATGATGGCCTTGTTTGTTTGGCCATCATTGTTATGAAACGAGAATATGAATAATCAAAAAATAGATATAATCATACTTTAAATTAAAACCCCTACCTCAATCGTCTGTTGGAGGTGTTTAGAGGAGGAATATGGCGATGGTGACATCTCTGTTTGTTTCTCCCGCAAGATGATTCCGATCCGGGATGAAGCATAGTACACATCAAAGGTTTGTTCTTCATTGGAGGATTTCCTTAAGAGATATCTTAATATCTCCCCTTTTCCAAAAAACCCAACCAAAAGGGTGTGGAGCCAATATTAATTTAGTTAAGATTATTAATTCAATTAAAGTTGGAATATTAAATAAATTAAACTTGGCACAATAAATAAATTAAATTTGGAACATTAATTATGGGAAATCCAAGGTTTAACTCAAATTAAAGGGGAGTAAGGGTGGTCCCCTCCACCATATATATTAAATAGAGGTTTCAAGAAAATAAAATAAATGTTTTTGTTTTATTCTATTTTTATTCATTTAACTCTCCAATGAAAATTGGGAAAACTAACGTTCACCCGCGACCTACTGTGGTCGAGGTGAAGGTCTCCTTAAGCGAACATCGATGTTGCGAGTTCAACAGTGCCCTCATATTTCAATTCTGAGAACCGGTTCAAATGTTACAAAATTCCACTCATGCGTTTAATGAACATACCTAAAAAAAGTTCATAAATTCATTCTGAGTACATCGGTCCACAGAATCACCCGCCGTCAATTTTCACTGACTCGTAATATTTCAATTTATTTAAAAAAAATTACATGGATAAATTCGGGTCTTTAAATTCTCCCAACCTTAGGGAATTGCATCCCTGAAAGCCACAACACAAACTAAGGAAAAAAGTGGGGGTACTGACCACGAATATGAGCCTCCCACCCCCATGTTCTCTCATAGAGGTTCTCGTGTTTCCAACAAACATGCCCCAGAGGTATCAATCACCCATGAAGTAATCTCACTGGTCGATCCTCAATCTCTATTGGAACCTACAAAAATGTCACCCCATCATCGATGTCTAGCTCGCCTCATTCAATGATGTGTAAAGGATCACGTACGTATCTCCTCAGCTAGGATATGTGGAAAACGTGATGCACCTGGTGTAATTTAGGGGGAAGAGCTAAGCAGGTTTCCACCTCGCCAAATCTACTGAGGACCTAGAAGGGTCTGAATATCCTTGGAGATAACTTAACACCCATGCCAAATCTTCACAAACCTCATTGAGGTGAGACCTATATAAATACATGGATACCATCCTCAAACTTCATAGTTCTTCGTCTCCTGTCAGCATAAGATTTGTTCCTTCTTTTTCTAGTATTCGTTCACTCCTGGATGATCTGTAACTTTTCTGTGGTAGCCCGTACCATCTCTTGTCCCTCGAGTGCTGACTGCCCTAGGTTAGTCCAACACAGAGGTGATCTGCAAGGTCGACCGTACATCACCTCGAATGGTGCAATAAAGATAGTGGAGTGATAACAATTTTTATATATGAACTCCACAAAGGGCATGTTGTCCTACAATTTGCGGCCGAAATCAAGGACACAAGCACATAGCATGTCCTCGATGGTCTGAATGATTCGCTCTGTCTAGATATCCATCTGAGGATGGAAGGAAAAACTCAAATGAATCTATTTCTCAAACGCCTCCTACATCCACTTTCATAGTTGGGAAGTGAAATGTGCATCACAGTTAGAGACAATGGTTGATGGTACCCCATGAAGCAGTACAATATTCTACACGTAGAGGTGTCCCAAGCCCCCTACTGATCCCTTCTCTCTAATAGGTAGGAAGTGAGCCGACTTTATGAGTCGATCCATGGTCACCCAGATAGAATCATGTCCCCTAGAATTAAGTGGATGTCCCATCACGAATTCCATGGAAATTCCAACCCACTTCCACTCTGGAACCTCTAATGGAAGAACTATGCCTTCTAGAACCTGGTTCTCGGCCTTCACTTGCTAACAAGTGAGGCATCGTGAGGTGAACTCTGCCACTTCTTTCTTCATTCCCAGCCACCAGTGCTGATGCTGGAGGTCCCGGTACATCTTAGCCACTACTGGATTTACTACAAGAGGGAGGTATGAAACTCCCACAAAACTCCACGCATATCACCACTGGTAACATAGTACTCCCTATTAAGCGGATGATGTGCACCCCACCTTCAAAAAATCCATCAGGTGCATGTATTGTGTATATTTGAGCATGTCGGGCCTCACATTTAGTTTCCCCATGTTGTGCCTTATTAACTCACTGAAGGAGTGGAGGAGTGACTGTCAAATAATAAAGATAAGCTGATCCATCTCGAGCCACATAGGATATCCAAAAAGCTTCTAGCTTCTCTGTTTCCTCACTAAACAATATTATTCCAAATCTCTTACTGAGTGAATTTGCTACTACGTTCCCATTCCCATGAGTATAGACTATCTCAAAGTCATAGTCCAGTAGAAACTCAAGACATGCCACTATCTCAAGTTCAGGACCTTCTAAGAGAATAAATACATGAGAATCTTGTGATCAGAGTAGACTTTACAATGTTCTCCCATCAAGTAATGTCACCACATCTTCAAGGAGGAGACCACTACTACTAACTCTAAGACATGGGTAGCGTAGTACTTCTCATGTTGTCTCATATATTGAGAAACATACACGATCACTGCTCGCTCCGACATCAGGACACATCCAAGCTCAGTCGCTAATGCATTGCAGTAGACGACGATCCCAACACCCTCCTTTGGTAGCCACAAGATGAGGGAACTCATGAGACTGTGCCTTAGTTCCTCGAAACACATCAAGAATTTCTACGAAAAAACAATGGGTTTCCCCTTCTTCATCAACGCTGATAAAGGGAGCTGTAACTCTAGATAATTTAGGAACAAATATCCTATGGTATCCAACCAACCATAGAAACTCCACACCTCCGTCACACTCCTGGGTGGCTCTCAAACAAGAACAACCTCAATCATCACTGGATCCACCACAAATCCATCCTCCGAGATGGCATGCCCCATGAAGTGGATCTATTGTATCCAGAATTGGCACTTTGAGAGAATACCATAAAGTTAGTGCTCTCAGAGATTGTCCTGAAATATCTGCAGATAATAGGCATTCTCCTCCTCTATCACTAAATATATGAAGATGTCATCAATGAAGACTACCACAAAGTTTTTGAGGTATGGCTAGAATATCATTTTCATGAGTTTAAATAACACTGCAGGGGAATTGGTATTGTCGAATGGTGTAACCATGAACTCAAAACGTCCATACCGCCATCTGAAGGCCATTTTATGCACATCCTCATCTTGTACCATAAACTTGTGATAACCTATTCTGAGGTCTATCATGGAAAACCATTTTCCTCCCTTCATCTGATCAAAAAGATCAGCAATCCTTGGGATTGGGTAAATTTCCTTCACATTTACCTGGATTAGGATCCGATAGTTCACAAAGAGTCTCAAACTCCCATCCGCTTTCTTGGAAAACAAAATCGGGGCTGCCCAAGGAGAAACACTGGGCCTAATGAACCACGTACTCTATAATTCCTCCATCTGTACTCGCATCTCTGAAAGCTCCACAGGAGACATCTGATAAGATGGTGTAGATATTGTTGTCTTCCTAAGTTACATGTTGATATTAAAGTCCACCTCTATGTGGGGGGGGGGGGGGGGTGGCGGTCGACCCAGAACATAATTAGAGTGAACATCAGTATACTGGTCCACCAATATAGGATAGCTCGGACTCTCAACATCAACCGCTCTGAGGGTAAGGCTAGCCAACTATTTTTTGGATGGCTACACCCTCCTCCATGTAAGTCCATCCTGTGCTACAAAGGTTCCCATATTTCCAGTGAAGGAAAACCTGGTCCCGTCCTGGCGGACACATCACAATTTGCGCCTAATATCGTCGATCTGAGCATGGACTGTGGATAACCAGTCCATACACAAGATGATGTCGTAAGGCCTCGACACCGCTAATATAAGATCCCAGATGAATATCTCGCCTCCTAGAGTATGATCACACTGTCGGCACTAGTGTGTAATCATCAAATAATCTCTCGTCAGAGTCTTTATCCATAAGGATAGAGCCAATGGCTCCACCAATACCTCCAAGAAACGAATAAAGGCTATGGAAATAAAATTATGATTGATACCTATGTCTATAAGTACTAAAGTTAAGGTGGAGTAGACATAGATCGTATCTCATATCATCTACAGATCATCGTGGTTATAGGCCTCAGCTACCTGGAGATGAACTCATCCCTATCCACTTGCTCCCTGTGCTCGGGGTGGACCACCTGGGGGTGGTGGAGTTTGAACCTTGAATCATCACCCACCACCTGTTGCAAGGCCTCCTCCTCTGTCTCTTCCACCTCCTACATGTGAACCACCTCAATCTAATATTTACCTCTTACTAGGAGGTGCTTCAACCATCTTTTGGTCATCTGTATGGTTGTTCTCATATCCGTGAGCTATGTGACCCTGCCTGCCACATGAGAAACACTTCTTGTTTATTTATTGTCCTGCCCTATCTCGAGATCCCCACACAACTGACCCTGTATCATGCGATCTTCCACCCGTGGGTCTGGTTATCTTGGACCTCTGCATCATATGTCTGCTGCCAACTATAGATGACTCTACTACGTGTCATCTGGTGGTGGGTCTCGCTACCGGTGACTTTTCATCAAGGAAACACTCCACTAAGAGTGCTCTCTCTAACACCTCCTCCTATGTTGAGATGATGAAATAAATCATCGAAGTTATAATCTCTTGTCTAAGCCCCTGCTCAATGTTTAGTGCCTTAAGGAAAGGGTCATGCAACCTGTCAGTGGAGTAGCTCGAGAGGTTGGTGATCCTCGCTGAATACAGAGCCACAATCATTCTACCCTTCTGCAAGTGTAGAATCTTATGTATACAAACTGAGCGTAGTGTCGCTGGGACGAACATTGCTCTAAAAGGATCTCGAAGACTGCCTAGATGAGAGTGACCTCGTTATGATCCTAGAGCATCAAGCTCCACTATATTCCCTCTACTACCTGAACAAGACTAGTGGAAAGGATCACCATGAGATCAGCTGGTGTCCCTATGAGCCGAAACACTCTGACCACGACCTACAGCCAGTCCTTAGCTGCTTGTGGATCCGTCTCGACCCAAAATCTTCAGTGGCCTCTGGTGCTAGAACTTGTGCAATGTTCTCAAGTGGCATGCACCCTCTACTGCTTGGACTGCTGGCATCAGTTTCCTAGTGGGTAGTGGTGATTCTCATACACCACCCGATGGTAAAACTACCATAAGTGGACCCTACACCGAAACCTCGTTGATCTGTGGGGTATTATCGTGTACTATACTTGGAACCCTAGCTGGCTGTCTGTGTGGAGACATCCTGAAAGAAACAGGTGCACCACAGTTAGTAAGTTAGACCTAGTGAGCAGACTCATATAGATCATGAAGAAAACTTTTCAAAGATACAACTGCATTCAGTGTTTTCATGTAAGGAATCAGAAATCAGAAGTCAGGGTCCCAGAGTATGGATACGTCGACCAACGCACCAACACAAGACTCCCCAAACTGAAAATCACACTCATGACACTAAACACTATTGCCACATAGAAAATATCAGAGTCGTAGTTTTTTAGTAGAACTGATCTCTTTTAATACAAATTTTTCACGACCCTTCCCCTGGGGCCCAGATCATGACTACCCCATGCCAGCCTTCCATTGGCCTGGGGCTGGTGACTAGCACTGAAAAGGCATATCCCAAAAACCCGGAAGACATTTCCTTTATAAATTGTAAACTCACAAAACCAAGAACACTACGTGATACATGAACAATGTAAACTATATAGTAAACATAGTGAGTATAATAAAGGTTCCGAAATACAAGACCAACTGGAATGTACATGTAAAATTGGAAAGTACGAGTAAAACTGGAAAAAGATCCTGTGAAAACCCACCAAGAATCCTACCTGAATGGTAGGTATAGCTCACGAACGGTCATCTCTACAGTAAACTTTGTCTATGGTCCACCTCTGAGCAGCCTGCAGTCCTGGTACCATTGTCCTCAGTCAGCGTTTTCAGTCACATACACAGGACCCAACAAGGTGCTGGCATAGCCCGTGCAGGGGTGAGTATAACAATACTCATTAGGGTCCCTGAGACCCCCAAAGGTCTCTCAAAATCCACAAAGGATAAACCAAAAACCAAGAAAACAACAATTAAACCTACTTAGGTATATTCCCATACATATACTTAAGATATCAAGTATACCTGTCTCATTACTGATGAAACACAAGGCCCTATTCTTTTATCCAAAAGAAAAACTATTACATGGTGGAAAGAATACCACGAAGGTATCACCACAAAGGTAGGTACTAGAAAGGTAAATCCACACATATGAATACCACAAAGCTATCACCATGAAGGAAAGTACCACAATGGTAAAGACTCATCTCACACGAGGTATAACTTATGTTTGGAAGTATAGATTATTATTTGTACTACTAGATCAATTTTCATCCTTGAAAAGCTATGCTGTTGACCCAAAAAAGATCAAAGATAACCCACATAGGAACTAAGGATAACCCACATAAGATCTGAAGATGACCCAAATAGGATTGGTATGTGCTGACCCACACAGTATCGCTGAGTGCTGACCCACCCAAAATCGGCAGGCTCTGACCCACATAGGATCGCTGAGCACTGACTCACACAGGATCTGAAGATTCTTTATGTATAGCCAGACAAAGTGTTCTTTCACAAAGTATGCTTTATTTCAGGAGGTTCTGATCCTCAATCCATCAGTTGATACTTCCACTACCACGATGTCCCAAGAAGAAGTATCCCAAAGGTCTGTCACTTCAAGAGGGACCCATTGTAACTGATGGCATGTCAATTGGATTCTCGATCTTTAAGTTATTAGAGTTTCCATTTTGAGGGCCCGATTAGATTCGGGTTCGATCACACCCATATGTACTCCAACTTTATCCAAAACTCAAGTTGATTAAACCAAAAGGACCATCTCAATCCAAGGATTCATGTTCCATAGACGGTTCGTCAAACAGACTCCCGGTTCTCATGATATGAAAAAAAATGTTAGAATGGTTCTAGGTGGGCCTGGGTCCAGTCCGACCCGGACCGAGTCCGGCACTATTGGCCTGGGCCACGGTGGGCCCAGCCTGCTAGGCCATGGTCTGGCTTAGAACGCAAAGGGGACAGACTAGCCAACCCCACTGGGTGTGGCTCGGCCTATGCTGGGTGTGGCCTGCGGTGCATCCAGCAACGGGGTTAGCCCCTTATAGTGGGGTCTACCCTAGACATTACCCGATAGAAGAGGTGCTCCCCCCAGTTCACCCGAACGGTCCAACGGAATGTTTGGTCTTTGGTATGCGAGACCCGCCGGAGCGAGTCCTGCTTGGTGCGTCACGATGCGGTTGGATCCCCAGCCGGTCCTCCTCCCAGTGGTGTGAGGACACCACTATCCTCCAAGGTCGGTCGAGTGACATACGCCCTCCTAGTGAACCGCCCACTCGAACTAAGACCACATGGATGTCGACCGCCCACCTAGTGCACCGCCTACTCGAACCGCAGCTGGCGGCATGTCAGCCGCCCACTCGGTGTACCTCCGCAGATCGACAAATGAAACCTCCTCCTCTACTAGCAGCACAAAAGCACGCCTTCCTTCTTCCACACATCATTGCAGCTTCGTTTCAAGCCTGAAAAATATGACGTCCACATATTAACGACCCTCGGGTCGAGATCATTGCTTCCTTATATCACACTCAATGAAACATTGTCTTTTTTGTGCACATAATTATTTAGCATCGAAGAACGCACAAAAAACTCATGAAGAATGAGAGAAAAAGGCTTAGGGTATAAGTGCGGAAAGATGGCCATGTTTTTTGGCCATCGTCATTGTGAATCAATAATATGATGAATCAACAAATAGATGTTATCATATATCAAATTAAAAGCCCTGCATCGATCATTCGTTGGAGGTGCCGTGAAGAGGAAGATGCTCATGGTGACGTTGGTGTTTGTCGCTCCCTCAAGATGCTTCTGATCCGGGCTTGAGTGTGTCCACGTCAGAGGTTAGTTTTTCATTGGAGGATGTCCTTCCGAGTTCTCCAATGGTCTCCCCATTTTCAACATTCCCAAAAAAAGGTGAGAAGGCAACATTAATTGAGTTATGATTATTAATTCAAATAAATATGTTACATTAATTAAATTAATGTTCGTACTTTAATAAAATTAAATTTGGCACATTAAATAGAGGAAAGCCAAGGGTTATCTCACATTAATGGGGAGTTCGGGTGGTCCCCACCACCAAGTATTCAAAATGGTGGTTTTAGGAAAATAAAATAATGGTTTTTGTTTTATTTTATTTTTATTCTTTTAACACTCCAATAAAAATCCGAAAAACTATCATTCAACATCGACCTAGTGTGGTCAAGGAGAAGGGCTCTTTAAGTGAACATCGACGCTGTGAGTTAAACGGTACCCTCATATTTCAATTGTGATCACTGGTTCAAATGTTACAAAATACCACTTGTGATCTTACCGAACGTACCTAAACAATGTTCAGAAATTCATTCCGGGCACACCGGGCCTCAGAATCGCACGCAGTCAATTTTCGTAGACTCATAATATTTCCATTTAATTAAAAAAATTACATGGAAAAATCCGTTTCTTTAGAAATGATCATCCAATAGTAGAAATTATTTTTTATTTCCCAAGTATTGGAGATTGATATGATATATCATCAAAAAATCCAAATATATTTAATCATGTCTCAATATGATCTAGGTATCTTGAACAAAAGGTAAGTCCCTCCTATTCTAAATAGCCTCTAGAAATAGATTTTTCAGGTAGATAATTATTTTTTTAAGTATTATTTCAATGGCAAAGAAATCTAAGAAATAATATAAATTAATATAGTAATGTATTTAATGAAATATCTTGAATTGTTTCATATAGATGGAAAATATATTAATAATATACCTCTCAATTCAATTTAGCCATCGATAATGTATGGGATCTATTAATTTAGTTTCCTCGACCAAATGTATAATTAAATGCCTCATGATCATAAAAATCATGGATAAATGAGAATTTACATTACAAAAAGTGTTGGTACAAATCTATCCTAATGGTTGTAAAGCATGTCCATTTGTGGAGTTTTTTCACATAGTTTTCTAAAGAATATGAAGAATTAGAGTACAACTATAATAACCATTTCAAGGAAAAATGAATGAAATTCAAATAGTATTAGTTGTTGTAAAAGAATATGTGAATCGTGAATTTTTAATCCTTGTATTGTATGATTCTTAAATTTGACACACATTAATATGTTACTTGAATACCCATTAGATACATTCACATATTTTAAAATTCTAAACAATATATCTTTATCGATATTTTTAATTTTATGAATTACCAGTGCATACTTTAAATTCTCATATAACCATATATCACATTTATATTCATTGTTTGTATGTCCTTATGGGCATTGATATAATCCTTTGATTTTCTATGCTCGTTATGTAATGTTAAGATCAAATTTTCATAAAAAATCCTCCCAATATACATAACACAAAAATTATGATTCAAAAAACTAAATTCTAAACATCGGAGTTTAAATAATATAATTTTTTCATCCATTATATCTATTTGATTTCAACTAATGTTTCATTTTAAAACAGTTTCCCACTATCATTCAAATGATTCACCTTCCCAAATTTAATTTCAAAATTTACTTATTGTTATAATATTTAATAACATATCAACAACTTTGGAGGTGGTATACGATCAATAGACCTGTTGAATTGTTACTTGTTTAACTGAAATCTATGAGATTAATTGAGAAATATTTAATTGAACAATATTTACCATTTTTAACTATAATGTAGTCAGTCATGATCAAAATAAATATTACAAATAGTAAAATCCAATCCCATTTAAGTGTATTAACCGTATAAGATTCCATTTTAAGGGAAGTCACTAATGGTCCACATTATAGAAGTTTTCATTTTGAACATTATTTTAAAATACACATCATTTTTATCAACATCGTTTCTCTAGGACTCCTTCAATTATTCAATTATGCGTTTTAAGTATAAATCAATTACATTTCCAAAAAATTTATTTCTATGAATAATAATTGAAATAAAAAATTAATTTCTTTCATACACATCCATATAGGTTGGTTGTCAGAAATCTAAACATCCAAATGAATGCTATAACTGGTACCCAAATTTCCAAATGGGTTGAATCTATTCGAATCCAATCCCACTCTCACATTCTTAGGATCAGATGTGAAATATGGATGTAATGAATCAAATTCCTTCCATTTATTTTGATCTCTTGGGTGTCACATTATCCCATTATTGTTATTATTTATAGAATTCCTCCTCATATCCTCAGTGGTTTTCTATGACATGAATAATCATTGAAATCATGGTTTTATGGGGAAGTAACGCAAAAACATTATTGGTGCATTATTTTTCATATTCATACAAGTAGTATGTTGATTTTAACATCCAGCATCATCCATTGACTAAAATCAATAACATAAACATTTTTTAATCATATCTACTTGAATCCAATCCACAATAATTCATACAATCATTAGGATAGTCCTGTATTTTTTTTATAATTTAGACCATGACTGTTAAGAACATTTTTCATATGATAAAATAATAGGGATCTTAGCATCAAGAAATGTTTCATGATAAATTTCCAATATAATGGACATATCCTTATTTTTATTTCTTCTTAGACATTTGATATGGTAGACCTTTTGTTGAAAATAAATTTTGAATATTTTATAAATCCACCATACAACTGATGATTACTATCATCAACTAAACCATAAAATCCATTTGTCTACTCTGTGATGTTATCCCTTACTTTAGTCTCTATAACATCAATAAGTTGATCCAATGATATGATACTATCTTGATCTGGTTATATTATTATACAGAAACATCATTTATCATGTTATTATTTGTATCATCCTCAACTGGTTGTTTTTAATTGTTTTTATGAAAACATTATTTCCTTATTATGCAGAAATCAATATTTATAAGGTTTTTAATTTCATTTTCCATTGTTAATGATGCTGGGATATCATTCTATTGACTATAATTACTGATCAAAAATTCTGTAAGATCTGATTACCCTGATCAGGTAATTACTTCAATATCAAGAGTCCAAAAAATTCTTGTCTCTTTGACTATCTTCTAAATTTTCATTTAGTGCATGGTCACCTTATTTTCCAATCGATGAATCAATTAGAAATTGAAAAATATAAAAACTATTACAAAAAATTAACATACTAAGGTGGGTTTCTCATTAATATGATCCAGCATTTATACACATATCACAATGGTCCTACCCTTTGTTAAAAAAATTAACACTCAAAAAAATATTAGGTCATTTTTTAAAAAATAGATTTTTTTAAAATTAATAATATAATAATTATTTATGCAGACTAACGTGATAATATTTTTGAACAACATAATTTTTCTTATATTTTTATATAAATTTATATAATTCATCAAGAAATTATAGCTTATCTATATGTATGTTTATTAAACTATAAATTATAAATGGATGTGATAATATGAAGTTAATAAATTTATGAAGCAATTCCATAAAATTACAAGAAACACTCATGTGTAATTATAAAATCAAGTGAGTTTTGGATAAAAAAACACTCAATTCTTATACCTTCTTCTATAATATCAACATTGACTAAAATATGCCAAAATTATTCTTTTAAAAATGAAATTAAAATTAGAGAATAAAGATACACAAAACACATTGGAAGTAAAAAATATTCAATTGAAATGAAGAGATTATGAAAATTACACACGGTTGATGAGAAAGGGGGATGATGAAGTTGTGCATCAACAGAACACAAAGGATGTGGAGGGAGAAAGGGAGGAAATAACGAACATGAGGTTAGAGCTGAGGGATTAGGAGTGAAGGTATGAGCTGAGTGGCTAGGTGGAAAGGGCACGAAATTACGATCATGGGGATAGTTACAACATGATTAAAGGGGATAGAGGATCAGAGGGGGAAATGGATAAAATGGAGACTGTGAGGTTTAGAGTGAGGGAGAGGGAGAGAGTGATAGTGGTGTGGGATTAGTATCTTTGAAGAAATAGGGAAAGGGGAAAGTAGAGCAGTGACAAGGGCTCATCAAGGGCTTAGGGAGTGGCGAAAGCTTTGGGAATGACTACATAGGGAGGGTAGGAGAGGGATCAATGAGGTATCTGGGAGGGGCGGTGGTGAGAGTCAATGATAGAAAGTGAGGGTTTTTCAGAAAGAAATATCTGGGAGAAAGGGTAGTGGCGGTGAGGAATCGTGGAGCAGCAATGAGGTCTTTTTTGATGATAGTAACAAGGGGGAAGGTAGAGAGGTGATGTGGGCTCGAGGGAGAATTGGATCAGTGAGGGGGTGAATGGAGCCTTTTTTATGTCCATTAAATTTAGTGGCTGTTTTAATATATTTCAATTTTTTAGTGGTGGTTTTATAAAAACTTCCAATTAAATCTCTATTAAAATTTATTTTTGGCGTAGTGAATGTTTATTTTGCCATCTCAAATTGGATATACGTTAAATAAAAATAACTACAAATAATTTCAATGAGAGGATGGATACGATGAAAATAGATGGTCTTGAATAACACAATCAAGTTTAGTTTAACATAAATCAATATATATCAAACAGATTCCCATAAAAATGTTTATATATATATCATATTCAATTAAACATGAAAGATAAAAGATAAATACATGAAATAATTTGTTATACATAAAATCATATATGAGGATAAATAATATTCTCTATCAAAATGGTTTCTCTCTCCTCCTTTATCTAGCATTAAATTTTATCTAATCCAAGGAATTTTCAATTACCTAAATAAAAGATCTCAATTCCCCCTCCATTTCTTATTGACAAGTCTCCTTGTAGTTTCTCATGTTAATGACTCAAAATGTATATTGAATAAAAATCATTATAATTAATTGAATTTTTTTAAAATTATACATGTTCCTTAAGAATAATAATTGTAATTTGTTAATATTCAATAAGTAATGGTCTTGTTTATATTTATTATTATTTGAGGGACCAAATATTTTTTCCCTTTTATTTATTAATTTATTTTTTAATTAACTTATCTTTATTTTTTTCTTCTAACTCGAGCCCCATATCATAAAAATCCACTATAAAATCATTAACTGGCCTTACCAATAATGTAATATCATCTCTCTTCAATCATGACATCAGTTTAACTACTCCATCATATTGGCGAATGACACTTACTCAACTCATCTCACTAGATTGAAGGCTCGACCTTGATCAAAATAACACACTCAATCAAAAAAATATTTTCTTTCCTATTTTGATATGGTTTGAATATTCAACATTCCATCATATATAAGATTTTTATAATGATCATACATTTAAGAGATCTTGCAATTATCATTTAATGAGCTCTAATTACTTTTAAAATTGTCCTTTTGGAATTTTTATTCATTAATGGTTGAATCTATTTTTGAATTTCACCCTGTAAATAATTAATTTCTTATCCTAACATGGTCTTTTATATCCATTTTAATCTTTATTCCTCCTATATAAATTTTTTTTACAGTTTTGGGAAAGTTTATTATAAATGTATATTAACTCTCCATCAATTTTTTAAACCACATTGTGTTGTTTTTTTGTTGTCAATGTAAAAGGATTATTTTATGCCTATATGTTGAATAAGAATCATGAATAATTTCCTGGAATATGCCTTCTTATTACCCAATAATTATGATGATGAATTTCCTATTCTAGGGGAATATGAAAAAAATATTTTGAATTATAAATGATACATGAATTGAAGCGAAGACATGAATTGTGGAGATTGAACATACTTATCCTAATTCATGTGAAAATAGGAAAGGTGTTAGTTATTATTAGTGTAGGATCATTGAAATTTATTTAGATTTGGTAAATAAGTATTTTAAAGAGTTGTATTGTTCCTTACTTGTGACTAAAAAATACTATACAAAAAAATTATTGGATATAGTATAAATATGATGGAATTAGTTCTCATACATGATAATGAATGAATTTATACTTGTGATGATTTATGTGTTGTCCATGATGTTTGAAGACACGTGATATATAATTCATAGAAATAGAATTATGATCTACATTAATAATTAAGAGTAGAAGAATAGTCTTGTGATTATTATCAAAATATTGAGATTATGAAATTGAATTATTATGAGGATTATGATGAGAAAAATTTAAATTATATATGTTAAAAATATCAAGAGAAGGCTACCCAATTTTGAGAATAAAATTTATTTTATTAAATACAAGTATTTTTGTCAAGAGTTAAAATATTTTTCCTTCACAATAATTGGTCTATGGAGACCATGCTAGAAGTAAATTTGAAATAAGGAGAATGCATAATGGATGAATGATGTATCCAAGACATGAAAGGCATCCCCAGTGGGTCAGTGTGTGGAGATGTAACGCATGAGGGAGATGCATTTTATTATGTTGGGTGGTAACCCCATGCCGTGGATTTAAGTAGGAATGGGATGCACTTAGTATTATTATGTAGTTCTTGATTGATGTTCAATCTAATGTGGGATATCTCTGGTTGATGGACTATAGATATGATATTAAATTTCATAGAAATAACTACGGGGTGTTGCGTTTACTCCTTAAGAATCATATTATAAATCATGTTTATAATGTTTTTTGTTTTCTTAATTGTGAAATTGTTGTATCAACTGTAATCCTTGGACCGAGACTATGAATGTGAAATTGACTATAAGAGTTACTCATGCTTCCACAATCCAGAGATGAAGAGACCATGTGATACTCAAATTGACTAAAACTTCATCAATGTTATCACATGTTCAAATTTTTGTCGATTGTATGATTTGGATGAACTGACTAGGTAATGAATGACCACCAAATCATATTTTCTGAAGTGACCTCAAGATTCATGTTAGGTGAATTGATCAACCATGATAATTTCTTTTGAATATATGAATCATTGATAAATTTTTAGTATTTTCTAATCATATTTAACAATATATGAACCACTTCATGTTTTTCCAATCTACAACATGAATAACCTTAATCGTCCACACAATCAAGATTAACTTGAAAACATTTTTCTATCCTCCAAAAAATAACGAGCTTAATAAAAATCCAAGAAGATTTTTTATCCAAGAAGATAGGTAGTGGAGAATGTTAGTTCTTTAGGAAATAATGATCAAGGATATGAGATGATAGTTGTTAAAAAATTTAGTATATAAAATTAATGTGGAAAAATTTAGTTAATAGTAAATAAGAATACACAATATGGCATCTGATTTGATTAGTTATGTCTAGAAATGTATGTGGGGTGAGACACATGCAAGCTTGTACTGATATGCTTTCCTTAGAAGATCACATTCCATGATATCACATAAATAATTTTTGAGAATTTTAATAATAATGAAAGGACTGATATTTTCATGAGAAATAGGTGATGAGTAATAGGGTGCTACCATATAATTTTACTATTTGGATCGTTCAAAGTATATGGTTCATGTGATCTGAGTATACCATAAATAATGAAATACATTGGAATTGATAAGAAAATAGAAGTGTTGTATAGTGTGATGATATAGAACCCCTGCATTCTATTATAAGTACATTAAGATGTGGAATAAATTAAAGCATATTCATTAAATATGGAGGAATCACAATGCATTAATCTTAGGATTAAATTATTTCCATATATGGGTCTAATGATAAAGTTGAGCGGTGAAGAAGGAAGATATAAACTTTAAGATATTTAAATGTGTTTAAAATAGGAGATATGTTTCATTTGATATTCATGAATGAATGTGAGGAGATATTCCATAAGGATTAATTCTATAAAAATGGTCCGTAATATTTAGGAAGTTTCATAAAAATTGTATGAGGTTCGTAAAGAGGAAAAATGTCAGGTCTCAAGGAATAGTAATAGTGATATAAATAAAGAGTTGCTGGAAATTAAGGAAGAATAATTGAGGCTATTTAATAAACCATGAATTTATGTAATGTATTTAGGAGAAATAAATGAATAAAGGTTGTGATAATATTTAATTATCATAAGAAATTAAATCTTCATTTTACACTTGAATTTAAAAAGATTAACTAGAAAGAATTATTTTAAACTTAAAGACCAATGACGGAGGATTATTAAAAAATATTTAATCCTAAATATTGAAGAGAAATTAGTGGTGATTATTTATAATCTAGATGATTCTGAAGAATAAGTCTCCCGGTGGAATAAATTGAGATATTATTTTATAGTGAGTGTATGATATTAATGAACAAAGACCCAAGAATTTGAGATCTACTATATTAAAATATGAATTAGCCTCAATGAATTAATTAGAGTTACATACATGCATGTTATCCAAATATATATTCACATGAAGGTGAAAATGAAATGCTTCTTTTGACACTCATATTTGAAAAATATAACTTCTAGCATAAAAATATTGATCTCATACAGTATCTGTTGTAAACATTCATTTATAGTAGAGAGATTGAATGTATTGAATAAGTGTTTTATATTGAAGAATCATTCTATCCAACGAAGAATATCTGAGTTTCCTCCCATAAATATATTCTTTTATTATTGAATTTTGATGAAAATTGAGGTATCCCATCTGATTAAAATTGGATAATAATAAAAATATCAATTCATATAGTTTTGGAGGGACTCGAGTCAATACATGTGATCTTAATTAAATGTGGTACAAGACTAATATGTTTTAAAAATGGATAAAAACACCACTCTTTTTTGTACCTAGTATATGTTAGGATAATTATTTCAATACCATACCCTAACCCATGAGTTTTTCGATGACAAGAAGGATTCTTTGTGTGTGGGGGATAAAACCCATCATACATCAGGGACATAGCAATCCTTAGATAGGTGACCCATTCTAGAAAAAAGATTTTTATGTTATGATTATTTCCAAATTAGAATATTCATTTACATTAATATAAGATAATAACGAATGGATAATGTGAAATACAATAACTGATTAATTGATGACGTAACAAAGGGATATAAGTTTTAATAGGTTATCCCACACTGATTATCTCCCCTCTCAGTGTGGTCACTTTCCATTGCAATTAGTTTTAATTGGTATCAAATAATTTTTATACCTCTATTGATGAAGAAGTGTCATATATGTTTTCTCAATACTATCAAATATAAGAGCTAATAAAAAGTGTAGAAGATTAAAATTCAAATTTTAAAGATATTTTTCTTAAGAAGATCACCCATTATGAAGATGAATCCAGATATAGTATATATTGGGATAGTACACCAGGTGACTATGTGTGTATATCTCACCAAACAGTTTCTTGGATAAATTTAAATAATAAAGGATCTTAAAGAGGAATTCTCTATAGTTATGAAGTATTAACTTAAGGTGACCCTACAAAGTTATTAGGACACTAATATCTGAAAATAAATGTTTAATGAACTAAATTATAAGTAAAACATATTAATTTTTCTAAAAAATGTTTATCTAGATGTTAAGAAAAATAATATCACGGAACATGACAACACAATGAAAGAGGATAATGGAATAAACTATAATGTGGTTGATAAAATCAAAAAATATATTGAATATAGACTAAAAATAGATTTTAATGAAAACTACATTTTCCATATGAAACACATAGAGATTAATATTAAATTAATGAATCTATATATTTCTCAATATAGGTCTTAATAAAAAATTGTAATGAATGTTGTTTCCACACAAGATATAAAAGAGGACTCTTATAGTAAAATACCACTATCTTATACTAATAAAATTCAGATATCATCTATTGATAAATATATAATATCCTCAAAAGAAAATGTCCCATCTATTTTTAGATATCATGTTTGCATTAAATTTGTTTTCTTGACCAATTTCGATTTAAAATAATAATCTATAAAAGTGTGGATGAAAAAATATGTGGGGAATCAAAAAATTCTCTAGAGTCTGTTAGAATGGTATGTCTGAGTATGATGTACTCTATTATACCAATTATTGGATCGAATATGTAAAATGAGATAAAAAGACAAGAGGGGGGGGGTTGAATTGTATTCTTTAAAAAAATTCCTTATGAAATTTTTTGTAACCAAAATTCACAACACCTCTAAGCTCTAAAAACTTGCTTGATTCCGGAAAAATGATTCCGGAAATGAAACATTACAAAAGTTTACAATAGATATGATTCTACCTTAAATCATATAGAATCTAACGAAATCAGAGTACAAATATGAGGAGGTATAAGAAATTTATACTTTCCTCAACAATAAAAATGCAGTTGAAAAACTAATTAGTAAAACTACAAGTAACAAGTATAAACTCTTTTAACCCAGAAGAGGAGGGTATCCAAAAACCATGGATAAGAGGTCCCTTGACTTATACTTTCAAGAAAGTATGTCTTACCCAATCCCAAGTAAGCCCTCAATCTGAAGATCGATAACTGTCTTGGTATCCCCGAAAGCCCTCGATTTGTAAGGAAATCGGCACATCTGACTTCACAACCTGAAGTATCTGATTTTTAAGGAAATCTAACCTCTAAACTAATCAAATATTCACAAATCAAATCTTGAACGAGCAGTTCGAAACATTCTGCACGAATCTTGAGAGTTTATAAGAGCCTCTCTTTCTAGAAATCACTTCAACATGACTTTTTCAAAGATCAATGTCAAGTTGTGAGATCTTTTCAAAATAACTCCTATTTATAGGCGCGACTGCAACGGTCATCTCCCTCCTCCAATGGTCATATTTTTACTTGAATTTCGGAGTGACCTGTACACATGTCACTCAAACCACGGTTAGTTAATAACTGGAAGAATGACATCGTTTGATATCAAAATGAGTGTAAGTATAACCAAATTCTAATATTTAGAATTAAAGAAAAATATATGTTTGGAGTTTATGTAAAAAGTAAATTCAGAGTCTACAACACACGGATATTCGGATTCTATTTTCAAGGAATTCAGAACCAAAATTCTGTAGAAATCCGTAGTCTAAAATTGAAGGAAATTCGGAGTCTGGATTCACCAGAATTCAGAACCCGATCTTTCAAAGTTCGGAGTCAGAGTTCATGAGAATTCGGAGTCAAAACTCATATGAGTTCGGAGTCTGTATTTAGATAACTCATAGTTAGAACTTGGACATGTTCGTAATCATAATTCGTAATGGGAATTTAGAGTCAGAACTTAGAAGAGTTCATATCCAAAATTCATAATCAGAAATCATGACTAGAATTCATATCCAAACTATATATAAGTTCGTAATCATAATTCAGAGCCAACCTTCATGAATGTTCGTATCCAGAATTCGGTGTTGAACTTCATGAGAGTTTGTATCCAGAATTCGGAGTTGAACTTCATGAGAGTTCGTATCCAGAATTTGCAGTTGAACTTCATTAGAGTTTGTATCCATAATTCGGAGTTGAACTTCTTGAGATTTCGTATCCAGAATTTGGAGTTGAACTTCATGAGAGTTCGTATCCAAAATTCAGATTCTTAAACAAGATACCTCATATCTAAGTATTATATGATTCTAAGGACTAAATCCGAATTATACACTTATAAGAAGTTTTATTTGAGCAATGAAAACATGGTAAGGATAAATTTCCTTAGGTAAGGAAATGTTTCATATAGGGGTAATAAAAAAATTTCCTTAAGATAAGGTGTTTGTGATTTTCAAAACAGGGGGGATGATCAAGTCATAAGTAATCCTTGATGACTTATAAATCTCCCCCTTACATGAAGGAATGAAAAATTCATATGTAAAAACTTATTGACTCAACAGAGTAGATGCAAGAATATGTTAACAGATTTTATCTCCTTAATTGACCCATTAAGTGAAAGAAAAGGTACACAAACAACACCCATACTATTCTAGATATATTTATTCACATTTAAAATGATCCTGAATTATATTATATTGTTGGTGATGCAATAATTTTGGTCATAAGGACGGTAATTTTTTATATAATATGTTGACTCTTGAAGTTCAATGAATTCCTAAATGAATGGGGTGTGAAATTTAGGTTAAGAAAATACCATATAAAAAATGAAAAATATATTTCAGTCACAAATAGGTTTTAAAAACATAGATATCTCTATGGTATTTTTTGTTGTATTGGTCACAGTGATGATACATATAATATTAATTCATTCAAACATAATGTTAGAACAAATAAAGGGATAAGATAATAGGATCTAAAAAGAGTAAATATTTACTCAAAAAAATTATAGTATTAAGATTTTGAAAATAATGCTATTATGATGTTAGTAAAAAAGTATGATGAGTTGTACTTGGTTGAATGTCATAAATAAATTTAAACATCTTGGACATGAAAAAAGGCTTGGAATAATTCCACACAAAGTTGGAGAATCTGTTTATTTTGTGGAAAATTTAGCCACACCAGGGACTTATGAAAAAAATACACGCAATAGAGATTTTATGGAAGAATGCCTAAGGAATAAAAGAATGTATCAATCTAGTAAATAAATAAGATTATTCTTGAATTGGTGTATATTACTAAGACTCTATAAGGAACAACTAAGCCATAGGTACACATTCTAATTGAATTCTTTTTTTTGATATCTTTCCATGAAAGAATAGGATAAAGTATTAGATAAAAAAATATACAAAATTAATAAAAATATTCCATTATTATAAATCCAAATTCATGATAGGTTGAAAAATGATGATGACCAAAAACACTCTGATATACTATGTGGGAGATGCAATCTAGCTAGACACAACTCGAATGACTGTATAACAATTATTTCAACCATATAAGAAATCTTTAAGAACATGAACTATACACCATATGATAATAGCTCCATTATGGATCATGTTAAAATGAAGATTTTACACAAATAGATAACAAAAGATTCAATGTTTCCGAAGACTACTATGAAATCCATAAGTGAAATTATGAAGAATCTTAATGAATATAGAGATAAATTGACTGGAGTATCATGGTTGAGACAATATTATAAGACTACTTTTTCACTGTAATGAGAAAATGTATGTTCCACTATATTCCCTAAATCAATTTTATTGTATTTAGCTTTTAACCAGGTGGGTAATTTAAGGTTATATTGGTTCTAAAATAGAGAAATACATAAATGTAAGCTGTAATAAATATTCTAGATCAGAAATTATTCCAACATGGCATGATTTATTAATAAATTTCATATCAATGAATATCTAAATTTAATATCAACCATGATGATGTGTGTACGAACCCAGATCTTCTTTTCAGTTATGTTTTTCCTTTTCTAGTCGTTTTTTCAGAAAATAGGAAAAGATGGAAATTTTCGAAGTATACACTGTGTACTTTATGGGTACACGCGATGTAGTGCGATGCCGCTGGAGGCCATGTGGTGGTCGTGTCATGGCCACACACATGGAAATGTAGGGGTGACATGGAGGCTGCCTAAAGCGGAGTATGGAAATGGCGAGTACACGCAGTGTACTTTATTTTTTTCACTAAATGAACCAGGTCACATCTAACGGACAATACCATCTTCATTTAGGTCTCATTCATCTGAGAGAACCCGTATGGCCGCGGATCTTTGATGAACACCCGAGCCTTCGTCCGTCCTCCGAATCGAAATACATCAGTTGCATTACAATCACATCGGTGAGTTCTCTCATCTCCTAGATCATCATCTTCCAATTTCTCTTCTTTTTTTGAGTTATCGTGGGTTGAGAATTTTATGCTTTTTCTTAGATCTATGGAATTATAAGAATATTTAGGCCTCGTGGTTCAAGTATATTGATCCTCTAACCCCATGGTAGGTGGTTTGTTCCTTTCTATTGAAAGTCATTGAATATTTTTGGAAAATTACACTAATACCCTTGAACAGGGTAGTGCGTGTTTACCGTTTTCACCCTGTTGTTTTCTTGCATTTCTTATATGATAGAGTAGAGGATATTAAATGTGAATAGGGTTAATGTTTTTCATGCATTTTTTTCCAGTCTGGAACTTTGTGTCTAGTTTTCCTTTTTGGGTGCTATTTACTTTCCATGCCTAGTATTGTAGGATGGAATGACTGTAGTTCTAATGTGTTTATAAGCTATAGAATTCTAGCCAAGTAGTTCATGAGGTTTAATTTGTCCATTACGTGCACTATACTTATTTGACTTACATAGGGTCGTGAGAACCTAGTGTAGTAGACCATTGGGAGAATGGACGTAAGGACTTTTCCAGAGAGTCTTTAAAATTTTATAATGCGAGACCACATGGGGAATTGATGTTGAGTGCTTCCTCAGAGTGTCTATAGTTCCATGACATGGGCCACAAGGGGAATGAGAGATTGATTGCTTCCCTAGAGAACATTAGTATGATACGAGACTATAGGGGGAATTGACGATGAGTTCTTTCTGAGAGAGTCTATACTTTTGCTGATCCAGAGGGGTGAGACTGTGTGTGCATCCCAGATGGTTGGTAGTACTTGTTGGTTGAACCATCGGGGAAAGGCTATGTGAACTACCCAGAGGGATAACTGTTTGTTTCTAATTTCTTGAGAGTATGATTACTTGATTGTGAATTGAATGCTTGAAACTATGGATAGTTTGATGTTGAGAACTTTCCTGTTTACTGCTTTCTGTACTTTTACTACCATTAATTCACTGATTGTTAGGCACATATCTCGTGGTGGTTACCTAATGGGATTTAGTCTCACACCATGTTTGGGCCATGATTTTGGGCCCAAACAAATTATATTGTTTCAGGTATAGACAAGTGAAAGTGACCTTCGACTTCAAGTACTTGATTACATTAGAGCTAGAGAGCATGGGACCAAGCCGAGGGTTACGATGCTGATGAGTTGCTCATCTGTTTTCCTTTTGTACATTGGTTTAGTATTGTATTCAGCATTGTGACTTGTTTGACTACCTTCATAGACATATATGTGTCATGCATCATATATATATATATATATGCTCCAATTGTTTCTTTATAAGTCTCCCACTGTTTACTATTGTTTGATATTTACTACTTCCGTTATTGTGTATTTACATCTGTTGTGTACTCTACCAATGAGGACATAGATTCCCCACTATCACAACCATGGACCTCACTACTTTTCGGCAGCCTCTGGCATTCGGGGAAATGCTCTTGAGGCCATGTGACCAACAGGGTACGACACGCCTCTGGGTGGCTTCCAGAACCGGGACGTTACAAAGTGGTATCAGTGGAAATATTTTCACATTACATACTGTTTAGAGCCTATAGCCAGGGATAGAATGGAATAAGTACTTGGTAATAAGCTGTGCCTGAGATTAGTTATCCTGTATATAGTGAAAATCCATACTACCTCAATTATTACAATATTACTGGTTTGAAATTTTACTATTGATTTGATTTCACCATTTGGTGATTCAAATGATTTGTTATGTTACCGTTGTTATTTAGGTTCTACTTCTATCACAACCCAATCATATGAAGGTATTACATCTCATAAATCATATATGGACTTGTTAGAAATCACTTTCCATGCATTCTTTCCATGCCATGTAGGATGAATTAGCGATTTCATATTGTTGTGATAGATGTTGTGTAGAATATGCATGGTGATGTGATAGATGCCTTGATAGAAATACCTGCTATTTGATAAGGAATTTTTTGTGTAGTTTTTTGTTTGGATGAACGCCAATCATTGGTTATTGAGGTGTTATTGGCTCTCATGGACAAAAACTTGGTGGATTATTGCATTGTTTCCCTATTATAACTTGTATATGATGCCAAAATTTGAATCTTAGGGAGTATGGGCCCTCAAAGATCAGAATTTGAACCTTCAATGTTAGTTTTAGTGTTTTCTAGGCTCCAGAATAGTTTCTGAGGCTTACTATCAAGAAAACCTTAAAATACATGCCGTTTAGTTTTGACTACATGCCATTTGTTCTTCCATTCAGGAAGAAACTATTTTTCAAAAGTACAGGTCGTGTACTTAAGTACACGCCCTGTAGTCTCTAACCATTTCTTATGTCGTGTGGGTAGAGATACAGGGTGGAGAAATTCGTTTGGAAACACACCATGTACCAGTTTAGCACACCGTGTAGCCTTACCTAGGTACCCGGCCGTGTCACACACAACACAGATCAATGTTTTCTTTTCACATACATGCCATGTACCAGTTTAGCAAGCCATGTATCCAAACCTAGGTACCCCGCCTTGTCACGCACAACACGGGTTGGTGTTATCTCTTCACATACATGTTGTGTCAGGAATATACTCATCGTGTAGTCTAACCTCAGTACCCGGCCTTGTCACGAACAATACGGGTCAGTGTTATCCTTTCATAGTACATGTAGTGTTTGTTTGGAACACACAGTGTAGTGTAACCTGGGTACACAGGCCGTGTCACTAAAAACACTGGATGATAAAGCTTTTCGAAGAACAAGTCGTGTCCACCTTGAACACGCCCTATGGTCATGTCTTAAGAGAGCCGTGTGGCTTGACCGTGTCGAAGGACTCTGGCAGGGAAGATGATTCAAGTACACGTCGTGTGTTTGTACAACACGTTGTGTATTTGGGGTGTCACACGACTAGTTTTAGCTGAAGTACATGCTCATGTGAATGAAATAAGGGAACATGTTGTGTCGTCATGTTTCGCATAACAAGAATTCTTTTCTTCTTCTATTCCTTTATTGTCCTTACAGTTTTCATTATTTGAAAATCTTGAATCTAAGTTTTTTAGTTTACCTTAAAGACTCATGCCACCGAGATGACCTCCAGTTGTCCGCCAGTTGCATGGGTGTGATCAGACGCTAGGTATGGATGATCAGGGACTTCCTACAGATCCTCCTGTTGTTCCAGCCTTGGCACCAGTAGTGATACCAGTTACAGTCGCCGATGCGCATTTTAGGGAAGGCTTTATGAGGATAACTCAGACCTTCTGGGTATCACTGCCTTATTCCTTGACTATGGAAAACATGACATGGGTTTTCCAGCCACAACATCCTCCCACCTATTCAGGGGAAGGAGGACCTCAGGCTACAGATTCATGGATAGAAGTCATGCTAATGATCTTGGAGCATCTGGAGACTCCTTCATAAAGGCTGGTCAAGCTCTCTGCCTATATGTTATGAGACTCCCCAAAGAGGTGGTGGGACGTGATCTCACAGGCGGGTCATCATCAGGTTATGGCGTGTGAGTAGTTTCATCCTGTCTTTTGTGACTACTTCTATCTGGAGACCTTGAGGGCCGATCGAGCCCAGGAGTTCATGAGTCTGGAGATGGGTACTCTTTTAGTTATGGAGTATTCCTCTCATTTCACAGAGCTTCAGCATGTCACACCTCTCCTGGGCGGAGATGGGTTGTTCATGGAAAGGAAGTTTGAGGATGGTCTCAGATAGAAGTTATGCTCACAGGAGAATATATTCAGGTTGACTTCCATCACTTCCATCGTCAACCAGGCACTGATTGTGGAGCACAATCTAATAGATTTCGGAGCTGAGAGCCAGGGCGGTTCCTCTTCCAGAGTTAGTGCTCCAACAGCAGACAGTCAGAAGCACCTTAGGGAGTCTATGCTTGGTGATAAGAGGTAGCGAGACACATCTTCAGGTATCCAGGTTGTATACTACCAGTGTGGAAGGGCTGGGAATACAAGGCCATAGTTCTAGTGATACCCAGTGGAGTGCTGATCATGCGGCATGTTGGGTCACCATCACCGCTTCAGTCAGAACATTTCAATAGCAGATGGTGACATGAGTTATTCTATGACACCTAATTCAGAAGCAGCACCACCAGTTTCATACCAGTCAAGGAACCTGAGTTCTTCTGGACGTCCAGGTTGAGGTGGAGGTCATGGACATGATGTTATGTCACCAGACATTTAGTGGCAGCAAGGTGGATTAGCTAAGAGTAATAAGGCACGGTCACAGGGCTGCGAAGCTGGCTAGACTTTTGTAGTGGAGAAGACCCATCAGGATCAGGATCCTGACCCCTCTACAGTTCACGGTATGATCTTACTAGCCTTACTTTTATCTACTGATCTTTTATATATAGGGGATTTCCATATCCATATCTTTGTTACTGTTGTGGAGATCCTTGGGCTCTTCATATTTTCTTCTACCGATGTTTTGACACTAGACACTCTATTGGGGGCAAAAAAATCTGGTGTACATCAATTCAAGGATTACCCTCTAGAGGTTGGTGGATGTCACTTATTATGGGACCTCTATATCCTAGAGATGACAAGATATGATGTCATTTTTGTTATGGACTGGTTAGTTCCATTCGAGGCAATCGTTGACTTTTGTCGCCTGAGGGTGAATTTCATATCACCAGAGGGTGGATCCTTTGTTCATAGTGGCAAATTGGATGTCCAGTCATGTAGATTAGTACCCGATCATCATTGGTTGAGGCGTGTTATAGCTTATATTTTTAGTCTTTATCTGTATGAATAGGTGACTTTGCAGTTGTACTTCCTCCTATGGTGGTCATTTCAGGGATGTCTTTCTAGAAGACTTTTCAGGGTTAACTCCAGAGAGTGAGGTAAAATTTTCTATTGATCCTGTTCCAAGAGCAGCACCGGTGTCCATTCCTCCTTATAGGATGGACACACCTGAGTTGTAGGATCTCAAGAAGTAGTTGGAGGAGTCATAAGAAAAGGGTTTCATCTGACCTAGTACTTCTCCTTGGGGTTTGCATGTCCTATTCGCAATGAAGGCAGATGGTACCCTTAGGCTTTGTGTGGATTATCAGAAGCTGAATGAGTTGATGGTCATGAACCGATATCCCTTACCAAGGATTGATGATCTCTTTGATCTACTTAGAGGATCCCGTGTGTTCTTGAATATTGAATTGAGTTCTGGTTATCATCGGTTGAACATTTCACAATTAGATATACCTCTTACAGCCTTCCGGAATAGGTATGGTCTATACGAGTATATGGTTATGTCGTTCGGTCTCATGAATGCACCAACCGTTTTCATAGAACTCATGACCTGAGTGTTCTATCCATACTTGGATTCATTCATAGTGGTCTTCGTGCATAATATCTTGGTGTACTCTCACACTTGACATGACCATGTAACCCCTCTTGATATCATTTTGAGTACACATAGTGAGAATCTGTTATATTCTAAGCTCATGAAGTGCCGCTTTCAGATAGACTGGATTCACTTCTTGGGACATGTTAACTTAGAGATAGGAGTATCAGTAGACCCAGAGAAAGTGAGAGATGTAGTTTTCTGGGAGCAGCCAAGGAACGTATTTGAGGATCAGAGTTTTCTAGGGCTCTATGGATACTACAGACGTTTTATTAAGGAATTTTCACGCTTATAAGCACCACTGACCGGTCTGACCAAGAAGGGTGAGAAGTTATTATGCTACGATTCTTGTAATTCCACCATTAAAGAGAAAAAAGGGAGGTTGACTTCATCACCGATACTAGTTATTTGAGAGCCGGAAAAGTGATATACCGTTTACTATAATGCATCAGGTATCAAGCTGGGAGTTATGCTAATGCAAGGAGATGGAGTCGTTCAGTATGGGTCTCGGCAGTTGAGGCCACATAAGAGGAACTACCCTACGCACGGTTTGGAGTTGGTAGTTGTTGTTCATGCCATAGGCTATTGGAGGCATTATATTCAAGTAGAGAACTTTGTGGTTTTCACCGACCACAAGAGTATCATGTACATCTTCACTCAGTGTGATCTGATTTTGAGACAGCGCAGGTGGGTCAAGTACCTACAGTCCATTGACTTTGTGATTTCCTATACGCCTGGGAAGGGTAACATAGTGGCTGATGCATTGACCAGGAGGACTCAAATACAAGAATTTCAGGACGCCAGAAGTGAGTGGAAGATTATGGATATGTTCTCTAAGATGCATTTTTATGTGAATGAAAGACAGGGGAAGACTTTTCTATCTTCTGTAGTTGTTACCTCTACCCTCTTAGATCGGGTGCGAATGAGGTAGCTATCAGACTCTGAAGGCCTAGTCCTATGGGATAGTGTGTCAGGAAAGGTCCCTATTTCTGGGTGGACTATAGGCGATGATGAGATCTTGTGTTTCTAGGGGCATGTATGGGTGCCAGCAGACATACATTAGAAGATGATGTAATATTATCATTTCTCTATTTGGTCAGTTCATCCTGGTATCACCAAGATGTATCGTGATCTACACCACCAGTACTGGTGGCTAGGTATGAAGAGAGATGTTTCTGGTTTTTTCATGAGGTGTTCTTCTTGTTAGCAGGTGAAGGTGGAGCATTAGAAACCAGCAGGTATTTTACAGCTATTACCCATTCCTTAGTAGAAGAGGAACGACATTGCGATGGACTTTGTAACAGGGTTTCCGAGATCACCTTGAGGGAATGGTGCTATATGGGTTGTCATTGACAAACCTACGAAGGTTGATCACTTCCTTCCGATCAAAGAGACCTTCAGTGTCGATGAACTGGGACGACTATACATCCGAGAATTGTACATCTGTATGGATTTCCACACTCCATCGTTTCATATAGGGATGCCCATTTTACTTCTCAGGTCTAGAAGGGACTTCAGAAGGCTTTGGGTACACATGTACTTTTGAGTACAGCTTACCATCCCTAGATGGATGGAATGTCCGAGCATTCGATTCAGGTGCATGAGGACATGCTCCGAGCATACATTCTAGACATTTGGGTTCTTGGGAGAAACATATTCCTCTATTGGAGTTCACCTACAACAATAATTTTCAGGAAACTGTTCAGAAGGCACCTTATAAGTCTTTGTACAGTAGGTCATGTCGATCACCCTTATGTTGGGCAATATGAGGGGTTTGAGAGAGATGGCCCAGTGGCCTATCGGTTAAATTTACCTCAAAGGTACCAGGCTATGCATGGAGTTTTCCTTGTTTCTCAGCTCTGACGTTACTTTTCAGACCCATCCCATGCTTGCCAACCTTAGGAAGTGGATTTGGAGGTGGATGCATCTTTCGAGGAGCATCTTATCTGGATTTTTGATTGCATTACAAAGGTTATATATGGCCTGTCTTTTCCTCTGGTATTATTTCTATGGAAGCACGTGCAAGTACAGGATGAGACTTTTGAGAGGGAGGTCGATGTATGAGTACAATGGCCGAAGGTGCTCAGGGTTTCTTCTACTCCACAGGGCTAGTGAAAATCAGGGATGAATTTATTTAAGGGGGAAATTTTTTAAGAATTGGATCTTTTCTTAGGTACGTTTTTCCTTTTCTAGTCTTCTTTGAGAATATAGTAAAATATAGATATTTTTGATGTACACGCCATGTACTATGATGCCGCTGGAGGCCGTGTGATGGCTGTGTCATGGCCACACACACAACCATGTAGGGGTGACATGGAGGCCGCATAATGTAGAGTATGGAAAATGTGACTATACACCGTGTACTTAAAAAGTATAGAACCGTGTAATTTTTTCATTAAACGCACATGGGTTACGTCTGTCAGACAGAACCATCTTCTTTTAGGTCTCGTTCATCCGAGAGAACCTGTACGACCATGAATCTTTGAAGAACCCCCGAGCCACCGTTTTTCCACTGAATCAAACTCTTTCAGTTCTGTTAGAATCACATCAGTGAGTTCTCTCTTATCCTAGAGAATAATTTACCAATTTTTCCTCCTTCATGAGTTGTCATGGGTTGAGCGTTTTTTGAGTTTTCTTCGATCTACGGCATTCTAAGACGATTCAAGCCTCGTGGTTCAAGTATATTTATCTTTTAACCCAAAGGTAGGTGGTTTGTGCCTTTCCATTGAAAGTCATTGAATATTTTGTGCAAATTCTACTAATAACCTTGAATGGTGTATTGCGTGTTTACCGTTTTATCACTATTGTTTGCCTACTTTTCTTATATACTAGAGTAGAGGATACTGAATGTGAATAGGTTTATTTTGTTATGCTTTATAAATTTTTTTCATGCATGTTTTTCCTGTCTGGACCATTAGGTCTAGTTTTCCTTTTTGGCTGTTGTTTAAATTCCATGCCTAGTATTGTAGGATGTTATGACAGTATTTATAATGTGATGATATGCCTTATAATTATAGAGAAGTAGTTCATGAGGTTTACTTTGTCTGTTATGCGCGCTATACTTATTTGACTTACACAGGGCCGTGATAACCTAGTGTAGTAGACCATATGGAGAATGGATGTTAGGGCTTCTCTAGAGAGTCTTTATAATTTTACGAATCAAGACAACAAGGGGAATTGACGTTGAGTCCTTCCTCAGAGTGTATGTAGTTCCTCAACGTGGGACACATGTGGAATGAGTGGTTGAGTGCTTCCCTAGAGCACCTTTAGTACGATACAAAACTATAAGGGGAATTGACGGCAAGTGCTCCCCAAGAGAGTCTATAATTTAGCTGAGCCAGAGGGGTGAGACTGTGTGTACCTCCCAAAGTGTTTCTAGTACTTGTTGGTTGAAGCATAGGGGCCAGGTTGTGAGAACTACCAGGAGGGTTACCTATTTGTTTCTACTTTCTTGAGTATCAGATTACTTGATTGTGAATTAAATGCCTGTAACTTTGGATTGTTTACTGTTGAGTACTTTCCTATTTACATATTTTTGTACTTTTACTACCATATATTCAGTAACTGTTAGGCACATATCTTGTGGTGGTTTCCTACTAGGATTTAGTCTCACACCCCTTTTTGGTCCATTATTTTTGGCCCAAATAGATTATATTACTATAGGCATAGAGAAGGGAAACAACCCTTCGAATTCAGGTACATGATTACATTGGAGTTAGAGAGCATGTGACCAAAATGGGGCTTTCAATCCTGAGGAGTAGCTCATCGATTTTCCTTTTGTTCTTTAGTTTACTATTGTATTCATCATTTAGACTTATTTGGCTACTTTCCCAGGCATATATGTATCATGCATCCTATATATATATATTCATGATCCAGTTGTTTCTTTATCAGTCTTCTGCTATTTAATGTTGTTGGATATTTACTATTTCTGCTATTGTATATTGTTTACTTCTACTTTGTACTCTGACAATGAGGGCATTGTTTCCCCACTATCACACCCAAGGCCATCACTACTTGTCGGCAGCCTTTGGACTTAGGGAAATGGGTTTGAGGCCATGTGACCAACCGAGTATGGGGTTCCACTGGGTGGATTATAGTACTGGGATGTTACAATGTGAATAAGGAGGGGATTCTATGGGGGGGGGGGTTCTTGATAAGCTTCTAGACCATTATAATTTTTAAAAATCTGTTTTATAAATAATTCTTTTGTGTTAGTCATTCTAATCTATGTATTGATATTTTATCATAATTTACTTAAAAAAATTATTCTCTCACCAATGGGAAAAATATTATTTTAATTAATGATTTGAAAAATAGGACGTTTTAAGAAGATATAAGACTTTATGAAATGAAACCTCCTTGTTTTAATTTAATGGATTTAATTTTTATACTAAGTTATGAAGAAAATTTAGGTTACAAATGTTTAAAAATATTTTCATAAATTGACATCAACATGTTTCAACAAGATCAAATTTGAATAGTCTGTCATTGAAATAATTAGGTAGTTGTAATAAGTATAAATTGGAATAATTTTTTAGTTTTTAAATAGATAGATTTGTTATCTAATTCAAACCCTGTTGTTTTCCATATTGATCATGAATCATATAGACATTGATTGGGATGAATGATGGAACATTACATAAGAATGAAAAGATTCTAAATTCTCACATATTATTCATATTATTAACAATAATGAGCATATAAAAGAAAATTAGAATAATAAATAAGCAAAGGAAAGAAGAGAAATCATATATTCATAAAATGTTGATGATCCATTTTCAAGATAGTATAGTAAAAAATATAAATAGGGAGGTTTTTTATCCCTCTTTTTGGTGTATTATATTTATTTTAAATGTAATATGTGTATTTGATGCCAGTATGTTGAAGAAGTATCAATAAAAAGTTTTTGTAATTTGGTTTTGGAGAACCGAAGAATAATAAAAAGATTAAGTTCCCAAAATAAAGAAATATGAAAATATTTTATGAATTTTAAATTCTATATGAGTATAAGTTAAGCCTTAAATCTTGTATTTTGAAGTTACTTGTATAAATTCATGTAAAAAATGAAAAATGTTAGTTTTTTCTATGTACATTCTAATACATTTATTCATACATGGAAAACAAATATTCTAAGGATTTGGGGTGTTTAATCATTTTGAATCACACAAATTATATAAAAAATATCATTGGATGATTTGTGAAGACGTTGGAATTGGATATCATGATTAATAGATAATGGACATCTACTTTTTATGATTTGTGAGAAATCCTAATATTTTAATACATGTTCCAATAAATTATTACAGATGTCACTATGCACTACAATAATAAATAAAGTGTATAATAATCACTACATGATTATTCTATGAAGATTTAAAATATGATAAAAAATTATTATAATAATTATGATGAGAAAAAATATACATAAAATTTAAAGAATAAATATTGAGAGGGATTACAATTTTTTAGTATAATTTAATTTTAATATGTAATTTTTTTTGAGAATTAAAAGATTGGGCCTATATGATAAGTATTCCATAGAGACATTGTATAAGAGCATAGTTGAACCGGGGGCATGAATAGTAGGCGTATAATGTGTAGAGAATACACGTAGGCACACTAGTAGATCAGAATATTGAAGAGAAATCCATGAGGGAGGTTTCTGTGTAGTGTGTTGGTTGCCAACCGCTTGTCATAGCTTCGAGTTGAAATGGGGAACACTAGTTAATATTAAGTAGCAGTTAGTTGATGTTAAATCTATCATGGGACATCGCCACCTATTGTAACTATATGTCTATTATTAAAAGGAAAGAAAATAATTATAGGGTATTTTTTTTCTCCTCGATATTTATCATCAACCTTTTGTTCAATGATTTTGTTTTGTGACCTATTCTAATTGACCTCAATACTTTATTGATTGATGAGATGACTCTGATCAACCGTATGAAGATCCAATCAGCTGTATGAGTTACATGAGGTCCCACATTCCATAGATGAAGTGGTTGTGTGATATTTATATCCACTGTACATTCATTAAATCTACTTCATATTCATATTTCTATTGACAATATTATTTATCTGTATCAAATATGAAATTAATGACCCACCACATGATATATTTTGAAGAAAACCCAAGTTTCACGATCAATGAACATATTGTCTGAGTGAATTTCGGTAAACCGAATGAATCATTTATCAATTGTGGGTGTTTTTTATCAACCAAAATAAGGGATGAACCATTTTTGTTCATTACAGATACTATAATAGAAATTTTTAATGACTAAATAATAAATCCAATGATGAAATTATTTTGTTATCCATTATGACAGTCAGTGTTAATAAAAAACTAAGAAGATTCAAAAAACAATAATATATATAGAGAAGAAGATGATATTTTAGAACACACTTGATAGACGCTACGAGATTATATTTGATTTATTATTATACATATAGGAAGAATATGAATATGTTGTGGTTAACGGAAAATATGAGGATAAAACCGAGCATTTGAGTTGTTTTATAAAGTGTAGAAATCAATGTTTTCATTAGACACATTCATGCATGTAATAAAATGCTTGAATTCAAAGATCACATTCTATTATATCAAATGCAACCTTTTAAATATTTTTAGAAAAAATTAAAAACATGAAATTTTCCTGTGAATTAGGTTATATATATTATGGTAAAACTATAAATGTTAAGTTTTCAACTTATTCTAAGTATATGGTTCATGTCATATGATTCTTCCATGAATTATGAAATGAATTAACACTACGAATGAAATGAATTTCATGAAAGGTTTTATGATTTATCACTCATTCATACTATTATGTATACATTTAGATGCAAAATAAATTCCAATATGTGCATGAATTAAGAAATAATTGTGATACATGAATCTAAAAAGAAATTGTTTCTATTTATGCGTTTAATGATGAATTTGAGTGATGATGAAGGAATATCTAAATATTTTAGAAATATAAATGTGACTAAAATTGGAGATGGGGAATGTGTTACATTCAAACATGAATATGTGGAGATATTCCTCAGGAATTAATGTTTTATGAAATGGTGAAACATATTTATGAATCCACATGGAGAATGAATAAGGTGAATAAAGAAAAATGAAAACCCATGGATTCCATGGAAAATAATATTGATCTAAATGGGGGAGTTATTGGATATCATGGATGAATAATTGAGTCATGTTATGAAGAAATAAATTCATGTGATATTTTTTGATGAAATAAATGAAAGAAGGTTATAATAATATTTAATTAATATATGAAATTAAAAGTCAATATTTCAATTTAATTTATTATGATTCACTAAAAATACTTATTGGATATTAGAATACTGGGGTTAGAGGAGTATTCATAAATTTATAATGCCAGGTCATTATGATCTTTTATTGGTGATTATTTATAATCCTGACCAGTTTGAATAATAATTCAATGAGAGGAATTAACCGAGACATTATTTTATGGTGAGTGAATGAGATTAAATATCAAACACCCAAGAGTTAAATACTTTCTAGATTAAAAGAAGAATTCACATTAATGAATTAATGAGAGTTGTATTCAGTTTGTTCTATGAATAAATCTTCACATGTATGTGATCATGAAACAAGTTATTCTACACTATTATTTTGAATAGATAAATTATTTTTTTCAATACATATATATGATATATTATCTGTTAGAGGATATGTTTTATTAAAGAGATATAAATTTAAGAAACAATGTTTCATATATAATGATCATTCTATCCACTGATGTAGATCTAAGTCTCTAGCCTAGAATATACTACTATATTGTATAATTATAAAGAATATAGAGGCAATCCATCTAATTACATCATGAGAATAAGAATATTAATTCATTTAGATCCATATAGACTCGTGCCAACATAAGTGGTCTTTAATTATGGTGGTTCATGCCTAATATTCTGTATAAAGGGATAGAAATCCCACTCTTTCTTTGTACCTTATCTATGCTAAGATAATGAGTTCATGGTCATACACATACTAATGCTTTCATTGATGATTAAATATAACTTGGGTGTGCATTTGATAAAATATATCACACACTACAAAAACAGTCAACCTTAGGGATGTGAACCTCATCAACAATCCTAGTGTTATGTTGTGTTTCCTTTCTATCACATATCTACATTTACACAGACCAAAGATAAGATAGAAATAGAGAAAGATAAATCTAATGACTAAAAATTTGATGAGGTAACAAAGGGATAAATGTTTTAATAATACTGTCTACACTGATTATAACACCCTAAGAATTTAATATAAGAACAATATATTTGATAGTGTATATGACACGTATCACCAATCATTAATGACCAATAAATATTATTATTTAATAATGTTTATTAAAATTTTACCATTGAATTTGAGGGTATATATAAGAATAAAATATTATGAAATTTATATAAATATGATACTCAATAAAAATATATTGATTAATTCTTAATAAACAAATTATTAATTTTTAGTAAAGTCATATTATGCATCAAAAACATTTTTCATTCAAAAACTATTTTCATAGTTTTTTTAGAAAATATTATATTTTTTACAATTTTATAAATATATATTTCAAAATATATACAACATTTTTTAAATCATAAAATTAAAATTATCTCTCGGGGTATTTTTTAGAATTTTCTAAATTGATTGATTTTTTTGATTAATAATGAAAAAACTGATTTTTGTTGAAAACTATATTTTTTCAAGATATTACAAAGGGAAATATTATTTTAAAATGAATTTAAAATAAAATTATTTCCCTTATGTTGTTATTTATCTAATTAAGTTCATTGGAACGAATTTTTTTGGTAAAATTTGGAATAAAAATTTTTTGTACGTAAAGTGAAATTTTTATGAAAAAAATATTTCTGTAGCATTTTGTGTTGTAACCATTAATGAATTTCTGAAAATTATTGAGAAGTAATCTAGAGAAATGGATAACATATTTTTAATATAGAGGTTATAATTTTGTATATATTTTTATTTTATTTTTGGTCCATATGCTTAGTAACCATAGTAAATTTTTAATACCTTGGTAAGGGTAATATGATTAAATAAGAAATAAATCTAAGTGATACGGTCACCATTAATAACCATAATTATAATTTTATGAATTTAATAAGGACCCTTTCACATTCTTCTTAAAATATAATTATTATTGGGAATCCTTTCCAGGAAAATGTCTTATATAATATGCAAAGCAAAGAAAATTATAAAATATCACTCTCTTGCTTTTAAAAATATATTATGTGTTCACATAGAGATAAAATAACATTTATTGTCAATATTAATGTTTATTTTGTTATTAATGAAATTATTTTCATTGTGATAAAATATATTTAATTTATAGTGATTATATAATTACCTTAACTGGTTAGACAATACTGAAATAGTATCTTTTCTATTAATAGAAAAATAAAATTCGTGATTATAAAAAAATATAATATAATTTGAGTGATTTGTAATATTTCCAAAATTTTATGGAATAATATAATATATTAGTTGTTTTTTAAATGATTATATTCTAATTATATCTTTCTCTTTATGTCAATAATGTCAAATTAAATTAATAGTTTTTAAAAATGACATTATTGATATTTTATGACAATAATATTTTATTAAATTATTTAAATATGATAAAAATATTGGAATATGATAATGGGGATAAAATATTATCTAAAATCTAATCAACTAGAAATTTATGATCCAATTTTCAACTTATAATTTAAATTATAACCCATTAGGAGCGAAGAAGTCATTACCACTATTAAGGTTAAAATTGGTTAACTTAGGGGTTAAACCAAAATATAAGGCTTAAAACATGAAATAACCCTATAAAAATTTCATTTTTTGTTGGTATTTAAACCAAATATTACCTTCTGATAGAATATATGGCCATTTGGAGAAATTTTATAGATAATGACTTCATTATATCATCATATATTATGAAATTCTAAGAGTGCCTCTCCCATATCTAATAAAAGGACACCCTCCTTTAACTTCATGACAAAACATTGAGCCTTTTAGATTGACCAAAACCTGAAAATTTATCTTCTCCACATCCCTATTTATAAATTATAGGTTATTATAACCTGAAAAAACCATTCCAAGGGTCTTTACAAATGGATCTAAATAAGGCTTATCGGATAAGAGGTAATCATCTTACCTGACCACTTTTATTTTTTTTATTATTATAATTATTATAAATAAGTGATATTGTTCATAAAATAACAAAAAAAATATCCTAAATATACATAAATGTTATTATTATTATTATTATTAAACCAACTTTATTCATCCACCTTTTCATCAAGTTGGAGTGAAGGTATTTCTCATCCGTGCGTAAAAATTCTCATCTCCACGTAGCAATGTACTTCATTTTACATCACCATATTTCATGAATTATTATTATGATGTGGTTAAAGTTTATATATAATATTTTTTATATAATTATTCTTCTAAAAACATAATATAGTATCAATATTTTTACCTTCCAAACTTTTAGAATATGATAACTTCACTCGTGCGTATGTGTGGACTACCACCTCTACAAATCAATTTGATTTGTTTTTTACTTACGATTCACATGGATGATTATAAGTATAAATTTAATGATTATATATGATATATATAATATAATAATTCTTTTAGAAACATGAATTATTATTTTTCTTTATTTTTTTCATCCATTAAAAAATGAAAATAGCATTCATGCGTACGTACGACATACCGTGTCCATTCATTTATATAAGTATTTTTTCTATATTTGTAATGTTTGTATGACTCTAAATACATATATATGTGATATTTATAAAATCCTATGATTTATTTATATGATTTTACCATGATCAAAATGAATGGACCATAACTACCGAACTAAAATTCTCATGATAATAGAAACAGTTTACACCTAGGAATAATGATTTAAACATCAAATTATTAATAATTAGGTGTTGGAATATTATAAGAAGATCATATATGATATTATAATTATGTAAATTACTCTAGCATAAAATTATAATAAATTTAAATTTATTATACATGAGGTTATAACACCTTCAAAGCATGTTAAACTTGAGGTATGCCATTTTTACTCTCGATTTTATTTATGGGTGAGATATGACATATTAACCACTCATTTAATTTATGTGGTGTATATACTTTCCCATTGACCTGTTATATCATGAATATAATTATGTTCAGGATATCTAAATTTTCATTTTAATTTATTCTTACATGGGGATAATGATTTAAAAGATACCAATGTGTTAAAGTTTTTGTGATATAATATCATTATTTTTCAGACTTTGTTGTGATTAAGTAATGATGATAAAATATTATGGTATAACACTAAATATTATCATGAATTTTATTATAATATGGATATTTTTAGAATTTAAATTTTTTCCTTTCATTTACCTATCTTTTTGTACTCAATATAATGAAGTAATATTTTTAAGGAAAAAAACATCATTTATTTCTTCGAACAAAATTTCTTTTTTAGTTTTATATTATATTATTTTATTTAATATTTTGGTAATTTTAATATTTTAAATAAGTTATATCAAGGTAGAAATGGTATTTTCCTCATGAACTTTTTCAAGTGACCCTTTAAAAGCATTATTTATCTATGATGGATTCAATTGATGTTTCATAAATAAATACAAGGGCTATAATGTGATGATACCATCCTTATTACTAATCTAGATGGTTTTTGATTATGAGGGAAATACATATATGTAAATCATTCATTTTCTACAAGTTATGCTATTAATAAATAATGAATGATTACAAAACACATTTCTTTTCCTAAGGTTATTCTAAGATGAAATATTTATGAAACCCAATCAATTTTCACAAGTTATGGTAGGATAGATGTTCTATAATCTATTAGAACACATATGAATGAATTTCATTATGTGATGGGTGGTCTTGGATTTATATATCCCTCTAATTCATTGGGTAAATATAGATATCTCATTAGAAAAAAAGGGTGGAAGGGGGAGTGAACACAATTCTATAAAAGATTTTGTCAACTATGATAGTATTGGGAGTGAACCTTGACTTATGTGATGGTTTGGGGAGAGAACCCAATCCAATATGATAGTATTGGAAGTGATCATTGAATACTAAAGAAACTATTTTATATGATTATGTGTGTGACACAATATTATGTATTATAAAAATGGTATGATCTCATTTTTCATGTTCATTAATTTTCTATGGTTCTTATAATCTAAACCACCATGCTTTATTCCAGGATTAAATGTTATTATCTATGATGTACAGGGTATAGTTTTTAAATGTTATTCCCATTTTATCATACCCATATACTCATGTTATATTTTATTGATTATTGTTATCTCTATTTTTGACCCTTACTATGCATATGAGATCAGCATTTCTTATGTTTTCCTTCCCAAGGTTTGTTGAATGGTTTTAAGTATGATATGTTTTAGAATGGTGATATTTATAAATAATTTAGTGGGAAATTATTTTGGTATCTTATGAACTAGTTTTTGGTGATTCCAAATTTCTGAGGACACAAAACCTGTATGATTTTGGTGCGGATCGTGAGTTTATCTAAGGAATATTTATATAATAAGATGTAATATTTATTTATGAAAATTATGGGTTGTTAATGTTTTATCAGACTAAGGATTAGTCAATATTTTGAGATTAGGATTACAATTTTTTTTGAAACCCCTGAGTATAATATTAAGTATAGGATAACATACTAAAGTTATGGTAATAAAGAGATTACATGGTTTTCCTATAAATATATTTCTACCATGATAATACAAGTGAACATGATTTTGGCACAAATTTATCTAGGGATAATAACCCATAAATAAGCTAGTCAAGAACATCCCATCTATCATTTTGGTGCATGGTGAGTGTTCCCTTAATGTCCACCTTGTTTGAAACTCCCAATGGATATGTTTAGGTTAGCAAATATTTTCTTATGAATAATCTTGATGGATTTGATTATATCTTGATCATGGATTACCTAGGTTAAACATAAGGTTTCATGGATTGAAAAGAAATTATCATGATTTAGATATATAATAAATGATTTTTCAGAATTTTTTCCCAACTATGATTATTCACACTAACCTTTTGGTTTTAGAAAATGTATGTAACTAGACGGATTCATGATAACATAGAGTGTGACATAAAATTTAATTATTATCCTCATCAATAACCAAATGAAATAATAAATGGATGGAAATACTTTGTGATTATTCCTAATCAGTTATCACAATATGTGATCAAAAATCTCAACATGGGTGAGTTTCCTAACACACCTAATATGAAAAAATGGAGTTTCATGAAGACCATGAAGGAAAGAAGATCTACATTCCTACATGACAATAATGCAGGAAGAAGAAATAAATGGAAATTCTCACGGGAATAAGAAGATGTTTTATATATGGAAATTAAGAGATAAGAGTAAACAATTTTAATTTAAAAAAGATGTGTTTGATGGAGGGAAATAAATTTTATTATAAGATACTATTTGTATTTAAATGTATTATGTTGGATGAATATGGGAATTATCTAAGACAATTCCTACATATAAGGGTTAAATACAAGACCATGGAAGGACCAATTCTATACCAGTTGTTTGTGTAAAATTATTTATGTGTATATGTATCAAGATTTGATAATTATGTTGTAAAAGTTTTATATATTGATATCTTGGATTTTGGAATCCTGAAACATCTAAGGATTCTTCCATAATTGTTTTTCATTAAGGATTTGAAAACATAAGATGAACGGTACTGATAACCCAAAAATATGATATATTAGTATGGTGATTATATTTAATAGGGAACATAGATTATTGACTTTCATGAAGTAAATTGGATTATATTTGTTAACATAAAATTGCTTAATGATTTGATTACAAAGTCATTTTATGTTTCCTTTGATGAAGTTTATTTCATTTTTATTTAATGATTTAATTTATTGAATAAGGATTAGATAAGAATATAATTTTTTATGTGTGGTTAACTTATGAGTTATGGATACCATCATGAGTTTATTAGTTTATGTGAATCGACAACACTTTTGTGGTTTTACATGATGATATTTTAATGTGATTAGAATATTCTACATGGTTTTAGGCAGAATACAATATTAAATTTCTAGTAACCCATTGAGTTATTATATGATTTGATGTTTAGATAATTATAGTCTCTTGGATAGTGGGATATAGATAATTTTGACGGTTGAAAAGTGATTCATTACGTTGGAAATACTTTCAAAGATACTTATGGTTAATGTAAGGATTACCATTTATGTTAGTATCTAAATTTTATTCATTATATTTTTTGTGAATTTAATTTCATTATAAGATTTATCATCGTGATTAATGATATTTTGCGAGATATTTCATTGGGATGAGGTATATGTGACACTTAAGTTTATCATATGATTTTACATGAATTATTAATTTGACGGAATGAAATTAATTTTTTTGGATGTAAGATAAATGGTATGAAATAACAATTTTGGAGTAAACATTTTTTAAAATTGAGGTTATTGAGGATGTAGGGTTATTTATGAAATGATCTAAGTGGATCCAATGTTGTTATTGTGGAAATTTTTAGGTTAAAATTATTATTTTAAGGTTTATTTTTTTAATTATCTTAACTTGGGATAACGATGTTTGGTTTTGGTTAATTCCTAGAGACAATATAAATTATTTATCATTCTTTTATGGATCTTATAATATGATAAATGTTTATTTTAGTGCTTTATGCATGAAAAATTCATATTGAGTATTTATTTCATGGAGTAAGAGATGAAGTAAAACTGAAGGATGAAATTGAGCTTATCATATCGAAATAAATCAAATATTTTTTTGTGTTCAATATACTGATAGTAAAATAATCCATCAACTCTAGTAAAGTGATCTTAAAACAATTTATACATTGAAATTTATTATAAATTAATTGATGGTGTTTTCACCCATCTTAGATTTATTTTTTTGTTGCTATTAACTTAACTAGTTGAAGAAAATCCTTTAACATCAGGTTTTGTGCATTTCATCATTTATTATAACCAGTGTTAATATAAGCGATGTAGAATTTGGATCTTTCCATATAGGGTGTCATAAAATGATGTTGAAAACCCTTCCATAAGGCCAATAATAGTGGTATTTTAACATCTTTTTGAATTAAATCGATATCAAAATCATGATGACATATATCCCCGTCCACGAGGGATTTCAACATATATTATTTATAAAAAGGATGTTGAAATTTTATGTTTTTAAAATAACATTAACCAATTTAATAATACAACTCCTAAAAACTCAAAAATAATAATCAAAAATAAAAAAATGGAAATAAAATAAGTGTACCACAACTAATTGAGAAAATTTTCAAAAAAGATATAAATATACAAATAAATGATACTAAATATCAAAATTATTCAATCTTAGAAATTATTGTGAATATAAAATTTTAATTTTCTTCAATTCATTGGATTTATATGAAGAAATATCATCAATGACCAAAAAAATAAAATGTTAAAATTTTTTTATTAACATATTTGTTTAAATTATAAGTGTTATAATGAAATAATTATTTACAAAATATATTGTTGTTGTGGTAATTATTATATCAAAAATGAATCCTAAAACATAATATCCGCATTCCACATTCCGTTTTGATGACGAATCTATGTTTATGAAATAATACTTCAAAAGTAAAAATAATAGATATGTAAGAAAAACCAGGTATTGATAGATATAGAAGTTATCTACAAAAACATTAACATAACCTTTTTCTTATGGTGCCACTATTGAATGGAAATCAATGTTGAACCCAATACATGATGTGCTCTAATTTTAAATATTAATTATCCAAACTACTATAAAATGAAAAAAATAAGATTAAAGAACTAAAATCATGGAATAAAAATTAATTCATTAATAACATTATACATATTCATCAAACGACTCCCAATAATGAGTATAACCAATATGATTTACACGCATTTAGTAACAATATTTATAACATCCAATTTCAACTAAAATATAAAATATTTAGAATTAATAATAGTATAATGAATAGTTTTCCATAATTTTATATTTTTTATTACCCATCACAAATTATAAAAATAAAAATTTAATCTCTATGTTTTTAATATTTTATATAAATATTGAATTCTAGATTCTTGGGTAAAATATTTCTTCATAGCTGAAATTTATTCTGGGATGATAAAACTATAAATAGTAGTAAAATAGTATTGTATGAAAAGACTCTAATGATTCCAAATTTACAAGGTAATTAATTGTGTCAATATAAAAAATGTTTACATAATGGAAAAAAATTAATAAGTGAAATTTACTAATAATAAAAACAACTAAAAAACAAGAACACTAATTTGATCACACATTACAACATATATGTTGTTGGATTTAAAAATAAATAATATATAATCTATTCCACATATATCATCACTCATAAAAAAGTATAATAATTAACTAATATAGGAAAAAAATGTGATAAATTTTTTCCAAATCAAATTCATGAGGAATATCAGAATGTGTTGGAACATAAGATTTTCCTTTCCTTTGCAGTAATTCTATTAATTTCTCATAGGATATATGGTAAGTCCAAGAAACTATTATAAGTTTCTCTGAATTTAGCGAAAAATAAAAAATGAAAAGAAAATCATACCTTATATGTCAGCTAATGGAAATTATTAGTTTGCTATACTAAAAAATGACCAATAATCAATCCCACTTTAGACACCTCTCAGTATGTAGTGGCACTAGAGCAGTTTGATCGATAATATCCATTACCACTAATTGTAACTGAACTGACTGCATAAGATGGCCATATACATAATCCCCTCGATGATGTACAATTATGTGGGCCACAATATGTACATGGGTATCCTCATCATGAAACTCATATTACATGATTCAGTCTAAATGAGGGAGTGGAAAATCGAGGAGGGAATGTTTCAAGGGATATGTATGTCTCATTGATAATACGAGCATAAATGATACAGTTGATTTAATCAAATCCTCTATTGACTAATTCAGTTATCTTATCTAATCCTTCAAAGAAAATATTTCTTCCCTATATTCTTCCCCTATTGATCTCACAATAGGTGTGTGACCAAAATCAGTTTTAAATCTGATACCCTTCTGATACCATCTGATAGAGCTATGGTGTTATGAATTTTCTAAAGTTTTATCTTGAATTTCATTCTTACCCTTTGGGATAAATTTCCCCATTTTCATTTTCTCCTGAAGGTAATCTTGAAATAATTTTTTCATTTGTAATATTGTTGAGATAAATGTAGTAAATAGTAATACTGATGACATGTAATAATTAACTACGTGCTTTCTTATCAGCTACTACATTAATTGAATTAGTAATATACATTACATTTTTTATTCTTTCTAATTAAAATTTTTCATGATGATTGGTAGGATATGGAGGGTCGGGAGGAACCTCTTTAGAGACCCTACATAAATTGGCTCTAAATTCAATAAATTTTTCAGAAATTAATTATTCCTCTAATAAAGGATACCCTCTCAGTGACAATGTATGATGGTATAACTGTGAGATTATATCTCATTGTGAGTTTCTAGAGGCTTGTAAAATAACAAAAATAGTTATAATGTAATGAAAATAAATTTAACAAATAAATAATAAAATGAATAAAAAAAATACTAAAAAAGGTTCCACCTTCCCAGTGGATCCAAACTTATATCATGTATATCTATCTATAAACCCATACATAGGTCATGTGTCTTGATTCTTTTAACTCCAGAAAATCTAAATTGATGTTAAATTTGTCTTAAAATCTCTCAATCCTGATGCCGCAAAGGATATACACTTTTTTAATTCTTGTTATCTCTTGAAAGTATAATTTCATATGTAATTGAATAAATAAAATATTAATAAATGAAAAATATTTAAACCATTGGAAAAATAAATATAATAGTTTATAAATATTACCATCATAGAGTCTTATAATATATATTTCACTAACTTTATGACACCCATCCAATTATGGTACAAAATACTTATCTTGGAAAAACCCTACACATCCAAGTATGTTGTAAATTGTGTGGAATTTATTCTAGTTGGGAAGTAGTTATCATCAATGTTAATTACCACCATATACTATAAGGTACCAGGGTGTGAAGAAGAAGCTATTGGGCTAGGAATTTTATGAAATAATTCATCTCCAAACAGTTGAAACATCATCGAGTTTGGTGATCCATTTCTAGTTGGGTCTGAGGATATCACATGGCTTCATCAGAGAACAAAAATAAAATAAAAGAATACCTCACTCTGATTTGTTGTGAAGAATTAATTCACAAGTTTCTAACATCTTATGCTCAAACGATTCGATGATTAATACCTCTAGATCATCAACACATTATTTTTGAATCTACACATGCGTTGTTCTTCAGATTCTAGGTGCAAGTATGAAGCTCCGATGATAACTTCTCTACAACAACAATCACCATGATCCTCTATATTCAATCCAAGAAGACTAACTAGGAAAAGTTACTAAATTGAGAAATTATCTCCGTAGGAATGGGGAGGAAAGATATGCTCTCAATTCTAACAGAATGAACAGTCAATTGGGTGAAGCCTCTCCTCACTTTTATTGTGGATTTCTATAATATGCAATTTGGGTTCCTGGCCCCCATATAAAAAAGCATCCACTGAAGAAGTCTTCCAAAAAAATAATTATGTCAATTTTAACTATGTCATAAAATTATTTATATTTTCTCACATACATAGAATATATATTAAATATATTATGTGAAAATCCCAAGCAATTGACTTGACTGCCAACTCCTTATAATATAAAATGATCATTGAATATTATATTTTTTTATAATATCAATCCTTATATTTACGTATTCACTAATATACAAATTTAATAAATAAATTAAACCCAATTATTATTTATTTGAATAATAATGAGTTTATTTATTTATTAGTGATTCATAGAACATGGATAACTCGGTCCCCATGGTGGGTCCCACCATGCCCTATATTGTTATTGAATTGAATAGGGAAGACTCTCGAATGTTCTATAGTGTGTGAACATGTCAGCCCTTATCTCAATAGAAGTAAATAATATTCACATACCAAAAATAGAGTCTAGAAACCCATGAAGGACCCTAAATAGATAAGGAAAAGTTATATCAATGATTATCATCCTATGAACACTCATTGTGTAATATAATATATTTTTCATCATTATCCTAAAAATTAGGAATCACACTTGTGTCCCATCCTTTTATTTTGTTATTATTTTTAAATATAACTTTACAAACTTACCTTCGAGTACAATGTCCCTATATTTATTAAGGTAATACAAACCTAATCAACCAGGTTGGAGGTATCTTTTACTGAACTAGGAAGTAGCAAATCATGTCTTGGTCTTTTAATCAATATTATTCCTCCAAGGACATACCCAACACAAAATAAATCACCATGAATTCATTGTCATTGTTTTTTCCATGTGTCAAAGTACACGATCGAATGAAACATAATGATAATGATCTTAAGTTAGATGAACATTACACATATCTGTAGATGGGAACAACCAATGACCCCTGAAACATGTGGTGTTCTTGATAGAGGGTTATTCCTCCTGATCTCAACTACTATAGATCACCAAGTGTAAACATCATGAGAAAAAGTTGCAATGATTATGAACACCCAGCACCTGAGAGTCACACATAATCATTTCCCATCCTAAAAAAGTATCTAGACCGTAGAGCATACATTAATATTACTATCATAGTATCTCCAGGTTATCAATATAACCTACGATGTGTTATAACCATTTGATATGACACATAATCTAATTAAATTACCATAAATATTGTGTTGGTAGGAGTATCGATACTATTATAGAAAGATAAACACACACACACACAAATATATATATATATAAATATATCAAATTGTATATATGTAGTGACAGTCCAAGTACATCAGAAGTTGGGTCTAGGTAACCCACATTTAACATTCCCACATAAACTAGATTCATATATAATCATGTCACAATATGTTAGTTGTCACATGATAATCATGCTCTTGTTGAGATATATATTTAATCTGGGGGTCTTCCACATTGTCCTATGAGGCTAATCTGCTAACTACAACTTCACCTATCTGAGTAAAATTCCTCAAGAGATGAGACTTTTGAATTATATTATTTTTCCTATAGTGGGACCTCGACCCCTTGGAAACCAACACTACTGCTTTATTATTACAACAAATTGAAATAGGTTTGGTACTTTTATGAATAACAACAATGCATAATACAATGATGTTTATCAATACTACTTAATTTTCTATATTGAATGACGCTATATACTAAGACTCTACTGTAGAATCAGTGACCATAGATTTAATTGATCTTCTATAGCTCACTACACCAAAATTTAGGAATAATATGTAGCCTGACTGTGATTTCAGATCCCCGTGATCTATCTAGAAACATCATCAATGTATCCTCTCACTACTAGTTCCTCATATCCTCCATACATAAGAAACATGTCCTTTATAAACCTCAAGTGCTTCAAGATTATTTTAATAGCTTCCCAATGTAGCTCTCCATGATTATCTTGATATCTTTCCTCCATGAATAATTAAAATGCAACATCAAAACTAGTACATATCAGGGAATACATTATAGAACCCACTAACAAGGAATAAGGGATTATAAAAATTCTGTCAGTCCCCTCCTATGTTTGTGGATTCATTTTCTTGGAAATATTAATGCCATGTTACATTGGAAACAACCCTCTATTGGATTGTTCGATGTTGTAAATTTTGAGTACCTTGTCAATATATGTACTTTAGCATATCCCAACCAACCTCTGAGATATATCTCTTTATAATCTTCATCCCTTGAATATAGGCTTATTGACCTATGTCTTTCATGGAGAAGCATTCATTTAACCAAGTCAAAATACCCAGCTTGATGTAATTTCTATAAATGCTTCTCGTTTATAAGACATAGAAAAAAGTTACATTGGTGGGTGTTATATGAGTCATGCCAGCTGGTTTTTACATTTATTTTCAATAAATGTTTCTTATGTTCACATATACGAAACCCATTGTAATGATGCTCCTTACTATAACACATGTTATCCTTAAAAATGAGAAAAATATATTTTATAATATGAAATAAAATATCATTGTCCCATGAATTGACATAGATATTATGTTTCCAGAAACATAAGTTACATAATAATAGTTAATATAAGAACTAAAATAGTAGGAAAAGTCAGATGACAATCTCCCACATCCATTGCTTCCCAACATGCACCATTTTCGTCTTAAAGATCAACTATTCCTTTTACAATCTTCTTGTATTTATTTAGTTCTTGTATATGAATATGTATGTGTGAGACACATGTCATATCCAATACCCAACTTTTAGATAAGAAAAATTGCATTCAATGTAAAAAATACATGATGCAGAAGATTCACCTTTCTTCTTCCCAACTCTACAATGTTTCTTCCAGTGAAATTTCATGCCACATAAATAGAAGATTGCATCTAACTCATTACTCTACTTATATATCGTTAGCTTCATAGAAGGATAGTGAAAATGAGTCTTCATCCTTGACTTGGTCTTAGATCCCTAAGCCTTTCACATTGTTCTATTTTTTAACCAAGAGGATTGAAGAATTGGTATTCTATATATCCTTATCAGATTGGATAACTAAAGCCTAATGTTTTGAGAGGGGCTTTGTCTTTTTTTTCATGTTATAATTGACAATTAAAGTCGAAAAGCATCGCGGTCAAGAGGAAAATATGAGATCTATTACTTCTTATTGGTTAAATTTGATCCCAAGGGCTTCAAGCCTCCCAAGGTGCCTAATCATCCTGAGTAATTGAGGTCCCTCTTGATTTCATTCTGATATCTTTCACCTATAAAGGTATCCAAAAATCTCATAGCTTTATTTCCTTTCCCTCTCTTAATACAATTATTTGAGATTAGTTAGCATATTGTAGGAATCCTCATCCCCATGAATTTTTTTAATCTAATTGACATGGATGAAAACATGGTGCACTGAAAATATAGTAAATTAGTTACATTCTTTTTCCATTTTTCATTATCTTCCATGTTTTCTCCCTAAAGAGGCTTTATAGGAACTGAGTCACATTACTATGTGTAATTACCTGTACCACTTTTGGATGTTATTTTTCACCAAGATAATTTATTTATCCTAAATTGATAAAAGTTATAATGTACTTGTGTTGTTGGTGATTTCCATTTAATATCTACCAAAAATAAATTTTAGCAGTTATTAATTTAATCATGATTATTATGTAGAATTTTTTTTATTAAATTATTATATCATTTAAATGCCTCCCATAAAATTATCAAACCATAATATCCCTCACTATTTGATTCAGAATAATATATTTCGTGAATATTATAGTGGAAAGGATCCTTGTAACTACTCCTCATATTCTACAAGCTTTGGTTATGCCACTACGTGGATGGTTTCTATGTAGGCTATGAGCTGGCCAAGTGCATTAACTTATAGTTCCTTGACCTGTTGAATAATGTCCCATATTTGGGAATCATAACTTGATTCCCTTGATGACATTCCATTTAAATTGATAGAAAGATAGATCCGGAAACTTATTTTATACCACAATTAGTCCATTTTACCAATTAATCTCATAAGCACATCCTAGTAGTAGGATGCACTCTCAACATTTGCTGATGAGCACCCCGAAAACCCGATTGTGATAAAATTTGAGTAATGGAGAAATTTTTATAGCATTTCGGTATTTTAATAAAAAAAATTATGGATGTAATAAATTTTTATATAATATTTTCAATATAGATTTTTGTTCTCAGAAATATTCATGCAATTGAAAAAAAATCACATATTTATGGATTTTATCTTGTCTACTATTTCATGTGATCATGCAAAAATAATGCACCTGAATAAAATTAAAAATGATGCATACATGATAAAAAATTATATCTCACTGGTATTGAGCATCTAATTATGATTGATCCTAAAATTAATAATCTTGACATAGGGGTTTCAATATTTTAGTCTACTCCAGACTAAGATCGCCCTTAGTGTAATGTATTTTACTCCCATTAGGATTGCAGCCTAGAGTTGGTGGGGAACAAATCCACCCCAAAGTGTTATAAACAATGGAATAAATAAAGTATTTTAAATTTGTTTTATTACTAAGACATAACTTATATATTTAATAAAATATTTTCATTCTTTCCATGGTGGATGATAGATCACCGGCCGATGGACCTCCAGTGGCCAAAATCCGAGCAATCTTTAGACAAATTCTATAATTATCAAGAACATGATAAAAATATATGTATTTATATAAAATATTCTTCAAAATAGATTAATATCTGAAATAAATAAATCTATAAAACATAGTTTCGATCCATAAAAATGTTGATATGGCCATAACATGGCCATCTGAAAAATGATCTATGGGTGTTCTAATTTGTTGGATCCATTTTAATACCCTCTAATTAATTTTTAATGAAATTAAAATTTTCTTTACATGAAGAAACCATGCATCACTACGATACCAATTGAAGGTACTAGGGTACATGATAAAATCTAGTGAGCCATGAATATTTAAAAAATTTCCATCACTAAAGCCATCTAGAATCATAAACTTTCGGAATCCGGACCTAGTATGGCTTGAGGATCCCGTATGTTTTAATCAAAATATGAAAATAAAAAAAAGGAAAACCTCATTCTGATTTGATGCGCACAAGTATATCATAAGTTTTCAACATCTATTTCATGAATGATCTGATGATGAATCCCTCTAGATCTTCCACACAGGCTTCTTGAATATTCACATGTGTCATTAATCATATTTCAGGTGCTATCATGGACCTCCAATGATCACTTATATATAGAGACAATCACCATGATCCTCTATCATCGATCCATGAAGACGAGCAAGGATATCTCTCTTCATTTTCTTATAGTGTGTGATCCTTTAGGCACTTATATAGTGAATAATATTCACAAAATAAGAGCTGAGTCTAGAATCCCATGAAATCCCCTAAAGATATAGGGAAATTTCATAGCAACGATTACTAACCTACGAACACCCACTGTGTAATAAAATCGTTTTGGCATTGATATCTCAAAATGAATTATGCACACTTGGGTCATCATCTTTTTCTAAATTTATTTTTTATTAATATAACTAGATAGACTTACCTCTAACTACCATGACCATAGATTTATGAAGGTACTATCATCTTGGTCAACGAGTCACAAGTTATCTCTTCCTCAACAAAGAAGAGACAAGTCGTACCTTGATCATTAAATCAATATCATGCCACCAATGCTGTAACCAACAAAAAATACCTCACCAGAACATCATTTTCATGATTTTCACCTTGAATCAATGTACGCGATGAAATGAAATGTGGTGACAATAATGTCAATTCAGGAGACCGTTACACAAGATCGTAGATAGCAACAATCAATGGAAATGAAACATATGTTGTTCCTATTGACGGGTTATTCGTCTTGATATCAAGTATAGAAGATCAACATGTGAAAACACCATGAGAAGAAGTATCAATTCTTACGATCTCCTAGAACATGATAGTCACACATAATCTCTTTCCCGTCATTATGATTTATCGAGACCATAGGGAATTTCTTTAAGATTATTTTCATAGTATCTCCAAGTTATCATTATAGCCTTGGATTTTCTATAAACCATTTATATGAAACAAAATCTACAAACATAACTATGCATATAGTTAATGTAGAAGTATCAAAAAAATTGGAACCAATTTTTTGGTAGAATTTGGTATATAACAATTTTTGTACTTAAAGAGACATTTTTCTGAAAACAAAATTCTAGCATTTTGTGTTATATTCATTAATTAATTTCTGAAAATTATTGAGATGGAATCCTATGAAATAGATAATATATTTTTAATCAAGAGGTTCAATGTTTGTAAATATTTTCCTTTTTTATTTTTTTTATATGATTAGTAACCATAGTAAATTTTTATTACCAAGGTAAAATTAATTGGGTTAAATAAGCAATAAAACTAATTGATAAGGTCAGCATTTATCATATTAATTCTAAATTGATGAATTTATAAGGAACTTACCAACTTATTCTTGAAATATAATTAGTTTTTGGAAAAATTTCCATGAAAATTACATATATTATATTTAATGAAATTAAAATTATAAAATATCATACTCTTAAATTTAAAAATATCATATGTGTTTAAATAGTGATAAAAAAAATTATGTGTGAATATTAAAGTTTATTTTGTGATTAATGAAATTATTTTCAGGGTCATAAAATATATTTAATTTATAGTGATTATATTAATACCTTAACTGGTAATGTAATAGTTATACAAGATCTCTTCAATTAATAGAAAAATAAAATTAATAATTATAAAAAATATATATAATATAATTTGAGTGATTTATAATATTTCAAATTTTTTATCGAATCATATAATATATTAGTTATGTGTAAAAGGATTTTATTCTAATTACAATTTTTTATTTATATCTTTAATGTCATTTTAAATGAGTAGATTATAAAATTGGCATTAATGATATTTTATGAAAACAATATTGTATTAAATTATTTAAATATTATAAAAATATTCGAATAAGATAATGGGGATAAAATATTTTCAAAATTTTCATCCCTTGAAAATTTATGTGCCAATTTTCAACTTATATTTAAAATTATAACCTGTTATGAGTGAAAACATCATTACTACTATTAAGGTTAAAATTGGATACCTAAGGGGTTAAACTAAAATATACTGTTTGTAACAAGAAATAACGCTATAAAAATTGTATTATTTGTTTTTATTTAAAAAACATTATACATTATGATCGAATATATTTCCATTTGGAAAAAATTTATAGATAATGCCTTCATTATATCTTAATCAATCAAGAAATTCGAAAATTTCCTCTCCCATATCTAATAAAAGGACACCCCTCCTTTCACTTCATTAGAACACATTGAGCTTTTAATCTTGACCAAAACATAAAATTTATCTTCTCCACTTCCCCATATATTAATTATTGTTTATTATATTCCCAAAAACGCATTCCAAGGGTCCTTATGAAGGAATCTAAATGAGTCATATCAGATAAGAGGTAATCGTCTTACCCGACCACTTTTAATTTTTTTAATCTTATAATTATTATAAATAAGTGATATTGTTTTATAAAATAGCAACTCAATTATCCTAAATATACATAAATTTTAATATTATTATTATGAAACCACCTTTATTCAACCACTTTTTCATCAAGTTTGAGTGAAGGTATCGCTCATGCGTGCGTATAACTTCTCTTCTCCATGTAGCGATATAGTTCATTTTCCATCACCATATTTCACGAGTGATTATTATGAAGTGTTTAAAGTTTATATATAGTATTTATTATATAATTATTCGTCTAAAAAAATAATATCATATCAATATGTTTACCTTCCAAAATTTTGGACAATGAGAACTTCGCTCACATGTATGTGTGGACAACCACCTCCACGAATCGATGTAATTTGTTTTTCACTTATGATTTACATGGATGATAGTAAGTTTAAATTTAATGATTATCTAAGATATATATAATATAAAAATAATTCAATTAACTTGAATTATTATTTACCTTTATTTTTTAAATCTATTAAAAAATGAAACTGGCATTCATGTGTTTGTACGACCTATCTTGTCCATTCATTTATGTTATTAGTTTTTCTATAACTATCTTGTTTATATGACTCTAAATATGTATATATGAGGTATTTATATAATTATAAGACTTATTTATATGGATGAACCATGATCAAAATTTAAGGACCAGAACTACCGATGAAAAATTCTCATGAAAATAGAAACAATTTACACCTAGGAATAATGATTTAAATGTAAAATTATTAATAAATGGGTGTTGGAATGTTATAAGAAGATCATATATGATATTATAATTATTTAAATGAATCTGGTATAGAATTATAATAAATTTAAATGTATTATACAATATTTTATGACGCCTTTAAATAATTTTAAACTTGAGGTACGATATTTTTACTCTCGCTTTTATTTATGGGAGAGATATGACATATTCACCAATCATTTATTTTGTGTGGTGTATAATATTTTACATTGACTTGTTATATCATGTATATACTTATGTTAAAGATATACAAATTTTATTTTTAATTTATTCTTTCATGGGGATAATGATTTAAAAGATTCCAATGTGTTATGGTTTCTATGATATAATATCATTGTTTATCGGAATTTTTTGTGATTAAGGTAGGACAATAAAATATTATGGTATAACTACAAATAAACTCGTGAATTTTATTATAATCATGTAATTCATAGAAAATAATTTTTTCCTTTCATTTACCTCACTTTTTTACTCAAGGTAAAGAAATAATATTTTTTAGGACAACCATCTTCATTTATTTATTCGATCAAAATTGTATTTATTTCAAATCATTATTTTCTAAAAATGTTTTAAATAATGTTTTATTTATTAACGGATTATTTTCTCAATTAATATTTACTAATTATTTAATTTTAAAAAATATGATTAAAATGAATATATTTTTAGTTTCCCAAATAAGGTACTTTTGTACTTTTTAACAGAAGTGTGAAATGAGTGTTTCCTTTTAACTTTTATGTGATAAATAGAATATCATACCACCATGATAACTTAATTTTTTGAATATTCCTTAAAATATTTACATTTTATATTTGAATTATAATTTTTTTAATATTTTGTTAATTTTGATATTTTATATATGTTATTTCATGGTCAAAATGGTTTTTTTATAAATAAATTGTTCAAATGATATTTTAATAGCATTTTTTGTCTATGATGGATTCATTTAATGTTACATAAATATATATTAAGGCTTTAATCCGATGATACGGTCCTTATTATTTATCTACATGGATTATGATCATGAGGGAAATACATATATGTAAACCATTTATTTTCAACAAGTTATGCTATTATGAAATAATTTATGATTATAAAACCCATTTATATTCCACAGGTTATTCTATGATTAAATTTTTATGAAACCCATTCAATATTCACAAGTTATGGTATGATTAATATTTTATAATCTTTTAGAACACATATGAATGACTTTCATTATGTGATGTCTGGTCTTGGAATTATATATCCCTCTAATTTATTAGGTATATGTAGATATCTCATTAGATAAAAATGGATGGAATAGGGAGTGAACCTGATTCTATAAAAGATTTTTCCACTATGATAGTCTTGGGAGTGAACCTTGACTATTATGATGGTTTGGGGAGTCAGCCCAATCCAATATTATAGTGTTGGAAGTGATCATTAAATATGAGATAAATTATTTTCTATTATTATATTTCTCACACAATATTATGTATTATATAAATGGTATGATCTCATGGATCATGTTCTTTTATTTTGTTATGGATCTTATCATCTGAACCACCACACTCTATTCCTTGATTAAATGTTATTATCTATGATATGCAGGGTACCGTTATCAAATGTTATTCCCATTTTACTATACCCTTGTGCTCATGTAATATTCAGTTGATCATTTTATCTCCTTTTTTACCCTTAATATGAATCCGAGCTCACAAGGTCTTATGTTTTCATTCCCAAGGATTGGTGAATTTTTTTGAGTATGATATGTTTAATAAGGGTTATATTTATAAATAATTTAGTGCAAAATGTTTTAGATATCTTATGAAATAGTTTTTTGAGCATCCAAATTTCTGAAGACACTAAACCTGTACGATTTTGGTGTGCATCATGATGTTATGTAATAAATATTTATCTAATAATATGTAATATTGATATATTAAAATTATGGGTTGTTATAGTTTTATCAGACTAAGGATTAATCATTATTTTGAGATTAGGATTACAAAAATATGTTTAATCTTCTAGGTATAAGCTTAAGTACAGGATAATATACAAAAGTTATAATTACAAATAGATTAAGTGGTTTTCCTATAAATACGGTTCTATCTAGATAATACAAGTGAACATGATTTTGGTAAGGATTTATCTAGGGTTAATATCCCATAAATAAGTTAGTCATGAATATCTCATCCATCTTTTTTTCTCATGGTGACTATGCCCTTAATGTGAACCTTGTTTTACACTCCAATGGGATATGTTAATGTTAATTAGTATTTTCTTATGAATCATAATGATATTTTTTAATATATCAAGATCGTGGATTACCTAGGTTAAACGTAAGGATTCATAGATTGAAAAGAATTTATCAAGATTTAGATCTCTAATAAATTATTTTTCATAATTGTTTCCACACTATGATTATTAACACTACACCATTTGGTTTTAGTTAATGGATCGATCTAGTATGAGTAATGATAACACAGAATGTGACTTAAAATGGAATTATTATCCTTATCAACAGCCAACTGAAATGGGAACTGGAAAAAATACATTGTGATTAATCCTAATGATTTTTCTCAATAAATGATTAAAAATATCAACATGGGTGAGTTTCCTCACACACCTAATAATAAAAAAATAGAGTTTCATGAAGACCATGAAGGAAAGAAGATCCAGTTTTCTATGTTTCAATAATAAAGGATGAAGCAATTAATGGAAAGTGTCAATGGAATAAGAAGATGTTTTCTATATGGAAATGAAGAGATAAGAGTAAGTAATTTCCCAGTAAAAAGGATGTGTTTGATGGAGTGAAATGATGTTAATCTAAGCTACTATTTTTAGTAAAATGTATTGTTTGGGATGAATATGTGATTTATCTATGGAAATTACTACATACATGGGTTAAATCCAAGACCATTTAAGGACCAATGCTATACCAGTAGTTTAAGTATAATGATTGAAGTGCATATGTATCATGATTTTATAATTATGTTGTAAAAGTATTATATTAATTAAATATAGGATATTGGAATCCTGAAACATCTAAGGATTATTTCATAATTGTTTTTCATTAAGGATTTGAAAACCCATGTTGAATAGTACTAATAACCCATAAAACGTGATATAGTAGTATGGTGATAATATTTAACAGGGTAAATAGATTATTGACTTTCATAAAGTAAATTGGATAGTATTTTTTAACATGAAATTTGTTAATGATTTGATTAAAAAGTCATTTATTTTCTATTTTATGATGTTTATTATAGTTTTATTATATGATTTAATTTATGGAATAATTATAATGGAAGAATATAAATTTTTATGTGTGGTTAACTTATGAGTTATGGATACCATCATGGGTTTATTAGTTTATCTGAATCGACATCTATTTTATAGTTTTATGTGATGATATTTTTAGGAGATCATAATATTTTATAAGGTTTTAAGAAGAATACATTATTAATGATTAAATAAACCTTTGAGTTATTATATGATTTGATGCTTAGATAATTGTGGTCTCTTGGATAGTGGGATATAGAAAATTTTGATGGATGAAAAGTAATTAATTAACAAGGAAATATTTTCAAATATACTTATGTTTAATCTAAGGGTTAACATTTATGTTAGTTTCTAAATTTTATTCATTATATTTTTCTAAATCTCACTGCATTATAAGATTCATCATCATGATTAAAGATATTATGTGAGATGATTCATTGGGTTGAGGTATATGTGACTCTTTAGTTTAACATGACATTTCACAAGAATTACTAATTGGAAGGAAGGAAATTAATGTTTGAAGATGTAAAATAAAAAGTATGAGATTACATTTTCAGATTAAACATTTTTTTGATATTGAGGTTTTTGAGGATATAGGGTTATTTATGAAATGACATAAGTCGATCCAATATTGTTATTGTGTACATTTTTATGTTAAATGTATTATTTCAAGGTCTCTTTGTTTTCAGAATTATCTTAAGATGGGCTAACCATGTTTGATTTTGGTTAATTACTAGAGATAATAGGAATTGTTTATTATTATTTTAGGGATCTTATAATTTTCTAAAAAAAATTATAATTATTCATGCATTAAAAATTCATATTGAATTATTATTTTATGGAGTAAGAGATGAAGTGAAACTGAAGGATGAAATTGATCTTATGACATGTAAATAAATGAAATATATTTTCTTGTGTTTAATATATTGATATTAAAATAATCCATTAAATTTAGAAAAAGGATCTTGAAAAAAATTATACATTGACCTTTATTCTGGATGAATTGATGGTATTTTTACCCATCGTAGATTTATTTTATTGTGGATATTAACTTCACTAGTTGAAAAAACACCTTTAATATCATGTTTTATAAAATTCATAAATTTTTATAACCAATGTTAATATACGCGATGTTGAAAGTGGATCTTTCCATGTCAGGTGTCATAAAATGATGTTGAAAACCCTTCTATAAGGCCAATTATTGAAGGATTTAAACAAATATTTTTTATTAAATAGATATCAAAAGCATGATGACATCCAAACCCATCCACAAGAACATTAAACATCTATTATTTATAAAAATGATGATACAATTTTAATTATTTTAAATAACATTAATGAATTTCATAATCCCCCACCTGGAAACTCGAAATGTAGAATCAGAAATAGAAAAAAATAGTAGGAGAACAACTGTAACACAACTAATTGAGAACATTTACGAAAAATCAACAAATATACAAATAAATCATACTAAATATCAAAATTGTTCGATCCTATAAATTATTGTGAAAAGAAATTTTGAATTTTCTTCAATTCATTGGATGTATACAAAGAAACATCGTTAATAACAAAAAAAGTAAAATGTTAAAAAATTTCGAATAACATATTTATTTAAATTAAATGTGTTATATTGAAATAATTACTTCTAAAATATATTTTTTTATGCTAATTATTGTATCAAAAATTTATCCTAAAATGTAATGTTCACATTCCACATTCAATTTTGATGATGAATCTATGTTTATAAAATAATATTTTAAAAATACAAATAGTAGATATGTAAGAATAACCTTGTATTAAGCGATATGAAATTTATCTACAAGAAAATTAACATAAAAACATTCTTATGGTGCCACTATAGAATGTAAATCAATGTTCAAACCAGTCGATGATGTGTTATAATTTTAAATATTAATTATCAAATCTGTTGTAAAATGAAAAAATATATTAAAGAAGTAAAAACGTGGAATAAAAATTACTTCATTAACACATTTATAAATCTTCTTCAAACACCACCCAATAAAGATCATAACCAATATTATTTAAGTTATTTTGGTAAAAATATTTATAACATCCAATTTCACATAAAAAATTAAACATTTAGAATTAATAATAGTATAATTACTAGTTTTCCATAATTATATGTTTTTTAATACCCATTAAGAAATGTAAAAATAAAAATATAATCTCCGTGTTTTTAATCTATCATATAAATATTCAATTCTATATTCTTGGTTAAAATATTTATCCATAGTTGAAATTTATTCTTCGATGATAAAACTATAAAAATTAGTATAATATTATTGGATGAAAAGACTCTGATGATTCCAAATATAAAAGTTATTTAATTAATTCAATATAAAATATTGTTACGTAATAAAAACAATTAATAATTCAAATTTACATATATGAAAAACAACTAAAACATGGTAACACTGAGTTGACCACAACTTAAATCATCTATGATGTTGGTTTTAAAAATATTTAACATGTAATCACTACCACATATATCATCACTCATTAAAAAGTATAATAATTATATAATATAGGAATAAAATGTGATAACTTTGTTACCCAATCCAATTAATTATGAATATTAAAAGGTGATAGAACCTAAGATTTTCTTCTCCTTTGTAGTGATTACTTTAATTTCATATACCCCTATATATGGTAAGTCCAAGAAAATATTATAAGCTATTATGAATTTGAAAAAAAAGAAAAAATTAAAAGAAACTCATACCTTATATGTCGGTTAATGGAAAATATTAGTTGGATATACTAAAAAATGACCAATAATCAATCCAACTATAGACACATCTCAGTAGGCAGTGGCACTAGATCAGTTTGATAAATAATATCCATTACCACTAATCTTAACTGAAAAGACTACGTAAGATGATTATATACATAATCCCCTAGATCATTTAAAATTATGTATTCCACAATATGTACATGGGTATCCCCATCATGAAACTCATTTTACACAATGTGGTCTAAATGAGGTGGTGGAAAATCAGGGTGGGAATGTTTCATGGGATATGTATGTCTTATTACTTCTACCAGCATAACTCATATAGATGATTTAATCATATCTTCTGTTGACTAATTCAATTGTCGTATCTAATACTTCAAAGAAACTATTTCTTCCCTATATTATTCCCCCATTGATGTCACAATAGGTGTGTGACCAATTTTTTTTAAATCTAATACCATCCTTATTCCATCTGATGTAGTTATGGTGTTATGGAATTTCAAAAGTTGTGGTAAGAATACCATTCTTACCCATTGGGATAAAGTTCCCCGTTTTCATTTTGTCCTGAAGGGAATCTTGAAATAATATTTTAATTTGTAATATTTTTCAGATTAATGTACTAAATTGTAATATTGATAAAAATTAATAATTAATTACATACATTTTTATCAGATACTCCCTTTATTAAATATGGAATATACATTCCATTTTTACATTATTTCCCTTGAATTTTTTTTCATGATGATAGGAAGGAGATAGAGGGTTAGGAGGAATATCTTTAGACGCCATACATAAATTGGCTCTTAATTCACTAAATTTGTCAGCAATTAATTATTCTTTTAATAAAGGATACCCTATCCATGGCAATGCATGATGGTATAATTGTGAGACTGTATCTCAGGGTGAGTTTTCATAGAGGCTTGTAATAAAATAAAAATCTAATTTATAATGTAATGAAAATAAATTTAACAAATTTTTTTTACAATGAATAAAAAAATTCTAAAAAAGCTCCCACATTCCTAGTGGAGAAAAACTTATGTCATGTATATATATCTATAAACCCATATATAGGTCATGGTTTGTGATCCTTTTTACTCCAAAAAAACTAAATTGACGTTAAATTTGTCTTAAAATATCTCAATATTGATGCCTCAAATGATATACTCTTTTTTTAATTTATTTTATCTCTTGAAAGTATAATTTAATATGTAATTGAATAAATAAAATATTAATAAATGCATAATATTTAAACCATTAGAAAACTAAATAAAATATTTTATAAATATTACCATCATAGAGTCTCATAATATATATTTCACTAACTTGTTGACACCCTCCAATTATTGTACAAAATACATATCTTGGAAAACTCTACACATCTATGTAAGTTGTAAACAGTATGGAATTTATGCTAGTTGGGAATTAGTTCTCACCAATGTTAATTATCACCATATACTGTAAAGTATCGAGGCATATAGAAAAAGATATTGGTCTTGAAATTTTATAAAATATTCCATCCCCAAAGAGATGAAACATCATCGTGTCTGGTGATCCATCCCTGGTTGGGTATGAGGATCGGACATGGCTTAAATAGAGAACAAAATAATACAAAGGAATACCTCATTATGATTTGATGTGAAAATTTCAATCACAAGTTTATGGCATTTTTTTCTCAAGTAATTCAATGCCGAATACCTCTAGATCATTAGGCAGGCTTCTCAAATCTACACAAGTGTTGTTCTTCAGATTCTAGGTGTGAGTCTGATGATCCAATGATCACTTTTCTATAACAACAATCACCGTGATCCTCTGCCTTCAATCGACAATGTCTAACTAGGATAACTCACTCAATTGAATAATTACCTACGTAGGAATGAAAAGGAGAGATAATCTCTCAATTCCAATAGAATTAATAGTCGATTGGGTAGAGCCTCTCCTCACTTATATAGTGGATTTATATAATACCTATTTTGGGTTCCTGGCCCCCGTATAAAAACATCCACTAAATAAGTGTTTTAAAAAAATAATTATGTCAATTTAAACTTTGTCATAAAATTATTTATATTTTATCACGTATGTAGAATATATATTAAAAATATTATGTGAAAATCCCAAGCAATTAACTCATCTACCAACTCCTGTTATTATTAAATGATCATTGAATATTATACTATTAATTTTATTTATAATATTAATCATTATGTTTACATAATCACTTGTAAACACAGTTAATAAATAAATTAAGCCCAATTATTATTTATTTGAATAATAATGAGTTTATTTATTTATTAGTGATTTATAGAACATGGATAACTCATTCCCCATGGTGGGGCCTACCATGTCCTATATTCTTATTCAACTGAATAGGGAAGATTCTAGAATGTTCTATTGTGTTTGACCTTCTAGGCCCTTATCTCAATAAAAGTAAAAAATATTTATAGACCAAGAGTAGATTATAAAAACCCATCAAGAACCCTAAAGAGATAAGGAAATGTCATATCAATTATTATCATCCCATTAACACTCATTGTGTAATATACTCTATTTTTCATCAATATCCCAAAAAATACAATTCAAACTTGTGTCACCATACTTTTATTTCTTTATTTTTTTGGTTCTAACTTAACAAAAATACATTCAATTACAATGTCCCTAGATTTATTAATGTAATATCATCCTAATCAGCCAGGCTCGAGGTATCTCTTTCTCAACTCAGAAGCAGAAAATCATGTCTTGGTCATTCAAAATATATTATTCTACCATGGACATACCCAACAAAAACTACCTCGCCATGAATTAATTTTCATCATTTTTTCCTTGTGTCAAAGTACATGATTGAATGATACATAACGAAAATTATCTCAAGTCAGGAGACTATTACACATGTCTGTAGATAGAAATAATAGATGACAATTGAAACATGTGGTGTTCTTGGTTATGGGTTATTCCTCCAAATCTCAACTACTAGAGATCACCAAGTGTAAACATCATGAGAAAAAGTTTCAATGCTTATGAAAACCCAGCACTTGATAGTCACACATCATCAGTATCCCCTCAGAATAATGTATCTAGACCATATGACATACTTTAATATTACTATCATAGTATCTCCAGGTTATCATTATTACCTCGGATGTGTTATAAAAATTTTATATGACACATAATCTAATAAAATTACCATAAATATAGTGGAGTTAAGAGTATCGAAACTATTATAGAAAGATAAACACATTTATACATACATATATATATATATATCAAATTGTATATATGTAGTGACAATCAATGTACATCAGAATATGGGTCTAGGAAACCAACATTTACAACTCCCACATAAACTAGAGCCATATACAATCAAGTCACAATATTTTATCTCTCACATGAGATTCATTCTTCTGCTAAGATATAGATTTAATCATGGGTTCTTCCAAGTTGTCTTATGTGGCTACACTACTAACTACAACTTCATGTATCTGAGTAAAATCCCTCAAGAGATGAAACATTTGAAGTATATTATTTGTCCTCTAGTGGGACCTCTACCCCTTGGAAATCACCACTACTACATTATTATTTCAAGAAATTGAAATATGTTCTGTACTACTTAGAATAACAACAATGAATAAGATGATGATGTATATCGAGACTACATCCTTTTCAATATCAGATTTCGCTATATACTAAGACAATGATGTAGAATCAGCAACCATAGATTTCATTGATCTTCTCTAGCTCACTGAACCACCATTTAAGAAAAATAGGTAGCTTGACAATGATCTCAGATCACCATGATCTATCTTGAAATAGCATCAATGTATCCTCTCACTAGTAGTTCCTCATCTCCTCCATACATGAGAAACATATCCTTTGTAAACCTCACATGCTTCAAGATGTTTTAAATAGATGCCCGATGTAGCTCTCTATGATTAACTTGATATCATTCCACAATGCATAATTAAAATGCAACATCAGATCTACTACATATAATGGAATAAATTATTGAAGCGACTACCAAGGCATAAGGGATTCAATGCATTCTTTCTATCTCCTCCTGTGTTTGTGAAAACATTTTCTTGGGCAGATTAATACCATGAGACATATACCACAACCCTCTCTTATATTGTTCGATTTTATACCTTTGAATACCTTATCAATATATGTACTTTAAAATATCCCAACCAACCTTTGAGATATATATCAATATAATCTTTATCCCTTGATTATAGGCTCATTATTCTATGTCTTTCATGAAGAAGCATTCATTTAACCAAGTCAATGTACCCAACATTATTTAATTTCTATAATCTCTTCTCATTTATAGGACATAGCCAAACGTTCCAAAGGTGGGTGTTATATGATTCATGCTATCTAGTTTTTAAATTGATTGTCAATAATGGTTTATCACGTTCATGTATATGGAACCCATTGAAAATATTCTCCATACCATAACACTTGTTGTCGTTATAATTTAGGAAAAAATATTTTATAATATGAAATAAAATATCATAGTTCCATGAATTGAAATAGATATTATGTTTTTGGTAAGATAGGTTACATAATAATAGTTACTTAATACTAGAAGAAAACCACAAGGAAAATTCAGGTGATAATATCCAACATCCATGGCTTCCAAACATGAACCATTTGCTTCTAGGAGGTCAACATTTCCTTTTATAATCGTCTTAAATATATTTAGTTCTTGTATTTGAATATGTATGTGTGAGACACATGTTGTATCAAATACCCAACATGTAGATAAGAAAAAATTGCATTCAATGTAAAAAATAATTGATGTAGAAGTGTCACCTTTCTTCTTCCCAACTTTGTATTTTTTTCCTTCAGTTGAATTTATTTGCACATAAAAATAAGATAGCCTCTGACTCATTTCTCTACTTCTATATCATTGGCTTCTTAGAAGGATAGTGAAATGGTGTCTTCCGCCATGACATGGCCTTGGACCCCTTAGCCTTTCCCTTCATTCTCTTTTTTCACCATTAGTATTGAATAATTGGTGCTTCTCATATCCTTATCATCTTGAATTACTAAATCCAAAATGTCCGAGAGTGGCTTTGTCTTATTATTAATGTTATAAAGGATAATGAAAGTTGAAAATCATCACAGTAAAGAGACATGAATGAGATCTATTACTTGTTTTTTGTTCAATTTGGTCCCAAGCGCTTCAAGCCTCTCAATGTGCTTAATCATCATGAGTAATTGAGGTCCCTCATGATTTCATTCTACTATAATACACCTAAAAGGGAACTAAAAATATCATACCTTTCATTATTTCCTTATCCTGATACAATTATTTCATATGGGTCAGAATCATGTTGGAATCCTCTCCCCCATGCATTTTTTTTCAATTAAGTATACATGGATGACAATATGGTGCACTGAAAATATACTACACTATTAAAATTCATTTTCAATTTTTCATTATATTCCATGTTTTCTCCCTAAATAGGCTCTATAGAAACCGAGGCATTGTATAATGCACAAGCGCTTATACAACTTTTGGAAGTTATTTTTGGCCAGGATATTTCCATTATCCAAAATTGATTTTAGTGATAATGTACTTGTGGTGTTGGTGATTTCCATTCTAAATATACCAAAAATAAATTTTAGCAATTAGTACATTATACCTAATTTCCATTTAGAAATTTTTATTATTAAATAATTATATTATTTAAATTACTCTCATAATTATATCAAACCATAATATCCCTCACTCTTAGATTCAGAATAAAATATTTGTTGAATATTATAGTGGAGAGGATCCTTGAAACTACTCCTTATATTCTACAAGCTTGGGTTATGGCACTATATGGATGGATTCTAAGTAGGCTATGAGGTGGCCAAGCATATTAAATCATGGTTCCATGAACTGTTGAGTAAAGTCCTAGATTTTGGAATCGTAACTTGATTCCCTTGATTAATTTTTGTTAAATTGATATAAATTTATATTTTAGTACTTATTTTCTACCGCCTTTAGTCAAGTTGACCAATTACTCTCATAAGAACTTCTCAGTAGTTGGAGGCACTCTCAACTTTGGATGATGAGCACCCCGAACACACGATTGTGATAAAATGTGAGTAATGGAAGACTTTATATATCATTGTGGGGTTTTAATATTTATTTATAGATGTAATAAATTTCTATTTAATATGTAAAATCTAGATTTTTGCGCTCACAACTAAACATGCAATTGAAAAGAAATGTCACATAATTATGCATTTTATCTTATCTATTTTTTCATGCGATCATGAAATAATAATGCACTTGAATAAAATAAAAAATGATGCATAAAAGGAAATAATTCTATCTGACTTGTCATGAGAATATAATTATGATTGATCCATAAATTATTAATCTTGAATTATGGGGTTATATATTTGAGTCGAATGTAAACTCAGATTGCCCCTACTCAGATCGCCACTCTGAACCAAACACCGACAACTATCACCCTGAATCTAGCCGCTTGAACTCATGACCCAAAGGGCCATGGAGGCCACCACGCTGCTCCGCCTAAGAGAGATTAGAGGGAACCTAGAACCAGAGTAGATAAACGAGACGGTAGAGGCAGGACGAAATGCCGAAGAGGCCACGAAATAGCGCCAGCACTCACCTTCACCAACATCACATCTATTCGAGTATCACCATCCTGTAGCTAAAAACAACAGCCACAAACACCACCTTTCATCCAAAACAAATTGAAACTAAGATCTCCCACCAAAAACAACCACATCGAGGGAAAAATGAGGGTGCCTTTTGGGACACCTTGACCAAACGAACGCACCTCCCAATGATTACCTGCACCTGAAAAGCTGAACAACCAGGAGAACGGTGAAAGGAGCATGAAGCCAGGGTAGTGAAGGGTTCAGGAAAGGCTTCAAATGAGAGGCAACCAACATAAACACCAAAATTCTGGAGCAGAAATGACCAGAACAACCGCACATCCCAAATCCTTTGAGAAACCATCACTGCTAACCAACTAGGAGAGTTGCACAGGGTCCGAAGGCCAGAGTAGCAGTGAAATTTGGATAGGAAACGATAGGAGAAGCACGACCTCGACTGGACCGCCTACCCCTTCTGGCGAAGCCACCGCCGAGCAGAAGCCCTAGTTAAAACAAAAAATAGAAAAAAGACACCAACAAGAAGAAATCCCCTAAGGAGGCAGGGTCCAAGGAAGAAAGGGGAAGAAGGATGGGTGGTGTTATGATGCGCATACGACGACAAAGCGTGGCTGGAAATGTGGGGATGGTGCTACCAGTGGTCGATGGTGATGATGGTAAAGGATACTCTGGTGATGACAGTATTGTCGATGAAGGTGGTAGTTCTAAGGATCTCTAATGATAGAGGTGACTGTATGATTTACGTCGGCTCAAATCGAGGAAGGTGAGCGTTTCGCGACATGAGGTGGCTCTCGGTTCAACCCAAAATGATGTGGTTGGCATTTGGTCTGAAATCAGTTTTTATGACTTTGTAATTTGAATTTGAAGTTTGTGGTGCGACGCTTTGGAGTGAGACATGATGTTCTTTCTCTTGATTTGGGAATGTGGGGCGTCTTTGTATTATAGTGGAGTATTTTGATTTGTGATGTACGGTTACCACAAACCCATAAAGTGTCTTTTGAAAATATAAAAAAATGGATTTGGAGGATCCATGTAAAATTTTACGATTTCCATAACATGGCCATCCAAAAAAGGATCGATGAGTGGTTATATTCGTTGGATCCATTTTAATACCCTCTAAATTATTTTTAATGAAATTAAATTAATATTTACAAGAAAAAACCATGAATCCCTCTGATACCAATTGAAGGTACCAGGGCACATGAGAGAATCTAGTGACCCAGAAATATTTAAAAACTTCCATCATTGTAGGAATCAAACATCACCGACTTGAGCAATCGGCCTTGGTATGGTATGAGGATCCTGCATGGTTTAATCAAAGAAGAAAAATAAAACAAATGTATACATCTTTCTAATTTTATATCTGTAATTATATCACATGTTTTCAACATAGATTTCTTGAAAGACCTGACGATGAATCCCTCTAGATCTTCCACACAAGCTTCATGAATCTTCACATGTGTCGTTCATCATATTTTTTTTGCTAACATGGTCCTCTGATGATCACTTTGATGCAGCGACGATCACCATGATCCTTTATCATTGATCCATGAAGTGGAACTATGATCACTTGTTTGATTAAGAAATTCTCTCTATAAGAATCAAGAGGATAGAGAAGCCCTCAATTCCATTGGAATGAATTTTCAATTGGGAAGAGCCTCTCTCCACATATATAGTGGACTTCTACAATACCTAATTTGGGATCCTGACCCTCATGTAAACACTAGCCACTAAATAAGTGTTATAAATAAATAATTACTATGATCTAAATCAGATCGTGAATATTATTTATATTTCATCACATACCTATAATATATATTAAATATATTATGTAAAAATCCCAATCTTTATATTTTCTCATAACTCCTAATAATAAAAAATGCACCTGTAATATTATATTAATATCCATTTGTATAATATAAATAAATGTATCTACATAATCACTTAAAAACACATTTGATAAATTAATCCATCTTAATTATTCAATACATGAATAATAATGAATTTATTTATATATTGGTGATCGATAGAACATGGATAACTCGGTCCCCATTGTGGGGCCCACCATTTCCAATATTCATATTCAACTGAATATAGAATATTCTTGAATGCGCTATATTGTGTGACCCTCATTACCCTTATCTCACTAGAAGAAAATAATATTCACAGAATAAGATCTGAGTCTGTAAGCCCATCAAATCCCCTAAATATATAAGGAAATTTTATAGCAATAATTACCAACCTACGAAAACACAATGTGTAATATAATATCTTTATCAACAATATATCATAAAGCATGATGCACACTTGTTTCATCATCCTTTTCTAGATTTATTATTTATTGATCTAACCAGATTGACTTACCTATAACTACCATGACCATTGATTTATGAAGGTATTATCATATTGGTCAACTGGTACAAAGATATCTCTTCCTCGACCAAAAGGGACAAATCCTATCTTGATCATTCATTCAATATCATGCAACTAATGATGTACCCAACACAAAATACCTCACCACTACTTCATTGTAATAATTTTCACCTTTCATCAATGTACGCAATCAAATGACACATGGTGATAATAATCTCAATTCAGGAGACCATTACACATGTTCGTAGATAGTGACAACAAATGACAACAAAACATGTTGTGTTTTTATTGACGAGTTATTCCTCATGATCTCAACTATAAGAGATCACCATGAGAAAAGATCATGAGAAAATGTCTCAATGCTTATGATCCCCTAGCACATGATAGTCACACATCATCTATTTTCCATCATTATGACGTATCTAGTCCATAGGAAATTACTTTATGACTATTTTCATAGTATCTCCATGTTCTCATTATAACCTAGAATTTTCTATAAACCTTTGATATGACACAAAATCTATGGGAATCACCATAAATATAGTGAATGTTGAAGTATCTCCACTATTATGGAATGATAAAAACATGTATATATATATATATATATCAATACATATACATGTACTGATAATCAAAGTATATTCTAATTTTGGTCTAGTGTACCCACTTTCAACATTACTCTCCATGTATGAGTGAATGTTTTGGTAAAAGTATAATCTCACACCAACAATATTTTGGTATCATCCTCTCCAGTGAGGAAGAAGAACTGAAAATAATTTTAAGAAATATATTTTTAATTTAATTAAATAATTTAATTACTATATATATAAATATGTATTTAAATGAAAAATGTACATTCCTCAGTTCTCTTTCGTCAAAGACATTATTTATGAAAGATGTATGATACCTCAAAAAAAGTATGTCTTCCAATATTTAATTAAAATTAGATAACCTCAATAAATAAAAAAGTGATTGTTCATAATAAAAAACCAATCAATGTTATATTTTTCAAATAAAAAAATTTGAAACTAAAATAACTGTATATTAAAATTAATTACAAAGAAATGACCAAAATGATTATCATCTTAAAATGTATAATTTTTATGTACCTTTATATTCCAAGCAGTAAATAAATATTATAATTACAAATTTATTTGATCATAATAGGAAGAAAATTATATATGTTTTTTTGAATAAAATCGTGTACCTGTAAAAAAAGAATATAATGAAAATAGTCATAATAAAATTTTAAAGTTAAAAAATCACCAAAAAACGGAAATCTGAATTTAAGAAATATAAATAACGTTCAAAAAGGTCACAATGTTAAACATAAATATATTTAATTATTAAAGTCAAAAAATAGTGTTTTTAATAGTGTTAGTGTCATAAAAACAAATTACCTAATTAATTAAGTGATTAATGTAGTGTTTTCCCATACCCCTTCTATGCGATCATTTATTTTTGAATTAAAAATTTCCACATTACATTCATTGTTTTCATATGGTAATCGTGTAATAGATGTGAAATTTTCAGATAATTATTCAACATCATCAATATTCTCTTCACTTGAATGATTTTTCTTCTATAAAAATTTATCATACCACTAATCATTTGAAGGGTCAAAAACCTAAAATACATTATTTCATGTTTTACTCTGATAAATGATTCCTCCTTTCAAATAAATCACTTCCAATCAATAAGTGTAAATCCTTACTCATCTTGTCTCACACCACTGTTACTGTCAAAACAGTTACAAATAAATATTTGTATCCCCAATTTAGTATGATCAATCTTTTATATATCCATAGAAACTCAAAAATATGATATTGATGATGAAATTGGGTTTTTAGCTATTGCACTAGAAAAATCCAGTGCTTCATTGACAACCAATACTCCACTATTTCGAAGGGTACTCTTTACACCCATGTTTTTATGTTAAATGTGAAACCATTAATATCAAATCTAGAAGGCATAATCATATAAAAACATTCCACTAATTGAACATTTAATTTTTTATATTGTAGATGATTAAATATTGATTTTCTCCTTAAACCCGAAAATAAATGTGTTTTAATGTTTATTAATCATCCAGTTTTTGTTTCATATCAGATATCATACATTTAGTATAGAAATATGTGATGATATATATGGTTGAAAATCTCAATTGTTTCCCAAGATATATAAATGTTCTTTCCTCAGTTTGTCATATAGAATTAACTTTAACTTTAATTATGAATCCCTTTACCTTTACTATCAATTGTCAAATGTCAAGATATAGATAGACAAACATGATTTAATTCAGACAAATAATCAGTATAAAACTCAATTACCTCTTCTAATATATATTATTTAATAATATATTCATCTTGTTAATATAGATTCTTAACATATCCCTTTAAAATTTTCAAATATATTTTTGAAGGATACACCCAACATAAATAAGTAAACCCTAATTTTCCAATCTCTTGAACCAAATGAATCAACATATAAACCATTATATAAAAAAATAATGGTGGAAAATACATTTCTAGTCGACAACGTATATGGATAACTATATTCTCCAACACATCCAATGAATCTAGATATATCACTTTACTAAAATTTGAATTAAAAAATTAGTGCAACAAATTATAGACTTTATGAAATGTATTTGAAAAATTCAATGTAGTGAAATTGGTAGTACATGTTACATCAATACATGATAACTATTAGATTTTATACCTATTATCATTAAATCCTTCAATGAAACCAAATTTTATTGGCAATTTAAGAAAACTCACGGGGAAATTTAATTTCATTCAATCATTATAAAAAATTAACTTCTCACTCTTTCTTAATTTGTGACAAGCTAGAGGAAAATATGTCCTATTTATTTTCATTTTGAGATATAACTCCAAATATATTCCCAAGGTTATTACGTCCAGTATTGATTTAAATCCATCATTTATCCTTCCTTTTATGTTTAAAAATGTACAAATTATACCGTCATGATTGTTTTCCTTAACATTCATAACATCAATGTTATGTATTATGTCCAAAACATTCTAAAAGGGTTTCGTAGAAAAAATGGATTGTTTTTTCTATCTATTTGGTTAATGAACAAAACATCCATTCTTTCTAAATGTGACATCAATAATTTTCATATTATTTTAATATTCTTCAATTGAAATGGTTCTAGGGTAGAATCAGACTCTTTTAAACTATTAAATGAATTTTTAAATCCCTCATAAGGACGATCCATTAAAAAATCATTGGTTTCCCACATACAAAATTTTTCTCCCATTATACAATTAATGATATGAATTCCCCTCTTCAAAAATTGAACAATATTTATGTCCTCTAAAAGTGTATATAAATAAGTTTCCATATGAAAGAAAGTGGTTAATAATGAACATTATAATTGTAAACAATGTAAAATACTCGTTCATCTCAGCATAAAATACATTAAAACCTATCTCCCTTGGAAATTTAAAATTAATCAATCAATAGTGATAGATAAACATCAATATCATTTCTAACATATTACAATATATAAATAATCATGCTTATAATCACATATTTCTTCTTCATACATATCATTTGGGAAAAGTTTTAGATAACACAAAAAAGGCCATGAACTATGTTTTCTACTATGTCACTGATATGGATTCATTCCATCTATCCACAAATCCATTATAATATTTACCAATAATTTCCAAAATTCTGATATTTATGGTCAAATATTTTATATTGCAGTGAATCAGTATGATGGAATTGGATTACAAAAGATATGTACTCATTTTTATTCCATATTATCCTCTTTGCATAATTTAAATTGGAAAATAGACAGTTAAAATGAGAAATTATTGGATGATACCAAATTTCATTAGTGAGAAGCTATATTCCATTTTGGAGAATGAATCACTATCAGACTATTCATCCATTTTATATAATGATGTACCATATTTGGGATATAAACTATCATATTACATCATATAATGAACAAAGTCCATAGGGAAATCATGTGTCTTTTTATGCCCAATTCCCATTGGAAATAAATTTTTATCGTCTTAATTGGAATCTGGAAGCATATTTCTTTCTACAAGTATTAATTTTAAAAATACAATCAATAAAGTTACTCTCTTATCACTTTAACCATGATGTTAATTCAAGTTAAATAATATTAGAACTATAAATAACATTAAAAATTTAGTGAAACATGATAATAGTGGTTTCTCATTATCTTCGTACAGTTGTTCAACACTACTTTTTCAATGGTTTAAACAACTATATAATGAATTAATTCGTCAAGGCGATCCTCCATATGATGTATAAAATATTACTCATCATTATATCTTAACATGAATTTTATTTCACCATGCCAAATCTACTATTTTTAATTGTGACTAAAACCATCACAAATCTTATGTCCTTTGATTTATCTATACCATAAATTACTCATATTTAATCATTTCACAAACAGATTGAAAATACAATCTTTGTATTCAATTATTCATTTGGAAAATTCCATGAAACTATGAACCCGTTTTTCATATTCATCAGTTGTTTTTCATGAAAAATTACAATTATGATCCATTAATTACCTAAAAATCACAATATAATATATGAATATATTAATAAATATAATTTTATTTACATATATATAAACAAATACAATTAAAACATATAATCATATATAAAAAATAATTTAAACATGCATAAATTATTAATACATAATATATATGTTAATAACAATTTAAATATGAAAAATAACTTACAAAAAATAAAAATAATCAAAAGTAATTATAACCAAAAAATAAATTATAAATGAAAATAAAAATAAAAAGTGATTTCAACTATAATCATATTATAAAGATAAAAATCTATAAATAAAAAAAATTATTAATAAAAATGGATAAAAGAAAAATAAAATTATAGTCAATGAAATTATAATCAAAAAATATTTATATCATTTATCAAATCTTAACAATAAAATAATAATTGATAACCAAATTCATACAAAATATGATTGGATGAATAAAATTTATAACTAGAAAATATTTAATTTCTCTTCAAAAATGTAAAAATAACATACAAAAACTGGACATAAATAGATCATAAATTTCACTAAAATTACTTGAAGGTGCTTTAAATAGGGGCTACAATAATATAAGGAAACTTTTGGAAAAAAAAGTTGAATAATGAACAAAAAGAAACCTAGAAGTGCAGTTTTTGGTTGAGTATATTAGTGTTTCCATGAATTGAATATTTGATAGGATCGTGGAAGAATGATGAAATATGTAGGATTGGGGAGAACCAATTTCAAAAGAGGATGATAATTGGAAGAATTTAAAGATTGAGCCTAGTTGGGTACAATTGAGGGTTTTGGAAATATTTAGTTGAACAAATGAGGGTTTGGGGTGTGTGCTTAAATGTAAACACTTTTAATGTCACTTGTATATCAAATAGTGTTAAAATTTTTGAAGTAACATTTAATATAAAATTTATTTGAAATGATATTAAAAGTTATCCTGAAGACCTTATAATGTTTATTTTATATAAAACCAATGTTAAAATTTTTTCACCCCACTTATAATGTTGGTTTCAAGAAAATAGGTTTTAAAATTGTGATATGGAAGCCACTTTTTCTAGTAGTGATTTATCATAACCATATTATCTATAACTCTAAATCATTCCTTGGGAATTATTTTTCTCCTCATTTTCTATATTTTCCATTCCCACTAATGTACTACTATTTGGAAACCTAGTATTGTATTATTCTAGATAAACTTCATATGTTTCTTTCCCTCTTTTTAAGAGAATGTTTTATTAACCCATTTTATGATGTGGAATTTCAAAAATAGAATTATCAAATGTTAAATATATATTAAAAAGTACCAGGAAAAATAGTGAGGATGAAATATATTAATGTATATGATAATGTAACACCCATAGATCATTTAAGAATAAAATTATTTTTGATAGCGTATACGACATGCAACATCGAGCTTAAATGACCGTGGAATATTATATTAAATTATGCTCAATAAAACATAGTAATTGAATTGGTGGGAACGAATAGGAATATCCAAATTATAACTACATATAAAGATCTGACTCAATACAATTGTGTTGATTATTTCTTAAGAAATAAATATTCCTTTTTTCGTAAAGTCATATTATTCTTAGAAAATATGTTGTCTTCAAAAATGAGTTTTGTTGATTTTTTTATAAAATAGTATTTCTTTTCACATTTATAAAATTTATTTGAAAAAATAATGTTCATTTTTGAAATCACCATATCATAACTAGTCAAGGGTGAAATTTTTAAAATTGCTAAAAAAATTGATTTTTTAGTGAATAGTGAAAAATATTCAATATTATTGAAAACAGTATTTTACAAACATTGAAAAAGATACATTTTTTTTAAAATATGTTTAAAAGTTTAATTATTTCTAATAAATTTATATTAATCAAATTACGTTCATTGGAATCAATTTTATGGCTGAATTTTCTATAAAAACAATTTTTATACATAAAAAGAAATTTTTCTGAAAACAACATTTCTTTAAATTTTTTGTTTTTATCTGAAATTAATATCTAAATCATAAAGATATTTAATTTTGAGAAATTTATAATATATTTTTAATCAAAAGGTTTAAATTTGGAAAATAATACCCTTTTAATTTTGGTCAATATGAATAGTAACCAATGTAAATTTTTACTACCATAGTAAATGTAAAATGTGTTAATTATAAATAAAAATTAGTGTTATGGTAACCATTTTTCATCTTAATTATTATTGGAAGATGTTATTTATAAAATTTTCAACTTATTTTTGATATCAAATAGTTTTTGAGACACTTTTCTATGAAAATGACCTATAAAATATTTATGTAAAGAAAAATAAAAAATATTACTATCTATCTTTTAAAAATATATTTTTTGTTAACATATAGATAAAATAAAGTAATTAATTAATGGTTAATATTATTTTAAGAAAAATAAAATTAATTTCATGATGGTAATTTAATTATAATATTTATTAATTATATAATAACATTAAATTTTTATGCAACACTAACTTCGTATATTTTTAATTAATAGAAAAACAAAAAAATGATTATAAAAATAATTAAAGTAATATAATTTGGTTTAGTTGTAATTTTACAAAAATTTAACAAATGTATGCAAAATATTCATGATTCTTTAAATGATTATATTCAAATTCAATATTTGTATTTATTTCATTAAAGTCAAATTAAATTAATAGTTTCAAAAATGACATTAATGATATTTTATGAAAATTATATTGTATTAAATTATTAAAAAATAACAAAAATATTGAATGATGATAACGTGGATAATTTATGTTAAAAAAACTCATACCTTGGACATTTAATATCCAATTTACATCATAGAAGTAAAATAATAACTCGATGATAGTGAAAAAGTTATTACAATGGTTAAGTTTAAAATTAGTTAACTAAGGGGTTAAACAAAAAGATAAAATTAAAAATTCCACATAAACCTGTCTGAATTTTTTTATGTTACTTCAACCACAGACAAATTTGGGTTCTAAAATCTATAAATTTAAATGCAATTTTCTAGAGAATTACATCATTATATTATAATATTTTAAGAAATTCAATTAGTGCCCCACCCCTTGTATATCAAATAGAACCCACCCTTTCTCTTATTTACACAATATTGTGCCTTATAGATGGACAAAACCATGAAAAATGCACTTATATACTTCCATATACCTAATTTAGAGGGTATTATCGTTTTAAAACACCATTCTAATGGCCTTTAAGAAGGGATCTAATGGAGGTCATCCAAAGAATAGTTAATCGTCTTACCCAACCTCTTTCAATTTTTATATTATTATAGTTCATATAATTTTCAATAGAATTTTTAACGTTATAAATTAATTATCCTAAGTATACATAAATATTATTATTATTATTAAACCACCATTATATACCCTCTTTTCCATACAATGTGAAATGAATGTACTGATCATGTATACGAACATCTTACTATCTCCACATTGTGATACAAATCATTTTCCATCACCATATTTCATGAATGATTATCATGATGGGTTTATAGATTATATATTTTATTTAGGATATAATTATACTTTTATAAATATAAAATCATATCTACCTTCTTACCTTCCAACACAATTGAAAATGATATTGTCACTTAAGAGTATGTGTGGACTACCACCTCCTCGAAGCAATATGATTCATTTTTCATTTTTTATTTACATGGATGCTAATAAATATATGTTTAATAAATATATAATAATAATATATATATAATATAATAGTGATTTTTTAATGGGAAATTACTATTTGACTTTCTTTATTTCCATTTAAGGAAATGTAAAAATTGCATTCATGTGCAGGTACATCTTACCATCTCCATGAACAATGTAATTGATTTTTCTATCTATATATTATTTGGATGACTATAAATATTTATATAATGAATATATGTGATATTTATATCATTATTAATATTCTATATATTATTAATTCATGATCATAGTGAGGAATATACCTACCAAACTTAAATTCACATGAAAAGATAAACAATTTACACTTAGAAATGGAGATTTTAATAAGAAATTATTAATAAATGGATGTTGAAATGATATCAGTGGATAATATATGATTTTATAAAAATTTAAATTATTCTATTATATAATTATAATATATTTAATATTATTTTATAGGATTTTATAGGGCCTTCCATGTAATTCAATATTGAGGTAAGGCATTTTTAGTTTAACATTAGTTTTTAAGAGACATATGCCATATCCCCCACTCCATTATTTTGTGTAATGTTTATACTACAAAATTGAAATGTTATATCATTAATATCTTTATTTCCATGATATATAATGTTTCATTTTATGTTATTATTTCATGGGTCTTATGATACATGACCTAAACAGTCGTTTTAGTCGATCAAAGTTTAAAATATATCTTCCTACTAAATACTGTATATGTGGAAACAGGGTCGAACCAACATGGAAGGTAATTTTGGACACTATTCTTCTAAAAACTATGAAAATCTCCACTGTTGTCAGTAGTGTGGTGGATTTTATATTTTCTTATTTACTATTTTTTAATATTCTTTATTAAGTAGAAAAGTGACAATACATTTCGAAACGTGATAAAAAACTAAATTGAGACAAAAAATATTTGAAATCAAAGGATAACAGAGATATAAAAAACAATGATAAATGAAAAATATAGTAGAATACTAGGGGAAAAATTTAAATTCTAGTGGTTTTGAAAACATTCCTTTTTTACTATAGTGATTACAACTAATACCACAGAAAAGTAGTTATTTATTTTCCTCGCCAGGAGATAAATCACTGAAGCTGACAAGTCTTGGAGTTCGCGAATCCTAGATTAATCAACTTGATAATTCTAGTTTGATAAATATTACATAACAAACTTGTCGTATGTTCTATAGTATTTTATTTCAATTTTAGAAGTTAATGAAAATTAATCCACAACAGAAGTCACCGAATGAATGTGGAATTTCGAGATTAAGTCCAGGTGGTATGTTGCAATTGAATGCAATCAGAACTGATCTCTCCAATCAATTTCAGTCACATTAAAAATGATAGAAAAAAGAAAGAATAAAAATATCTAGTAGACATGATTTTAACCCCAAAATGGAAGTATTTAGCCTAACATTGTTTCAATTACATAAACTAATATCATTTTATAACTAAAAAGGAAAATTTAAATAAAACAGTGGCAGAGATATCCCTCTCCTCATGTGAATTCCTGCTACTCTTGGCTCATGGATCTCCAAGAAATGTCTCTCTAAGAGATGCTCTAGGGTTAGCCTCCACGTTCTTTCTCTACTTCTGAGTGAATGATCAAATCAAATACACCTTCCCAGAATTATGTTGAAAATCTATTTTTGTATCTTCCGTCATCTACTACATGTCACCACTCACATCCACTGAGTTCAAAAGTCCTTCACATAAGCACATCACATGTGCATTTTTTCGTGACTGGCATGCCGTGCTAGTTTTTCTCATGTAACTAACTCTTGGTTAGTTAGTTAAGTGATTATGGATGCTTTTTAAACTTTGGTATAAACCTGCTCATGTTAAAAACAAAATAAAACATCTAAAACATAAAGAAAGTTGATTAATATTTTATAGTTATTTTTATTTTACTATTATAATACTTTTTAAAAAGTAATTATAGTTAATTAATAAATATTTAAACCGATAATTATCATCAAATATTATTATTACTAGTTTATTATAAAATATTTAATATAGTTATTAGGTTATTTATTTATAATTATTAATTAAGTTATTTAGTTTGTGTAAGATTTAATAATAATAAGTTAGTATAACTAAATTATATTAATAATTTAGATTAATAAATTACTTCAAAAAAATAAATTGAAATGCAATTTTTTCTCATTAGTTAAATTAATTAGTTTAATATTGTAGTTAATTTATTAATAGTCATTAATTTATTTTAGAAATTTTTAGTTTTTTATTACTTATTTTTATTATTTTTTTATATTAAACTCTATCACCCCCTGTATTCTTCATCATCGTCACACAAAGTGGTGGGTTTGGTTCATTCTTCTTCTGAATGCAGCACCGAACAAAATGGATTTAGCTTCTCCTCTTCATTACGGTACACAAATAGTACGAGACCCCCGCCCCCCCTCGACATCATGGTAGCTCATTGTAGTGTGTCCTCACAGCACTACAACTCGGACTATGGCCTCATCTTGAGAAATAGCGGTGGAGGCTTATGCCTTGGATGTGACGCAACGGCTCCTCTAACTCGGCCCCAACATATTCCTGATCGCACACAACTCCTCTCGAGTACGTATCCTCCTCAAAGCATCCATTTCGGCCTCATTTATCATTGTGACTTAAACCTCTCCATACAAAACACCCCAATAGGACTTCCATAGCTTTTCGCATAGTAACGCATGCAACAGTTTAGTGTGGCCCTCCCTCATGCAGCGGCTTCGTGACAAATCCAACCAAGACTATAGCTTAGAGTACCTCTAACTCTCCATCTCAGTGGCTCAACACCAACACTGTGGTATAACGGTTCACTGACAACAACAACAACAACAAATCTACAACAATGATTGGGGTACCCAATGATCTCGTGGCAGTGCACCAACATCAGGAAGGCATCTGCTTTTGTTTCAACCCATCTCTACCAGCATCACATTTGAGAGTCTTGGACATACATGTTAGTTTTTGGTTTGAGTGTGAATGGGTAGATGATGTTCTAAGGGTAGAAGAGCTTCTGTGGAACCAGAATGGGTGAAGTCGTTAGGATATTGTGCGTGGAGAGGTTACGGTGGAAGGGGACACCATAAAAGGATTATGGTGTGAGACATAGTGGGGTGGCACCGTGAAAGGTTGAGATCGTAAAGAAGGTTTACGGTGGCAGGGGATATGAGATAGTGAAATTGAAATCAAGGAGGCACTGTGAATAAAAGAACTAGTGATATAGTGAAAAAGATTTTACAGAGGCACCATGACAAAATTATTGGAAAATGTTACAGTGACACCATAAACCTGCATAATAAATAGAGAAAAATAAATTGTAACAATAATAAAAAATGAACAAAATACTGAATTAAAACTATTTATTATTTAAAACAAATTAAAATAAAATAAATATATAAAAACATTTAAAAACATGAATTATAATATAATTAACATTAATTTATAATGCATAAATTGTTACTAAACTAAAAATAAATTGAAAATCCATTCAATAATTAAGAGTTAAAATAAAATTTAAACATTTAAATAACGAAGTTAAATTAGTGCTGCTATAACAAACTAAATTAATTAAAATAGAAAATTAATTATCATCTTTTTTAATAATTTTATTGGTTTTGGACTTTAAATTATAGAGTTTTATTAAATTTTGTTCCCTTCAAAACATAAATTAGTAATTAATGACTTATTAAAATTCATATAACAATTATGTTATATTAAATTAATTAATTTTTAATACATGAAATATTAGATTAAGAGTAAATAATTCATGTGTGAATGCAAACTAATTAATTGAATAATAAATGGTAAATCTTTAAATATGAAGACAAGATACCAAACTGAATAAAAATTAATTATACTATAAAATTAAACTAAGAAATAAATTAATTATTTTAAATCATAAAATAAATGATTAATTATAAAAACTGATTAATAGATAAATTTATTTATAAAAATACACAAGTGTTAATATTTACTATAAATTACAAAAATAACTAATTAAATCATTAAAAATTAATTTAAAATATGTGAAAAAACTTGTGTATTAAAGGCCACGTCAAATTCTCCCACACTTAAGCATTTTTTGTCCTCAAACAATACCATGATTTATTATCCTTGACAAATAAGAAAGTTGTTTTTATTAAATTTCTCAGAATGTAACATGTCCAGAACATTCAACAGAGGACTTCATGACTGTCATTAGGTTTAAAAATTGAATTGTTCAAATTTAGAGTTTCCCAGAACAAATAATCACGGGGTAATCAAGAGAACTATAAACCATTTAGAAATGATGATGTCATTCTTCATATGTGATACTGCTTAATGACTCATTTCTTTACAAACTCAAATTCTAAATCTAACAGTGACAAGAGGTTAAACATATGTGGAATTAAAAACTCATCCAAGGAAATTTTTACTTTGACTCATCACCAGGGTTCCAAAAATAAATAATTTTTTTTGTAAATCACCTTAATAAAAAAATAAATGACTTCCATATAAACCAGTTGACCCCTTATTCATCTGGCGTTCATCATTCTCCTCACCTTAATGAACTCATTTTGGCCCCTTATTTATTTTTCCCAAGACATGTATCATGTGCTATGCACTGTGAAATTAACTTATTCAAAGTGTACAGAGGGCATATAGTAAATAGAAACGCACCCGACATCTAGGGTCTCATAGATTCACCATGGGATCCCAGATGACCAAAATACTCTAGTTTCAATTATTTTTTATGAAAACCATTTACATTGACACACTAAGGTGATTCATTAAATAAATAATAAAATGTGTCTCCCCTATAATCAAAATCAAACTTCTACTTCCAAGGATTATTATCATAACTCCCAAAACATATCACTCATGTAATTATCATAAGTAAGTCCCTAAACCACAATATCCATTCAATAACTAAGTGAATATCACTCATAAATCATTCAATATCATTAATTTCATATACAAAACAAATATTAACTACCAGAAAGGTACATGTCCCATGGAAATACCCAATTGAGTACAGTGTAAAACCTAAAATTATGCAATAATTTTGAAAAACATTTACCATTTTTTACCAAAAATAATTAAGTTGTAGTGGGAATTTATGGGCTTACAATTTAGAATAGTTTGGCATAGTAAAGAATTGACACCCTCCCCCACACTTAAAACCCAAAATTTTCCCCAAAGTTGACTTCTAAACCTGGAGAAGAACAATGTACAATTATGGTTTAAAATAGAAATGGTATTTCTATAGATTAATGACATGTTTTAAGGGTCTCATTAATGTTCAAAATTATTTTTTTTCCATAATGAATAACTTAACAGTATGTTTATATTCATGTACACACACAATCATTTAATTCTAATGACAATGATTTTCAATTAATGTTTAAATAAGTAATGAAACTTGTGGCTGCACATTGAATGAGGTGTAAGCTTGTTCAGAACTACGATTTTGAACAATATTCATTTCAGCATAAAAAGTTCATTCTAAACATCCCATCCCAAAAAAGATTCAATACAAAATTTTTCAACCTATATGTACTCCCCCACAATTAGTTTGAAGAAGTGAGAAAATTTTAATAACAATGAAATTTAGTTTACAAGAAGATTTTTCTATTTAAACAGTGACATACACTAGAATTTCATTCAAATTCAATTAGAATTTCAAACATGTGATGAATTTTTATTTCAGTAGAAACATATCCAGCAGAATTTAATTCATTTCATGTCATGCAACAAAATTTTCAGTACACATGTAGTGGAATTTTCTAATACAAGCATAATCTTTCAGAAAGTATGTTTTTTTTAAAAAATAGCAACAAATAGAGCAGAATTATCATACAAGACAAGAAGAAGATTTTTAAAATCATTAAGAAGCATAGAAATAAATAAAGAAATTATGAGTTGAGTATATCTCTAAATATATTTGTAAATTTCCCTCTAGTTTGGTAATTCCACTCCTTAAATAACAACAACACCATCCTAAAAACACAAAGCATGAAAACTGGGAAAATAAATCCAGCGGAGAGAGAGCATATAGAAGACAACAAAGAATCACTTTATTACGTACAAAAAAGTACAAAAATGAAAACAAAAAGGAACATGGGTTGACTCCCATGATGCACTGAATTTAAATTCTTTATTTATAATTTATATAATTACAAATTTTTTATTGAAATGAAATGACAAACTCTGGGTTTCCTCTCATAAATCGCTAGGTTTATATTCCCTAGCAGGTCTTTATTTCACTAAATGTTTCTATCCATGATCATGTAGTGGAATTGAATTGTTAATAGTGTGAACTTCAATATTATCTAAATGTTCAACAATAGGAACAACCAAAACATTCTCACCTACAATACCAAACAATATTCCAAAAATTTCATTCAACAAAACAGTTGCAAATATACTATCATGCCAATTTCAGCCAATAAAGACCACTTCTTCAACTCCAAAAATGTTCCAAAACTTCATATGAAAATCACCAAATAGACCAGTAATACATACATGGATTCCCCCACACCTGGAAGTCAGTTCCAACCTATAATTAGAAGATAAAAATCAGTATTCTATTTAGTATTTTAAACAAACATTACGAGTATGGCATGCATAGAAGAGAACTCAGAAAACTCTTGGAAGAAGGAATCATACTCAAGTTCCAACAGGTGGTACACAATTTCCACATATGACTCAAATGATGCGAATTTTTCATGTTCAGTTTGGAATTCATCAAAAACAACATCAAAATAGGCTAGAAAAAATGTTCCCAAAAAATAAACTTGCTCACAATGGAAAAAATTAGTCTTTCATCAGGAAATAGCCCAGAACATTCTCTAACTTCAGAAACCCATAAACATTTGACTTTATAAGAAAATCTTTCAAAAACTGTTTGAGACAGTTCAAGATAATAATGTGAGTCACTCTCAAGAATGGGTTCTAGGGAAATATTTTTCTGATCTAGAGGAAGGAGGGGAATAAGAATAGAACATGGATGAAATGTTTCAATAGGATGGAAAGTCATAATTTATGTGACCTCAAGAGGAAAAGAACCATACTCAGCTCAGACCTCAATTTTAAAACATTGATTCTCAACAACATATATCAAATCTCAAGAAACCACATATAGAGTATTTTTAAACCCTAAAAACTCCTCCACGTCATCAATAGATTGGAAAGTGAGTTTCCCCTTGGACTCATCTATGACAGAACCAGCTATAGCAACGAAAGGTCTCCCTATGATGATTAGGAATTTTTCATCACACTCGATATCTAAGATAAGGACGTCTATGGTTAGTGTCAGTTTGCCTACACTCACTAATAAATCATCCACCTTCCCGGATTGGTGTGTGAGTGACCTCTCAGTAAGTTGAAGACAAACAGATGTTGGTTGAAAATCCCCCAGACCCAACATTCTAAAAAAGGATTAAGGCATAATATTTATGCTTTATCCTATGTCAAATAGACAATTAAGTTTCTCATATGATTTTATTTTTCATTTATTAATAAAGATACCAGGGTCCTTCAATTTTGGAGGCATTTTCTTTAACAAGATGTCACTACACTCCTCATTGAGATCAAATTTTTCTAGATTCTTCCAATCATTTTTGTTTTTTAGAAACCTTTTGGTCAAAGTAACATATGAAGGGATTTTATCTAAGGCTTCTACAAATGGAATGATGATACTAAAGTTTCGAATCATTTTATGAAACCTCAAATAGTCAGGTTCATTATTCTTCCTCACTCTTTCTGGGAAGGGGATGAGAGGGGAATTATTTTAAACAACATGTTGATTATTCTCATTCCCCTCCATTATTTTTTTTTATTTTCTTATTTAATTATTTCCCACTTCATTTTCCTTGTCCTTGAGATTTTTTTGATGTTAGTTTGACATTCAGTTTAGGTTGAACAAAACTGTCTAGATTCCCTGACTCTGTTTCAAGAATATTTTTCTTCGTAGAATCAATTTTTTAATCAGATTTAGTTTTCCCAGAGTGTAGACTTACTTGTTATTGGGTGTGAATTCCATATCTGGTAATTATAGACATGATATTCCTTCATGGATTACGAATATATGTGTTGGGAAGCATTCCCTTTTCTTTATCACCATGATCGCTAGCCATTTGAACTATTTTATGTTCTAAATTGTGAATCTTAACATCTATTTCCTTTATAAATTAATTGATCTCTCCCAAAAGTGTTTCAAAATCCCCTTTAACTCCCCTTCAGAATTATAATATCCAGCCTCATACTGTTTTGACTTATAAATTTTATGATGTGATTGGTAGTTTTGGGCAGTGGTCTATTTTATGACCCCTTATTCATTCCAGGACCAATTTGGGTGATTTTGATAACTAGAAGTGTACTGATTGGAGAATTGATAATTATTTCCTTGGTTCCTCGCTCTAAAATCCATAAATTTGGCACTCTCATCAGGCTGTATAGGGAGATCAAAATTAGGACAACATATATGTGTGTGACCGAACATCACACAATGATTACATTTCTCCCTTAAGACCCTATCACTATCAACAACAACCTAGGGATTAACTTCTTCTCTATAGAATAACCTCTTCCTAGAAAACGTATGCTGAGATTTTTTACCAAGATTTTCAAGCACATGTTTCTACTCATCAGCAATTGAGTCAAAAAAGTCACCCCTACAGAATTGGTCAACTAAATTTTGGTTGTAAGGATTGAGAAAATTATAGAATGTCTCCATGAGAATATGGGGAGAAAATTTTTGATTGGGAGTTTGTCTATGGATACTTCTAAACATATCCCATGCCTCGTGAAATAACTCTCCCTCATCATGAAAAAAAAGTAATTTTTTGCCTAATCTCAGAGGTGGTGTTCTTAGGATAGAATTTTGATATAGAGGCAGTAAACACCTTTTCCCAAGTCACAAAAATTTCATCATCTACATTTTGAAACCAAGCCCTAGATTTCCCCTTCAGACCAAAAGGAATCATCCTCAATCTCAAATCCCCCTCACAAAGCTCTCACAGATTTAATTGTTGTACAGAACTATAGAACTCTCTAATTAAATCAAGTGAATCCTCCACTTAAAGACTATTGAATGAAGGAAGTTGAGAAAGGTGAGAATGCTTAATTTCATAGTTCCTAGAACTAGGGGTTATCCTAATACAAGATGGGTTACTCGAAAAAATTGGAATTTGAAATTCCCCAAGTCTAGATAAATGAAGGGATGGAACTAAGGGATGTGGCACATTCATTTTTTGATCAACTCTACTATCCTGATTCTAAATTTCAATGATTTTTGAAGGAGCAGTTAAATGTTTTTCAAGTTCAGAGTTTGAAGGCTATATTGTAAAAATGGAATTATCTTATGCTAATGAAATGTGTAACAATAGTTCAAAATAGCACAATAGTAGGACTGACATGAATTCATCAATACAGGAAACAATATAAATTCAGTAGCAGATGAAGCATATTTTTTTATAGTTCGATACTTTTCAATTTTTTGGTGTTTTTTATATGTTTTTTTTAAATTAGAAAAATAATTTCTTAGGAATTATTCGGAAATGGCACAAAAAAAATGACCTAAACAGTCGCTAAAGTCAATCAATGTTTAAAATTTATATTCCTAAAAAATATTTTATATGTGGAAAGTAGGGTCGAACCCACATGGATGTTAATTTTTTCCACTGTTCTGCTAAAAAAAATGAAAAACTCCCCTATTGTCAACAGCGGGGTGGATTTTCTATTTTCTTTTTTACTTTTTATTTAATATTATTTATTATGAAGAAAAGTGACAGAACATTTCAGAACATGTTACTAAACTAAATAGAGACAAGAGATAGTTGAAAACAAAGGAGAACAGAGATATAAAAAACACTTATAAATGAACAATCTAGTATAATTCTTGGGGAAAAATTTCAATTCTAGTGGTTTTGAAAACATTCCTTCTTAAGATTGTGATTAAAACTAATATCAGTAAAAAGGATTGATTTATTTCCCTCATTAAGAGATAAATCACTCAAGCCGACAGGTCTTGGAGTTCCCCACTCCTATATTAATCAACTTGAGAATTCTGGTTTGATAATGATTTCAGAACAAACTCGCCATATGTTCTGTAGTCTTTTATTTCAATTTTAAATGTTAAAGGAAATTAATCCACAATAAAACTCACTTAATGAATGTGGAATTCTGAGATTATGTGAAAGTGTTATGTTTCAATTTAATGCAATAAGAACTAATCTCTCTGATCAATGCTGATAACATTAAAAATGATAGAAATAAGGAAGAAGAAAAATTGCCATCATACTTGATTATAACCCCCAACTTGAAGTATTTTTCCTAACATTGAATCAATTATGTAATCTAATATCATTATATTACTGCAAAATAAAATTGAAAGAAAATAGCGGAAGAGATCTCCCTCTCCTCGCTTAAATTATTGCTTTTCATGACTCTTGGATATCCAATAAATGGCTCTCTAAGAGATTCTCCAGGGTTCATCTCCAGTTTATTGCTCTACTTTCAAGTGAATGATCAAATCAATTTCCCCCTGCAAAAAATTATGTCACCACTCTATGTTTGTATCTTATATCATATACTCTATGTCACCGCTCAATTCCCCCTACTTCAAAAGTCATTCACCTAAGCACCACACGTGTGTGTTTTTTTGCGACTGTACATCGTGCTAGTTTTTCTCACGTAACTAACTCCTAGTGAGTTAGTTAACTGAATCTGTACACTTTTTAATCTTTTCTATGAAACTGCTCATGTTAAAAACGAAATAAAACAATTAAAACACAATGAATGTAAATTAATATTTTATAGTTATTTTTAGTATACTGTTGTGACAATTATTAAAAAGAAATTAATGTTAATTAACAAATATCTTAACTGATAATTACCATTAAATTTTATTGTTATTAATTTATTATAAAAAATTTAATAGATTTATTAAGTTCCTAATTTATAATTATTAGTTAAGTTATGCAGTTAGTGTAAGTATTATTAATAATAACTTAGTATAACTAAATTAAATTCATAAATTAGATTAATAAATTACATTAAAAAAATTAAATTTAATTACTATTTAGTCTAATTAGTCAAGTTAATTAGTTTAATATTATAGTTAATTTATAATTAATCATAAATTTATTGCGGAAATTTTTATATTTTTACTTATTAATTTTATATTTTTATCTTAAACTATATCTCCCCCCTATATTCTTCTTTATCGGTGCAGAAAGCGGGGGTTGCTCTTTCTTCTTCTCAAATCAGCGCTGAATAGAATGGATTCAACTTCTCCTCTTCATTCCAGTGCATAAACATTACGACAACCCCCAGTCGACTTCCTGCTAGATCGTTGTAGTGAGTCCTCCAAGTGCTTCAACTCAGACTTTGGCTTCGGCTTGGGAAATAGTGGTGGCAGATTAAGCCTTTGATGAGAAGCATCAGCTCCTCTATCTTGACCCCAGTAGATTCCAGGTGGCGCACAACTCCCCCAAGCATGAATCCTCCTCATAGAATCCATTTCAGCCTCATATTCTCCTAGTGACTTCAACCTCTTCATACACAACACCACAAAAGGGATTCAATTCCTCTTCGCATAACAGTGCATGCAAGGGTGTAGTGTGGCCCTCCATTAAGTGGCATCTTGGTTACAACTCCAACCATGAATATGGATTCTATTACCTCTATCTCTCCCTCTCAGCAGCTCAACACCAACACAGCGGTATGACGGTTCACCGACAACAAGAGAAACAGATCAACAACAAAGCTTGGATTACTCTGTGATCTCATGGCAATGGAGCAACATCGGGAAGGCATCTGCTCTTGTTTCAACACAACTCTAAATGCAGTGGATTTGAGAGTCCTGGAAGTGCATGTTATTTCACGACATGAGTGTGAATGGGTAGATGACAGTGTGAGGGTAAAAGAGTTAAAGTGGAACCAGAATGGGTGATTCCAGGAGGATACAGTGTGTGGAGAGGTTATGGTGGTATGGGACACCATAAATAGAATACGGTGTGAGACGTAGTGGGGTGGTACTATGAATGGTTGAGATTGTATGAAAGATTTATGGTGGCAGGGGTTGTGAGACAATGAAATTGAATTCACAGAGGCACCGTGAATGAATGAACTGGTGAGATAGTGAAATATATTTCACAGTGGCACCATTAATAAAGCGGGGGAAAAAGTTAGAGTGACACCGTAAACCTACATAATAAACAGAGAAAAATAAATTGAAACATGAATAAAAATTGAAAAAAATACTAAATTAAAATTAATTATTAATTAAAACAAATGAAAATAAAATAAATTTATAAAAACATTTTTAAACATAAATTATAATATTATTAACAATAATTTATAAATCATAAATTTTTACTAAACTACAAAGAAATTGAAAATAAATTAAATCATTAAGAGTTAAAATAATATTTAAACATTAAAAAAAGATAAATTATTGCTGCTATAAAAAACTAAATTAATTGAAATTCAAAATTAAGTATCATCTTTTTGAATAATTGAATTGGATTAAGTCTTTAAATTATAATGTTTGATTAAATTTGTTCATTTAAAAACATAAATTAGTAATTAATAAATTCTTAAAAGTCATCTAATAATTATGTTAAATTAAATTAATTAATTTTTAATAAATTAAATGTTAGATTTAGAGTAAATAATTTATGTGTGAAAGAAAACTAATTAATTGAAAAATAATTGTTAAATCATTAAATATGCATACATGCATACAAAACCAAATAAAAATAAATTATACTATAAAATTAGAGTAAGAAATAAATAAATTATTTTAATGCCTAAGATACAAGATTAAATATTATAATTGATTAATTAATAACTTTATTTATAAAAAATACAAAATTGTTAATTTTTAGTATAAAGTACAAAAATAACCAATTAAATCACTAAAAATTAATTAGAAAGATGTGTCAAAATATGTTTTTTAAAGGAAACATCAATGCAAATGTTATCAAGGAAGTAGGGTTTTTATGTTACAATGTAATTTTTTATCGATATTGTTAATGATTAAGATCCGATATTGAAAAATTATTGTATACCTCTCAAGAAACTCATGAATTTTTATAAACTCTCATTATTTTTTGTAAAATGCATGTTTTTATTTCATTTACATATCATTATGTACTCAAGATACCAAAGGAATATTTTTTAGGGAAACCAAATTTATTTCTCTATTCGATCGAATTTATTTCTTTCATAACCATAATTTATAAAATTGTTTTCAAGATTGATTTTTATATTTTCCAATTATTTTTTAAATTAATTTTTACCCACTATATATATTTTCTAATAAAATAAATAGAATATTGTGGCCATTTTCTAAACCAGGTACTTTTTGACTTTTTTACAAATGTATGGGAGGAATTTTTTTTAACATAGATGAAATAAATGAAATAAATGAAATTTATAAATATTATTAAAACTAACTATTTTGAATATTAAATTAAAATTTTCTAATTTACTTTTAAAAAAACCATTTAATATTTGAGAAATTTTTAGATTTTAAATAATTGACTAAAGAGGGAAAAAGGTATCTTCCTCCAGATATGATTCAAGTGATATTTTGAAAGTAATTTTTCATTTCTGATGACATTATTTGATGTCAATTAAATATAAAATAGGGATATAATCCAAAGATAACATATTATTATTTATTTTTATGTTTTATTATTATGAAGGAAAAAAATTTATAAAAAATTTTCTTCTCCACTGGTCATGCTATGATGAAATAAAGAAAGATTATAAAACCAATTTCTTTTTCAAAGGTTATAGTATGATAAAACATTTATGAAAACTATTTCCTTTTCACATGAGATAATATGGTGAATATTTTATGATCTTATGAAAAAATATGAATGATTTTCATTAATTAATGGGTGGTCATGAAATTATATATTCCTCCAATTAATTAGGTATATATATATATATATCATGAGATAATCATTTCTGGATTAGAGATTAAGCCCAGTTTAATAAGGGACTCTATCCATTATGATAGTCTTTAGAGTCAACCATGAATTATATTATGGTTTTGGGAGTGAAATCAATACAATATGATATTATTGGAAGTGACCCTTGACTACTATTGAAGTTATTTTCTAAAATTATGTCTATGCCACAAACTTATGTCTTATGCCAATGGTATTCTCCCATGGATCAAGTTCATGGATTCATTTATAATTATTGTCTTGTGAACTTCTAATCATTATGTAATGATTCATGATTATGAAATATGATATTTCGAGTATTTTCATCAAATGTTATACTCATGTTATCATACCTTTATTCTAATTTTATGTGTAAGTGATCATCAATATCTCCCTTTTATACCCTTACTGGTTCAATATTACACTTTCTTACACCTCCATTATCCCAGTTATGGATAATTGTTTAAATTATGATATGTAAATGAAGGGTTCTAGTTATGAATATCTTAGTGGTAAATTTTTAAGATCTCTTGTGAACATGTTTTTAAGTATCCATGTTTCCAGAGACACTAAAAATTTACAATTAGGCATGGATAGTGATGTAATGTAATGAATGTTCATATAATAATATGTAATATTTATATATGAGAAGTATGGGTTAATATACTAACTATCCCAACCCCACCAACCCTACATGTTTTCACATACCTATATGATCTTTTTTATTTTTTTTATCTTATTTGTACTAGCTTTTTAGTGTACCTTGTTTGGAAAATATGGAAAAATAACCTCATGAAAATCATTCACCAAAATGTGGGAAGAAATTTGGTGGTCGGTACAGTACATGATTAAATCCCTAAAACTACACTATATAATATTTAATTATGATCGCTCATCTTTTAAGAATCTAGTGATATTATTCCTTGGTTCTCATGTTATCCTCATGGGATGGACATTCATGAAAAAAACTATAATTTTGATCTAATGTGTCCTTCTTATTTTCATATGGTTGAATAAAAAATATCCTAGCACTATTTTTCAATCAAAATGGAAGAACACTAATTCTAAACACATCGTTACTAAATACTTGAAGGTTTAACTACTAAAAAACACTATGATTACCCATGTCATTATGGGTTAGTACAATGGGGGAAAATTTGAATATTTAGTCCCAGAGAAGAGGACATTTTTTAGAATTGAGACTTTGTCCAGAATAAAAGATTTGTAAAACCTTAAGATAATGTTTTTGTATAGGGTCAGAGGCCCAAGAAATGAATTTTTTTCTCACGTGAATATTAGGAGAACAATCTATGTAATGACTAAGTATTAGAGAAATGGAAATTGAGAACTAGTGGAGGCCTTTCGAGTGTTGGAAGAGGTTAAATCTTTTACACCATGTATTGGATTAGGTTGGCATATGGTTTACCACTATTTTTTAGTAATTAGGGTTCTATATAAACCTTAATGGTGATATAACCTATTTAAAATAATTTTTAATGACTTTAGGTATTTTTGAGTTTTGACAACTTTTTTAATATTTAGATACGCCCTAAAACTTATGTATTTATCAAGGGAGAAAATTTATATTAAATGTAAAATAAAATAGATACATAAATGTTAAAATTATATTGTTTAATTATTATCCAAAATAGAAAAACATTGTGTATAACAAAATATGTTTTGTTTGAATAAAAAAATTTCATATGGAGCTTTTTTTCCAAAGGCTAGTATCTCATGTATCAAAAAATATATTATGTGTTGAAAATTATATTATGTAGGAGTTAAAATAATATATGTATTGAAATATTTATATGATAAATATCATACGTAACAAATATGTTACATATTCTTTAAATTTATTACACATTGGGTAAGATGTAGTATGTACTGGATTTCATCAACATAAAATATACTACATATAGTTAATATATTATAAAAGGAAAAATTATATTACATATTGGATAATAATCTTAATATGATATCTTACATAATGATAATATATTTAATATTATGGAAAAAAGAGTAAATATGAAAAAAAAATTAATTCAAAGGTTTCTACCTATGTCAAAAACCTTATGCATTGTTCAAATATATTCCACAAGAGGGAAGAATGTTACATATCTATTTTTTCAAAAGGGGGATATATTATATATGAGAAATTATCATATGTATGGAGGTTTTCCTACTATAATAGATTACAAATGGTATTTTTCTAAAGGTAAAAACCATATCTATTGAAAATAAATTTATCAGGGTTTAAATATATTTCTTACATGATAAATATTATATGTATGGAGTTTTTCAATTGGATAAACCTTATCTATGACATAAAAATATTACATATAATTTTTTTTGAGGTATAAAACCATTTATATTGTATATATATATTATTTATCACGTATTTTTTATGAAAAACCTTATGTATGGGATACCCATAGGGTGATACGAATTATAATTTTTTGTTGGGTCCATACGTTTTCAAATTTTCAAAAAATGAATAGTTTTGCAAGAATTTCCCAATTCTCAAATAATGGAATAAAAATATTATTATATGTAAATAGGGTAATTTTTCGATATTATACATAGGGAACTCATCCAAATAAAACATTATACTTACATGAGATATATCTTCATCATTTCTTAATGTATTCAAATGTTATTTGATCCTTAAGATTTATTTTGTTATATATAACTCTCTATATTGATTCTTTTATAGTTTCCTCGCTTATTTCTCATTGTTAAATTGTGTGACCCAAACGTTGTATTAGGTGATGATTCCACAAGTGGATGGGGGAATCATCTTGACATGAAGGGTTTTCTTTCTTGTCTTTGCTAAAGGAGATCCTTGAACAATGAGCGCACTAAAAAATTATTGGGCCTAAAGTTGGATGTTGTTTCTATTTATTATTTCAGTTTTTTAAATAAATTAGGAAAAATTGAATTATTTATAGAAATATAAAATTATGGATTTTTTATAATGGTATGAATGTATACCAGAGGCACTGCACACACCATTATTAACAGATTTAAACCGAAATAGATTGTTAGTGAGTAATTTATAGATTATTCCCTAAATATAAATTTTGTAGTTAATATTGAAATAATATTTAAATTAGTTACTGTTATTTTATATTTCATCTCTATGATATATTGATGGAATTAGTCCATCATGTTGACAGATGATGGCTAATTGGGCTTGGATGAGATTTGTCACAGGTGACCGAGCTTATTTAAAAGTTAATAAATTCATTAATGAGATGGGTTATCCCTTGAAAATATTCCAATGTATATGAATTTTATTTATGTATAATTTAATACAGGGTCTCTATACTTTTAAATGATTGACATTTAATTTTTTTTAAATGAGTTGTCCCCTTTTAAATTTCACGATGATGTCAAATGTGTCTTGGGATATAATGGACCCTTGACACTATATTGGTTAATTTACCACCAATGGGTAAGGTATTGATCGTAAATATGTTCAATTTAGTAAATGTCACCTATAAGGGTTTATAATCAATGAATGAGCATTTTATCCCTTGATGTATGTGCCATATAACACCTTTTTATAGTGGATATATTTGAATATGTATGATTGGATTGAGTACGATATGATGGAACCATAATATAAATTAATGTTGTGGGGTTAATTAATTAGAGACTGGGGTGAGTGATCCTCCACCATGAGTATGTGATTATTTGAGTTGGTATATCCTATGTAGGATTATGTGTAGGTTGGGTGGGAGGGGACTGACTTATGACTTGGGAACTGAGATGGGCATTATGTGATCTTTCTAATGTAATGACAGTGTGGGATTTTTTATGAAACCCGTAAGGATGCAATATAATCATGGTTATGTTGATGGAATCAATACACTTTTAGTGGATTAAATGAGACAATGGATCTCTTATAGGGTTTCCAGACCGTGATGTGACTGAAAAGACCACAATGGGTTCCCAATTATGTATTCATACCTAATAGGGGTTGTGTAGGGAGGCTATGTCACTCCCTCTATGTCACATATACTCTTCATTTTGAGCATGGATTTTACTTTGGTTCATTCTCTAGGTTTATAGGAATTTTTTGTTGAAAACACAGTATTTTTGAGAAGAAAAGTTAGTCAATTGGTTTAGGAAAATGGTTAGTACTTACTCTATGGTAACCACGTGGTATGGCACTATGAGTTCCAATAGAATTTTTTATAGTTTGAGTGAGGTTTCTCAAACTATGAGACTCACTAAGAATATTTTGTGAGTTTATGGGTGGTCATAAAAATATTTTTCATGGATTGAGAATGATTTTTAAAACCATATTGGTCTTCCCTAGGTAACTATGAACATTTTATTTTCAAAGGATAGAGATTGTGCATCATTGGAGTGCATCTGGTTAATCATTAAATCCTAACAATGTGCCCCAGTATGTACCGATTTAATATTATAATTTATCCCTTTATAATTAATTTTTATATATATATAATCACCTCATAATATCTCTTAGGCTTGAAATAACCTATCCCCATAACTCTATAGATTTATATACTTGGATTCTTACTGAATTTCCATTGTTCATTGTGGATCTCTTCATGGTATGAATTGTTTTTTATATAATATCATCTCTTATAAAATAACTCTAATTATTATCCTTTCCCTTTTTTCTATCGGAACTCGATCGAGATGCGGTTGTTGAATATATTGATATTGATATGGAATTTTGGTTGACTCTTATGGGTCAAGGATTATGAGGATTTCATCTCACTATTCCAATATTCATTCTTAATGGTTATGAGTTTTCTTATATTATTTAGGTGTGTGTCTATATAAAACTGTATTAATCCATGAATTAATTAATTTTTTATTAAATTCCTTTGTTTTAGTTTTTGAGTATGATTTATTTGATGAAATTTCATCTTGGGTGGAATAAAAAGGAGGATTTAAAGGGGTTTTCTTCAAAAATAGGTTTCTGCATAGTATGTGTTTAGTGAAATGTCTCAATGAAATATTTGAGTCAAATTTAATTTTAAATAATGTGTGTGGTGACTAATTTCTATGAAAATATTTTATAAATTGTTATCATGGTATATTAAGGGTTTTTAATATATAAATTGAGATCCTTGGGTGCATCAGATATGGAAAAATGAAAATCATAGTAGGTATAGCACCACTAGGGGTGACATTAGTTATATCAATAAATTGTTGAAGGAATATATAGTAGTGTGATTTAGGTTATGTTTGGATAGTGTTCCTTTATGTGTATTATTATGTATTCCCATAGTTTAGATCCCTATATGTTCTTTTTTATACATAATGGTCTTATACTTTGTTTGATTGTTCACATGCTTATGTAATTTTATTTCCATGTATAATTTTGTTTGATAATTATTAATATCATTTATATGATTTTTAAAATCTTTTATTATGTAAATATGAAATTATTTTATGAAATACCAATTTATATTTTACTCAAATGGTTTTATAATTGAAAATTAAATATAAAATGGTTTTGTTTTTACGTTAGAACTAATGGTTTCATGGTGTTATACATTATATAGATTCTTGGTGGTATCCTAATGCTCTTGGTTCTCACGCCCTACATTCAGCTTTGGGAATTTATTGATTTGGTTTTGTAGGAATCAAATAAAAGGAATAGAATCATATAATTTTTTCTTTCTATTTGTTAACATCGCTTTTATGGTGAGATGGATTGGTGTTGATGGTTGGTAACACAGAGATAAAGATTTTGTCTTATCATGTTTTATTTTAAGGTATATACTTTTATATTAACATTGTATGTCTCATTAATCAGTACTCTTCTTCTACTTTATACATTTTTGTATCTCCTTTGGGATATTCAGGAGACTTGTTTGGTTATTTTATTAATATCCATCTTGTAGAAGGCCCTCTCGGGTGCTACTCCATGTTGAACTAGGTTGTTTCACTATAAAATTGTATCAGATCCATTACACAGTAGTATTTGAGATGAAACTACTAGGGTTTGGTTTAGGGTTTATGTTAGATTGGAGTTAAGACCTTTATAATTTTTGTAATAAGTGTAAAACGGTTCCTGACCAGCTCAAATTCATGTCATAACTGGAGTTTTCATTGGTGTTTAGGGATTCTTATCAATCTTGAGAATGGTTTTGGAGGTTGTTAGATGAACTTTCATTAATGTTTATTTAGATAAATTTTTCTTTTTAATGACATTTTATCTATCATTGAATCCATTATAGCTATAAAATTTTTATGTTTAAAGGTTTAAATTTGAACTAATCATGTTTTTATGAATTTGGACTTAAACTACTAAGATATTATTTTATATATTTATTAGATAATGACACCTAAAATAGATCTTCCAAATACCAGAGGGGATGATGCTGGAAATTTTACATATAAAAATCATCATGTACATCCTTTATTTGTTGAACCTTTCATTCTCAATATTAAGTCTCCAATTTAATTGGGTATTTGAATCTAAAGATGATTGGTAGATCATGGCTCATAATTTACCAATAAAAATACACCTATATTCTATGGTTACAAGGTACCCCCAAAATATAAAGAGTGTCTTGATAAAAATGATTGGATCTTCCACTTCATGAAAACTCCATAGGATTATAAGGTGGGTTTTTCATCTTTCATTTTTGAGGGGCTAAGAATAAAATTGCGTGAATCCATTATGATGGATATGTTGCATGAGGATTTTACCAAGACATCATTCAAGAAGATATTCAACATAATATTTTATCATAAATCATTACATGTTAAAAAGACTTAAAAGTTTTTGACCTTACACCAAGGGGGGGCATTAGGTTATGGAGTATGTCACCTATTTGAATGTTTTGGTCCACTTATCACCCTATATTGTTTTTAATTATTACCTTAAAATCACAGAGGTTTGAGATGGTTCTGAGGGATTATATTAATTATATGTGGATTCTATTATTCCTAATATCCTTTGTTAATGTAGTTAACACAGATTCCATGGAAGAGGTAGGCATAGCGAGGAAAATGGGTTTAATTGGAGATTGTTTTATTGTGGGAGGTATCTAAAGAATGAATTTTGTCTGGAAAGGAAACATAAGGCTAACTGGTTTATATTGGTACTAGTTTCAGGGCCCTATTTGGATAATAATAATTAGTTTCTTATCAGTGTGGTAGAACTAGTTATACAAAACCTAACTCTATGTAAGAACCCTTAACATGTAAACATGATTGAAAATATGGTCAACATAATCATTTTTTGGAGAATATACCAATGTAGTAGAGATAGGTCTACAATTACATAAGAATAATTGGTTTTTTTGATGTATCAATGGGTGGTGGATCTCATTCTGATTCCAAGGGGGATACCCAGGCAGTGGTGAAATATCTTGAAGGATTTAAGATTGGGAGTCTTTATGTGAATGGATATGTGCTAGAGGAATCACAATTTGGGCATGCTACTATTAAAGGTTTAGTATTTATATAAACCTCTAAGATATTAAATATATTTTAAATGGTGGAATCTCATGATTTTATATTATCTAAGTTGATTGATGTGTTGGGATTACATTCAAATATTATGTCATTCATTTCGAAACTTTTGATGCCTCTAGGAAAGTGGTCTTAATAAGGATTCAAATTTCATAAGTACCATATTATTATTTCCAAACAAGAATTTTTGTGTGAATTCCTAGCTCTTGATCTCAATATCTAGGAACATACAATCATCATGGATTGGATGGTCAGTGTTATGTCCTAGATCAACTATTACTATCATTGGTTTTAGTTTTTATCTTCTGATGGAATCCCTCATGTATTTTATAGTGAGTGGGATTCTAGATCATGTAGGTCATTCCTATTGTTCCTTTTGCTATTATTATCTCATTTCAATTTTCAGAGATTTTTTATGATGTCATTGATTCTCTCCAGATCAGTCCACATTCTATAGTGGTTAGTGTATACCATGAGGTATTTCTTAATTATTTTAATGGGTTACCACCCTATAGATAAGTAGAGTCAACTATTGAGCCACTTTTTGGAACGATGCCCATTTTCATTCTGTTATATGTCATGAAAACTACTAAGAAAAAGTAATTTACAGTTTATAATATGTATCTTGTGGCTGAGAGATTTATTTATCATAGTGTTTCACATTGTCCATAACTTATTATCTTTCCCAAGAAAGTATACTTAAGTCACAAATATTGTGTAAACTATTGAACAATTTATTAGGTGATTATAAAGATCAAATACCCCTTTCTAATGATTAATGATCTATTTGATCAAATCAAAGGAGCCTTATGGTTGTTGAAGACTGATCTATGATTGGGGTACCATTAGTTGAGTGTCCAAGAATAGGATATACCTAAAACAATATTTAGGAACCAATGTAAGAATTTTGAGTTCCTAGTTATGCTATTCAGTCTCACTGAATATCCTTAAATATTTATTTAATTGATTATCCATATATGTTATTAGTTCTTGGACTCTTTTTCTGTAGTTTTTGTTGATGACATATTTGTGTACTCAATGTTAGAGGATGAGAACAAGGATAATTTGGATACAATCCTTATAATATTGAAAGAAAATTTCTTGTATGGAAATATTTATAAATATGAGGTTTGGATAAAATATGTGACATTTTTAGGGCATGTTATATCTGAGAAGGGCATATCAGTGGATCCTGAAAATATTCACGTGGTAATTATTTTGGATCAACTAAAAACATTGTTTGAAATAGGGATATTCTAGCACATAGAAGGTTATTACATGTGTTTTGTTAATAATTTCTCACATATTTATATCCAATGACAAAATTAACCCAATGGTGTGTTGTGTTTTATTTTAATGATAAGTGATAAAGATATATTGAGGAATTGAAGGAGAGTTTGACATTGGATCCACCTTTGATTCTTCCACAACCATGTTTGGGCTATGATATTTTCGAAAATTAATTAGGTGTTGGATTTGGGTGTATCATAAGGTATGGAAATTAGGTGGTGGGCTATAGTTCTAACCAACTATGCTCTCATGATAAAAAACCTACCCATGACTTTGTGTGGTTATCTATCATACAAGTTTTCAAAACATAGTACTTTTATCTCTTTTCGAAATCATTTACAGTATATTCTGATCATAAGAGTATGAATTATATTTTTAATGATATGGATCTAAACATACAAATGAGATGTTGGGATGAATATATTCAAACATTCAATATTGATATTTATTTTACTCCCAAAAATAGATATGTGGTGGTCAATTCACATTGTGGGAACTTACTGACACAATCTATAAACAAATTAGTGGTGGGTGGTATCTACTGTCTTTGTTTATGGAGATGAGCTTGGGAGTGGAAGAGACGAGTGGGTGGGTTTTATTATATATTATTAACATTGAATCCTAATTTGATGATCAGATTCAGATTGAATAGGTAATAGACAGTGATTTCTATCATTCTAGTGAAATCACTAATTGTGAGGAGACATTAGTGGACTAGTCTTCATCTCTTATTGGAACATTTTGTTTTCAAGGTAGGTTGGTCATTTGGATATCTCTAAAGAAATAGTTGTTTAATAGTTGAAACCAGTCTTGTTGGTTCGTAATCCTTGGGACTTTAAAGATGTATCATGTTCTAAGACATACATATTGGTTACAGAGGATAAAACTGCCAATCATACTATTCATTCAATAATTCTTTACTCCCTAGATAGTCAAGGAAGAGCGCAAAAGACCTATGGGTTTCCTAGAACACATTCCTATTCTGATGTGGGAGTGGGTTGATATTTTTATGTACATAATCATTGGTTTTAAATTGACTCATAGTAGGAAGGACTAAATTTTGGTAATCATGGATCAACTTATGAAATAGAAACATTTACATCCTATTAGAGAGATGAAAATTGTGGAATTTCTCGGGCACTGGTAAATCTGAGAGTTTATGATCCTTCATGGTGTTCCTTCTCTAATTTTTTCTAATAGGAACTATTAGATTAAATCTAGGTTTTGCAATTATTTTGAAGAGACAATGGGTACACAACTGAATTTGATCACAACGTACCATCATTAGATAGATGGGAAGATTGAGTGGGCTATTTAGATTCTTGGGGATATTATCTGAGAGTATATGTATAATTTTAGTGGTTCATGTAAAAATCTCATGTTTTTATTAAAATTGATCCCTTTAAAGAGTTTTATGGGAGGCCATGTAGATAGCCCTTACATTGGAAGGTGTTAGAATAACGGTCATTGGTTGGACCAAGCCTCGTTGAAGAGAATATGAAATGGTTGTATTTTTTCCAAAATAAATTCCGTACAACTTAGAGTCATCATAAATTCTATACAAACCATCATAATTACCAATTGTAATTCATGGTTAGTGATTGGGTTTTTATTATAGTTTCACCTTTCATGGGACATTATAATTTGTTTAAGTATAAAATGTTGGCACTGAGGTTTATCATCCCTTTTTAGATCATTGAATGTCTTCCAATAGTTGCATGTCACCCAGAATTTTCATCTCTCTAGATGACGATTAAATATGGGTTTCATGTGTCTTGGATGAGTCGGTTTCAACTGAACCCTTCCCATGTGGTTAAATTGGAGGATTTTTAACTTGAGCCTAACACCACTTTGTTTAAACAAATAGTTCATATTATAGACCTCCAAGACAGGGTAATGCACTGTAAAATTATTCCAGATATTTTTGTACTATGGTAGAGCAGACGAGATAGCCATGAGATTAGGTAATGAGAATTATTGAGAGTCAGCAGTGGCCTTCACACTTTATAATTTCAAAATCATGAGAACTTTATAGGGGAAGAATGAATTTATGATGGGGAAAATTGGGATGCCCTTTGAGCCTCAGGTATGATTTATTTCGAGAATGGTTTATCCTTTGTGTTGTTATTGAGTTTCATGGAGTATAGTGTTAAAAACATAGAATTATAGAGGAAGTTGTCTAGGTGCATGATTTAGGCATGTAGTTTGTAATAACCAGATGGTATCAAACTATGAGCCTATAGTATTGTTTCATTGGGTTTCCGAAAGGTTTTTCTAACCATACATCATTCCATGAAAACATTGAAAGTGTCTAGGTGGTTTTACAAAGGTGTCTCATTGAATGAGAATGGTTTTCAAAACCATGTGTCTCTTATCCAAGTAACTGTGTGATAGTTCCTTTAAAATGATAGAGTCCATGCATGGTTTTCACACATATTGTTAAACTGTGTGGTAGAACCATGCTCTTCACTCCCAAATTCATTAAATTTGGAATTTACTACTTTTTCGTTGATCATTTATTATCTAATCACATCCTTATCTCTCTTGTGATTGAACTAACCTCTCCATAATACTCTAAAGAGTTATATATTTTTATTTCTCAATAATTCCATCATTTCTTGGAGGATCGCCTCAAAAAATGTCAATTTTTTTTCTGATATGTTCTTTTCTCATAATAACACAATTTATTATATTTTCCCCTTGTCTTATTAGATCTTGATCGATCTACAGTTTCTATATATATAGAGTTTTTCGGTGAATTTTGCTTGATTCTTGTGCATATTAACTTTTGATGATCAAACATCCAAATTTCTTATCAACATTATCATAGACGACTAGTTTTCTTATATTATTGAGGTTGTTGTCTCAATATAGTGGTGTTAACCCTTGAATTACATAATATTAATATAAAATCCTTTTTGGGTGTTTGGAAAATATATATCTAATAAATTTTCAAATTAGGTGGAGTAAATGGAATTTTATTGGTTCTTTTATTTTAAATCTATTTTTATGAAAATTATTTGTTTGATGACATGTCTTGGGGATGGATTTCACTCAAAATGGATTTTCAAGCATTAAAGTAGTGATTTTTTTCTATGAAAATGTTTTATAAACTGCCCGCATGGTTTATTAAATTGCTTTGTCAAATATGGAATATTAAGAAACTAGGTTATGATGGGTACAAAAATATGAAATCCTTAGTGACTATGGAACCACTAGGGGTTACTTTGGTTATATCAATAGACTATATAAGTACATGGTATCTTAAAGATTCTTGTTATTTCTTTCTTTCTTTTTCATTTGTGTGATCTATTATGTATTCTCATTGGCTAGATACCAACTTGTCTGTGGTTTTATACCATATGGTGTTATACCAAGTTTGACTTCCCAAATTATTATGTTATGGTATGTGCACAAATGGTTTTTAGACCTTATTACCATCTTTTAGGTACTTATCAAATCCATAGTTTATGTGAATGTGAAATTAATTTATGGAAAACTGAGGAATGTTTTATTAAAATTTTATTAAAATTGAAATTTATTTTTAAAATTGTTTTTAAGCTAGAACTAACAGTTTTATGGTGTTAGATATTGTATATATTCTTGGATTTATCCTACTATTCCTTGTTCATATAGGCTACTACCTCTTTTTTGGGGTTTTTATATTTGGTTTTATAGTACTCAGGTAAAGGGGGGAATCATATAGTTCACCAACTTCTTTTGCTTGTCGTTTCCATTTTGGTGAGGTGGGGTGGGGTGACGATTGGTTACAAAGAGACATTGATTTTGTCTCGACATGCTTTAATTTTTTATTTAGACAATTGTATTGGAGTTTAACGTCAGATTAATTTTTACTCTTCTTCCTATTTTTAATCTATTGGTTTATCTAATTTTGTTTATTCATGAGAATTTTTTGGTTATTTTTCTCATCTAAAATTTTTTGTGATCCATCATGGTGATGTGTTATTTCGACCCCTATAGGTTCATTATTGGATATCCTATTTTTATCCTAGTATGGATTTAGTGGTGTTGATATTTTTTTCACTTAAGATTTTCACATTGGTTATGTGTGATATATTTCGGTAGATGGCCTACCAATTTTATCATCATATGAGATATTACTAGGTGGGCACATTTCCCTGATGTTATAGATGAGTTTCTAGGATATACCTCTTTTTTGTGCGAGTGATATGTATCTGATATTTGAGGTGGTCCATTTCTATTTTAATGTTATATATAAAATTACAAGGTCCTATGTTTTTTCTATAGATTTTTATTTATTTAAAATTATAGGGGGAACCACTCTTCCCCCAAACTGTATTCCTAATATTCTTGTTGGGTATACTCTTTCAACCTAATGTATTCATAAGATTCCATGTGGGGTCTCTCTTCCCCTATATTCATAAGATTATAGGGTTCAAAATGTATCCCCTCGATGTTATGTAACATAAATAAAGACATTGACAATGGTTGAATCATGTATGGTCGATCCTACGTGTCACCATATAAAATGTGAATCAAAGGCAATTATTTTATCATGTTCATTGTTTTTATTTTTTTCTAAGAATATCAGTTATGTATACAATATATTATGAGTTATGTTAGGGGTTTTTTTCACGGTTTCTTATGTAGTTTTAATCATAATATTCCTAGATATCTATAGAACATTTGTATCTACATAGACCTTTTTTCATTGGTTTTGGTTAGGAAGAGGCCCAATAATTGATCACCCTGTTGGGTATTAGGGATGGTGAATTGGACATTGGAAGGTTATGAGTCTCAAGGATAGTATTATATCTATATTATATCTTATGTATTTGTTTATAGTTGTTTATGTTGTAAGATTGGTGGGTGAACTGTTAAGACACATGCTTGTTGTCTTCTAGATTGATTTAATAAAGCATGGTTATGTTATTTTTATTCATATTTTGATTATTATCATTGATTATATTTGTTATTTTCGCTATTTGTTTACCATTATATGATGGTATAGTCTCTACTTGGTAACACCATAGACCCTCATTGTTAGTTAAAACCCTATGACATAAGATAGTCATAGTTGATGATATATAATATGTTCTAAGTAGATACTAGTGGTTGGTATTGGTTTAGTGGAATTGAAATGTTGTGTCATGGAATATTTTTCCATGTCTTACTGTTTAGGGAATGGTTGTCAAGAAATAAGGAAGTTTCAAATCATGTGATAGACCTTAAACTGGTGCATCACCAATAGATTTCCCAGTGTTGCATCCAGGTTATCAGGGATATCAGATTCTTATTCTTTAATTTTAATTATGATTGAGATATTTATTTAATTATGATGTCTGTATTTGAAATTTTTATTATGATTTTGGATTTTGTCTTGTTGTTTATAGGCTGGTGTATATAAATTATTTTTTTCATGTATGATTCACATGAAATCCATATATTTTCATGTGATTGATATCATTTATTATATAGGGTTTAGTTTTTTATAGTTTTAATAACTACTTGAATAGTGTTTTCTCATATAACATTTTCGTGAAATTATACTCAGCTGAACCATGGTGTATTTTCTCAAATAAAAGGTCATGTGTATCTTATATTGGGATACTCTTCAATGACACTTATATAGTACCTATGGGTAAGGGATGTGTTGTGGCCCATAATGTGTTGGTATATGCACTTGATTCCTTGGTACTAGTTTTGGTAAAGGATGATAGTTCTGTTTAGTTAATGTTTCAAAATCATTCTATAAATTCTTTCCTCATATAGAGTCTTAGTGAAAATATACTTGATTGATCTAAATGAATATAATTTAATCAATACATGTATTAATAGAAAAATGGTGTTGTGTACATTTGTTTGATATATAGATCATAAAGGGCGTAGTTTGGTAAATAGTTGTTCAATGAGCATGGAAACCTTGAAGTGGGTGGTTGAATCAGTAAGATATCTATGTTGGGTAGATATATATATATATATATGAGAATCAAAGTTGGGGTGTTTTTTCATGTGATTCACCTTATGATATTTGTAACACCCGGGATTTTTCTGAGTAATATTTTGTTTTTATATGTCATCAAAGGAATCTTTCACTACATACTAGCTTGGCTTACTTTACACGCAATCGCGACCTTCCTCGATAGCTTGCGTCGTACGCAATACTGAGTTTCACTAATCAACGATATGCTATTAAAATATTATTAAAACTAGCCGTTATGAATAGTAATAACCACTTTTTGAAATTTTATAAATTTTATCTTTCAAAATGGACTTCATTTTTGGATTCGGAATACCGAAATTAGCCTAGGGTAAAATTTTGGTATTTTTCTGAAAACTTTCAATTTTTGATGAATAGTGAAACCACTAAGTGGTAGGTTAAAAACGGAAATTTGCATAAAACTTAATTTTACCACTTCTGTGAATGTAATTTCGAAAATCTGATAGACACGGTTGATATCAGTAAGTAAAATGTGGTTCAATGAGATAAAAACAATTTTTTGGTGAATAGTAACTTTTCACTTTTTTTACCGCGGTTAATAGTAAATAGGGGTAAATATGATATTACTATTACCCTAACACATGTCCTAGTTCTATTGGATAAGTTTAATTCGACCAAAAACAAACTTAGGAATAAAATATGACCATTTAGGCCCACTTGGGTTAGATTAGGACATTTATTATTAATTTTTTTAAAGAAGGGTTAAAATAGTTAAAATCAAAGTTTAATAAGTAAATAATTTTTAATATGGGGTTATACATAAGATAAATTCGTATATAAATATTCATTAGAAATCTAAAAAAATTTCCTACATAATGATATTTTATTTATAATTTTTAGACTTTAAATAAATTAATTTATTTATGACACAACGATAATGCAGTAATTACCCTTTTAAGGAAATGTTAACATAATTGATGTTATAAATGCTCAAATAAATGTAATATTAGACTTTTTATTAATTAAACTAATTTTCTAGGTTATTATGATATATTGGTGTTGATTTAATCAACTTGTTTCGAACATATAATTCTGTTATGACTTTCACAAAAATCATATATCAAATAGTGTCAAAATTGACACAAAATAGTTTTTAAATCAAATATTATATTATTAATTGTTCTTTTATTCCTAAAAATCTAAATTTCGGCCAAATGACTTAGATAAGGATATATATATTAATAATAAACAATTTGGGGTTCGTTTGGTATGTTATAGTAAGTGTATTAACCATATAGTGAAAGAAAACAAAAAGACACGGTAATAGTTAAATTATTTAACTTAGAGTTAAATCTAATTGATAAGGTTAAAATAATACCCTAAACTTGTCTAAATCCTATTGGTTCATAGGATTCAGACCCATCCCCACTTTATCTTCGAAATAAGACCCTTTGGAACCATTATACACTAATTTTGACTTTAATATAAAATAATATTTTGAGATATTCCTAAGGTGCCCCTCTCCTCCCTTATAAAAGGGCACCTCCTCCCCCTCCTCCTCACACCAATTTGAGCACTCAATCTTGGCCACCCCCGTCCATTTTCTCCTCTCCACTTCCCTAGAATAATCCTAGAGGTCCTTGTCTTCTTCAAAGACCAATCTTAGTTCCCTAAGTGGAGGATTCCAAGAGGCGTTCCAAAGAAGAGGTAATATCCATTACCGATCTTTTCAATTTCTTTATTCTTAAACTTCTTCTTATTTAGTTGTTTCGTGATAAAGTAATAACATCAGTATTACTTACATACTGATATGTTATTATAAATATGAAACAACCCTAATTCACATTCTATCCATCCTACGGAAAAATGAAATCACCGCGCGTGCATACGTACGGAATACCGTCTCCACGCCGTGGTGTAATCTATTTTCCACCACCACCTTACAAAGATGGGTATAATGGTGTAATGAGTAACTATTTATGATTATTATAAAGTAATATTGATACTGAAATAATATATATATACTCCAATACAATTCCATGATCATAGGAATGATATCATCACTCGTACGTACGTACAGAATACTGTCTCCACGATGTGATGAGACTCGTTCTACATGATCATCATTACATAGTAATTATATAAATTAATTGAATGAATAAATATGATATATGTTACACTAATACCATTCATGATATAAGGTATATATAACCTTAAAAGAATAATAATAATTTATTCGGAAAAACACGCATAAAAACAAAAGGCAATAAAGACCCGAGTAACAAGTAACAATGAAATATTACTAACAAGAAGCTAAGAATATGACCATATATGATATCATATCAATATGTATGATTATGGAATAAGTCAATAACATTATTTAAACCATTATACAGGAGCTTTGGACACGTACAAATCAAATCAGACCTAAGGTAAGGGAATTATCACAATCTCATTTTTATCCGAGATTGTTTATGCTTTGGTATTTACTGGGGTGTATTTTATCATCCATATCCATGTTTCCTAAATATGTAATATTTATATCCTTCTAAAATATTTTATATCCAATTTTACCCTTTGATGAGTTTTTATTAAAAGATATGAAAGGTATCATTTGTCGTTTTTCGTACAAGGTACTTTTTGACTTTTCCGACAAAAGTACGAAAAATATATTTTTTAACTTATACGGCATGAATGGATTTTTAAATTATTATTTCCAAGAAGCTTCCTTTAAAAGCTTTCATGTTTATTTTTAATCAAATTCTTTTAGTTTAAAATTCTATGACATGTTAAGAAAGGAAAAATGTTTTTGAAGTAGAAAGGATATTTTCCTCAAGAATGGAGTTCAAGTATTTTATCAAAATTATTTTCCATCTAAGATAATAAAAGGGTTCTGTTTTTATCCCTTTTATTAAATGGATTTTATTATGTTGTGATGGAAATATTTTTATGAATTCCTTTATCTTATATGAATTGTTTTATGATGTCATGTTGTTTAAGAATCCCATTTTTATTACATGGGTTACACTATGATGTATGGTTTATGATTATGTGGCACACATAAGAATGGATTCATTATAAGATGGGTGGGACCTATATCTCCCTCCAATGCATTGGGTAAAGATTTTATATCTCATGAGATAGACATGGCTGGAATAGTAGGTTATACTGGTTCATTCAAACAGGACTGGAACGAGGGTGACTCGGTTCAGAAAGAGACTTTGTCCACTAAGATAGTCTTGGAAATGAGTCATGACTAACAAGAAATGATTTTTCCATGATTATGTGTGCATGCCACAAAGTTTCAAGTTTCATGTTATGATTATGGGGATCTCATTTTCACTTCTATGATTTGTTCCATGTTATTATATTATGATCTCTTTTGTAGGTTATGATTTTCAAAAAGATATGATATGATTTTTTATTTCCTTTATTTGCCCTTGCTGAGCATTTGAGCTCACCTTTTTATGTTTTCTTTTCCCCAGGTCAAGAAGATGGATATTAAGTAGAATATGCTAAAAGGGACCCCAGATATGATGAAATAAATGGGAGACACTGTATAAGATTTATGAAACAGTTGTTTATGTTTCCCAGTTTCTAAAGACACTATACCTATACGGTCCTTTGTGGTTTTTTCATATGTTGTAATAAGTGTGCTTCAATTTTGAAGTATTAACAATGTATGTAAAGTATGGGTCGTTATAGATGGTATCAAAGGAAAGGTATAGTCAACCTTTGGAAACTAGGATGTGAAATCCTTAGTAAGAACCCTAAGGATAAGTCTAAGCATAGAACACAATCTTAGTGTTTTAGAAATGGCCATGAATGACCTAGGATAAGACCTTAAGCGTGAAAATTTTATTCTTGAATTATGTGGTTTTCCTATTATAATTAGTGTTCCTCACACTATTCTTCTTGGTTTTAGTCAATGGCTAGAACCCGAAGGAACCGTGTTAATGCGGAATGCGATGGGAAATGCAATGATTGTCCCCCTGAGCAACCAAACGATATGGGAGCTGGAATGCAAAATCTTGTAGCCATGCTCACACAACTTTCTCAAGCTATGAATCACGCAGGACTTCCAAACGAGCAAAGGAAGGAGCAACATTCTGTTGAATCCTTCATGAGGCGGCGTCCACCTTCTTTCAGTGGGTCTACTGATCCATTAGTTTCTGAACAATGGATTAGTACTACTGAAAAGATATTTTCAGTTATTCAATGTTCTGAACATGATAAAGTCATCCTAGCAGTGTATCGTTTGGAAGGAGATGCTGATCAATGGTGGAATCTTATTAAGAATACGAGGCAAAGGGATGAAATTGAGTCCATGGAATGGGACGAGTTCAAGAACTTATTTTTCAATATGTACTTCTCTCGTATTCTCCGAACAAAGATGGAGAAAGAGTTTCTTGAACTGAAGCAAAGGGATGATGAATCTGTTGGTACCTATGAAGAAAATTTTACAAGACTTGCAAGGTACACTTCTGGTATTATTATCCAACCTGAGAGTAAGATCGATCGATTCTTTAGTGGCTTAAAATCAAGTCTTCGAAGGGAGTTAGCCATAAGGGACTTCAATAGCTACGAGGAAATCGTTCGATGTGCTCTCAAAGTAGAGATGGAGATTGGAGTAACCCATCAGTCACATGGGTTTGATAAGAAGAGGAAGATGGAATTCAAAGGAAAATCTAAAGAGCACACTGAAAAGAATATGAGCTTTCCCTTATGCTCAAAGTGTGGAAAGAAACATGGAGGGAGTTGTCTTAAAGGGACAAGTAAATGTTTCAAATGTGGAAAGGAAGGTCATCGGGCATTTGAATGCCGCGATAATGGGAAGAAGATGTCTAATGATGCAAACAAAGGAAGGGATACACAGAATGAACCTACTACACTTCAATGTTTCAAGTGCAAGGAGATGGGGCATTATGCCAATCAATGCCCAAATCCAAGGGTTGATGATGATGGTCGACGTCAACAAAATATTAAGGCTAATGACAAAGGAAAGTCACATGCAATTTCTGTCAGCGATGTGGAGTACGACAACGAAGTGGTACACTTACCATCCACTCTAAAGTAGCAAATGTTTTATTTGATTCTGGATCCACCCACTCTTTTATTTCTGAAAAATTTTCTAAGGGTATCACTGTATTACCTCAACAATTAGATGTTGAGTTAGCTGTGACAACACCTAATGGCACAACAGTCGCATCAAAAGTTTATAATTCTTCTCCGATCTAAGTTTGTGGGAAATTTCTTCCTACAAATCTTGTGATCCTTCCTTTAGTGGAATTTGATGTGATTCTTGGCATGGATTGGCTTTCTCTACATGGAGCTCATATCAATTTCCAAAGAAGGGAAGTCACATTTCATATTCCAGATCAATCTACGATCGTCTATCGATGCAAGGATGAATATAAACTTCCAGTGGAAATTCCTTCCATATTATGGGTCTTGATTCAACTAAATGAAGGTTATTTATCTCAAATGGTTGGTGAGAAACTTACAATTAAGAATATGCCCATCGTACGGGAGTTTGATGATGTCTTTCCAGAGGAATTATCGGGTCTTCCACCAAATTGTGAAGTTGAGTTTTCAATAGAACTCGTACCAGGTGCTTTGCCTATTTCAAAGACACCTTATAGAATGGCCCCAATTGAGTTGCAGGAATTGAAGAAGCAACTCCAAGAGAATCTTGATAAGGGATTCATACGCCCTAGTGTGTCACCTTGGGGAGCACCTGTTCTATTTGTTAAGAAGAAAGATGGATCAATGAGACTCTGAATTGATTATCGAGAACTTAACAAGATCACTATCAAGAACAAATATCCTCTCCCACGCATTGATGACTTATTTGACCAACTACGCGGAGCTCAATACTTTTCCAATATTGATCTTCGTTCAGGGTGTCATCAATTAAGGGTCAAAAGGGAGGATATACCAAAGACGGCTTTCCGTACAAGGTATGGACACTATGAATTTATAGTGATGCCATTTGGTCTTACTAATTCCCCTGCTATCTTTATGGATCTAATGAATAGAGTCTTTAGAGACTATCTTGATCAATTTGTGGTAGTCTTTATAGATGATATTCTTGTCTATTCAAAGAGAAATTAAGAGCATGAAGATCACTTGAGAATTATATTGAAGACCCTAAGAAAGGAGAAGCTTTATGCCAAATTTACCAAGAGTGAATTTTGGCTTCAAAAAGTTGCATTTTTGGGTCACATAATCTCAAAATAGGGAATATCTGTGGATCCAGCAAAAACAGAGGTTATCCAAAGATGGTCGAGACCAACAACAGTAACTGAGATCCGATGTTTTCTTGGTTTGGCTGGATATTATCAACGTTTTGTAAAAGATTTTTCATGATTATCTAATCCACTGACCAAGTTGACTCGGAAAGGAGTTACGTTTGTCTGGACGGAAGAATGTGAAGATAATTTCAAGGAGTTGAAAAGAAGGTTATTCAGTGCACCTATGCTCACACTACCTTGTAGTGGAGAAAGGTTTCTGATATACAGTGATTCATCCAAGAAGGGATTGGGGTGTGTTCTTATGAAAAATGATATGGTGATAGCTTATGCCTCACGACAGTTGAAAATACATGAGCAAAATTACCCAACTCATGATTTGGAGTTAGCTGCAGTAATCTTTGCATTAAAGATTTGGAGTCATTACCTTTATGGTGAAAGGTGTGATATTTATACTGATCATAAAAGTTTAAAGTATATTTTCACACAAAAGGAGCTGAATATGCGTCAAAGAAGATGGTTGGAGCTGATTAAGGATTATGACTGCTCAATCCATTACCACCCTGGGAAAGCAAACAAGGTGGAAGATGCATTAAGTTGACAAGACCATGCTAGTTTATCCATGATGAGGATCACAAAAGATCCAATATTTATGGATTTACAAAGGATGGATCTTGGAATTATAATGGAAGGGGAAAAATCTTATCTTTATCAAATGAATGTTCAACCATCTATACATGTGAAGATTAAAGAGGCACAGAAAGAAGATGTTGAGTTACAAAATAAGGTGAGAAATGTTCCTGAATTCAACCTTGATTGTGATGGGATAATAAAGTTCAGGAATCGGGTTTCTGTTCCTCCCATCCCCGAATTAAAGAAGGAGCTACTGGATGAGGCTCCTAGTTCTTCATTCTCTATTCATCCTGGAAGCACGAAGATATATAGGGACCTGAAGGAGTACTTCTGGTGGGATGGCATGAAAAGAGATGTTGCTAAATATATCTCTCGATGCTTGGTATGTCAACAAGTTAAATCTGAGAGACAAAAGTCTAAGGGGATGTTTCAACCATTACTCATACCCGAATGGAAATGGGAAAACATCACTATGGACTTTGACACAGGACTTCCTAAAACATCCAAAGGCAATAATGCTTTTTGGGTCATAGTTGATCGTCTTACAAAGTCTGCACACTTACTTGCTATTAGAGAGGATTTCTCTCTAGATCAGCTTGCCAGGATATATCTAAAGGAAGTGGTAAGATTGCATGGAGTAACACTTTCTATTATATCTGATCGGGATCCGAGATTTACCTCGATGTTCTGGCGAAGTCTTCAGCATACTCTGGATACAGAGTTGAGTTTCAGCACTACTTATCATCCCCAGACAGACGGTCAGTCTGAGAGAAAAATTCAAACCCTAGAAGATATTTTGAGAGCTTTCTCTATGGATTCCAAAGGAGGTTGGGATCAACACCTACCTTTGGTGGAATTTTCTTATAATAATAGCTTTCACTCTAGTATTCAGATGGCTCCTTATGAAGCTCTCTATGGAAAGAAATGCAGGACTCCAACTTGATGGGATGAAGTTGGGGAAAGAAAGTTATTAGGACCTGATCTCATTGATGAAATGGCAGAAAAGGTCAGATATATTCAAGAACACATAAGAGCAGCTCAGAGTCGACAGAAAAGTTATGCCGACAACCGAAGAAAAGACCTAGAGTTTGAAGTGGGTGATAAAGTGTTCTTACGAATATCTCCCTGGAAGAGGGTTATGAGATTTGGAAAGAAGGGGAAGTTGAGCCCTAGATATATCGGTCCTTTCGAAATACTGGATCGTGTTGGAATGGTAGCTTACCGATTGGCGCTTCCACCGAATCTCTATCAAGTTCACGATGTGTTCCATGTATCTCTCCTGAGAAAGTACATACCTGATCGTTCACATGTACTCAGCTCAGAAGTTGTACCGCTGGAGAAAGATCTTTCTTATGAAGAACAACTGATAGAGATTCTGGATCATAGCGAAAAAGTCCTACGAAACAAGACCACTCGATTGGTGAAAGTTTTATAGAGGAACCACCAACTTGAATAAGCTACATGGGAGCTTGAGGATATGATGAGGGAGAAGTATCCTCATCTGTTTGTTAAAAAGTGACGAATTTCGAGGGCGAAATTCTTTTTAATGGGCGTAGAATGTAACACCCGAGATTTTTATGAGTAATATTTTGTTTTTATATGTCATCCAAGGAATCTTTCACTACATACTAGCTTGGCTTACTTTACACGCAATTGTGACCTTCCTCGATAGCTTGTGTCGTACGCAATACTGAGTTTCACTATACAACGATATGCTATTAAAATATTATTAAAAGTAGTTGTTATGAATAGTAATAACCACTTTTTGAAATTTTATAAATTTTATCTTTCAAAATGGACTTCATTTTTGGATTCGGAATACCAAAATTAGCCTAGGGTAAAATTTTGGTATTTTTCTGAAAACTTTCAATTTTTGATGAATAGTGAAACCACTAAGTGTTAGGTTAAAAACTGAATTTTGCATAAAACATAATTTTACCGCTTCTGTGTATGGAATTTCAAAAATCCGATAGACACGGTTGATATCAGTAAGTAAAATTTGGTTCAATGAGATAAAAATAATTTTTTGGTGAATAGTAACTTTTTACTTTTTTTACCGCGATTAATAGTAAATAGGGGTAAATATGATATTACTATTACCCTAACACATGTACTAATTCTATTGGATAAGTTTAATTCGACCAAAAACAAACTTAGGAATAAAATATGACCATTTAGGCCCACTTGGGTTAGATTAGGACATTTGTTATTAATTTATTTAAAGAAGGGTTAAAATAGTTAAAATCAAAGTTTAATAAGTAAATAATTTTTAATATGGGGATATACATAAGATAAATTCGTCTATAAATATTAATTAGAAAGATAAAAGGATTTCCTAGATAATGATATTTTATTTATAATTTTTAGACTTTAAATAAATTAATTTATTTATGACACAACGATGAAGCAGTAAATACCTTTTTAAGGAAATGTTAACATAATTGATGTTATAAATGCTCGAATAAATGTAATTTGAGACTTTTTATGAATTCCACTAATTTTCTAGGTTACTATGATATATTAGTGTTGATTTAATCAACTTGGTTCGAACATATAATTCTGTTATGACTTTTAAAAAAATCATATATCAAATAGTGTCAAAATTGACACAAAATAGTTTTTAAATCAAATATTATATTATTAATTGTTATTTTATTCCTAAAAATCTAAGGATCGGCCAAATTACTTACATAAGGATATATATATTAATAATAAAGAATTTTGGGTTCGTTTGGTATGTTATAGTAAGTGTATTAACCATATAGTGAAAGAAAACAAAAAGACACGGTAAAAGTTAAATTATTTAACTTAGAGTTAAATCTAATTGATAAGGTTAAAATAATACCCTAAACTTGTCTAAATCCTATTGGTTGATAGTATTTCGACCCATCCCCACTTTAGCTTCGAAATAAGACCCTTTGGAACCACTATAAACCGATTTTGACTTTAATATAAAATAATATTTTGAGATATTCCTAAGGTACCCCTCTCCTCCCTTATAAAAGGGCACCTCCTCCCCCTCCTCCTCACACCAATTTGAGCACTCAAGCTCGGCCAAACCCTGCCATTTTCTCCTCTCCAGTTCCCTAGAATAATCCTAGAGGTCCTGGTCTTCTTCAAAGACCAATCTTAGTTTCCTGAGTGGAGGATTCAAAGAGGCGTTCCAAAGAAGAGGTAATATCATTTACCGATCTTTTCAATTTCTTTTTTCTTCAACTTTTTCTTCTTTAGTTGTTTCATGATAAAGTAATAACATTAGTATTACTTACATACTGATATGTTATTATAAATATGAAACAACCCTAATTCAGCTTCTATCCATCCTACGGAAAAATAAAATCACCGCGCGTGCGTACGTACGGAATACCATCTCCACGCCGTGGTGTAATCTATTTTCTACCACCACCATACAAGGATGGGTATAATGGTGTAATGAGTAACTATTTATGATTATTATAAATTAATATTTATACTGAAATAATATATATATATACTCAAATACAATTCCACGATCATAGGAACGATATCATCACTCGTGCGTACGTACGGAATACCGTCTCCACGATGTGATGCGACTCGTTCTACATGATCATCATTACATAGTAATTATATAAATGAATTGAATGAATAAATATGATATATGTTACACTAATACCATTCTGGATATAAGGTATCTATAACCTTAAAAGAAGAATAAGAATTTATTCGGCAAAACACGCATAAGAACAAAAGGCAATAATGACCCGAGTAACAAGTAACAATGAAATATTACTAACAAGAAGCTAAGAATATGACCATATATGATATCCTATCAATATGTATGATTCTGGAATAAGTCAATAACATTATTTAAACCATTATACTGGAGCTTCGGACACGTACAAATTAAATCAGACCTAAGGTAAGGGAAATATCACAATCTCATTTTTATCCGATATTGTTTATGCTTTGGTATTTACTGGGGTGTATTTTATCATCCATATCTATGTTTCCTAAATATGTAGTATTTATATCCTTCTAAAATAGATTATATCCAATTTTACCCTTCGATGAGATTTTATTAAAAGATATGAAAGGAATCGTTTGTCATTTTTCGTACAATGTACTTTTTGACTTTTCCGAGCAAGTACGAAAAATGAATTTTTTAACTTATACGGCATGAATGGATTTTTAAAATATTATTTCCAAGAAGATACCTTTACAATTTTTCATGTTTATTTTTAATCAAATTCTTTTAGTTTAAAATTCTATGACATTTTAAGAAAGGAAAAATGTTTTTGAAGTAGAAAGGATATTTTCCTCAAGAATGGAGTTCGAGTATTTTATCAAAATTATTTTCCATCTAAGATAATAAAAGGGTTCTGTTTTTATACCTATTATTACATGGATTTGATTATGTTGTGATGGAAATATTTTTATGAATTCCTTTATCTTATATGAATTGTTTTATGATGTCATGTTGTTTAAGAATCCCATTTTTATTACATGGGTTACGCTATGATGTATGGTTTATGATTATGTGGCACACATAAGAAAGGATTCATTATAAGTTGGGTGGGACCTATATCTCCCTCCAATGCATTGGGTAAAGATTTTATATCTCATGAGATAGACATGGCTGGAACGGTAGGTTATACCGGTTCAGTGAAACAGGACTGGAACGAGTGTGACTCGGTTCACAAAGGGACTTTGTCCACTAAGATAGTCTTGGCAATGAGTCATGACTAACAAGAAATGATTTTTCCATGATTATGTGTGCATGCCACAAAGTTTCAAGTTTCATGTTATGATTATGGGGATCTCATTTTCACTTCTATGATTTGATCCATGTTAAGATATTATGATCTCTTTTGCAGGTTATGATTTTCAAAAAGATATGATATTATTTTTTATTTCCTTTATTTTCCCTTACTGAGCATTTGAGCTCACCCTTTTATGTTTTCTTCTCCCCAGGTCAGGAAGATAGATATTAAGTAGAATATGCTAAAAGGGACCCTAGATATGATGAAATAAATGGGAGACACTGTAGAAGATTTATGAACCAGTTGTTTATCTTTCCCAGTTTCTAAAGACACTATACCTATACGGTCCTTTGTGGTTTTGTCATATGTTGTAATAAGTGTGCTTCAATTTTGAAGTATTAACAATGTATGTAAAGTATGGGTCGTTATAATATTTGAGGTGGGAGTATAGTAGTTTTCTCATTAGTGGTCCCCTATGTGGGATATGATTTATATTCTAGGTGGGAGAAACTAATGACCTTGAGGTTTGACATAGTATATTGCAGAGTATTTTGTTATTATTAAATGGTTAAACACATTTCTATTATTTCATGAGTTGAATTGTGATGTACAATGGTAACTCGGGAGTTGTTTTATCCTAGTCTTGTGAGTGCCTTAGAGATGGGAAGCATGTGTATAATATTCTGGATGACTGATTACTTCATGGGAGGTGATTTTGGATGTGTGATATGGGCATGGAGATGACTTATGTATTATGAATATGAAATAATTAGTTGTACTCGTGTTTCGATGGGTTGGAAAAGAGAGGGGGCATGATCAAATGGATATTAGTTTGGATATTCGATAATTGATAATAAAAACATGAGATTGTGTAATTAAAATGGTATAATATAGTTGTAATGAAGTGCACACCTACTTGAGAGTTCCTTATTTTATAAATGGTGACCATTGGATGCTGTTTTTATGATAGACTTCTACGGTGGAATGGGGTGTTCATTAAATGATTTCATAAGTTTTTTAACATCAAATAGATCATGGATCTAGTGATTTTTAGATTGGTTTATGTGTGCATGGTTTCCATAGTTTTATATGATAATGATAGTTTTTTCCCATATGATAATAGGAGTCCTATGATATGGATTTGAGTATCATGGTATAGTTGATATGGCCCTATGTCATGATAGGAGTTAATAGGATGGATGATGGTGGTTTAGGATACGTTATACATGTGTAACGTTAGTTTTATTCATTGTTGTTCCTGGGGAATATTTTAAGAAAATTCATATGGTAGGGATAGTACCATAGAATATTTATGCATGATTCTCTTGTTTTTAGTGGTTTATGGTATAAAAAAGTTATGGAATGATTGTGTACCTAACAAGAAGATGGTATAACTTTATTATGATTCATGGATTAAGGTAGTATTATTATGTCTAATAAATGGAAAATACCTAAATGAGGGTATCTAGTGATGAAATTCGAATTATTCTAGAAAATTTATTAAGGGAAATTCTATATGCATAGGATGATGGTTAGGAGGTATAACCAGGTGCATATGTTTGTTAACTAATCAGTTGGTGACTATGTCTGTGGAAATTTAATGCTCATGGGTAAAATGTGGACATGAGAAATAAGGTATTCCCTTGTGTTATAAATATAATAATAGGTTGGAGACCCTTTAATCTAATGATAATAAGCAGGTTTTGTATTTGTGTGATGCCAAATGTTTGATAGATTATTAAAGATGGTTCTATTGACCTAAAAAATGAATATAAAATTATTACCATTACATGTATAATGTTTGATATATACATGTGTTTATCCTACCAAAATAAGGTTTATACTTCGATGTACACTATACTTATAGTACTTTCCTTATATTAAATGTCATGTAATATGGTTATTGTGGTTTATAGGCTACAATGAGATCCAAGAGATACGATGATAGTAATATTAGTGTTATGTCCTATGGTCTAGATACATCATACTGAAAGGATAAAAATCGTGTCAACCCATTAATTTCTTAAGGGTCATAATCATCTTGACTTCTTCTCTTGACGTTCATACTTGGTGATCTATAGTAGGCAAGATCATGACAAAATACCCTCTAATAGCAACACCATATGTTTCTAGTGTCATTAGTTGTTCTTATCTATGAACATGTTTATTGGTATCATGACTTAATATCATTATCAATATGTGTCATTAGACCACATTATTCATTTCAATTATATAACCATGACATTGAATTCACAAAAATGTATCATTTTTTGGGTGAGTCACTATTGGTATGGAGTTCGTTGAATGATTAAGATTGAATTTTTAATGTTGGAGTTGAGGAAGATATATCATGGGACTATTTGATCAGGATGACATTACATTCATAAATCAATGGCCATTGTAGTCGAAGGTAAGTCTACCTAGTTAGATAAAAAATTAAAAATCAAGTATGAATGATAACACATGTTATGCATTGCGAATTATGTGATATCATGAGGAAAAGATATTATATCTCACAATGTGTGTTCATATGCTGGTTTTTATCACAATGATTTTTCCATCTCTGTATGAGCCTTGTAGGGTTCCTATAATTCTATTGGTATGTTAATGGTATTAACTTCTATCAATATAATGTCCTATATGGTGACACATAATAGCTTATTCAATTGTCTATCATATTCTAATTAATACGTGTATAGGAAATAGTGGACACCACAACACGGACTAAGAGTTTTCCAAGTATTATCTTTCACCAACGAATAAATAAATTCAATATTATTAATATTTAGAATAATTGGGTAGAATTTTTTTATTAAAATTTTTCACATGATATTAAGTTACAACATAGAAAAATAATTTATGAATGGATATTTTATTAATTTTTTAGGATTGATTAAAATTACAAGCATTAGAAGTCATGTTAATGGTTGGTTTATATTATTCAATATATCTATTATATATTATAAGTCGGGGAAAAAATATAAATGCTATTTTATAATACATATTGTTCATCATATAGTGTAATTTGCAGCTTATTCAGTGGGTGTTGGATATAGATGGTCTGAGGAACCCTTTCGGGTATTTTACCTGCCACTATGTAAGCTGAGGAAAAGAGATTTTCCAATTACTCGTAATTCATTCATAAATGATAGATTCTCTCTACTCCCACATCCTATGGAAAGAATGGATCTATCTGAGTTATGGATCTATGAATTCCTTCACAGACTGAATGGATGGGATTGAGGTGATCATGGTGACGTTAAAGAAATCATAAGCTCTCTGTACTATCACTTGTAATTCAAAAATTTTCTTATGTATGGATTCTTGAAGTATGTGTGGATGATCTAGAAGGAATCAACCTCATAACCATTGATCAATGGTCACGAGTAATGAGTTTTGGTTGATAATTCTTCGATCTGAATGAGGTATTTAATATATTTTTATTTTGTGCTTTACTAATTCAAGTGAGATCCTCTAACATCTATTGAGTCATGTATCGGTAGATGTGATTATTTTTCATCACATTAGTGATGAAAATTTTTAAAACCCCTAACCAATGGCTTTTGGTGCACACCCTAGTTTCATTAATAAACTGATGTACACAAGTAGCATTAACTGATTAGTATAATATTAATTAATTGAGAATTCACACATAACACTAGTAGTGAGGAATTATAGTGTAATTGGTGGAAATAATCAGCACCATGATGTGAAGGATAGTTGGGTTTTGATAAGAAAAGTGAATTTGGGGTTTGGCCTTGACACAACTGCAATCGAAGAGAGACATGAAATTTAGATCATGCATCGGGATTTTGTACTGTAATGGTTATTGAAATATTTATGGGGATACTTCTTGAATAATTGTATATTCATCGGGGAAGGGTTTCATGAATTCCGATATTACATGTCAAAAAAATCATAGTAAATTTGAATATTTTATTTTTAAATCCTAGAGTGGTGGATGTTTTTAGAATTGGGGCACATATCAAAATTATGAGGAATATAACACATTCATGAAGTTTTATTGTATATTTTTAGAGGCTCATGTAATTCCTTGATTTCTATGGTGAATATTAGAATAAGGTTTGGTGTGATTTAAATTATGTGAAAAATGGAAAATGGGTCCCAATATAAGTATTTGGAGTGTTGTAATCAGTCGACAATTTAACACTAATAATTGGATCGAGTTAAGAGATTATTTTATTTTACTTTCCTGAAACTAAATTCTTAAAGAAGTATTAGGGATGTTGTAGATGACTTGGAAGAATTTGGACTGATTTTGGGTATTTTATAGCGTTGTATGGTTTTCAAATCATTCATTAATTCATAAACATTATTTATCTCTAGGGGGAGATAAATTATATTATGAAATAAATAAAAATATTACAAAAATAGAATAATTATATTAAAATTGGAAAATATATCTTACATATGACCCAAAGGGAAAATCATTATATATGAAACAATATGTTATTATTGAATAAAAATTGTATGTTTAGATATTTATTCTAAACATTAATACCCAATGTAAAAATATATATTAATCATAGAGAATTATATTTCACATGAGTTAAAATATATTAATTATTAAAATATACCTTACGTAACTATCATGCATAGTAAATACAGTACATATTTAATAAATATATTACACATGTATTGAGATATATTATGTATTGAATTTTTTTAAGTAAAATGTATTTTGTATGGGTAAGATAATTCTCATCAAAAAGTTATATTATGTATTGGATATTTCACTATGTAAAATATAATATATATCTAAAATATTTTATTTATTAGAAAAATTAATTATGTATGAAATAAATATGTCAGGCAACAGATTTATATTAATTCAAAAACCATACAAATTCTCTTAATATGTTATGTGTGATAGAAAAATGGTCGGTATCCTATTTTTGAAAAGGGAGATAAATTATGTATGTAGAATTAACATATCTATGGAATTATTCGTAGTAAAATATATTACGTATGAGATTTTTCCAAAGTTAAAACCTTATAAATTGAAAATATGTTTTGCATGGTTCAAATATATAACGTATGGGGTATAAATCATACATATGGAGTTTATCAATTGGAGAAACAATACATATTACATAAGAAATATTATGTATAAATTATTTTTATTTATAAATCCTTAGGTTATATATATATATATATATATATATTTCGTATGGAGTTCATTCCAAGGAAAATCCTTACGTATGTGCTTCCCCTAGGGTGATATGTTTGAAATTTTTTAATAATGTAAAGACATTGTCAATTTTTTGAAAAGTGAACTCTTATTTAAAAATTTCTAAAATATTAAATAAAAGAGTAAAACCACTTATTAAAGGGAAATGGGTTATTTCTCATGAACTGTACCTATAGAACTCAAAACAATAGAGATATTACTCCCAACTAATTCTAAGAGTGATATCATTATCATTTATTAACCAATTAACGCATTGTTTGATCATAGAGGTTTTTTGTGATTAATATAATGATCTGTATTGATTCTTTCTAGGTTTATTTACCTTATTATTATTATTAAATTGTGTGGCCCAATCTAGGCCTTTAGTGGTGATTCCATTGGATCCTGGGGGAATCCTCTCATAATGAATTTATTTTTCTTGGATTAGCTAGAAGAGATCCTAAAAGGTTGATCATTCTATAATTTATACAGGTTGAAAGAAGTATATCTATTTAATTATTTATGGGTTTTCCCTTGAACTTTGTATCATTAAAGGATTTATTGAAATATGAAATTAGGTATTTTTTGTGACATATGTCTGGATGTATACTAATGGTGAAGAACAACACTTTTTTAGGTATTTAAACTATGGGTGATTTTTTGAGTAATTCCTTGATTATTCTATAAATATAAAGTTTGTAATTAATACTGAAATAATGTCTAAATTGTTAATAATTTTTTTATAATTTACGTGGATGATTTATTAATGGTATTAAGGCCTCATGATGATGGAAAATAGATGATTGTACATGAATGAGATTTGAGGAGGGAATTCAAGCTTACCTTAAAGGGTATTAAAAAATGAATGAGGTAGGTGGACCCTTTAACATCTACCTAAATTTATTTATTTATTATATAACATGTGACATGTGGTATCTCCAAATTTTATTGATAGAGTATTGATTTTAAAAAAATAAATTTAACCCATTAAATTTTATGTGGATTTTAAAATTTTATTAGGAGATAATCAGACCTCAACTATAGCTTGGTTCTTTCAGTACCAATGGCTGATGGATTTATCATTAATATTTTCGAATAGAAATGTTTCCCATAGTAGAGTGTTCACTCAATTAATTAACATAGTGTACCATGGTATAGGATCTCTTGGACCCCTCATTATAGGTGATAATGTTTTTCTATGAATTTTTATCCATCATAAGGTATGACGGAACAATGAGATACCTTATAAACATCAAGCTAGTTGATTGGAGAGTGTGGGGAGTTTTCCACTGCCACTAGTATGTGATTATCAAGGTGGGTATACACTAGGATGAATCATGTGTATGTTGGTTGGTATAGAACAGACTTGTGACATTGGAATTGATATGGGCATCATTTCATCTCTCTAGAGTTAATCTACTGGGGTTTTTTATATGAGGCATGTGAGACCACAATATTTCCATAGTAATGCTAAGGAAAACTATTCTAATTGAGTATTGGGATTTTTTCTATATTTTGGAACAATTTTGAGGATCATATGTATAGTTTCAAGAATATAATGCGTTATAGGGGACTGTAGTCTATTTTTCCAGACTTCTATTGACACTTGAGAGGTTATTTCACTAAAAATATCATGATCGTAGTATAATGTAAATGCATTAATAGTGATATGTTATACACTTTTGAGGTTTTCCTTAGTTTTTTTGTGGTGGGTTCCGGAATATGGTTCACCCATGATATCGTTATATGAGATAATACCGAGTTAATACAATCTAATGATGTTATGTATGAGATTTTAGAGTAGTATCCTCCACATGTGTTTTATATTTGAGATTTAAGGGAGACCTCTTTTCCCACAAATTTTATATATTGTTTTCTTGGTTTGGATTATTTTCCCCTCCATCTTTATTTATTTCATATTTTAGGTCATACCTATCTTTCCCCCAACTAAATTCATGAGATTTCAGGTGGGGAATCTTTTCCCCCAACTATATTCCTAATATTATTTGTGGGTTCTGTAGTGCCCTTAAAATTATTCCTATGATTCTTGGTGGGGTCTCTTCTCCTCTCAATTTTGTTATCATCAATTCTCATGTAGGATACCCCCCTCTAGATGGTTATATATTTGATTTTATTTGAGGGAGGCTACTTTCTCTATGAGTGATTGTATATACTTACGTATGAATATTCATTAGATTATGGGGTGGGCCATGTCTATCCTTAATGTTATGTAACATACTTAGATATACCCCACACTGGCCAAAGTAGGTATGGATGATCCCAAGTATAACCTTAGAACTTGGGGATCGAAAATATGCAGTTTACCATATTCAGTATTTTTTATTTTCTAAGTATTTTTCTATGTATACACTGATATATTGGTTATGATCGGTATACCATTGGAGGTTCCTCCATAGAGTTTTACTCACACCCTTATTTGGAATATATGGAACTATAGTTCTTGAGTTGACCTATTTTTTCAGTGGTTCGGGTAGGGTAGTGATTGAGGACTAGATTATTTAGAAATATATCATGCATAAAGATTTTGATAATGGGAATTGGTGAGGCATTATACTGTTAATAGAAGATTCTTGAAATTTATTTCTTTGTTTTAACATGTGTATATAATCTTCCTAGTGTGTGGCTAGTTGAGACATTTTGTTGTATTCTTCTACATTTATTTGATATAAAATCGTTATGCTATTTCTTGGGTACTTGGATTATTTTCCTAGATTATATTTTGTTATTTATAATGTTATGTTACTCTAATATGATGGTATATTCTCCCCCAATAATTCCTTAGAACCTCCCTATTAGTTATCATCCTTTTCTGTACTAGGAGGTGTGTTTAAGGTTATATAACACCTATGGTCTAGAAACTAGAAAGTTTTCAAGAACCAAAATGGATCATCTATCCTTTAAACACATCATTTGGCCCCAGGTAAGTCTTGAGGGGCGTTCCTGATCCCCATAGGGTAATGATAAGAACTAGAACTCATATTCCACTCAATTAGAATGATTTATCCTGTAAAATTATTTAAACTAATAGATCAGTTTTTATTAAATTTCTATATAATGAGTCCATACATTGGATTCCCGTAAAAAACAAAATAAACAAGCATAAAACGAAAGTAAATCATTGATAAAAACTCACCCAAACCTCTAATTCCCTCTTAATAATTTTCCCCGTTTACTGAACATCCAAAACACCACATGTATATACTCCACTAATTAAGTAAAATAAAAAATATTAAAAGTTGATTTTTTCAACGATATAGTGAAAAATAAATAAAATAGGACAACCGACTAAAATCTATGTTACTCGATGAGTCATCATTCAGTCACAAAAAATTAAATTCTTATGCATGAAGGAGATCTAAACGAAAACCAAAAACTGGGATATAATATACTAATGAGAATAATACTCTAAGTATGTTACCAACTACCATTATACATTCCTAACCTTTGATAACATATTTTTTCAAGCCAGTTTGGAATAAATTAATTTAAAAATTGTTTTTCTTATCCTTTAGAAAAAAAATACATGGGATTCCATTCTAAAACTCAGTTTTTATTAAATATTAATTTCAAGTGATTTTTCTTTGGAAAAATATTTCAAAAATAATGATTTAGAGAATTTGATAAGAATAACTATGTAGGAAATCCAACACACTCAAATAAGTCATCAGTCACAGAAAAATATCTAATGTAAGGAATTTATTTATTAAACTGAAAGAGACAAATATAAATGGGCGATATCATGATTTAAACCTCATTTAATACTTTTTTATTTATTTATTTTATTATTTTTAAGGTTTGAGTGTTTTATTTTCATAAAATCATAAATTTTAAGAAAAATATTTTTGTCGCACAGTTAGAATTTGGTTAGATATAACTATCTGATAACTATGTGGTAGGGGCCAAAACATTCCAAACCCAATTTTCATGGTTTGAACACAATTTTTAGAATAATTAAAATCAAAAATGTGCCTTCCTGAGTATATATAGTAGGGGGTTCACAATTGACACCTAATTTATCCAATAATGTAGCTAATATATAACATGTACCCATGCTTAATTTTTTAAAATTGATAAGTATTAACTCCATTTTTACCCAAAAACCCAACACACAACCCCTATTTTATTCCCTTCTCACAAATTCTAATCAAAGAATGACCCTTTTTTTCTACCCCCTTCCCCTCCTCAAATTTCATGTGTTTTCTTGGAATTTCAAGTTGAATCATCTATTTTATTGATTAAACTCCCCTTTATTTCCTTTTTCCGCTACTTACTCAATTATTTTTATTTCCCATCATTTAACTGAGCCATAAGTCAAACCTTAGGTGTCTTTGGGTTTTAATTTTATTTGTCTTGGGTTTATAGGGTCTTGGATCTTCTCCAATGACATTAACTTCTCCATTATTGAATATTTCACATCATTTTTACTCCTTATAAGCATGATCCATTGTGATTTTACATTCCAATGACATGTTATGCATGATTGGGTATTCAAGATTGATTTTATTAAATTTATATATGTATTATGAGTTCAAATGGATTTCTATTTGTATATAAATAATGGTTTTTAAGGGAATGTAACTGATTTATAACACATTTTCCCATATTTTTCTCTCTTAAATGCCTGATCTTGAAAAATAATTATATTTTGACTCATAAACAATTTATGATAATTTATCTATAAAATAAGTGTGTTTTAGTGATTATTTAAATTTATTATATATCTTAATGAGTTCATAAATGAGGTTAAGTAGGACTATTTGATTGGGATTTCATTATCTTATAATTTTATTAAAACCTCATGTTATTTATATTTTGTGTTGATAAACATATACATGGGTATAAATATTTATATGAACCCACAAATTTAACTGAGGAGATTAATCTTTTCATTTAAAAAATTTCGTATATATATATATATGTGTGTGTGTGTGTGGGTAAATGTATATGAGAATAATGGTAGGGGAGATTTTTGGGAAATTAAATTTTTATACTCAAACCCAATTTACAAACATGTTTTAAAGTGGATTTATAATGTAAATCCGAAATTTCATGTTTCCATGACATTAATTTAATATTCTGTCTTTTGAAGAATTTTTTGATATGCCCAATCTACATTAGTGGTTTCATATAGTTTTTTAATGAAATAAGTATTATTATCATATTTATTAACAAAGTTCTAATGTTCTTGTTTTAAGTATTAAATACATATAATTTAGTTGTTTAAATTTTATTAACTTGAATTTGATATGAAATTGATTTAAATAGGCATATATCTGGTTTAATAAATTGAATATCTTGTGATGGGTATTTTAAAATCCTATTTCAGTAAAATTTGATCACTTTGAAATGTGTCACACACATAAGACAACTGGTATCTAAGAGGGGGAAACTAGATTAAATATCTTCTTAGATTACACCACACTAACCAAACACATAAACTTGGATAAAGGTTAATGTTCAATGGAGGGGTGTTAACACAAAGAAAGTCCATGACATGTACTCCTAAGTGATTGGTTAGATGTAGTGTCATGTACGGGTGACTCCTCCCCGCTACACCAAAGGCATGTATTCCATATTAGTTAGCACACAAATTTTACATTGAATGATTACATCATGTGTAAATACAAGTATCTAGAGTTTGCATAACCTTATATGTCCTAAGATATTTCCCATGTTGTGTGATTATCAAATTACTATTGACAGGTTACCTTCTTTTATTTAAAAGTTTTTAATGTATATTGTTTGTTTTTAATAAATTTATTAAATTATGTCATTTTCATTAATTTAAAAATTGTGCTAAGTAATTTTTGTTTCCCTTATTTCTATAATTTAAAATCATACCTTTATGTAAACTATCATTAATTTTAAATTTTTAATGCATGTTACTTTTTTCCGACCTTTAAAGTCAAACCAATTTTCCAATAATTACTTTAAAACTCGAACCTATGGATTTTTTCGAAAGTAAGTGCATGGACCCACTGGTCAAACCTTACTGGTCATGATAAGAGAATACTTACACCACTTAGTATTTATAGACCATGTTTATTTATGGTCACTCATAGATATGGTTGGTTCTTATGTTGTAGTATGAAGTTAGGTTACATATAATTCTTGATATGGGTATGTTATTTTTCATTATCTACTTTTGAGGTCTCAACCAAATCAGCCACACCTATTTATTTTCCATTATTTAATTAGTGTTTTATGATATATCTATGAGGAACATGTGATGGATCATAGGGGATGTTTCATTAAAGGGTGTTGGACTTGATATGAGATATTTTAATTTATAATATATATGTGTTCTCAGGCTTCTATTACATAATATTATAATTGTTTGATTTATTTTATTTTTGTGTGGAAATCAAATGTATAGATGGTTAATATTATAATTTATAGAGAAATGTAACCACTTATTAAATATTATTTATTAGAAAAAAATACAAAAAGTGATTTCATGTGACATCTTTGATACATTTTGTTGGTCTAGGGGGATCAAGGACTCCTCATTGGTATGACTCAGGTTGGCTCGGGAGTCCAATGGATGGATGACTAAGGCTATTTTGTGACCAAATGGTATAAAAACATAGGCTTTTAGAGGGATTGTTTTCTAGAGCACTCTTTTTATTTTGAAAATTATGGAATACGGGGGATATGAATGTAAAACTCATGAATTATGAGAAGAAATAGTGCAACTATATCTTATCTATTATAATCCATGAGTAGCAATGGGATGTTGGTGTATGAGATTTGAAATTGAATTTTTTCTTTAATATTTTAATGCATTTGTATGTGGATATGTTTTTTTATAATTTTGATTTAGATTTGTGAGTTTTTATGAGGCTTCATTTTTAGGTGATGATCAGAGTGGAACAAAAGGTGCTAGTAGCTCACATAGCCATACAAAACTTGTATAGTTCACATGTATGGTTATAATAATATCTCATTGGTAGTGGAATTATTAGAACATGTTGTGTCCAATTTGGTGACTAAACCATGCATGACTATTCGCCTCTCTAAATATCTTGTTTTTAATTCATTAGAGTTGGATTTATTTCTTATTTATGTCAATGTTACTTGAAGGATTACAAATGTGATTTTCATTGATTTAAATGGAAATATGGCTTTAAATGGTAAAATAATTTTTTGATACGAAAGTTATGATTTCTAAAAACATTGAAAGGTCTGTAGTTTTTTTAGATTCATGAGTTGATTTAAAACATGAGTTCCGGACATTTTAATGAAATTTCAAATGGGTATTTTAGGTTTTCAAAATTGAAGTCAATATTTTTAAATTTGTTTCCATGTAATGTTTCTAGATTTGAAAATGTAAGTGTGCATTTAAATTTTTTTTAAATAGTAAATGTGAGTTTTAATATGGTTAAAAGAGTTTTTTTATTAGTGAGTGTTTCAATGATGGATTTTATTGTCCATTATTGAAATAATTTAATTAGAGATGATATTGAAAATATTATAAGAGGTTTTAGAAATAAATGGAAATAGATCTAGTGTTTGGTGATATAATACATTTTTCATTAGAGGAGGTGTGGGGTTTAATTTTTTTTAAAATTAATAATTTAAATTTTAAAATTTAAATCCATTGTTTTTAAATGGGTAGGGGGACTTTTGCTCTGTTTTAAATTGTAATTATCTTTTGAATATCATTCATGATTTATTTTCATCGACTAGGTTCCTGAGTTTATAAGTGATTTTAGGATATGTTTTATTACTATTTTGGATATGTATTACAGGGTTCTATATTGAATCCATAATTTAGGGTATGCCTCCTAATGTGGTCTCGAGCATTGATGGACTAGTTGATTATCTATTATACGTTTTATTAAATCATGTTTTCTAGGTATTTCATGTTCATGTGAATCTGATTGTGTTCATTCACATTTGTCTCATGTGATATATGATTCTTTGAGATTTTTCTCTCCCTTTTTTATACTGGGTGATTGATTTGTGGTTTTTTGTATGGATTTGGTTTTCATATAATTTTATTCTGATTCCTAAATCCTAGAAAAAACCATGGTTTTGTCTCTCGGTAATCAAGGAAAGATTTGAACTAGTTGAGATTACACACTAACTTGTGTTGAACTTAATTTCATTAGGATCACCCTGGATTATGTCCCATGTGTGATCATCTAAGTTGCCTTTTCCTTTTCGTTGTTATAGTGTTAGAAAATATCTTATTTTATTGAGAAATATTTTTTGGTTTATGCCTCCTTCCCTTGACAATCCTATTTAGATAAATATGGATGGTTATTTTTGTGCTCCATAATTTAATATTTTTTTGAAGCATTTGTATGTTCTTTCTTATCATGAAGATTTCTTGAGGATGTTCTGATCCTTTCCGATAACCTCCTTTCATATTTATAAATTCTTGTCACTCATGGTTAGTTATTCATCACTAAAATTTGGATTGTCATTTTGATTTCTTGTGGTCTCTAGTCCATTTATAAAGGTGGAGTTAGTTATTTTGGTAATTATGGGTTTCTATCGGGAGCTCTGTTTACACTCTTCTTGGTTGGAGGTTCATGATGTCTTTCATAATTTTCCATTAATGATGTCCATGATTTTTAATCCACTATATGCTGAGTTTTTATAAATTTCAGAGACAAACACTCTGGACATATATTTTATAACCATTTCTATTGGGTGGTCGAGTGTGGGATTTGATTTGGAGATGGTTTCATACTTGATGGATTTAATCATTCTTTTAGGACTCTGAGTTATGTCTGTGTATATCCTTCTGATTTGATTATTTTTTTTAAGTACTTATTTTGGGATTAGAGGACATTATAGGTTCATAAAGAGTTATTATGGGGAGTTATATCATTCCCTAAACCTCATTTAATAATAATTTTATTTATTTATTCTTAATTTCATTATGTTTTAGGTTCATGTTTTTATTTTGAAAAAAATTGAAATTTTAAGAAAAATATGTTGGTTGCATGATTAGTGTTATTCTTGTGACAACCATGCAGTAAGGATATGAAACATTAAAGAGTTGTTTTTATAGTTCATGCATGGTTTTTACAACTACGAGGGCCAACTGTGTGTCCTCCCAAGACTATCGAGAAGGTGTTTTATGGTCTTTCCAACAATTTATCCAAATCATGTAATGTAACCAAAATTATTTTTTTCCTTCATAATTTAAATGTTTTATCTCCTCCTTATTAACCACAAAAATCAACAACCCCTCTCTTATTCCCCTCTCACAAAACTCCCAACCAAGAAGACACACTGCGTATGACCCCTTCCTTGCCTCTTTTTATTTGATGTATTTATCCTACGATAACAATATAAATCAACTATTTTAGAGATTTCCCTCTCATTTCCATTCTTTTTCCCCTTCTTCCTCCATTATTATTCTTTCTCGATCATAACCTATGTCAAAGCCTAGGTGGGATTGAGTTATAATTTCATATGGATTGGGTTCATTAGGTGTTTGTTCTTATCTTGGGACTATCCATTCTCTATTATTAAAGATTTCCCATCTTCTGTGCTCATTCGAAGTAGGAGTATTCATGATCTTGATTTATGAGGAAATGAAATGTGTTCTTGGGTTTTCAATATTGGTTTTCATAAATCTATACACACATTCTAAGATCAAATGAGTTTATATACATATAATTATCATGGTTTAAAAATATAATTAACAAATTTCTAAATAGATTAGTATATATTTTTCTCTCTTAATTATCTTCACATAATGATTAATTATATTTTTTACGTATATAATATTTATGGTTGATTTTGTATAAAATGAGAGTGTTTTAGTGTTTTTTGAAATTCGTTATATAATTGTATGGGTTGAAATATTATTTTAAAGGGGGTTATTTGATTAGGATTTAGTTGTTGAATAAATTTATTAAAACCTCATTCAATTCATATTTTGTGGTTATACCCATATACATGGGTAAACATAAGGGTAGGATCAACAATTGGGGTTTTAGTCCCTTAGTCAAAATAGTGTCTTCTTTGGCTTATTGTCTCACGGTTTTGTTGTTCATGATGGCTCACTACCTAATGGGGGATCACTCTACTCCAACCATTTAAAAGGCCTTATGATGTGAAGGAGGTATAATGGGACATATATACCATGCCCAAGTCCCATCCACAACTGATGTGGGACTATATTCGAAGGAATCACAACATGTTACTCACAAGCCACATCATGAAACCCTACACATAGGGATCCATAATCCCTTGTGTTAGCACTAAATTATAATTATGAAAGAAAAATATCCCATTCAGTGTTTCCCTATGGATCAAAGGCCTACCTACACCCTTTTATATCAATTTTTATGATCCAAAATTGGGGATTCAGTCCCTCAACCACAATATTGTCCATTTTGGTTCACTGCCTCACCATTTTTTCCTTCAGCATGACACACTTTCCATTAGGAGGTTCACTACCATCCCACCTCTTAAATTAACTTGTGAAGTGGAGGAGGTGTCATTGGACATATGTACCATTCCCAAGTGCCCCCTATGCTTGAAATAGGACTTGGGTTAAAGGTTTCTTAGTGTCAAACTCACTAGTCATATCATGAAAACTTACGACCAGCATCCCCTAATCCCTATGGAATATGATGCATTCTAATTGGTACCAAGTACAAATACAAATATATATATATATATATATATAAATTTACATGCGAATATGTGAGTTTTTTCATTTAGATACATGCATAAATATATGTGTAAATGTATATGACCATAATGATAAAAATGGATTTGGGGGAATTTAAATTTTATAAATAATCCCCATTTTTTTAAAAAAATTCAAGTGTATTTATAATTAAAATAAAAATGGACCGGCTTGCATGATTTTCATTTCCAACTATGTTTTTTAAAGGATGTTTTAATTTACCCATGATTCATAGGTGGTTTCATGTGGAATTTTTTAATAAAACAAGTGTGATTTCTCTTGTTTTTTAAATAATATATTATGTGATAGTTTAAGGGATAAACGTATATATTTTTTCAAATCCCTCACATTGGATTTGAAAGTGCTTCAAAGATGAATATATTGTGTTTGATAAATTAAATTGGTTGGTATAGATTGATGAAAGGACCCTTTTTAATCAAATTCTACCACTTTAAAAAGGTAAACACACATGGGAATCTGAGTATATAATTATGGAAGCCTTTATAAAGTCTCATTTTGGATAACAACACACTAATTAAACACATAGACTTTGATAAAGGTTACATTACCATGGAGGGGAATCAACACACCTCTATGAAAATACATTTACTACTTAACAGTTGGTTGGATATGGTATCATTGATGTATGACACCACCCCACTAGTCCAAATTCATGTTATCATTAGTGGTTAGTGATCTCATTGAACATTGGCCGATTATATAATGAGATGAAAAAATGATATTCTGTTTTAGTAACCTTACATGTCTTAGAGCCTTTCCCACGGTGCATGATTATGAAATGGCATTTTCTATAGTTCTAGCTTTTATTTAAAAATTGTTCAGGTATATTATTTATTTTAAATTAATTATTATAATGTTTGTTTAATTCATTAATTTATAATTTTTTTGAAATTTTTTTTCTACTCATTGTTTATAAATGTTGAAATATTACCTTCATGGAATTGATCTTTATTTTCAAATTGTTAAATAATATTACTTGTCTTCATACCATTAAAAGTCAACCCTATTTTCTTACAGTTTATTTCAAACATGAATACAAAAAATGTTTTTAGAAATTAAATACATGGACCCATTGGTGAAACCCTACATGTTCTTTTATAATCACACCCTACTGATAACAAACTGTGTCTATAGAACGAGTGGCATTTTCAGTTTCCTATTTAGTTCATATTCACTCAAAAAGAGGGTTGGTTCAGAGGTTGGAGTGTAAGCTTAAATATCATGGAGTTCTTGATATTGGTATGTTAGTTTTCATTTTTTCAGGTCAAATGTATCATCCAAATAGGCCATCGCTGTTTCATTTAATATACTTAATTAGTGGTTCATGATAAATATATGTTGAGAATCTATGATGGATATCACATGTTTTTTCTATATTGGGGGTTGTATATGATCTAAGGGATTTTTTTCATTATATTTGGGCATTACTTATTTTGTTTTTTTATGTTTTAATTATTATGTATATGAAATTTTGGCATGGAATTCCAATGTGTGGATGGGTCATACAGAAATATCTAAAAAAATTACACTACGTATTAAATATTACTCACTAGAAAAAAATAATATCTGACAATTACATGTGATTCCTTTAATTCTCAATGTTATCCTAGGGGGATTGGGGACACCCCTCGAGTATTTCTCGAGCCATCTCAGAAGTTTAGTGGAAAGATGACCTGATCTAGTTTTTGATAGGTGCAATACGTGAATGGTCTATATTAAAATATATTTACATAAGAAAAATATATAAGGACTAAATAATGGGGGACATAATATATGAAAGGTAAAGAGAAAACCAAACAATATATAATTTGAAATATGTATCATGGGGGAAACATCCTAAGGTCGGTAATGGGTAGTCCCTAAGAGATACTATGTCAACCTAGTGGTGGATTTGGATTTCAACAATCCCTCTAGCTATAGGGGGAACCACATAACTAAATCACTAGCATGGATAGTAGTAGGGTATCCCTTCCTATCTAGGATCTCCTGCAAAATTACCAAGTGGTTTTCCATGTGGATTAACATAACAAAATTACTAGTAATCATTAATGAAATCCATCAAATGTTTGATAAATAATTATGCGTTTTCACTAAATACCTAATTTAAAAGAAAATTTCACTACGCTTAGAAATGATACTAGTAAATACATCACACATCTCAAAAGATTAGTCTTCAATTATAGATTAATATATTTATTATTGATTTCCATGAATAATATTCAAAATAATGCAGATCATTATAATAAAAATAAAAATGATGATGATGATGTTGAGGATGACAATGCTGATCATGATATTAACTTCTATAACATCCTTAAAAAAATACCAAATGCGTGTTATGTTTGAAAATAGTAATAACCTTTCCCAAAGAATCACGTGGAAATGTAATTTAGGGAATAAAATTTAAGTTTACAATTCTTATTTTATCCTTACAGACATTTTCACATGAATACATATATAATTTTATCGTAATGAACATATTCAAATATCTTTGTGTGAATAATTACATAAATTAATTATATATATTCCTATGTATATGTTTATAGGGATTGAAAATGGTATAAAATATTTATAACATGGGTAAAATGTGAACAACATTTAATGTTACAAAATATATTAAAAAACATAATAGTATAAAATTCATCCATTAAAAAACATATCATTAAAGTCTAAATAGACCCTTTAGAAATATCATTGAAATTCAACGATACATTTATTAATTTAAAAATTCCAATTAAATATCCATTCAGGTAATTTGGTGAACCATTGGTGTGCACGGTTAAGGAAAATCAAGTTTGAAATAATAGATAAAATTGAAAAGCTCTTCTCTTTCTATGGAGACCATAATGAAGTCTAATTTTCTCATTAGATATTTAGTAAATAGACATAATACTATTATTGGGCATTATGTATATAAATTTAGAAACCAAGAATTATATGGTTCTAAAATTAAAGGATCAAGCATGGGGTAATCCAACCTCGACTCAAATGAAAAAGATTTGGAACCTTGAATATGGAATAAAGGAGTCTTGAAAGATACATCACACACAATAGAAACAAATAAATTATAAAAAATATCCAAGAATTGCACCTTAGGGTTGCCTACCCAAGTATATAGTGAAATGGGGGAGAAATATGAAGAAAGAAGAGAGTTGGAGGAGGGAAAGAAACCATTACTTGGGATGTTTTCACTAGAAATCAGAAGAATAAAAACTTAAATTCATAGGAAGAAGAGTGAATAAGGCTCTCACACAGAGGATCCAAGGTTGTGTGTCATAAGTGGGTAAGAGGGGAGAATTTGTGTTAATTTTAAGGGTTTAAATGGAGAGGGATATTTTTTGAAAAAATTAAAATCCTAGGTACATCATACGGTTGGCCTAACCATTCTTCAACAGTGAAAAATGAATCTAATATGTTGAAAATCTCTACTGTATTGTTGTGGCATATTTAGAATTAATTCTGCTCTAATCAAGTTACATGATGAAATTATTACAAAATCAAAATTTTCAAAAATAAAATTACCTCACTTCAAGAGAAATAAAATTAACATACAAATTAATTAAATAATTAATAACGTGAATCTTGAGGTGTGACATGAGTGCTCTCAGGCCATGTACATTACACACACTATAAATTAATCTAATTAAAAACAAAGTATCTTCATTATTAAAACTAATACATTATGTATGTAGAGAAAAGCATGATTGTTATCTATTAATTTTTATCTCCTTGAGAAATCCTAATGCATGATGGATTCCTAGAAATGATTAATGTTATATATGTCCAAGCCTTTTGAAGATCTCATTACTAAATTATGGTTAACTGATTAATTCATATTGATTCACAATGTACACACCTATGTTTTTCATGTGTAGCCTCTTTTCTCCTTAAAAGTCACCACATTGATTTTCCTTCTATAGTATGAATGGTTTCAGCTCAACCAAAGGTGTCGGCCTAACATGAATGAAAGTTGAGTGAAAGCAGAACTATGTTCAACATACAAACTCTTGATGTTTTTTTTACAAAGAACCACCCCATCCAACAACCTAAATAATCATATAAAAGCAATAATAGAAACTCCCAACACATAAAATAAATATAAAATAGAAGAACCAATTTTTCCTAGTGTTCAAACAACAGTAACAATCCATTTTGAAGGTCAAAACGCATCAAATAACATGTTTCTAATTTCCATGACTATAAAAACAAGTATATGCAATTATTTATCAGTTTCCCTATGGAATTTCCATTTATTTTAAAGTGTTTAAAGAACAAGTATCATGAAAATTATTATTTTAATTTGCATTCACAAGTGGTAGTGATTATATTTTAAACAATCAAAATTATTATTTGTCTACTATAACCTAGTATGGTGGAGATAGGGTTGAATTCCAAGATTAAGTATCGATGTTTTTTTATTATAAAAAAATGCTAGAAAAATAAGTCAAAAATTAGAATGAAAAATATGTAGAGTGATAAAATTATGCATTAAAAGTGATGAAAAAATACAACAAAATAGATTGGAGAAAACAAGAGATAGAATATAAATGGAATAGTGAACAAAAAATGAGTTAGGGGAGACCATATTGAAATCAATGGATTAACAATAAATATATTTTTATAACAATGTTTTTTGAGATGGTGAAAATGTTTCAATTAATTGTAGTTGATATCACCTAACTGTCATTCAACGAATCAATATTTGTTCTAAAAACTTACTCAAATAAATAGTTTTTAATCTTCAATTGATGTATTGATTATTACATTATGGAAAAATTGAAGAGCATTGATATTCACCTATCGGTACACTGTATAGTACTTTTAATGAAAATGAAAAATTCCTCTACGCATCACTACTTGAAGAAATTGATGTGTGGACACATTAAAGAATCCAACTTAATGATAGATCAAGGTGTGTTCACATTGTTCCTCTCCTTGTGATTCATCTCTATCAATCTTTCCACCTATTCAGGTTTAATGAATCTATTTATCACTAATATAAGTGTATACTATTTGTCCTCATCTATCAATTTTCAATCCATAACAATGAATAATAATTTTAGTAAGAGAATTAAAATATTGAACAATAGGGTGTCTTGAATTTCACAGACAATGTTTTTTCAAATATATCAATCGACATCAAATTTTTTCCTTTAAAAATGTTTATACACTGATAATATTCAATTATTAATGAAGAAAAAATGAAAAATACATGAAAAAATTAATGATAAAGTAAAGGAATGGGAATGAGAAAGAAACATATATATCAATATTATTTCAATGTCCTTGATTTTCTCATCTACCACTTAATGTGCACATCACCCTAGCCTTTATCCAAAGCACTTATTGAAAAATGAACCTCTTATCATCTTCAAACATTAAGATGAAACATACAAAGAAACTACTAGTGAAAAAAAATTAACTGGGAACTTGGATTTATTATCTTCCAATGTCCAAGCTCACTTCATTACTTCAACAATTAATCGAAACTCATAAGAGTCTTACGTTGAGAAATTATTGTGCATACCAATGCAGCCACCATCCCAAGCCCCCCTAAATACTAGATCTTCCAAAACACAAACCTGAAATCCACAAAAAAAAGGAACATAGGACCCTGGTCATCAAATCAAACATTCACATCAATGGAACCTTCCTCAACTAAGCTTGAGAGGAGAATCCTCACATAGTGGCCTAACTTCCCTCAAAGCATAATCAATGTGTCGGAAAAACATAGTTGAGCAAGGTTTGACCCATCCATTCCTCTTCATGTTGATACCCTACGACATCATCTGGCATCTGATTCCTCCTTCACTGTTGACTATAAAAATTTTCAACTCGAACACCCCTTTCACCCTCAAAAGCATTCTTCATGTGGTGACTAGTTATCAATCAGTTCATTCTTCATTTGTTCCCAAGGAATAAAATTTCAATTAAATTCCCTTAAAACATTCATAAAATATTATTCTCAACAAATTAAAACATTAAATCATAGAATAATTAAACCTTTATACCATTAAATAGACTGTTTTAAAATGTTTTTCCAATGAATGTCATATTTTCATCAAGATAATAAAAACATGAAAACTGATCAAGAAAATCCTACTTTAATCACACAAGCATCAAAAAAAAATTTAAAAATGACGTGATGAACATGTATAGAATAAGACACTATAATATTTTGTGCTTATATTTTAGATTTTTTGGGATTTTGTGACGACCATTTATCAATTATTGAGTTTCCATATAACAATATATATTAATATTAAATAAATATGTTGCTACCGTTAAATATTACCAGGGTCTATCATATCACTCTCAACATTATTAGACATAGGTGCATGAATCTATATTAGTATAACTATGCATTGTGCAGGAGATGATGTCAAAAATTTGTCTTAATCAGAAATGGTTGGTGAAAATGCAAAGTTTCCAATAATATTATGCAAATCATCATTGAATTCCATAGATTGATAAAAAGGTTATTGGGTGTTCTTTAATGTATCTAATAAACCATGTCGTAAGCTACTATAGAATTAGGGTATGCTATTGGCTAGATATGTTTTACCTTTTGAGATTGTTGATTTTTTTAGAATTGTTCTATGATGAATAACATTAACTCCTTATGATAGTGTAGATTCACACTATATTTTATGACACCCATTTAATAAAGTATCATCTTGATTCATCTAATGGTTTGAATTGGGAAATATTGGAATTTTATCATGATGCTTCTGTGGTTTAATAACTATTTAAAATTCACAATTGATAGAATACTGTTTTTTGAAGGAAATAAAATTCCATAATATATATTTTATGGTAGTATGCTAATGACTCTAATGAGACATAAGAGCAAGAATCCTAAATGAGGGATTCATGAAATTAAATTTTCTCTGAACAATATTATTCAGTTGGTATTTTAAGGGTTAATGGTGGCATGGTGGGTAGAACTGTGAAACCCATAAAATTACCATATGATATGTATTTTATTTTTTATTTTTCTTATCTTTCATCTTGAGATTTAGAGTGGAAATTTTAACATATGGAATAATTCTTTATAATTCATGTTTAGAGTATATGGTTTCCTTAATTGTCCAACATAAAATCAATTTCAAGTGGCTTATTCATGGTCTATGCATTATATTCCTCACCATGTGTAACACATGGATTTTGGAGGAAATAATTTTTTATGGACATGGAACTTGTCATTGAATTTTAATGTGGATTTCATGATGTTTTGTGTCTAAGAATGGACCTAGGGGACCATGCACGCCGACCAAGAAATCAGGATTAAGTCATGAGATTTGTTCATTTAATACTAAATTAACCTCCATCAAGCCCCTTTAAACACCCTAATTTTACACAGGATGACTCTAGGGGACCTTGGAGGCGTTTTTTAGGTTTCTCACTCAAATAACAATGTATTTATTATGAGTAATGATAAGATCAATGTGGGATATATGGTTTGGATTCTATCCCAATTATTGTACTTGAATCTCACACTACCTCTCTTGGAATCTATTATTCTTGGATCATGTGATGCTGGTGATGGATTTGTTGATTCTTTCATTGGGGAATTTATTATTTATGATTATTATCTTTTAGAGTTGAATTATTTGACCCCATTGGTGCGATTCAAGGTGTTTTCATTTTGGGAACATATAGAAAATGACAAGACTAGGTAAGTGTCTCTCATCCTTTCTAGGAATTGGCTAATTTCGTGGGAATTAATGACTAATTTTGATTGATTAATCATAATCCTCTTGTAATGTGGTGCTCATCATAAATATATTTGAACCCGAGAAAATTTTAGTTGTGGTGTGACTCGATTTTGTCTCATGTGATGACAATGCTATGGGTGTGTTCTAATTTTGTTTTGTGGGTTTATTAGGTGAAATTAGTTTGGGAGATTGAATAGGATTGGTTTTTAGTTCAATTTTAGAAGACACGTGTTAATATATAATTCCCCCTTACCTACCCTATTAAATAAATTGAGCCAATTTAAATTTTATGAGGAGATTATGTGTATTGGGACATAATGGGCCTTCAAAACTAGCTTAGTGCGTCAACTACCAATGAATGAGGGATTGATCATAAATATGTTCTATGATGTATGGGGCCCCTATTCGGGTGAACACTCAATGAATGAACATAGTGTCCCTTGACATAGGTTCCATTTGACCCCTCCTTATAGAGGAGAGTATTGGGCTAGGTATGATTGGCCCAAGAAATCTATGATAGACCCATAATATACATTACAAAGTTAAAAATAGTTTATTGGAGAATTGAGTGAGTGTTCCACTACCAATAGTATGTGATTTCATAGGTGGGTATATCCTAGGATGGATTATGAACAGGTTGGGTTGGAGAGCATTAACCTATAACATGGGATGTGAGATAGGAATTATTCTATATCTTTTGAGTTGTTTCATTGTGTATTTTTCTATGACATATGTGAGTCCGCTATATCATTATGTCAACACTAAGGGAAACTTTTCCATTTTTTCATTGGGCTTCCATTCTAGAATTAGGTATAGTATAGAGGATCCCATATAGTGTGTCCAGAATATGATTTGTATTTGGGGACCATATTGGGTTTTTACCATCTTGTTTTGACCCCTTAGATGGGTAGTTCTGTAAAAACACGCGTGTTTTAGCCAAATATAAATATTATGATAGTTATATGTTATACACATGAGATGTTTATGTTTGTTATGTGTGACAGGTTTGGGAAAATGAGCCAACCATGTAATATTTATATGAGATATTATATTGAGGATTATAGCCCCTAATTTAACATCCCATTACTACTTTCATGTAATCCTTGACCCTCTCTATAGATCATTTGTTGGTTTGGTCTCATTTGGGGGTGCTTTAGATAAAATTTTGAATTTTTTTTTTTTGAAGATTCTAGGTTGTGCATGATTGGAGTAAAATTGTTCCAAACTGTGTTCCCACCAAAGGTAAACCATGAAAACCAAAAAGTGTGAGTTTTCAAGGTTATTGAATGGTTGGGAAAACTATTTTCCCACCATGTAGAAAATATGCAACCCATTAGAGTGGAACCTAATAAGGGCACATAGTTTGAAAAACAGTTTGACCCTGTCCATCTAACTGTGCATATAGGACTTTTTATTTCTGAAAATTAAATTAAAATTTTCAAACCCTTATTCGAAATCCTTGCTCGAACCTAAATCAGGATATATCATTTTAATACATCATTAGATCTCTCAATAACCCATTTTGAGCCACCAATCCTATTCCAAATTAGTTTAAAACATGGTGGAACTCATTTGATTCCTTCTCAGTAAGAGATATTATCATATTCCTTATCTCCTAATATCATCTTCATTCACCATAAGATTTTTAAGATCATCTAATTGATGATGTATCTAATATATATTATTTTCGTTATTTAATCAATTATTGATTTCTAGATCTCAGTTTCCATCATTCTTTGTTGGAAATTCTATATGCGGTTGTTGAGTTTCATGTTTCTGTGATTAAAGATATGTGGTTCTGTTGAGATTTTCCATATTATAAACCCTTGATTTTATTATTTGAAATAAAAAAATATTTTTATGGAATTATTAAAATCTATATTCTTAGTAATATGTATCTTAATTGATTTGGCGTGAATTTTGGGGAAAAACCTTAATTCCGATGGAATTAGAATTTGGAATGTGATTAAATATTGATGGAATTGTTAAATATATTTTCAAAACTATTTTCTGAGAATGGCATAAACTCATTGCATAAGATCCTATGATTAGACTCATCTTGAAAAAATCATGAATGCATTTAAATCCTATGTTTTGATTTTTAAATTAATATTTGAAAATGGCTCTATTTTAATTTAAATTTTCTTGAAATAATTTTCCCAGTATTGATTGATTTATTGATATCTTTCAACTCTGGGTAGTTAGTGGGTTATTTGGGACCAAAAGGATTAGATATTAATTTCCTAGAAATAGAATGATGCTTTTAAAATATAACATAAACCTAGTTTGATGGATTTTTTCCCTAGTGGGATGTTGTTGGATCCTATTCGGATAAGCCTAAGGGACATGTTCTCACATTTCCATGATCACATAAATGAGTGTGTGAGGATCGTATAACTGGGAAATATCATACTAAAGGGATGATGACCATGATTCTTATTGATATTACATTGATGTGTATTCCGTTGATTGTGAAACATTACTACTCAGGATTAGTGATTTTTATAAACCATTTTATATAAAATGTTTACTAAAGACATTGTTTGAAATGTTTCTATAATTTTAAATGAAAATCATGTTTTGATTTAAATATAAAATTGTACTACCATAGAAATTTTATTGAAATTGATAGATTAATTTGGTTTATTTGTTATTACTTCTTATTATAGAGAATATTGTGAGACCATACTAGGATTTTGATATCACACCATACCTTTTCCTTCAATCATTTTCATATTTCCTTCTTCCGTGTTTCAGCAAAAGGAAATCACCAATTGTAAGTGGTAGTTGTTGTTATCCTTGGGACTTAGATTATCATTTCTGTTGGGACTAGGATTTTTTATCTTATTCTTCATGTACTTTTGGGTTGTATTGTTTGACTATTGGTATACCTGTTTGACTTCTTGTATTGTCTCGTGTGAGATTTTTCTTTGATAATAATAATATTTATATGTTTCTTCTATTATGTATATGGAAAATTAATTCCCACTTTTATCTAGTTTGATTCCAGGTGTTAGTATCTGACTCGTGGGGATTAGAAATGCCTTTTGGGCCATGTCAGGATTTTCTCGGGAGTCCGGGTATGAGTTTATTTGAGATGGTTAATGAAAAAGTGGTATTATAGGTATAGGTTCTTCATCTTTACTTGATGTTACTATAATGTTGAAAAAACATTTTTCTATTTTGTAGGTATTTTCATGTGATTACCAGGACAAATCTCACTGAAATCGTCCTTAAGTCATCATTGGTGGATTCAGAAAGGCATCTTGAGGATTATTTTTAGTATTTTTCCTATATTATATTTGGGTAGATTGAAATCCAAAATATTATTTTCTTATCTCATATGAGTAATCTCCCTATTTCTATTCATTGATTGTTGATATGTGTGATCTTTTGATGTCTTTAATGTTGTCTACTGATGTTGTGTATCATTATGACACTATGAAGATGTGAAAATATGATCCAGAAGGAAACTAATATTTAACCACAGTGATCATATCCCCTATTGGACCATTATCTCATTGAGGTTATTGTACGTTTTTTTCCAATATTTACGAAAAACACCTTAACCTATTCCCATTCAGGATCAATTTTTGGAACCTCGAAGGGATGAATTTTGGAATCAAGCTCATGAGTTCCTTCACAAGAAGCCTAAAACATATCCTGGATCAAACCATCTATAAAATCATGAGGATTGGTTTGGGAGAATTGATATTTTTTATTAGTTCTTGGAGACAACTGAGAAAATTTAGGTGAAATATGCCAGCTTCAAGCTGAAAGGACCTTGGAGGAGATGGTGAGATACGATCATGAACAAAAAGAAGCATGAGGGATTAGAGTGGAATAACTTTAGATTCCTTTTCAAAAAATATTTCTATCTAGAGTATAGGGTGCATGATAAGGGTACATTTTTTTAACTCAATCAGGCTAATAGGACCATGACTGAGTATGAAAATATATTTACTGAGTCTGTTCAGTTTTTAGCTTATATTGTATCGAATGAGAATATAGTGACCTGATAGTTCAATAAGGGACATCAATATGATATTCATTAACATGCTTTCTTACTGAAGTAATATTTTTACGCTAACATGTGGGATAGAGCATTTATGGATGAGCTTCACCTTGTTGGTAATTCAGGATTGAGAGGAGTTTCGTTTTCTCTAGGTGGCAGTTATGTGGGTTCCTTCAAAATAATGATAATGTGTGATGATTCTTATAGTGGATTTCAATAGAAAGGCTATTCATGACCTCCTAAAGTTCTTGGAATAGGACATTTTATTTTTAACTTCTGTCGCAAGTCTAGGAAATAGAATTGGGTTTACATTAAGGCACCAATGATATGTTGTTCATGTAGACACTCAAGCCACTTGGAGAAGTTTTTTAATGTCTATTCTTCACCAAATAGTATAATTGGATCATTAGTGAAAAATAGTAGTGTGTTTCAATCATATGTTTCATTAACCAAGGTGTTCCATCAATAGACATCCAACCCGAAGCATCTTTCTACAGTGGAAGAGGCTCCAGAGGAATAAAATATTGTTCGAGTGACCTTTATTGGTACCATCACTATATCCTCCACTTTACTAAATGCTTTAATTGATAATAGATTATCCTATTCATTCATTTTTTACTTATATAGTGAATCATTCATATCATTCAATGAATCTCTTATCTGATGTGATGAATAATATTGCACCCCTTAGGATGAATAAAGATAAGGTCTTTGCTTTCCAATTTTATTTTTCTCTATATTAAATATTGTCTTACTTCGGATATTCTGGTTCTTGAAATTAAACCTATGTAGACTATTTTTTGGATGGATTGAATCATTGATAATAATTCTTTAATTTATTATTATCTTTGACGGGTCACCTTTACTACACCTGATGGGATGTGGGAAATCATTCAAGGATAATGTGACCCAAGGTCGATTTGATTCAGACATTATTATCCAGATTTAGGGAATGTAATATATGTTTTTTCTTTTTACCTAAATTGAGAATCTTTGAGTTAATATCCCCTGTAGTTATTATCAATTTTACCAATGTTTTTTCTTCTGAATTCTTTGGTTTTCCACCACTAGGATAGGTAGATTTTTTAATTGATATATTCCCTAGAAATCAACTCGTATACATCCCTTATCAAAATATTTAAGTAACTAAAATGAAAGAGTTAAATACCTAGTTGGATGATGTTTCAGAGAAAGGATTTATATGATTGAGTGCATCACCTTGGCCAGCGCCTATTCACATTAATATAAAAGTTGATGGGTCACTTCACCTTGTGTTGACATCTGGAAACTCAATTGAGTTATGGTAAGGAACAAGTATTCATTTCCACATATTTATTATCTATTTTACCAGTTAAATGGGGATAAGTGGTTTTTTAAGGTTGATCATAGATCTAGTTATCACCAATTATGAATAAAACTACTTGACATTCCAAAAACCACATTTTGTAGTAGGTATGTCAATTAAGAGTGCCTTTTCATTCCAATTTTTCTAACCAATTCTCTTCTAATCTTTATGTATTTAATGAAAAATATATTCCATTAGTATCTTGATATGTTTGTAGTGTTATTTGTGGATTAAATACTTGTTTACTCCATGTTTGAGGAGGATTATGTGCATTATTTGAGATAAGTTCTAGAATTGTTGGGAAATCATTGACTTTATTCCATGATATTGAAATGTGAATTCAGGATTCAAGAAGTCAATATCATGGTAAATGGCATTATAGAAAATGGAATTTCATTTGATCCTGAGAAGGTTAAATCTGTTAGGACATGGTAGAACCCAAAAAGTTATTACAATATTCATAGATTCGTGTGTTTATCTAGATATTATCAATGTATTTTAAAGGATTTATCAAAGTTTTCTTCTCTGATGATTATCCTAACTCAGAAGGGAGTAATGATTTCATAGGAAGTGAAATTTTTTAGATATTTTGTTGAGAAGTATCATCTTTTGACTATTTTTCCAGTGTTGACTCTCCTAAAGGCTGGGTAGGTATATGTGGTCTTCTATGATGCAATAGTTTTAGGTTTGGACTGTGTTCTTATTTAGGGTAATCATGTGGTATACTATGTATCTCAATTTCATAGGACACATGAAGAAATGTATCAAACCTATGCCCTTAAACTCACAACTATGATTCATGTGCTTATGATTTTGTGGAATTCCCTTTTTGGAGAAAGGATTACTATGTATTCCAACCACAATAGATTGAGTTATATCTTCTCTAAAAATATTTGAATATCCACTAGAGGTGTTGGGTGGAGCACCTATAATAATTTGATTTCTACATTGCCTATATATCAAGGAAATGAATGTCATCACTGATACTTTTATTAAGACACTTCCAACCTAGTCTATGAAAGAATCATCTGAAGAGTAGAACGTGATGCATATTTTTTCATAGTTATATATTTGAGTATAGGAGAAAGGGGACAAGTTTGTCTTGCATAGTTTTTATTTGACCTTATCTCTTATATATATGATTCTTCAAGAACAAAATCTTGATGATGAGTTCCACATCATTATAGACAGTAATTATGGTGGAGAGACCATTGTTAAGTGGTCATTCTTGACATAGGGTATTCTATATTTATGAAATCATTCAATTTTTCCATTGGTTTTAGGAAAACATGTAATGGGGGACTTCAATTATTCACAGTGGGTTGTGCACCCTATAACTGTAATGATTTCCTATTACATATGGTTATGATTTGAGTAGATATTTATGAGATGAGACATCGCGAATATTGTTTTTTGCTGTTATAGTTGCCAACAGATCAAGGAAAAATATTAGAAACCTTCATGTTTTCTTCAACCACTTCATGTTATAACATTAAAGTGGCTTGTTGTTTCTATGGAATTTATGGTTGGGTTTCCAGGTACCCATATAAATAAGAATGTGATCTGGGTCGTGATTGATCAATAGACTAAATCAGATCACTTATTACCCATTCGTGATATGACAAAAAGTAAGGAGTTGGGAAATAACCATGTGAAATCATTTATTCATTTTCATGGAGTTTCATATACTATAGTATTGGATAGATATCCTTGTTTTACTTCATGATTTTAGAGAGGCATTGAGGAGGCACTGTGATCTCAGGTTCACTTGAGTACGACATACCATACACAGATATATGTCCAAACCAGGAGAGCTAAATAAATTCATTAGGATATGATTCATTCCTATATCTACAATTTTGGTGGATCTTGGTATGGCCATTTTGGGAAATTTTATTTTTCTCATAACAATAGTTACTAATTGGCAATTATAATGGCTACTTTTGAGGCCTTGTATGGCCGAACCTATAAATATATATTTTTTTTGGTTGGATATCGGTGAAAGAACATTGGCTGGACTGAGCATGGTGCAAGAGAAGATATCAAAATTTTGATGACTTTTCATATTATGTTGAAGGAATAGAGAAAATATAAATTTTATGTTGATCGTTATAGTTGAATATTGGAATTTTTAGATGTTGATCAGTTATTCTTGAATGTTTCATCTCATTTTGGAAATCGATGTCTCAGATAGAAAGGGAATATTGCTCCTCATTATGTGGTAACTTTTGAAGTTGATGACAAGGTTGGTAAATTCACTTACCATTTATCACTTCCACCATATTTGATATCAATACATAATGTGTTGTATATATTGTAACTGAAAAATACCATTCTAATCAATCTTATGTTTTGAGATGGAGTGATCTTGATATTGAGCCTGAATTATCCTTGAATAAGAATCCAGGTAGGATAGTTGATTCTTAAACCCATGATGTTCATAGGACTATGATACATTTGGTTCGAGTGTAATAATATCACAGTTATGATACAAATTATACATGCGAGGGGGGGAGGGGTGAGGCACTTGTGAGAGAGAAATGGACTCATATTTTTTACATCGAGACTTATTTAAATGATTTCTATGGACTAATAGATTCTATGTTGGGGAGGTTGTAACACCTCATTACTATTTTCAGGTACTCTTCAACCATATTTTTTCTATCATCCATTGGGTGGGTCTTATTTAAGAGTGAATACAATTTTTTTAAATTGTTTTGTACATTCTAAGTTGTCCACAGTTGGCACAATGTTTTCCCAAATCGTGCGCCCACCCAGGATAAATCGTTAAAACCCTAAATAGTATGTGTTTTCATGGTTGGAACAAAAAATAAAATAATGTTTTCCCAACTAGTAGAAACTGTGCACCCTATCATAGGTGAACACAGTTATGGTGCACATTTTTAGCAACAGTGTTTCCCTTCCTAGTTAACTATGCACACAAGGCATGCTATTTACAATAATTAAATTTAAAATTCAAAAACCCCCATATGATCCCTTGCATGACCCTAACACGGGATAAATCATTTTCCTCGGTCTTTGAAGCACTCAAAATCCCATTTTTTCTCTTCTAAATCTAATCTTAAGTATATCAAATCTTGGTATAATGCATTTGATTCCTCTCTCGTAAGAGATTTTCTCACATTCCTTATCTTCCTCTATATTTTTCATCACTCCACTGTATCTTTTAGATCATAATTTTTTTGATTGATCTAATAGACATTTTTGCAATCTTTAATATATGTTTTATTTCTAGATTTATCTTTTTTTATTCTTCATTTACAATTTTAAATGCAGGTGTTGAGTTTTATGTTACCTTCATTAATTTTAGGCACAACTGTTGAGATTTTGAATGATATAAACACTTGATTTTCTTATTTTAAATTAAATTTTATTCAATTGAATTATGAAAACCCATTTTAATGAGAATTGGGATTTGAATTAATTTGGCATGAATTATTGGGAAGACCCCCCCCCCCCAATTCCAATGGAATTAGAATTTGTGGTGCGATTGAAAATTGATGGAATTGTGAAATTGAAATTAAAAAGTTATTAAAAATGGATTAAATTGATTTGATAAAAACCTATGATTGGTTTCATCTTTAAAATGGAATTATTATATTAAAAACCATTGTTTTTTTTATAATTGGAATTTCCATCATGAAATTGAAAAATGGGGTTATTGTAATTTAAACAGTTTTGAAATAATTTTCCCTTAATTAGCTGATTTATTGAGCACATGTATTTCTGCGTAGTTAGTGGGTTATTTGGAAAAAATATACTCGAATGGTAATTCACTAAAAATTTATTGATACTCTATAACTCTATCATAATCCCTGTTTAGCATATCTTATTCCTAGTGGAATGTTGATGAGTTCCATTCATCATAATCCTAAGAGACGTTTTTTGTACATTGTCATGATCACATAAACGAGTGTGTGAGGATATTATAACATAGAACAATACTACCACTAGGATGGTGACCATATTTCATGACGATATTACTTAGATATATATTCCATTGATTTCTATACTTCTCTACTCATGCCTAGTGATTTATATAAACTAATTTATGTAAAAAATTTACTAAATATGTTGTGTGAAATGTTTCATCATTTGAATTAAAAATATTATTTCTGTTTAAATATGAAATTATAAAACCATATCTGGTTTATCCAAATTGAATGTATAATTTTTATTATTTATTTTGGAATTTTATTTTGGAAGACTTGGTGAGACCCTACTTGGATTTTGAGCTCACACCCCACGAATTCTTTCAGGAGTTAGCACATTCCGTTCTATTATATTCAGGAAAATGGAAATAACAACATGGATGTGGTTATTGTTGTTGATCCTTTGTGATTGAAGTTCTATTTATATTAGGATATGAGTATTTTTATCTTTTTCTTTTGGTACTTTGTGGATATAATATTTGAGTTTTGATATACTTGTTTGAATTATGGTAATATATCCTTTGGGATATTTCATTGAGAATACTAATATGTATCTATTTCATCTATGTGTATATAGAATATTCATTCCAACATTTAGCTTATGCGATTATAGGTTCAAATCTCTAACCCATGGGGATAAGGAATTCCTTTCGGGCTAGGTCAAGATCGTATTGGGTCTCTAAGTACCTAGGTATCTTGTTCGGTTTGTGACACATGATGTTATATATGTGATTTTGTGTAGGGTTCACCCCATCGAGTGTTATATATCTATGATCCAAGGTGTACTGATTTTCCCACTGATGTTATATATAAGTATCTATGTAATGATTATTTTACCTACGCATGTTTTATTTATTTATGATTTTTGGGCAGGAATTTTTCCCCCCAACTATATTCCTTAGATTTCAGGTGGGGTTTCTCTTTACCCAAACAGTGTTCCTGATATTGGGATTGGGGTCACTCTTCCACAACTAAATTTTCCCTTTTAATCTTGGTGGGGTTTGTTCTCCCCTTGATTACATTATCAATGATTCTAGGATAGGATTCCCCCCTCCTGTGGGTTATATATATAAGATGATTCTGGTGAGCCTACATTCTCCATGAGTGATCAAATATACTTATGTATTCATATTCATGAGATTATAGGGCATGAAATGTCTCGTCTTTATGTTATGTAGCATGCTCATAGAGATCAAACACTGGCTAAAGTAGGTATAGTCGATCACAAGTATCTCATTAGAACCCGAGGAATAAAAATATTTATTTTATAATATTAATCCTTTATTTATTTTATAATTTTATCTGTTGTGCATACACTAAAATCCTTGTAATGGTAGGGATATTGTTGGATACTCCCCACTGAATTTTACTCACACCATTATTAGGTGTCTATGGAACTTTGGTACATATGTATACCTCCTTTATTCTTGGATCAGGTAGAGTAGAGGACAAGGATTAGACTATTTAGCTAGATATCATGGATTATGGTTTTGTTATTGGGAAATGATGAGTCTTATGAATGGTTACAAATCATATTTGTATTTTATTTTGTTGTCTTTGTTTATATTTGTGGTAATCCTAGTATGTGACTGGTTGGGATGTGTTCTTGACTGCTTTTCCATTGATTTTATATAGAATTTATTATGATACCTTCTTTTGTACCCTAATTATTATCATGGGTGATGTTTGTTATGTTGTTTTAGTCTAATATGATGGTATAGACTCTCAATGATAACACCTTAGACCCTTGCTTCTAAATGGTAGCCTTTGGTGTATGGGGAGGTGTGCCTGAGGTCATATGACATCTTTGGTCTAGACACTGGTGAGATTTAATGAACTCTCCAAGTACATATGTCCCATAAACACTAGATTCATCCATTAGTAAGGCCCAAGAGTTGTTCCTGATCCCCGGTTTGCAAAAAGTTCTACAACATCAAAAAATCAATCATAATTATTTCTACAATAAAATAAAATAAAATAATAGCATAATTTTTCCTAAAATTCTTGTATGATGCATCCATTCATTGTATGAACCTAAATATAAATAAAAAAGTATAAATATAAAGTAAATCATTGTTAGAAACTCACCCACTCCTCTTATTCCCTCATGAGAAATAGACCCACATACTCAACATCCAAAACACAGTATGTATAAATGACACCTATTAAGGAAAAGGAAAAACTCAATAGTCAATTTCACCAAGGTGACAAGGACAAAAATAAAACAACCTGATAACCATTATGTAACTCCATGAGTCACCATTCAGTATAAAAATAATAAAGGCTCTATGAGTTATTGAGAGATGAAAAAACCTAAAAAAGGGATATAATATTGATATGTCTATAAAATTATCAATAAGTTACCACCATCCTTTCAAAATTCTTATCCTTTAAGAACATTTATTTTCAATATATTTTAAAATACATTAATATTAAAATAGGTTTTCTTATCCTTTAGAAAACAATTACTTGGGATTCATTATAATGAACATTTTTTATAAAGAATAATTTTAAAAAATGTTTCTTGGGAAATCTATTTAGAAAAACATCATTTAGTGTATTTGATAAAAATAACTATATTTGAAACGCAACACAATAAAATAAGTCACCAGTCACCCAAATATAACTAATATAGTGAATTAATTTGTAAACTAAAGGCTACCAAGATAAATGGTTGATATCAAACACCGAACCTAATTTAATAATTTTTTTACTTAATTACTTATATTAATATATTTTTTTGGATTTTGTCTTTTATATTGGTAATGTTTTAAATTTTATGAAAAATATTTTTTCCTTGAATTATCATTGGGTTAATGAAAACTATGTGAAAACCATGTTGTAGGGGTCTAAAACATCATAAAACCATTTTTCATGTTTGTAACAAAAATTTTACAATCATAAAAGCCAAACATGTATCTTCTTGAGGACGTGTCTCTCCCCAAGGATGGGTCTGTTGCCCTCGGCATCCTAGCCCAGAATCATCAGGGGAAAATCATTGCTGCCAAACATGAATCACACTTCGTTTCATGGGATCCTGTGGTGGCTGAGGATACTCCCATCCTTGCAGGTATGATGCTTTCCAAGGATCACAGATGGGATAAAATCAACCTCAATCAGACTATCTCACCATTATCAATGCTGTCAATTTCAATGACAGCGGCCTCCAATCTTTTGGATATCTCATCAAAAGAATCCTTTCACTCCGTCATGGCTTCTCAATCTGGAAATTCTCCATTACTAAAAGGGAATGAAATAATTATGCCCATCAGTTGGCGTCCTTAGGCCCCTATGATGTTCACCAGCTCTGGCTGGACCGTTTGCATTCATGTCTTTGCGAATGTAAGTTTGCTGATCTCTGATATTAATGTATCTGTCTTTTGAAAAAATGTATCTTCTTGAGATTAACCACATGGGGTGCATAGTTGACTCACAATTTTACGAACTATGCGGATAAACGATGTAATATACCCATGAATATATTTTTAAAGAATTTAAAATTTTTCCCTCATCCATTTTAGCCCAAAATTAACCCTGTCATCTATTATTCTGATCTCAGATAATTCCTAGCCCATAAGGACCCCTATGTTCCACACCTTCCTATCCTTGTCGGATTTCAATTTTTTTTCTTGAGACTTCAAGTTGAGTCAGCTAGGTTGGGACTTATCATCCCCTTTTTTCATTTTTCATTTTCTTCATCACTGCATCTTATTTCCCACTAATTATACAATGCTTTAGGTTGATCATTAAGTGTTTTGAGGATGTAATTTTATTTTCCTTGGGTTGATAGTGTGTGAGATATTATCTTGGCACAATAATTTATCTATTCCAGAAGATTTCACATCATTTAAAATCTATCCATGTTGGTGTCTTTATGATTTTTATTTCCAGTGAAATGTTAGGCATGCCTGGGTGTTCCAAATTGATTTTCATAAATTTATTCAAATCGTCCGAGTTCAAATATAATTATATATGTATACAAATAAATGTTTCATGGGACTGTAATAGATTAAAAAAAAATTCATAAATATTTAACTTTTAATTTCCTACACATGGTGAATAAATATATTACTGGCATATAATATATTTATGGTTATTTTTGTATAAAATTAGAGAGTTTTAGTGCTATTTCAATTTTTTTAAATAATTGTTTGATTTTAAAAATGATATTGAATGAGGTTATTTGATTGGGATTTCATTGTCATATAATTTCATTAAAACCTCATTTTGTTCATATTTATTGGTTATTCCCATGTAAATTGGTATAAATATATGCATACTGAAAGGCATTGTCATAGGAAATCCCAAATGATGTTCAGTTCTTGGTTAATTATGTGCAGTATAAAGGTTGAACAAGACCGTCTCTCAAAGGAGGATGTAATTTAAAACAATATATTAAAGGTATTTTGAAAATAAAATAAAATAATAGAAAAATACTACATAGAAGAATGGGGGAGATTTTTATATCCTTTATAAAACTAGAATATGTATTCTTGAAGAAGATTGTATTTTTTTTCTTTTGGATGTGATATTGAGAAAATGCAATGAGGGGGTCAGTTTTTTTTTAAAAAATAGTTTTAATCGATATAACTATAACTATTCACATAATTATTAATTATTATATTTTAAATTAATATCCAGTTAATTACGATCCACTAGTTTGTTAACCCCCAAACCCTACGAGAATTAATTTTCCAATTAATGTGAAGTGAATTAAACCCTAGGCTAGCTTTGGAACATGGAATCGAAACACCCTAATTTTATTGTCTTCAAAAGGTTAGCTTATGGTTAATGGTAAATTACTAAAAATATAAATTGTTGAAATGTGGATTAATAGAGTTTAGAGATTATATATTAACACTAAAAATTGATTTTATTTGGTTTTGTTTTACCTGTTATGATAGTGATCTCACAAATCACACATTACTTGACTTCACAGGTTTTGTGTGAATTGTTTAATTTGTTGCCTAATTTATTTTATGTTAAAAATGTATTCATGGATCATATTAAGTCAGTTAAAATATCTCAATGATTAAAAAAATAAGTGAATAAGGTGATACTTAGATCAATTACCAAGAAAAACTACTTTACACAGGTGGTGTAGTCATCGTAGAAACTTTTTTCACTCAAAAAGGTCATGGAAAGGGTATAACACAATCAAATTTTGACTCCTTATTTAAAAAAAAAGATGATTTGTGAGAAATAAGAAATTTAAAATATAGAATTAGTGTAAGAGAAACAAATAATTTTATAACGAAAAAAACATTACAACATAATGAAGAAGAATAAGATGGATTTAATGAAGTGATCCTTCCATCAATATATCTCCCTCGTTAAATTACTAGATAAATGGAGTGAAACTAGTTATCAACTAACCTAAATCCTCTAATGAACTTAACAACCTCTCCAAATGATAAAAAACATATTCATAGAGTGGATGGGAGGCTTGAATTAAAATAGGTTTCATGTGTGAAAGGTGAAATTGTGAAAAGTAATTTAAGCCAAAATTTACCCACTATTTGTCCTCCACAATTCATGAACTACATGTCCTTCAAGAATTATTATTTTTGAGAAATTTATTTTAATATATTAACTCCAAATTTGGGACCAATCCATTTAATTATGAACATGTTATGTCCCAAATACTGAATAGTTGTCCAATCGGGAGAGTCCATCACGTATCTGACTTCATGACACATTCTCCCCAAACAACTGCATGATTTAGCATTGATGTCAAAAATAAAAGTTATATACCATTTTTTATTAAACAATTTTTAAAATTTAAAAATTTTAATAAGTCACAAAAATAGTTATTTTCAAAATACTATAATGAACTTTAAAATAGAAAAACTACAATTTTCCTCAATTATTCTAATGAATGATCTAATCTGAAATATTATATAAAAACATATTTATTATAATGTGACAAATGTTTTTTCATTTTTTATCAATAAAATAATCATTAAAATTTTGTTTTATTAACTCCCCCACATATATCATTATTTACTCCTGGGCAAAGTCGCATGTCATGTACTTCAAAAAATTGTGACAAGATATATGCATATTCATGTTACCCAATCCATAGTGTCAATAGGGGAAAATTATGATTCCCATTGAGATTCAATATAAATATGTTTTTATATTCATTGTATCATAAATTGTATCGAAACAAAATCTAGTGATATTAATTAAACAAATCATAGAGAAACATTTCATGGGTCTAAAATGGCACTAATTCTTTCACATGTGTCTGTGACAACCATTTAAGCTCATATCTCCACCCTTTATTTAGTATATTTAGGCCAAGTAAAAAAACACTTCTTACCTATATTAATTCCCAAAACCAGTTCTATATTCATTTTCAATCTAATTTCAAGACCCACTAACTTTATATTTCCCTAAAGTAAAACATTATTCTCCTGACTAAGATATCACCGCGTGTTGTAAATTTTATCACTCTGATGTTTTGTAATAAAATATATATACGTTTATATATTTTAATTATTTTGATTCTTATTTTATATTTTTTTGGGTGTGTACAACTATTGGATATCATATTAATATGCATAGGCCAATTTAGTATAGTAATGAAACCAATCAGAAAAAAATGAACAAATATATCATCCATTGATATAAGACAAATTTCCTTCCATAACGTGGCTATACGTTGAATGGAGTAGGATAATTTTCACAAGTCATGATTTCATGAATTGTTATGTGGAGAAATAAATGAAACAATTTACTATGAGAAAATATCACAGTTAATGATGTCAAAATCTAAAATGTTTTATAAGGACATAACCAATTATATCATTGATGACTTCCATTTTTATAACAATTGACCCTTAATAATGAAATATTGATCTTTCCTATCATGCCACAAATGAATACTGAAAACATTTATTTTTCATTTCATCATCATGTAAATTATCATATTACATGATATATCGTTTATTTTACTTGATTTTTATATTTTTTCATAAAATTTAATAAAAACCTAATAAAAAACAAACCCAAAACCCAAAAAAAATCCAAAATTGCTACCCCAAAATGTTGTCCCATCCCCACACTTTGAATAATTCAATATAATAATTTTACAACCATTAGATTATATGTTCTCATGAAATTTAGAATTATAAATATTAAAAATAATATAACTGTGAAAGGGTTAGGTACAATATGATATTCTCAAGTGACGATGGGGTCATGCAGTGTAATGAAATCAACTACATCGGTAGAAATTTATTTAATGTATTACTTAAAATGTTTCCCAATGATTGTAAAGTTGCTTCACATGACCTCTAGTGTGATCTCCATATAACCATAAGTAATACAGTTAGATACATCATAAGGACCTAACCATTTGGAATGCAACTTACCAGGCATTAGCATCAGTCGGGAAATGTAGTGTATGAATTTCTATCCAAACTGAAAATCGATTTTTTGGATCATTATATTATGATATTTTATTTATATTTCCATATAAATCCATGATTTATCATATTACTAAAATTGAATCACCTAAATATCACGAATTTACTACTTCCATTGAATTCTTTATTTGGCCAAATCCATGTTTCACTTCTTAATAGCCAAAAAAGGCTGATGCTCGAACTCCACTTGGAAATGAAAATATTTCACAAAAATAATAAAGGGGAGACTGTGATGAGAGTTTTTTATGCCATACTATAAGTCCAATGGTCATTATCCAAGAACTTGTTCCAATCCTTCTGACTTTGTTGCATGGTTTTCTCCAAAATTTGTTTCAATTCCCGATTCCAAACCTCACGTTGGTGATTTTTTGGGGAATTTTATAATGTTAATGTTTTGTGTGTCACCCATTATTTAATAATGAAGGAAGACATATTAAAATTTGAAAATTGTGTCCCTTGGTAACTAACAATGTCCTTTGGTACTCCAAACCTGCAAAAAATCTATACCTTGATGAAATTGACTACAAAACGAGAATCATTAGTCCCGGTGGACCTTCCATCCACCAATTTTTAACATAATAAATAAAATAAAATAAAATAAAAAATGTGATTTACTTGTAAAATGACACATAAAACCATTTCCCTAATCATTAAAAATATAATAGAATAATATGGGTTGTTGGGGAATCTCTTGTCTCCTTGAAATGTTTCCAATGTTTTTGAAACGAGAGCATGACTTACAAAATGCACGAGCATAATGAAACATGCTAGGATAATATAATATAGATTTTAAGGCATAAGTAGATATCTTTTGGGTTCCAAAGTGTCCTCAACAAGAATGTGTGTGGAAATAATGTATAATGGACTCAAACTCTCTATCAAGAACACACCTCATAATAACATGATCACTACACATGCACTAGAGGTAGGCAACATCCAAAAAATAATACTTGGACTCACTCATTAATTTTTTTGACATGATGTTTCTTTAAATTTGTAATAATTTCATAGGAAACAAGTTAATTCACTAAATCTATATACCAAGGATGTGTACCTGAGAGTTCATAAAGATGCTTATCCAGAAATGTTTCCCGAAGTGGTACCTCATGCAAGGTGTCATCCTCTAGTGTGTGAGTAACCCTACTCATGTGGGATGCCACCAAGTTCTCTAACCCTTCTTATCCATTATCTAAATATTAAATTCATGAATAATCGACATCCATTGGATAAGTTTGGCCTTTATAACCAGCTTCTTTAAGAGGTAACTTAGAGCAACATGGTCAGAAAAAACTAGTTTAGAGCCTAATAAATATAAAAGGAATTTATCTAATGAAAATATAATGGTGATAAACTCGTTTTCCATTGTTGTCTAGTTTTATTCGGTTGAATAAAACATCCATAAATCATAGAAAATTACATGTGAATTCCCTTCCATGCTCCATAAAACAAAAAACTCCAACTATTAAGTTTGAATCATCACACATACGCTCAAATGGAATGTCCCAGCATAGGGGATGTATGATCAATGTAGTGTCCAGATGATTATAAAACTCATAAAAAGATATCGTGCATGAATAATCAAAAATTAAGTCAATATATTTTTCAGGTAATTGATATAAGGGAATATAGATCTTACATAAATATCGGATGAAGTTTCGATAAAATCCTTCATGCCAAAGGAATGATCTAACATCACACACACGTGAGGGATATGGTAAGGATGAAATAATATCTAACATTGATCTATCAATATCTATTCCATATTTCGACTCTACATGACCTAAGACAATGCCATTATCACCCGTAAAATGACACTTTTTAATGTTAAAAACTAGATTCTTCTCAATAAAATGATTCAACACCTTTCCCAAACTATTATACCTTCATCAGATGAATACACATTAAAATAATCTATAAATACCTCCATGAAAGTCTCAATGAATTTTGAAACAATACTCACCATGTATATCTATAGGTACGTGAGGAATTGCATTGTCCAAATGGATTTCATTGGTAGGTAGATGTGTTGAATGAATATGTGAATGTAGTCATATAATAATCCTTCATAGTAACAGGAACAGAAAAATATCCATAAAATCTATCCAAAAAACCAATAGTGTGTCGTCCCTGCTAGTCCCTCAATCATTTGAGTAATAAATGGGTGGAGAAATAGTCCTTATGAGTGGATTTATTTGGTTTCTTATAATCAAAAGACACATAAAAAAAATATTTTTTACTATAATTGGTAATTATTCTTTTAACATTTCTAACAACAGTAACAAAACGTTTCGTAGGTGCAACCTGAATAGGACTCACCCACTAGGAATCTAAAATGGGTTAAATTTTACCAGCCTCAATCATTTTCTAAAATTCATTATTAATAACTTCTACAATAGTTGTATTCAATCTCCTTTGTGGCTACTTAACTAGTTTAGCTCAATCACCTAAACTAAAAATTTTCATTGAAATGGAGGGGATAATACAAGATATGTCAACCCTAGTCCACCTGATTAGTAAAATATTCTCTCAAAAAAGATTAAAAAGTTTATCATTGTGTTCAAAAAGAATATTTCTAGATATTATACGTTGAAATATCTTACCACTCAACAAATATGATTATTTGAGATTTGGAAGAAATATTGCTCATTTGTGTCATCAACTACCTCAACTCCAAACCCTGACACTTTATCTCATACTATTCATTAAGAATAATTTATTTCAAAAGATCTTCCATATTAGGATCTACCTTTGGTTTAGAATTACCTTGTTGTTGACTTGTGGATTCATGTGCTTAAAATATCATTTGGGGTTGTTATAAACCATGATTTTTAGAGGAAGGCTGCTATAAGTTGGGTTTAAAAGAAGGATTTTGGTGTTTTCTAGAGCCATACCTCATGAATTATTGATCCTTCCATCATTATTTGTACATTGGTGACAATAAATCATACTTCATCTAGGGAAGTGGTTGTTTTTGCTGAAGATATGGTCTCTGAGGGAATACTAATGCAGAATCATTTGTCTCTTGTAATTGGGGGGAAATAATTATTTTCTTGTTATATATTTGGAAAAATGTGACATTGACTCATAGGAGTGGGTTTCTATTTATTTTGATCAAAAGAAATCAACCTCACCCTAGTGTTAAATACATCCAAAATTGTATCAATAATATGATTTTTAAGAGAAGATGGACTTACTTGTCGTACTCTTTTAACATGTGGTGGAACTCGATCACCAAATTGTTGGGAGTTTTGTTCCATAATTTAAATCAATTAAAATGAATCTTATGGTGTTTTATCGAACAATGACCCTCTAGAAGAGACATCCACTATACTCCATTCCATAGCTGTGATTCCATCATAGATGTACTGGATGAGGAGTTTCTCTATGATTTAGTGATGTGGGAAACATGCAAAAAACATCATGAATCTCTCACAGTACTCATACATTGACTATCTTTAGGATTTCCTTATCCATGGGATATCTTTTAAAATGGTAGTGGTCCTTGATTCTAGGAAACAAACAATGTAAGACAATATATTTCAAATTTTTCTAACATGTTTCATCTTTTGGTTATAAATAATACATCCAATATTTTCCTATTCCATTAGTGAGAATGCGAGTAGTCTTAGTTTGAATTGATATTTAGATAAATTTCTTAGTTTTAGGGTTGATCAAACCAAATTGAATTCATATATATGTTTATTCGGATCCTATCCAAAGAAGCCATAAATTTTTTTAGTAGGTGTATGGATCCATGTTTTATTTCAAAATTTGAATCAATGTTTGGATAAACAATACAATTTGGTTGTTATTTATTTTCAGGTGCATCCAATTATCAATTTTTTCTAACTAGTTAATTGTTATTATTTGATGACATTGGTTCTAGATTTATGTTTTATTTATTATTTCATCCTATTACATTGTTCCCAATATAAAGGAATTCTACAACTGGTTAAATTTTAAAGCTTTTCATAGACTAATACTATCTGATTTGAGCTTTATGGATACACTCAATATTAGGTTCAAGATCATATATGTCCTCAAGATTAGTTCATTTCATAACTCAATTAAAAATGAAATCAATAAAATGTCACCAATATAAAAAATGATAATTTTGAGATGACGGTCCAAAAAAAGAATTAAAAAAAGAGTAAAATCAAGAAAAGGTGAAATAATGGAGGAATATAATATGAATGTAATTTAATGAAAAACTTAAATACCTGTAATTTGCTAAAATAATTACCCACCTCCCTAGAAATTCCTATTTCGAAGGATCTATTGTGGGTGCTCTCAAATAATGTTCAATTTTGGGGTTTTTTGGTGCAATAGCATGGCTGACCATCATTGTCTCTTAAAGGAGGAATGATAATAAAATAATATAAACGCACTAATTAAAATCATGGGGGTGGTTTTTTATCATTAATAAAACTAGAATAATTATACTAGATGAAGATAGTATTTTTTTGGTTTTTTTTTGTTTTTGAAATGAGATTGAGATAACACAATGATGAGATATATTTTTAAAAAACTATTTTTAGAAAGAGTAATTGATCTAAATCTACCCATTACAAAAATTATTAATAATTTTTATTTAAATTAATATCTACTTAATTATGATCCTATAATTTTATAACCCCAATCCACATTAGAGTTAACATTTCCATGAAGGTGAAGTGAATTAGACCCTAGGGTATCTTTGGAGTAGGAAATTCTCCACACCAGGATTTGATTGTTGTTCTAAGGATAGTTTATGGTTAGTGTTAAATTGGGGCACATATCCATTCTATAAATGAGGATGAATTGGGTTTAGGGATTATATTTTAACTCTCTAAATTGATCATGTGTTGTTTTTTAACCGATTAAGATTTCTCTCTCATAATTCACACAGTACTCAACATCATGAGCATTGTGTAAAATCTAAGATGGCTTTATTATTTTATTTTAAGTTAATGGTGAATTCATAGATCATATTTTGTGAATTAAAATGACAAATTTATTCCAAAAAATTAATCGAAGAAGTTTAGAATTAGTTCAATTACTAATAAAAACTACTCTTTCATGGGTGTTGTAATAATTATAGAAATGTTTTACATTCACAAAGGTCGTGGATAGAGTATAACCCAATAAGTTTCTACTCATGATTTTCAAACCAAATAGGATGAGTAAATAAGAATAAAATTGAAAAAAATATAATAAATTAAAGATAAAATATGAAGTTTATTATGAAAATAAAAGTATTACAACATAAAGAAGAAGAACAAGAAGACTTCAATGATGGGATCCATGCTTCAAGAGCTCCCCCCTTTCAATACATGGAGAAAAAGAGTAAATCTAATTAATATATTATCTCAATATCCTAACTCACATACCATACCCTTTAAATGATAAAAATACATATTCATATAGAGGATGGGATATAAGGTTTATATAGGTTTTAAGTGTGAATGGTGATGTTCGGCCACACAATTTATGCAGATATTACCTAATTTTTTGACCTCCAAAATGCATGAACCTGATGACATTATAGAACGGTGATTCGTTGTTAATTGGGGTCATTATTTTCTCTCCAAAATTTGTCCCAATCCAAGCATGTATGAATAACTAACGGCCCAAATAATGAAATAATTCCCATATGGTGAGTTCAATCCATCATTGAGTTCATATCCATTTTACTCCAATCAAATGATTATTTTAGCACCAATTTCTAGAAGTAATGTCGTATCCAACCGAGTTTGAATCAATTTTACAGAATTTTATTTTTAAATAAATCACATAAAAATATTTATTTCTAAAATTCTATAGTGATCGTTAGAAAGATGAATTAGAATTTTCATCAAATTTTCAAATGAATTATACAATAGAAAATATTCTATTAACATTCAGATTTTAAAATTTTGAAGAAGTTATTTAATTTATTATCAATAAATATTAAATAAAACTATTTATTTCCATATATATACACACACAAGTTCACATGAGGATATATAAATTTTATTATATAGAGACACACACACATATATATATATATGTAAAATTATATGAGAATAACAATATTGTGAGATTTTGGGGAATTAAAATTTAATACTAAAACATGATTTTAAAACTACATTTACATTGGATTTATAAATTGAATCATTAATATATAGTTGTAATGATTTTCAATTTTTTGGTGTTTACTAATGGATGTTTTTATTTACCCAAGCTACATTAGTGGATTTATATGGACTTTTGTTTAATGAAATATGTGTGATTTCTCTTATTTATTAATTATGTTATGATGTTCTAGTTTTATGGGTGAAAATACATATTATTTAGATTTTTAAAAATCTTCCCAATGAATATGATTTGAAAATGGTTAATAGATGCATATATTGTGTGTGATAACTTGAATAGGTACAGTTTTATTGAGGAAATCCCTCTTATGAATAAATTGTGATATCTTTGAAATGGGTAACAAAAATAAGAATTTAGATATCTAGGATGGGAAGAATATATTATGTTTCCTTTTAGATTACTCTATATAAACTAAATAGATATAATTGGATAAAGATTGTGGTTCTTTGGGGGGGGGTGTTGACACTTTTCAAGGCCATGACATGTACTCCTCAACATTTGATTTGATGTGGCATCTTGGATGGGTGAATTCTCCCCACTACCCCAAAGTATTTTTTCCATAGCGGTTTCCACACACATTAGACATTTACCAATTAGATAATGAGTTACTTTCTGGATCTCGGGTACCCATAACCTTATATGACCTAGGGTGATTCCCATGGTGCATTATTATGAAGTTATTATTTCTAGGGTACTTTTGTTTAAAAAAAGTGATATAGTATATTTTTTGTATACATATTAAATTTGTTAAATTATTTTACATATTTAATTTACAAACTGTTTTATGTTATTTTTTTCCTTGATTCTAAAAGTTAAAATATTAACTTTATGACATTGGTATTTAATTCCAAATTTTTATGGAATTTTATTTTTTCAAACATTTAAATGTCAATAAATTTTTATAATAATTTATTTCAAAATAGAAGATATGGTATTTTTTTGGAATGAAAATGTATGGAATCACTAGTGTAACCGTACTGGACCATTTTTTCTCACACTCTACTTATAACACATTGTCTATGTAGACCAAGTGGATTTTAGAGGTTCAAATATAGTTCATGGAAACTCACGGAGTGGACTGGTTATGGGGATGGAGTGTGACCTTGGTTTCCATATAGTTATTGATTCGGGTATGTTAGTTTTCATTTTTCACTTTATAATTATCATCCAAATCATCCACACTGGTTTGTATTCCATTATTTAATCAGTGGTTTTTGACATATATGGGGATACTAGGCAATGGATCTTAGGGGTATATTTAGTGATGGGAGCATATTTGAGTTCATATATTTTCTTATTCTCTATATCTATGTTTTTATGGTTATATTATTTAATGTTTAATTGTAATATTTATCTTATTTGGTTTTGGACTTCAAATTTATGGATTCTTCTTGGTGAAATTTCTAGATAAATTTCAATTCTTATTAAATATTATTTATTACGAAAAACATTCACAATGATTTTTTATAATGTATTTGATGCATATCATTAGCCTAGGGGGATCAGGGATGCCTATTTGGTATGTCCTGTGTCAATTCAAGTGTCTAATAGAAGGATGACTCGGGATGGTTTATGAAAAAATGGTATCAAAACATGGACTTTTCGAAGTCTATGTTTTTAGAGTGCCCTTTATTATTTGGGAAGTAAAGGGAGATGGGGGATATGAATGTAAAGATTCGTGAAGTAGGGGAAGAAAGAGTTTATATAGATCTTATATGTTCTCAGTGCTGAGTATCCCTGAGAAGTTGGGGTATGATATTTTAATTTGAGTATTTATTCAATTCTTATGATGGATTTTGATATTCATTTATTTTATTCATACATATGGTGGTTTTTGTGATCTTTATTGAGGTTTCATTTTAGAGGTGAAAATGGGAGTGTGACTTGAGGCTCTAGTAGCTCACAAATAATTTAAATAAATGTAGATCCCACACTAATGGTTTGGATAATCACTTAGTTGTAGTGGAATCGGTGGAATGTGGTTTTCCAATCTAGGTGACAATACCACACAAAACCATTGGCCTCTCTAAATCCCATGTTTTGGATTCTTTATCATTGGAATTATTTATTAATTATGTCAATGTTATTTGAAGGCTTAAGAATGTGATTTTTTTATTTATTTTGAATCCGTGTTTTAAATTGCAAAAGTGGGTTTGGAAATGAATAATAAGGATTTCAGAAAACATAGAAAGATATTTGGGGTCTTTAGATTTGTTGGGTGATTTTAAAAAGGATGTCATCAAATTATAATGTTATTTAAAATTGGAATTTTATGTTTTAGAAATTGAATTATATATTTTTAAAATGGTGTCCATGTAGTGTTTCAAGATTTTAAAATGGATGCATGAATTTTCAAATTTTTTAAATTGTGATTATGATTTTTAATATGGTTAAGAGATTATTGTTATCAGTATGTGTTTCAATAATGAATTTTGTTGGCCTTTATTGGATTTATGTAATGAAATATAGTTATAAAAATGTTCTAAGTGGTTTTATAAATGTATTTAAATAGATTTGGTATCTTTTGAATTAAAAATTATTTCATTAGAGGAGGTTCATGGTTTAAAATATATTTTTAAATTAGGATTGAAAACCTCAATGTTGGAATACATTGTTTTGAAATGGATAAAAAGTGGGTCTTTTGGTATGTTTGATATTGTAATTTTATTGATTAATTTTCATGATTTTTTCTCTAAGAGGGTGTCCTGATTTTTTATGTTATTTTTAGGTAAGGGTGAGTATTACTCTAGATATAAATTACTAGGTTTCATATTTTGTATGTCAGTTATATTATGCCTACTAGGAAGGTCTCGATTTTTGTTAGACCAAGTTGATTGTCTAATATGGGGTTTATTCAATCATGTTATTGAGTTATTTCTTATTCAAGTGTATCACAATTGGATCCTTCACATTTGTCTCATGTGAAATATGATTCTTTGATGTTTTGATCATTCCTAGTTGTAGTGGGGGGGTCTTCTGGGTTTTTATTATATTTGTTTAGTTTTAGTGGAATTTTATTTTAATTTTCTTGCCATGGGGAAAACCTTGGGTGTATCTCTCAGGTATCTAGGGAAGATATTGAACCAGTTAAGATTACACAGTAGTTAGTATTAACTGTGATTTCATTGGGATTATTGTGGATAGTGTCCTAGATGTGAGGTTCTAGGTTTCTTTTTCCTTATTATTTAATACATGGTTTGAAAAAATGTTTTTTATGAGAAATATTTTTGATTAATGCCTCCTTCTATTTCCAATCCCAATTATATAAATATTTATGGGTATTTTGGTAGTCCTTGCTTCATGATTTTTTAGAGCATCCTTTATTTTTATTTTATATTGATGATTGGTTGGGGAAGGTTTGAGACATACATATTCCTTCCCATTCCTTTATAGAATACATTTTCTCTCTTGGATGGGGAGACATCATTAATTTTTGGATTTTCATGTTGATGTTTTGAGGTCTCCTGCTCATTTGGAGAGGTTAAGTTCGTTCTTGTGGGAATTATGGGTGTTTTTTTGGAGTTCTTTTTTTTCTCACCTTGGTTTTAGTTTTGATATTTATTTTACTATAATCCATTGGTGATGTCCTTGTTTTGTGATCCAATATATCCAGGGAGTTCATAAATGGGGGAGAGACCCACTGTTGTCCTATTTTTTATAACCCCTTCCTTAGGGTGTTCAGGTGTGAGTTTTGATTTAGATATGGGTGTATACATAATGAATTTAGTGTTTCTTATAGGAATCTATGTTTTCTATTGGTTTTTATCCTTATGATTGGGCTACTTTTGTTATGTTAGTCTTTTAGAATTCGATGATTTTATAAGGACATAAAGGGTTGGGATTGGGATTTATAACACACACCAACCCTAATTTAATAATTATTTTATTTATCTTTTTATTTATTTCACTGTTTTGTAGGTTCGATTATTTTATTTTTTAAAAAAATTAAAAATTTATGAAAAATATATTGGATTCATGATTAGTTTTTAAATGGGAAAACCATGTAATAGTTCTTTAAAACATTCCAAACTCATTTTTCATAGCTACATTATGGTTTTCCAAAATATGAGGACTAATTATTGGTCTTATTATGACTTTCCAAATAGGAGAACACTATTTGGAAAACCATTAGATATACCAAGACAAAAAATGGAATAAACATGTTTTGTATCCTCCAATTAAACCCACAAAATTGACCCCCTCCTCTTTTTCTCCCATATAACATGAATCCCAACTATGAAGGCCCCCTATGTATGACCCATTCCTCTCTTCCTATAATTTATGGTATTTATATTTTGATTTCATTCTGAATCAATGAGGATTGGGATCATCACTTAATTTATCTTCTTTTTCTTCTTCATCGTCATTTTTTATTCTTTCCCCATCATAACCTAGGTAGAATCTAAGGAATTTATGGTAATAATTTCATGTGGATTGGTTTCGTAGGCTTTTTGATCCTCTCTTGGGACCATCCTTTCTCAAATATTAAAGATTTACAATAATATTTCCCCATTCTAAGTCAGTGTATTCATTATTTTTCTTCATGATGGTAAGATATTCATTCTTGGGTGTTCCAAATTACATTTCATAAATTTATGCACATCTTCAATGTTCAAATGAATTTATATAAGTATAGTAATCATAGTTTTCAACAGACATAAATTGATTTCTAAATTAGTATTTATAGATTTCCCTCTATTAATTATCTTCACACAAATACTATTTATTGCTTTTACTTATAAAGGGGTTATGTCAGTTTTGTATAAAGTTCAAGTGTCTTAGTTTTGCATGAAATTATTAATTTTTTATGGGTTAAAAAATTAGTTTTTACGGGGGTTATTTGATTGGTATTTCAGTGGCATATATTTTTTTTCTAAAACCTCATGTTATTTGTATTTGGTGGTTATACCCATATACATAGGTATACATATTGGTAGGATCCATAATTATGGTTGCATTCCGATACAATAATAGTTTCCTCTTTAGCTTACTGCCACATAGTTTTTTTCTTTAGCATGGATCACTGCCCACTAGTGGGCTCACTCCCATCCCCCCTCTAAAAAGCCTTTTGATGGGGAAGGCTTACCATGGGACATATATAACATGCCTAAGACCAATACACACCTGATATGGGACTCTCATAGAATAAATCATGGTGTTTCACTAACTAATCACATCATGACACCCTGAAATCAATAACCCCTAATCCCTAGAACATTCAATTTATTCTAATTAGGGCCCAAGTATATTTAGTTTTGTGATTTCCATAAGTATAAAAGGTTTCTGTATACCCTTTATATCAATTTTTAGGATCCAAAATTGGGAATACAATCTCTCCAACACAATATTGTTTGTTTTGTCTCATTTCCCTATGGTTTTGTTCTTTGATCGGGATCACTTCCCATCGGGGGGAGTAACTACCCTCCCACCTATGAAAATTAATTGTGATTGGGAGTGTGTCTCATGAGACTTATATCCCGTTCCAATGACGCCTCCATACCAGATGTGGGACTTGGGGTAATGGCATTACAATGTGACACTCACTAGTCTTGTCAGGAAAGCTTATAACCCCCATCCCATAATCCCTAGGACATGAAATGTATTATAATTAGATACCAATACACAAACACATACACACACACACAAACAGACACACACACATATATATATATATAAATTTACATGATAATATGTGAGTTTTTACATTTAGACACATACACACACCCACAAACACACATATGTAAATGTATATGAGCTTAATAAGAATGGGAGATTTCGGGGATTTTAGATTTTATACTCAATCATAATTTTAAAACATATTTTATGGTGGATTTTTAATGTTAATTATAACATTCCAGTTAGAATGATTTTCATTTCTTGTTGGCATTTTGAAACTATATTTTGACTTAGCCACGATAAATTTTTTGTTTCATGTGACATTTTGTTAATAGAAATAAGTGTCCTTACTCTTGGTTTCTAAATAATGTGTGATGTTATAGTTTACAAGTTAAATGTATATGGTTTAGTTGTTTAAAATATATTTCATTTAATTTGATATGAAAATGGGTTAAAGAGGTATATATTTTGTATGATAAATTGAATTTGTTTGGATGGGTTTATCAAGGGACCAATTTTAAAAACATATGACCTTTTTGAAATGGGTAATTCACATGGTAAGATGAGTATCTTAGAGTGGAAGAATAAATTAATTATATTTTTGGATTACAACACACTAACTAAACACATATACTTGTAAAAATATCTTGGTTTCATGAAGGGGAGTCACCACTTCACAAGGAAAAGACCAAAAATCCTTAGTGGTTGGTTGGATATGGTTTCATGTATGGGAGAAACCACCACACTAAAAAAACACATATTCCCCTATTTGGATATTGTTCTCTTTGTATATTGACTAATTAGATCATGAGTTGATAAAATGATATATGCTTCCTGTAAACTAAAATAACCTAGGGACTTTCCCAAAATGTTTGATTATAAAAAGGATATTTCTATTGTTTTTGTATTAATTTAAATATTGTTAAATAATATTTTCTATTTCCACTTAAAATTTGTTAATGTATGTTACTTTCTTTAATTTAAAAATTGTTTGAAGTATGTTGTGTGATCCTTGTTTCTAAAATTAGAAATATTACCTCCATTTAATTGATATTTATTTTCAAATTTTTAAATCATATTACTTGTTTTTTTACCATTAACATTAAACCTTATTTTATTATTGTTTATTTCTAACAATAATAATATATTTTTTTGAAAATTAAATGCATGGAACCATTGGTGAAACTGTAATGTAACATTTATGCCTACACCCTACATACACCACATGGTATTTATATACCAAGTGGTTTTTGTAGGTTTATATTTAGGTCTTGGTCACTAAAATAGAAGGTTGGTTCTAATGATGGAGTATGACTTCAGGTTGTGTTGATTAATTAATCCAAGTATATTAGTTATACTTTTTAATGATAGGAGTCTCATCCAAAATTTCCACCCTTATTTATTTTCCATTATTTAATTTTTGGTTCATGATATATATATCTACAATGGGTGATAGATATACATTGATGTTTTTATAGAGGGGGTTATAGGTGAAACAATGTAATTCAATTTAAATTATATTTTCAATTTATAACTTATATTGTTTAAATTTTTATTTTTTATGTTTATTTGATTTGTTCATGGATGTCCAATGTAAAGGTAGTTTATGCTGAAATTTTTATTATAATTAAACATATTATTAAATATTATTCATTGGAAAAAATAATCCCCAAAAATTACTTATGATGACTATGGTTGTCTTCATCATCCCTGGGGGATTGGGGATAACCCTCAGGTATTTGTTTGGTCATCACAGGAGTCCAGTGGATGGATAAAACATTCTGGTTCATGATAGGCGCAATATATGAGAGATCAATGATAAAATATATAAACGAAAGAAAAACATATAAGGAAAAATGAAATAAAGGTAAAACCCATTATTATGATGGTCATTATAATTAATAAAGAGGAATATAAAACCATACAATCAATAATTTAAAATAGGCACCATGGGAGAAACACCCTATGCTCAGTAAAGGATTGTATCCTAGAGATGTTTTATCACCCTATTAGTTCATTTGGATTTCTACTACATCTCTAGATAATGGGGGAACCACATAACTACTTCACTAGCTTGGCTAGTGGTTTGAGACCTAATCCTATCTAGGTTCTCCAACATAAGAATATAGGGTTTTTCTATGTGGTTTATATATACCAAATAACTAGTACTAATTATGGAATTAGATTAATTATTTTATAAATATTTATGGATTTTCACTTAAAACCTAATTAAAACGAATTTTTCATGTCCCATATCAATGACATTTGTCTAAAAAACTGACATCTTAGCCAAAAAAACATCAATTCTAGATTATTATATTATCTATTAAATTCTATGAGAAATATACAAAATAATGGTGATAATAGTAACAATAAGAACAATAATGATGATGATGATTTCAACGATGATGATGATGATGATAGTAACATCCATAACTTCATTAACAATAATTCCAAGTGGGTCTTATGATCAAATCTAATAATATCCTTTTTTAAAAATACCTTGAAATCAAAATTTAGGTTATAGAATTTAATTTTACAATTCTTACTTTATCCTTAAATAGATATGAACATTAATTCATAGATACTTTAATATTAATGAAAGTATTCAAACATCTTTGTCTATGTATGAACATTAATATATCAATATGTATTTAAATGTATGTATGTATAGGTAATAAGTATGGAATTTAATATTTATTACTAGTGTTACTATTGAAAAACATTTAACATTATAAAATATGTTAAAATAATTGATTGTATGAAATTCCTCCATTAAAAAAATATCATTGATTTCTAAATAATCCATATAGAAATAAAAAAAAATCAAGGATAAATTTGTCAATCTTAAAATACCAACAATTCATTCAATATATTTATACACCATTGGCATGTACGGTTATGTAAAATCATGATTCAACTAACATGTGAAATAGAAATACTCTTTTATTTTTATGGAAACCAAACTAAAATCTAATTTTATCTTTAGATATTTAGTAAACACATATAATACTATCATTATGCCTCATCTATACAAATTTATAAGCTAATAAATCAGTGGTTCTAAAATTAAAGGTTCAGGAAAGGTTAAATCCTACCTCAAATCAAAGAAAAAATGTCATAACCAATAATATAGAATAATAGAGACTGAAAAAAGAAATCACATACCCTAGACATAATGAAATCACCAAAAAACGGTCAATCTCGACACCTTATGGATTAAACAACATCATGCATAATGAGATGGTGGAGAAAGAGTACGAAATATTATAGGGAGGATAATGAGGGATAGAAACCATAAAAAGAATGAATTCACTCGAAATCAGAGGTAGAAATGCCTGGAATAACTAGAGTTGTCAAGGGATTCATGTGAAGGTGTCCCTTGGGTTGTTTATAATGGGTGTCGGAGAGGAGTGATTGAGGGTCAATTTGAAGTGTTTAAAGGGAGAGGTATATATTTTGTAAAAATATGAATTTTAATATCCTAGGTACATCATACAGTTATAAAAATAATAAAAAATCTTTGAAAAATAGTAAGACTATGTTGTAGGCCCCTACCGCACGACTGTCACATAGTTAACACTAAATATGATCTAATTGAGAGACATGAATAAATTCATAAAAATCAAAAAACTTCAAAAATAAATTACCCTCACTAAATGACTAATAAAGTAAAAAATAAATAAATAAAATAATTAAGAATGTTAGTTTTGGTGTGTTACATGAGTGGTCTTGGGATAGGGATGTTAAACACTCTAAATATATTTAATGGAAAAAAGTTTAATTATTATGAAAACCATTAAAATATGGTATTAGTGAAAAGAATGTTTTTTAAGAAAATAATTTATAGATATTTATGAAATCTTAATACATGATGGATTTCCAAAAATGATTGATGTTATCTATGTCTAAGCCTCCTGATGTCCATATCCCTAAATTGAGGTTGAATAATTTATTTATATTGATTCACAGCCTTCTCACATAAGTTTTACATTTTTAGCCTATTTTCTCTATTAAGGTCACCGAATTGATATTCCACCTCTAGGATGAATGGTTTTAACTCACCCAAGATTGTCTACATAGTATGTGTAAATGTTCATTGAAAGAAGAAATATGTTCAATATAAAAAATCTTGAATTTTTTTTCAAATGACTACTAGATAAAACGATAAACATAATCATATTGATTAAATCCCAAAATTGTCCAATACTTAATACAACTATTAAATAGTAAAATTGATTATATGAGTTCTCGAACAACAATAACCATCCTTTTCCAACGTCCAAGAACATCGAATAACAAGTTATCAATTTACAGGATATAAAACCAATAGATACATGTATTTAACTATTTTAGAAATAAATTCCAACGTTTTTTGGACTGTTTAAAGCCCTAGGATCATGAATAGATGATTTAACCATGCTTTCATAAGTGATATTGAGTATACTTTAAAATTTAAGCACACTTTTGAGTATTTTTTTTTCATTTCTACTTGTTTTTAAAATATTTTTTGTAATCCTAAGCTAACTGATTTTTTCCCTAGAAATAGTGTTAGAATTTTAATGTGATTTTAAAAAAATAAAAATTATTATTTATCTACCCTAACCTAGAATGGTGGAAGTACTGTAAAATACCACGAGTAAGTGTGGATGTATTTCAAACATTAAAGTATAAAATACTTAAACTTTTAACCATTAAAAATAATATTCTAAAATCTTTTCAAATGAATGTCGTATTTTTATTTAGATAATAATAACCTTGAAATTAATCGATAAAATTACACGTCAAGAAAAGTATCATCAAAATATATTAAAAAAATTATCAAAAAAACATGCAAATAAAAAAAACTATATTCTTCCGGCATATGTTTTAGATTTTGTGGGATAACCATTTATCACTGATTCATTTTTTATATAACACTAGTTATAAATATTCTCTAATGATGGTGAACACATTAAATATTTACAAGGTATTCCTTATCAATATCTATTTTGTTAGACTACGGTGGGTAAATCATTAAGTGTAGGGAAAGAGAATATAATGAAAATTTTACTTCATCAGAAATGGATATTTATAGCTTGAGGTTTCAGAAAATGTTATGTAAATCATCATAGAATACGATTTCAGTACTTGACAAGTGAATGGGTGTTCTTGAATTTATATCCTCAATTTTCTAATAACAAATCTAATTAATTAGTGTAAGATAATAAAAATATATGTTGTACCTTTTGATATTATTGATTAATTTGGAAGGTTTTCATACTTTGTAACATTGCCTCCCTATGATAGAATCCATTCACATTGTATTTTAGGTTTCACATTTCTAGAAATATCATCTTGATCCATATAATGTCTTGTATTGGTAATGATTAGAATTAGAGTTTGATGCTTCCATGGTTTAATAACTAGTTTAGATTCTTGATTGTCAGAATAAAGTGCAATGAGGAAAATTACTTCCACTAATATGTATTTTATGGAAGTATGTTAATGACTTGAATGAGATATGGGAGAATGAATTTTAGAGGAAGGATTCATCAAATTAGCATTTATCAAAACAATAATTTTTATTAGCAATTTCTTGGGTAAAAAGTGACTTGGTGGGGAGAATTTTTCCACCAATAATATCATTGTTCAATATGTAGTTTATTATATATTTATTTTATCTTCATTCTTGAGATTTTGAGTATAAATTTGAACCTATTAAATAAATTTTTATAATGAATGGTCAGATTGTATCGTTTCCTTAACCTTATAGATTAAAATACAAATCCATTGGCTTATTCACAGCCTATTAATGATCTTCCTCACCATGTGTAAAATTTAGATTTTGAGGGAAATCTTTATTTATGGAATTGGAATGCGGCCTGAATTTTTAAATATGGTTTCTTGATATTTTGATGATTGATTGTGAAATGGATCCTAATACAACCTTTAAAGATGGACCTGATTTCGCCATTGGGTTAATAATGGGGAGTTTATTCGAGGGACCACGATTCATGTGATTCTAGATTGTAAATAGAATTTTGAAGGCATTTTACATAGAGGTATGGTTCCTGTATGGTCTTGAGAGATCCTTCTTGTTCCTTGTTGCTGGAAAAATGATTTGAGCTGGCCCAACAAGGCTTCGATGTGAACCATGCATTCCAATCATATAGGGTTTTTGCATGGTCTGGTGATAAGCTATGAATTATTTCAGAATTTTATTGAGAAATTGATGTATATGGAAATTTTATTAAGAATTCAATTTATTTTGGAGAAATGTGGTCTCGATAAACCTACAAATCAATATAGAAAAAACATACAATTCAGTATTGGAAAAAAATTAAGCCATCAGGAGTTCTTCATTGGTGACGAGGTCAAGTTTTTTCGTGGAGGCTTTACTTTGGATTTCAATGGTTATTCACTTTTAGTTTGATATTCAATAGGTTTTGGTCTCATGTGGCTCTTAGGTTTGGTTTTATATAGTAGAATAGTGAGCTTCCTGGTTCTTCATAATCCATTTTCTGAGCATAGGTGTGAATTCATCAGTATTTAGTGGTGTGATTCAGTGAATACAAAGATTATCCTTTCCATTAAAATATGGTGGTGACAAGACTAGGCTGGTGTGACATCCTCTTTCATGTAATACATTGGTTTTCATCATCAAGATCATCTTGGAATGGCTTTACCTCTTCATTTTGCCTTTGGTATGCTTTATTATTTTTAGAGGAAGTGTGACTCAGCTTATCCAGCAAGGGAGGTGAGAACCAGACATTGATTTATAACAGATCAAAGATTCAGAAGGTTCAGTTAGGCTTTAATAGTGGCATATCTAGCTCTAGTGGAAGGATTATTTTTTGGATATCTCTAGATCTAGTTCGGTTTTTCTATATGGTGGTATCTTCATTAGAAAGAATAGATAGTCTAAATAATCAGTGGACCAGGTGATGGATGGAGCTACCAGAGGGTGAAATTAGATCTTCTTGAGGGAGGTTAGATTAGAATCAATTGCATATAGGGGTGCGATAGGTTGAAGTGTTTCTCCATGGTAAGATCATATTAATGGTGACTCATGGTTTCTATAATGTCCATGGGAAGGAGATGTAGTAGCTTACTTGTAGTGACCATGATGAGGATCATGATAATATTGTTTTATATGCTCACTATAGGTACAATGATTATGAGGGAAGTTGAAAATATCAATTAAGGTCAATTAAGATACTATGGGAATCAGTGTGGAAGGTGTAGTTGCTTCATTTTTCTATGTTTGTTCACTTTCTATTGTTTTCCATGGGATCACTTTAACACTATATTAATTTTTTTTGTATTTTGGTCATTTGGTGGGCACAGTCATGTATATGACTATGATTAATTTGAAAAAAATTCATATGCTCGATCACTTTTGAATTTTCTTATAGTATCTTTCTAGCACTTTCAATTAGTATAGTGACCATTATTATGTAGTACAATCACTTGATTCTAATGCGTAGGGTCACTTACGTGCAAACTTTACTACATTTTTAATATAAATTCCACAAAAAAAATATTACCTTATTTTCTATAATAAATTTAAAAAATAATAAAAATACTAAGAATCATAATTTAATGCCTTTGTATAATTTATTCCAAATTAATTTCAAAAGGATCAATAAATTCTAAATCAACTTTTTTAAAAAATAATTTCCATTTTTTTAAAATAACATTCATTTAAAATTTTCAATTTATAAACAAAATCACATTTTTATAAACAATTTCAATATAAATTTAAATTTGTGGGTTTCATTTTATTCAAATAATGAATTAATTAATTAAAATTAAAAAAAAATCCATTAATGATTTTAATTCCAAATTGAATATTCACAATTTGACATAAAAATAAAAAATCGAATTGAATTTCATAAAATGAATTTTGGACGTCTAATTTTAATTCCATGGATGAAAAACATAAAAACAATTAATTGGGATATTTAATATTTAAGTCCCAAATTCACAATGTTCACAAAAATTACTATTAGTCCCAACAATTTGATTAATTTTTTGCCTATTTTCAACTAAAAATAGAAAAATATTTCGAATCTTTGGGATCACATCACTCACCCACACATAATCTATTTTTCTCATAGGAAAAATTATCAATTAATTAAAAAACATTATTATTCTTCATAGCATTAAATACAAAACAATAATTTAAAGAAATCAAATAATTCATCAACTAATTGGTCAATATTCTTATGTAACTACCAATTATTTTAATTCCATTAAGAATCAAATTCTTATTCAATGAGTGAATATGATAGATTTAAGTGAAATTAAAATTTTAATAGGTAGAATTCCCTCAATCAAAATCATATTAAAAAATTTTCATTTTAACACTTCATTCATACTTATTAAATTATATTTTTATAAGTAAATCTATCCCTTCTTGGGTCAATAATCCCATATCTAAAGTGAATTCATTTTTTATGAATTAGCACATTATTACTTTCTATTTTTCCAAAACGTATATGTTCACAACATTGTAAAAAATGACTTATTGTAATGATGAAATATGGTTACTCACACACCAGGTTCCATTATCTCAACGATTCATTACGGGATCCCAGTACCCATTTTCATGCAGGTTGACTGATTTTTAATGTATGTTTTTACGAAGTTTCCCTGAGCTTATATTCAATTAAAAAGTTCAGGTCACTTAAGATTATGTAAAAAATAATATTGACCACACATTATAATTATTTTTGAAGAAATATATTTTCATTTTTCTCTCTATTTCCATAGTCATTTTTTATAATTTCCATATAAATGTATGTTATGTTCAATCGGAAATCATTCACCTCAGTAATTTTAGAATCAATATTATCCTAAAAAACTAGCAATGTATTTTTATTAGGTAGCACACCATTAAAGATCAATTTTCCATTATTTTTTTATTTTTTTTCATGATATATTTATTTACACTCCATCTCTCTAAAAAATAGAAACATAAATGAACTATATAAAATTCCAAAAAATTGAGGTTTTGTTTGTTTTTATTTTTTTAATAATTTTTTGTATTTTTCATTTTATATTTTTTAAAATGTAAAATAAAAAATTGATATTTACATAATAAAACTAGATTTTCCATCTCCCGAAAACATATTATATACATAATTACCATTAGATTATATCCAAAAAAATTTCAAGAAAAAAACTCAAAATAATGTAAGCTGCATGACCAATTTGTGTGGAAGAAGAAACTAAAATGTGATCTATTTAACAGAAGAAAGGAGGATCCTGAACTAATCAAAGGGTTCCTTATGTAAATTTTCATAAAAATGATTTATCTTATGGCACATTACCATAATTTTATTCCATGTATCAGCTTCATTGTTCTTTACTACACCATATAGAAGAATGTTAGTCACTGTATAAGGTCTGGTAAGTTTTGAACATTTTTATTAGGAATCATATTCCTTCATGAAGAGTGAAATAAACCTTTGTCTCCTACTTGAAAATATATCATCTGATTTATTCCATCATGGAAATAACTAGTCTTCTCTTTTTTAAATAGTTTTCTTTCATGGGATTCTGGTCTTATTTTATCAATAGCTATCTTCTATAGCTAATTTTTTTTTCGGACGGCCAAAAAATTTAGTAAATTGAATTCATAGCTAAACACAATTTTTAATCCATCATAATAGATAGTTTATCGAGTTATTATTCCCCTAGGCAAGGTTGTAGTGATATTAAAAAAATTTATCAAATTTCCTTAATACATCTCTTTTAATTCATCATTTTATACATTAAATAAAATAGCTTTCAAATTAAACTCATTTCCAAAAATAGTTTAAGTTTAAAAATATTGAGTTTATAAATCCTTCTTAATAGTACTTGGTAATAGAAACTTATAATGTATTATTTAGAAATAAATAAAACATATAAATAGTTCATAGTGAAATCTACTTATTCATTATGATGGTATTTAACTGATTCAAGGATGTTAAAATTCATAGTTTATTTACCAAAGGTCATGTAATGTGTTTATTCATTAATATTTATTTTATGTTTGATAGTATTGAGAAATGGTCTTCTTAACGTGTTCAGGGAATGATTATTAACCTTTTATTCCACCATTTTTATCATACATAAATCAATAGGGAATATATATCACTGTAAACTTTCCAAAACATCTTATAAAAAACCTACTAGGTATTAAATGAGCCGGATGTAGATCTAACCAACAATTTGGATGGGTTTGAGTTATCATGTATGTTTAGATAAAAAACCAAGTAAGGAATTAAATTAATTAATACTCTTAAATAACATATTACATGGAATATATTAATCTATCCTATGGTGAATGGGATATAAAATATACAATGATCATGGAATTTGTGGGCATTTTTGAGGATACAAGTACAAATGAAATTTACTTAAACATAACTTTTTATTGATTGAAAATTTTCTTCTTTCAGGGAACATATATTTAATTAATTTTGAATACCATAGAGTTTAGAAGATGGAATCTGATAGACGGATGTTGATTTCCACCTTTTTGGACATTGAAATCACCCTTTTTTGAAATGATTCTTCACAATTGTTTTTAGTTTCATTCATTATTATAGAGAATAGTGTTTAGTGTTGAATTAATCCTTTTATCTCATCATTCCAATTACCGTTATTCACAATGAGAATTTTCAAAAGTTCCTCTTTTAATGGTCATTTTATAGTCATAAATGCTTATCGTTTAGTGGTTTTTTTACCTCTACATTATTCTCTAGATGATAATTATTCACTTATCTCTAGATCTAGATCACTCAAAAGAGTAACAGAACTACAATTCCCTATAGGTTTATGAAGGGATTGTGTAGGAATCTTAAATGATATATTATTTATTTCATTGATTTCTATTAGGATTATACCATTATACTTCATAATATCTTTCATTATTTCCTCCAGTATGGGTTCTTGAGATTTCTTGAGTTGTTAGATTAAAAAAATTTAGATTTCATTCATTAAACTGGTGGATGATGGAAATTTTGTTGGAAACCTTTATTAAAGGGTGGTCCCAAAATCTGTTGGTTTATATCTTCATATTGAGTGTTGGTGTACACTTTTCTTTCCTAATTATAGCTGTGATGCTTCTAGCATGGACTTTAGTACAAATATTCATAACGTTCTTGAACGTGAGGACATCAATTGGTGAAGTGTTCTATAAAATGATTTTCTTCATATGGTTGATATGGGTAGGAGTATGTTATTTCTTTAAATCATTCCCAATACTAATGACGGGTCTATAAAAATTCTTATTTAATTTCATAAATATCCTACCATAGCTGGACACTCCTCGATATAGACAAATACTTATGGGGGATAGATTATCATAGTTAATCATAGGTGGTTATCTCTTGGGGTTAAATGTTGTTGATCCACTCATTATCTTACCCTTCAAGAGAGAAGGGAAATTCCTTCTAGAAGATCTGAACGTTGGTGTATCCTCTGGGTTTGTAACTTTTATAGATTTCACCAAATTCTCACAAATTTATGTTTGAAAATTTTCTAGAAAATCTTGAATCTAAATGAAGTGACATAGAATTCCATTTTTAAGCATACAAGCCTGCTGGTTATTCATTTATAATTGTCATTTGATGTTATTGAAATTAGTGTTATACAGTTCCTTTAAAGTTATATATAATTAATCTTTATTATCTTCTATTTTTTGTTTCCAAAACTGACTCTAGTGTAATAATAATAAGGGGGTGAGGAGTTAGTAAATTGAATCATTAAAAACTCTCTTTTCACTTCCTCTATGGTTGTCAAAAAAAAAGTCTAGCGATAATTGTTTCTAAAAATATAGATCAAAATAAATGAGGTGAGATAAAGTTGATTTAGTCACATATTTCAATAATTATTGAACAAAAATAAAACAAAAAAACATGCCTCCCCAATAATAATTCCATGTTTGAGGAGTCTCCAATTATGGGGTTCTCAATGAAATAATTATTATACGGTGAAAAATGTATTAGTAGTGGCACATAGGTTTTCACCAGAGAGTATTCTGCTATGGGTGTGTTCTAATATATTTTTCTATGTTCAATATGTGGAAATAGTTTGGGGGATTGAACTGTATTGTTTTTTAATTCAATTTTAGAAGCAGTGGATTCACCTTAGATATCCTGTTACTTACCCTATTAAATAATTATTATGATTTTTACTCCCTTTTACTATCTTTAATTGAATAAAACCTCACATAATTACAATTTTATAAATCTTTTTGTTTAAATAGATGGATTAAATGTTCAATGAACCCTCCAATATCCCCTAACCTAGTAATTAGAGATCACTAATTATTCTTAAGTCATCCCACTGGTCACAATCATAAGAAATTGAGATGACATAATAGGCCTTTTCATGCCTTCCAATAAAGATGGAAATATAAATTCAATGAAAATGAAATAATAAATCTCTTATTTCTTAAACAGTTTTATTAAATACATATATTAAAAATTAGATTAAACATTTAAAATAAAGAAATCATTGATAGTGGGATATGGGAAATCTCCTTCGCTCTACCACTAAGGGATTTTTCTATCATCACCTGAGTTATTACAAAAATTAATTTATGTAATGAAGAAATTATCATCGACTATGTACCAAAAATATCCTTCACGAGGAATCTAAAGAGAGAAATATAAAAAAAGAAGAGTGAATTATTTATATAAGAATGATCAGGAATCCTTTGTGTACATCAAAATTCTCCATGTGAGTAGCATTAATTTCTTCAATTTCTTTAGGGATGTTCCTCAATTCATTGTAAAACTATAAATTCTTATGAAACATATACAAAATTGAGGGTTTGGGTGATTCAATTTAGTGCTTCATTAGTTCAGTGAAAAATTATACTCTATTTTTTTTATTTCTGAGTGATGCACATGTCGGATGGATCTTTACTGATCCAAGTGGGAATGAAAATATTCAATCCTACTCCAAAACATGGGCTTGGAAGTTTCCACATTTAATAGAACAAACTTTTTTTTACATTTCTCTATGGAACATGGACAAAAATAGGGTTATAATGGTGAGGCAAGGTGCTGAATCTTCATGTACTACAATGAGACCTATATCAAATCATATGGTGCGCAAACTCCAATGGATCTGAAACTAGTTCTTTTAGGAAGTTCATGGTCTACTATTGGACTTTGGGGTTGAACATAGAACAAAATGTATTGATAAATAATGGAATAATTAAACATCGTTAGCCTTATATTTTGTTTCAACTAAGGATGAATGTCATAGTTCGTTTTTTGAAATTGGTGGCTTGGTTTTTTTTGGGAAATAAAAATATATGGAACATTGTAACACCCCAAGCTTCCACAGTACACTTCTCTTTGAATAATACAGTAGCGTCTGGTGTACGCAACTTCGAGTTCTAACACACACCACAACCAATCAAACTATCCATTATGAACATTAAACCCAAATTTTTGAAATATAATAAATTTTATCTTTCAAAATGGACTTCATTTTTGGATTCGTAATATCTAAATTATCCTTGGGTAAATTTTTATTATTTTTCTTAAAACTATCAATTTTTGATGAAGAGTGAAAAATACTGAGTTATATTTTAAAACTAATTTTTTTTAAAATAATTAGTCAATTTTTTTTATTTTAGCTCAAAATAGACACATAATACTTATATAAGTCAATTTAATTCATTAGAGTCAATTTATAATAATTTTAGATATATTAAAATTTTATAGAACTTTTCACCGTCTTTCACCCACCTTGTATTAGAATTTGAAAATTCACATAAAACATAATTTTACCGCTTCTATGAGTGTAATTTAGAAAATATGGGAGATGTGGTTAATATCAAGGAGTAAAATGTGGTTTAATAAGATAAAAATAATTTTGTGTGAATAGTAACTTTTTTACTTTTATTTACCATAGTTAAAATTAAATAGGGTAATTAAGGGTAAAAATGATATTATTATTACCCTAACACATGTACTAATTCTATTGGATAAGTATAATTAGACCAAAAACAACCTTTGGAATAAAATATGAACCTATTTGGTCCACTGGGATTTGATGAGAACATTTATTATTATATAATTCAAAGAAGAGTTAAAAGAGTTAAAATCCACGTTTAATAAAAATAATTTAATATAGGTTTATACATAAGATAAATTCGTTTATAAATATTAATTATAAAGATACAAATATTTCCTACATTATGGTATTTTATTTTTAATTTTAAGACATTAAATAATTTAATTTATTTATGAGACAATGGTGATGTAGTAATTACCTAGTTAATGAAATAATAAAATAATTGCTATTATAAATATCCAAATAAATGTAATTTCAGACTTTTTATGAATTACACTAATTTAGTAGGTTAATATGACATATTAGGTTTGGTTAGATGAATTTTTGTCGATGAAATAATGCTTGTATAAATTTAGCAAAAAACAAATTCCAATTAGTTTCAAAATGGACATAAAATAGTTTTTAAAACAAATATTATATTATTAATTGATATAATGGTCATAAAAATATAAGGTTATGACAAAAGACTTATATAACAATATATATGACATTATTGAACCAATTTGGTTTCGATTGGCAGTATATAGTATGTGTATTTACCATATTATATAAAAATACAAAGAGACGTGGTAAATGTCAAACTATGTAACTAAGAGTTAAATCTAAAAGATAAGGTTAATATAGTGACCCAAACATGTCGAAAACATATTGGTTGAAATTATTTAGACCCATACCCATCTCATCCTTTAAATAAATTATGTGGACACATTATAAACTGAATATGAATTTATTATAAAATAATACTTTATGTTTTTCATAAAGAGCCCCTCCTCCCCCTTATAAAAGGACACCACTTCTAACCCATTTATCACACTTCTCAAGCCTTCTTTCTCATCTAAACTCTTGCCAATTAATCTCCCTATATACATCTCCTCCTCCTTGAATCCTTACCTTAGGTAGAAGGCACTTCAAGAGTCCTTTGGGTTCAAACCAAAGGGAGTTACGCAAATTAAAGTTAACGATTTCTCTTAACTTCTTTTCTTTATTTTACTTCTCCAACCGCTAAACTATTTTTATTCTTTTATTCTGTAACAACACAAGTATAATCAATATACTAAGATGATTTTATGAGAAGTATTAGAAATACAATTACACACACCTCCATCTAATGGGTGCGGAACATAATGTTTATTTGGATGGTTACCAAACACCTCACGAAACGATGATTGTTCAATTATCTCCTTCTGCCTTTCATTGTGGCCATTATGATGGAACTATAATTAAACATGATATTCATGATATTTATTTCATATATAAGCTTATTTAATTCCATTTTTTAACATAGAATTATTCGTTTCATGTTGTATATATATACGATAATTTCAATTTAGGAAATCCGGACTACCGCCCCCTCAAAGGAATATGACTTGTTCATAGCATACATGGAATGCATAAATAATGGTGTTAATGAAATTAAGTAACATATATAAAATATTATTTTATACTGGAATAATAATATACGTATTTATCATTTGTTTTTGATTCCATTTAAAAAGAAAATTGAAATGGAAGTATGGTTTTTGCGTACGTACAGATTACCGTCTCCACGAATGTGATGAGACTCATTTCCCATCATATCCATTCAAGAATAATTTTCATTTTATGGTTAAAAATAATGTTTAATGACATAATATAATTCTTTATATAAATCAAATATATCATATTCATAACAAACATGGCTTACGTAACCAAGCATATAAAGGAGAATGAATCAGTTAACACCAAAATGACGATAATACTGAAAGGAAATATTAGAAGATCATATATGATATCATATTAATGTATATGATTCTTGTATAATTTAATGAAAATTATTTCACCATTATATAGGAGATTAACCTACCCTCAACCAAGGTAAAGTACACGGTAATGGTTAATTTTACAATCTCTTCATTATCCGAGATTGTTTATATGTAATCATCTACTGGGATCTCATTATCATCCACATCCATGTTTCCTAAAAATGTAATTCAAAACATTCTTAATATTTTATAGACTATCAGTTAAAGTCATTTATACCCTTGTTTGACTTTTTATAATATGTTTATAAAGGATTATTTCCGTCATTTTCCAAATAAGGTCATTTTTAACCTTTTCGACATAATCTAGGTAAGAATGTCATTTTTTACTTATACGGCAGGTGAGGCTAATTTTTTCCATTATAAAATCGTCGAAGATTACCATAAAAGATTATAAGAATATATTTAAAGAAATTGTTTTTTTATAATTATGTGACTTTAAAATGATTTCAAAAAAGAGATATTTCTCTCCAATAGTTTTGATTTCATCTATGTCAATATCCTTTGATTGATTTTAAGCTAATTTTAAGTTGATTTATTATGATATAAAACATCCATATTGTATTGAATGTTTTGTGATATGTTTGACAGTGGATGCATTATTTTTATACCATTCATGGTTTAGGGAGGAAGTATTGACATTTCGTACTCTATTTTTAATATGATTTTTGTTGTTATGTTTAAACCTGTTCATATGAGGAATGCATTGGACTTAGTAAGTGACGTGTCGAGACCGCTATAGCTCCTCAATGCATCAGTAGGTCTCACGAGACAAACTAGTGTCTTGGAACAAGGCCTTGAAAAAATCATATTTGTAGTTTTAGCACGAGGTCTTGATTATCTGGTTATGATAGTTTGTCATTATGCATTCCATCACTATGAAAGTGGTTATTGATATTGCATGTGATTATTCCACTAGTAGAATATCCTTGTTAATAAGTAAATTAATTTATTTTATTATATTTTTTTCCATATTATGCTGAAGTTAATGTTCAAAAGGATCTTGTTTTAGTTATACATTGACTTAAATGTTTATGAAAATTTATGAATGTTTCCACTATATTTTTATCCTTAATAAGAATCTGAGATCACCCCTTTATATGTCTTATTTTATCCAAGATGTGAAGAAGAATTTTATGACTGACATGCAGAGATAGTTTGAGGGGATATGAGTGTGGACTTTGGAGACTATGTTGTATTATTTCTTCACTTTATGATGTAATGTAATACTTATGAATTTATATAGTGTTTCAAGGCTATTAAACTAATCAGTTTTCGAGACTTGATCTTTTGTGGTCATGCCAATGTTATGTACTAATGCACCGAATCTGGGTAACTGGGGTCGGGGCATTATAGTTGGTGTAAGTATAATCTTAGTACAAAACATGGAAGATATAATTAGATAAACTCTAATTAGAGAACATAGACCTAAGATGGACTTTGAGGATTAGTATATAAGAACTTCCTAGAATTTTAGTATTGTAGAGATTTTGTGATTTTTTCGAGCAATACATCCATGTTAGTACACGAGCTGGTAGAGCTGGCTCTGGAATAAATGTACCTTGGGTTAAATCCTGAAAACTCCACATTATGCTAGACTCGAACGGGAACTGGTGCACGACAACGGGCCTTACTGCACTCTTGGTTACAAATCTCCTGGGGGATATGCTTAGGATAATTCTCATTTTCATTAAAAACCATTATGAAGGGTTTATGAGTATATACATCCTCAAACAAAACATTTTTTTATGATTATGGATTATATCAATAAACAGTTCAATTTATGTTATGTGTTTTACAAGTTTGAATTATGTATTTTGATTCATAAACCAATCTAGTTTATGCAACTGTTTTGAAATGAAACCCAGTGTAAGGAATGGAAACTATATCAATGAACGAACTCCATGTAGGGATTTCCCTCCTGCTCAAGATAATTATATTGGAGCTGGTGATTCAACTGGTGTTGATCATCTTATCACTATACTGGGACAACTCACACTAGTTATGAATAATGACCTTACCCGTATGGAGCACCCTGATCCACAAAGTGGAGGATCAATGTTATACCGCTTCATGAGGTAAAAACCACCAACATTCAATGGGAGTACAAATCCATTAGTGTCTGAACAATGGATAAATTCCTTATAGAAAATATTTCATGCCCTGAGAAGTAGTGAAAAGGAAAAAGTTATCATGGTAGTTTACCACCTCACTGGAGATGCTGATCAATGGTGGTCATTGATTTAAAACACAAAGGAAGATGATGGAGTATCAAATGTGGAATGGAGGGATTTTAAAGACCTTTTCTTAGAAAAATACTTTCCTCGTGACCATAGAGCAAATTTAGAAAGGTAATTTCTGAGTCTGAGGCAAAACGAGGATGCGAATGTCACAAAGTATGAGGCTAACTTTACAAGGTTAGTGAGGCATGCCGCAGATTATATACGTTCACCAAGAAGTATGATTTATCATTTAATTGATTGGTTACAACCGTTTCTTCTTCAAGTATTAGTCTCACAATCCTTCTCTTCATACAAACACATTGTCTCATGTGTTATCATGATAGAAAAATAATTCTCTAAGACTTATAACATTAATGAAAATAAATAAAATAAGTGATCTACAGATCACAATGGAAATGGATATAAGGGGAAGAAGGGAAAAGTTGAATATCCATCCTGTAGTAAATGTGGGAAGAAACACCCTAGTACTTGCTTGAAGGGAATGGGAGTCTGTTACACGTGTGGTGAAAAAGGCCACCAAGCTTGTGATTGCAAGGGGAAGAAAGAAGCTACCGATGTTCAATGCTACAATTTCTTGGAGATGGGACATTATGAAAATGAATATCCTAATCATCAGTGGAACTCACCTCAGAAAAGACCAAGGGATCAAGGACAAGCTTATGATATCACTACTACTAAGGTAGAAGCTCCGAAAGACGTGGTGGTAGGTAATTTAATGGTTTCCTAAAGTTTAGAAAATGCATTATTTGATTCTGGATCATCGCATTGTTTCATATCTTCCCAGTTTTATAGGAAATTAGATACTTACAATTTGATTTAACAAGGGAGTTGTCCGTTAAAACTTATAAGGGATGTATCATCGCAACAATTTTTTGTGAATCTTGTCCCATTATAGAATATAAATGTTATTTATCTGCTGATCTCATCGTTATACCCATGATTGAGTTTCATAGAATCCTCTGTATGGATTGGATTTCAGACCATGATGAAAAGATTAATTTTAAGAAGTAGGATGTTACATTTTTTGATTTTGATAAAGAACACCTTATCTTTAGAGAAGAATCATCACCACCTAATTCTTATCTAGATCCACCCCCAGTAGCTCAACTAAATTCAATTATTGGGGAGGAAGAGAATGAAATAACTGTGGGTGAAGAAAATAATGTTAAAATATAGGATGTACCTATTGTGAAAGAATATATTGATGTGTTTCCTTAAGATTTACCTAGACATCCTCCAGAACGAGAAATTGAGTTTTCCATTGATTTAAATCTTGGATCAAGGCCCACATCGAAGACCCATTATAGAATGTAAACTATGGAATTAGTGGAACTAAAGAAACAACTAGAGTAATTGTGTAATAAGGGATTTATTCACCCTAGTGTTTCTCCATGGGGATCCCCTATCCTTTTTGTTAAGAATAAATATGAATCTATGAGGTTATGTATCGACTACAGGGTGATCAATGCTCTAACAATAAAGAATAATTATCCCCTGCCTCAGATTGATGAATTATTTGACCAACTACGTGGAGCTCATACTTTTCAAAGATTCACCTTCGATTTGGATACCATCAGTTGTGTGTGAAGAAGGAAGACATTCTGAATACAACATTTCGAACTAGGTACGAGCATTACGAGTTCACAGTAATGCCTTTTGGATTGACTAGTGCACGGTCTGTCTTTATGGATCTAATGAACATAATTTTCAAGGAATATCTCAAAGCTTTTGTAGTGGTATTTGTTGAAAATATGTTGGTATACTCCAAAAGCTACTAATATCATGAAAATCACTTTCGCATTATCCTAAAGACTCTTAGAAGACATGAATTATATGGGAATTTTAGAAAGATTGAATTCTGGGTTTACGAGATTTCTTTTCTTGGCCATATTGTCGTGAAGGATGGAATCTCCACTGATCATTCTAAGATAAGAACAATCCATGAATGGCCAGCCCCAACGAGTATAACTAAGGTACACATTTTTATTAGTTTAGCAGGTTATTATCAACGTTTCGTCCATAATTTTTCCCGATTGGCTAACCCATTGACAAAAGCACACACGAAAAGGGGTTAAATTCATTTGGAAAAAAAATAGTGTGAATACTATTTTGATGAACTAAAGAGAAGATTATTCAATGCTCCTATCTTGACTCTACCATCGAGGAATTATGGGTTTGTTATTTATAGTGATGCTTCAAAAAAAGGACTTGGTTGTTTCCTTATGCAGAATGATAGAGTTATTACATATGCATCATGACAGCTAAATATTCCTGAGAAAAACTATCTTACTCATGATGTTGAGTTAGAAACTGTAATCTATTCTTAGATGATAAGGAGACATTATCACTATGGTGAAAATTGTGATATTTATTCTGATCAGAAGAGTTTGAAGTATATTTTCTCACAAAAAGAACTCATCATGAGGCAAAGTAGATGGCCTGAACTACTCACAGATTATGATTGCACAATACACTACCACTCGGGGAAGGAAAATAAGGTGGAAAATTCTTTGAGTCGAAATAATCATGGAGTATTGAAAAAGATGAGAGTTGAAAAGGATCTTATATACATGGATCTAGTAAATGTGGATATGGGAATAACCATGGAAGGTGAAACATCAATAATTTTTCAAATGGTTGCCAAACCATCATTACAAGAATGGATAAAGAGTTCTCAGACCGATGATGAAGAATTTCAAAAGAATATTAATGTTCTGAATGATGAGAGATTGAGTGACGATGTGTATGAAGATGGAATTTTGAAATTTGGGAAGAGACTTTGTGTTCCCGATATACCTGATCTAAAAAGTGAATTGTTGCACGATGCTCATATTTCCAATTTCCCTATACACGCTGGGAGCACCAAAATGTATATATATTTGAAGGAACATTGTTGGTGGGACAACATGAAGAGGGAGATTTCTGATTTTGTTTCAAGATTTATGGTTTTTCAATAAGTGAAAGCTAGAAGGAAACACCCTGGAGGAGTCTTGCATCCTCTTCCCATACCAGAGTGGAAATGGGACAATATTACGATGGACTTTATCAGGGGACTACCAAAGACTCATAGAAGGAACAATGCAATATCGGTCATTGTTGATCATCTTACCATGTTAACAGATTTTCTTTCTATAAGAGAAGATCTACCACTTGAAGGTCTAGAAAGACTATATATTAATGAAGTTTTGAGATATCATGGAATACCCTTATCGATTGTTTCTGATCATGATCCATGTTTTACATCAAGATTCTGGAAAAGTCTTCAGAAAGCCCTGGATACTGAGCTTCATTTGAGTACTGCTTACTACCCCCAAACTGATGGACAATTAGAACGGACTATTCAAACCATAGAATACATGTTGAGATCTTTCTCACTTGACTTTAAATGTATGTGGGATCAATATTTAACTCTTGTATAATTTTCCTATATCAATAGCTTCCATTCAAATATTCAGATGGAACCATAAGAAGTGTTATATGGAAAGAGATGTTTCACACCAACCTATTGGGATGATGTTGGTGAAAGAAAACTTGTATGCCCATAACTTGTGGAGGAAATGATGGAAAAGGTGAAGGTAATCCAAACCCACATCAAAGTAGCTCAAAGTAGGTAGAAGAGCTATGCCAATAACCGAAGAAACGAATTGGAATTTCAGGTAGGAGATCATGTTTTCTTGAATTTATATCCATGGAAGGGAGTTATATGTTTCGGTAAGAAGGATAAATTGAGTCCCTGGTACAACGGACCTTTCGAAACTCTAGAATGAATTGAGGTTGTAGCTTACCGTTTGACAATACCGCCAAGTCTCTTCAAAGTTCACGATGTGTTCCACATATCAATATTGAGAAAATACATTCCTGACCGAACGCATGTAATCACCTATGAGGAAGTAGAACATGAACCCGATCTGTCTTATTGCGAAGAGCCCGTTATGAATCTTGATACCAGAGAACTAGTTTTGAGAAACCGGAAGACTCATCTGGTAAAAGTTCTTTGGAGAAACCATAAGATGGAAGAGTCAATTTGGGAACCCAAGGAACTTATGAGGAAGAACCACCTGATTCTTTTTATGCAGTAATATTCTTGAAATTTCAAAGAAGAAATTATTTGAAGGAGGGTAGAATGTAACACCCCAAGCTTCCATAGTTTGTTTCTTTTGAATAATAAAGTAGCGTGTGTTGTACGCATCTTCGAGTTATAACAAACACCACAACCAATCAAACAAGCCGTTATAAATATTAATACCCACTTTTTGAAATTTTATAAATTTTATCTTTCAAAATGGACATCATTTTTCGATTCCGAATATCGAAATTATCCTATGGTGAATTTTTAGTATTTTTTTGAAAACATTCAATTTTTTATGAATAGTGAGAAACACTGAGTTATAGTTTAAAACTAATTTTTATTTAAATAATTATTTTTTTTATTTTTTTTATGTAAAAATAGACACATTATACCTATATAAGTACAATGTAATTCATTGGAGTCAATTTATAATAATTTTATATATAAAAAAATTTTATAGAACATTTCACCGTCTTTTACCCACCTCTTATGAGAATTTGCAAATTCACATAAAACATAATTTTATCGCTTCTGTGTGTGAAATTTCGAAAATCCAAGAGACGTGGTTAATGTCACGAAGTAAAATGTGGTTCAAAAAGATAAAAATAATTTTTGGTGAATAGTAATTTTTTTACTTTTATTAACAACGATTAAACGTAAATAGGGTAGTTAAGGGTAAAAATGATATTATTATTACCCTAACACATGTCCTAATTATATTTTATAAGTATTATTCGACCAAAAACAACCTTAGGAATAAAATATGAACCTATTTGGTCCACATGGATTAGATTTGGACATTTATAATTATTTAATTCAAAAAAGTGTTAAAAGAGTTAAAATCAAAGTGTAATTACTAAAACATTTTTAATATAGGGTTATACATAATATAAATTTTATTATAAATATTAATTAGAAAGATAAAAATATTTCCTATATAGTGGTATTTTGTCTATAATTTTTAGACCTTAAATAATTTAATTTGTCTATGACACAATGGTGATGCAGTAGTTACCTAATTAATGAAATATTAAAATAATTGATATTATAAATATCCAAATAAATGTAATTTTCGACTTTTTATGAATTATAATAATTTTATATGTTAATATGACATATTAGGGTTGGATATAGGACTTTATTTAGAAGTAATATTGTTGTTATGAATTCAGAAAAAAAACAAATACCAAAAACTGTCAAAATTGACAGAAAAGAGATTTTAAAACAAATATTATATTTTTAATTGATATAATGGTCCTAAAAATCAATGGTTCTGCCTGAAGACTTATATAATAATATATATGCCATTAATGAACCAATTTGTGTTCTATTGGCCGTATATAGTATGTTTATTAACTGTATAATAAAAAAAATACAAAGAGACATGGTAAATGTCAAACTATGTAACTAAGAGTTAAATCTAAAAGTTAATGTTAATATAGTGACCCAAACCAGTATAAAATGTATTGGTTGAAAGGATCACGACCCATCCTCACCTTATCCTAGAAATAAATTAATGTGGAGCCATTGTAAACCGAATATGAATTTATTATAAAATAAGACTTTAATTTCTTCTTAAAGAGCCCATCCTCCCCCTTATAAAAGGACACCACTTCTATCAAATTCCTCACACATATCAAGCCTTTTGGCTTGTCCATCCTCTACCCAATTAATCTACCTACATCCCTATTCTCCTCCTAGAAGCCTTACCTTAGGCAGAAGGCACTTTAAGTGTCATTTGTTTCAAACCAAAGGGAGTTTCCAAAATTAAAGGTAACTATTTCTCTTAACATCTTTTCATTATTTTACATCTCCATCCTCTAAACTCTTTTTATTATTTTCTTTTGTAACAACACCAGTATCCCCAATATAGTAAGGTTATTTTATCATATGTATTCTAACTACAATTACACACACCTCTATCTAATGGTTGAAGAACATAATGTTTCTGTGGATGGCGATCAAATGCCCCACGAAATGATGATTTTTCAATTATCTCCTACCGCCTCTCATGGTGGCCATTATAATGGAATTTTAATTAAATATGATATTCATGATTTTTATTTTATATATAATCTCCTGTAATTTTATTTTATATCAAACCATTATTTGTTTCCTATTATATATATATACGATAATTTCATTTGAGGAAGTGCGGACTACCACCCCCTCAAAGTGATGTGACTTGTTCATACAATACATGAAACATATAAAGGATGGTTTTAATGAAATTAAGTAACATATATAAGATATTATATTATACTGGAATAATAATATAACTATGTATCATTTGGTTTTGATTCTACTTAAAATGAAAAATGAAATGGAAGTAGTGTTCGTGTGTACGTACGGATTACCATCTCCACGAACGCGATGAGATTCATTCCCCATCATATCCATTAAAGACTAATATTAATTTGATGGTTAAAAATAATGTTTAATGACATAATATCATTCTGTATCTAAATCAAATATATCCTATTCATAATAAACAAGGCTTATGAAACCAAGCATATAAAGGAGAAAAAATTAGTTAACACCGAAATGATGATAATACTAAAAGGCAATATTAGAATATCATATATGATATCATATTAATTTATATGATTCATGTATAATCTAATAAAAATTATTTCAACATTATATAGGAGGTTAACCAACCCTCATCAAATGAAAAATACAAGGTAAGGGTAAATTTCACAATCTCTTCATTATCTGAGGTTGTTTATATGTAATTATCTTCTAGGATCTCCTTATCATCCACATCCATGTTTCTTAAAAATGTATATCATAAAATTATTACTATTTTATTGAATATTGGTTAAAGTCATTTTACCATTTTTTACTTTTTATAATATTTTTAAAATGGAATATTTCATTAATTTTCCAAACAAGGTCCTTTTTAACCATTTCGATAGATTCAAGGTAAGAATGTCATTTTTTAACTTATACGACACGTGCAACTATTTTCCACCATTCTAAAATCGTCAAAACATCCCTTACAATCTTATAAGAATATTTTCAAAGTAAATCTTTTTTTTATAATTATGTTACTTTAAAATTATTTCAAAAAAGAGATATTTATCTCAAATAGTTTTGATTTCATCTATGTCAACATCCTTTGATGGATTTTAAGCTTATTTGAAGTTGATTTATTATGATAAAAAACATCCATATTGTATTGAAGGTTTTGTAAAATGTTTGAATGTGGATGTGTTATTTTTATATCATTCATGGTTTATGGAGGAAGTGTTGATATTTTTATGCTTGTTTTAATTCGAATGTTTATGTTATGTTTAAACCTATTCATATGAGAAATGCATTGGACATAGTAAGTGACGGGTGGAGCCCGCTATAGCTCCCCGATGCATCGGTAGGTCTAATAACATAGACTAGTGTCTTGGAACAAGGCCGTGAAAAAAATATTATTTGTATTATAGGCAGAAGTACTTCACTATTTGTTTATGATAGCCTAGCATTATGCATTCCATCACTATGAAAGTGTTTATTGATATTGCATGTGATTATTCGACAAGTATAATATCTATGTGAATAAGTAAATTAAATTATTTCATTTTGTTTTTTCCATCTTATTCTGAAGTTCAAGTTTAATAGGATTTTGTTTTAGTTATACATTGCCTTAAATGTTTATGCTTATTTATAAAAGTTTCCACTACATTGTTATCCTTACTGAGCATCTGAGCTCACGCCTTTCTATGTATTAATTTTCCCAGGATGTGAAGAAGTATTTTATGGCTGACCTACAGGGACAGTTTTAGGGTATATGAGTGTGTAATATGGAAACTATTTTTGTTTAGTTATTCACTTTATAATGTAATGTAAGACTTATGAATGTATCTACTGTTTCAAGGCTACTAAACTAATCGGTATTTTGGGACTTGATATTTTGTGACCATGCCAATGTTATGTAATAATGCACCGACTCTAGGTAACTGGGGTCGGGGAGTTATAAATATTTTATGATTTGATCAAGAAATTGGCATAAATGGAAATTCAATAATGTATCAAATTTATTGGGGAAAAATGTAGTCTCACCAAACCTAAAAACAAAATTTAACGAATAAAAAATTTAGTACTGAACACAATTTCAGGCCATCATGATTTCTTCATTACATACCAAATCATGTTTAATCGTGGTGCCTTTGCATTGTCCATCAATGGTTCTCTATCGGTTCTTCGCCTATGGTTTGGGATTCAATAGGGCTTGGTATCACTTGGGGTTCTTTTTTGATTTATATAGTGGAATGAAATGCTTCAGGGTACTTCTTCATCTATCAATAAAGAAAAAGTATGGAAATAATATTATTCTATAGAGAACATTTATGAAGGTTTTACTATTTTTTTCCACTAAAATAAAATGGTACTAAAACTATAAATGGAATGGATTCCACTTTCACAATGTACTTCATTTTTATTTTTCATGGCCATATAGGTGCATCTCAATCTATTTATCAAGCATTCAATGGTCTTTTGGATTTTCAAGGGTGGCCTGACTTCTCTTCTATAGAAGGTGTGAGGAGTATCGACATTAGATAATTTTGAAATTTGAGATTTAAAATGTTTTGACTAGCTTCAAAAGTCGTGTAGATATATTCAGTGGAAATATTATTCTTTGGCCAGTTCCATATATGGTTTAGGTTTTCTCTTTGGCCGCATCCTCATTAGAGAGCAATGGTAGTTAGAAAAATGGGTTCATTGGCTAGTGGTTGGATATTCCATAGGGAATGTATGGATCTTTTTGTTTTCGGTTAGATTATGATCAGTTTCATTTTAAGGTGCAGTAGGTTCTAGTGTGGTTTCATGATAGTTTGATAAGGAAGGTGGCTCATAGAATCTATACCGACCATGGGAAATCGATGTAGTAGCTTACTGGAAGTGATTCTGAAGAGGCTCATCATAGGTTTATTTTTAGATGCTCATCGTAGCTATAATGATAATGATGTAAGTTGAAATTCTCACTTGACATCCCTTAATTATTGTGAGGAGTAGTTTAGTAGGTGAGGTTATGCCATTTTTTTGTGTGTGGACACTCCCCATTTTTTCACATGCTTTCACTTCTACCCTTTATTAACTAGTTTATTAGAGTGTGGTCAGTTGATTGCCTCAGTCACCTAAGTGTCCATGTTTCTTTCACATTCATTTTTTTCACAGTCGTTTAGGAATTATCTTGTGGTCTCTTGCTAGCACATGTAGTCGATATAGTGACCATGATCATTTAGTTTTGCCATATGATTTAAAAATTTGTGGTCACTCACATTTAAACTTTTGGACTTTCCACATTTTCAATCAACATTACACAAATAAATTTTTATAGTGAAATAATTTTTCATATATCAGAAATTATAAAAACAATTAAGATTAGGAGTTACTTTATCTACAATATTTTTCCAAATTAAATTCTAAGTCAATCAACCATTTCAAAATCATATTTTTGAAAACATATTCCCATTATTTTAAAAATCAAATTCATTTCAAAAAAAATTATTTCAAAACGAAAATCATATTTTTGAGAAATTTTTAATTTTAAATTTAAAATAATGGATCTCGTTTTATTCAAAAACTGAATGAAAGAATTAAAAATAAAAAAATCCCCTTAAAAATTAATTTCTAATTTCATAGAGTTCAAAAAAAATCTATTTTATCTAGGAATTTGATTAAATTAGGGGCCATTTTCCATGAATAACATATTCCTTTTTGAAAATTTGGACTCACATAAATTAATTATACCTTTATTAATCATTATAGAATTTTGATTACACAAAAAACATGGATTTTTGTCCTAAATGGGTCTTCATGGTAAATTTACTATTTAGTCACTATAAACACATATTTTGATATGGAACTGTGGAATTGTAATTAGGCTTCTTATGTACCAAAAATGATGATGGATTTGACTTAGTTTTTTGAAAATGGTGTTTTTTATAATAATTGAGGGGTTTTTGAAATAATTTATCCAATGGATGTTATGGGATTATGTGATTAATTTAAATTTTACAAATTACAATTATGTATTGAAATATATCTTTTATATCATAAACAGGTATTTTGGGGTTTTTTAATATGGTGTGTGTATGTGTTAAAATTGGAGTTGGTAAGACCTTGTTTTAAAACCTCTATGTTACACCTATGAATGTAATGTTTCTTTATTGGAAAATGAAGGGGTTTCTCAGAGTGTTTGTATTATGTCGAGAACATGGTTAGGAATTATGGAAGAGGAAAGGAAACACTTACTATGTTGTGAGTTTGGATGTATGAATGCATTTCATACTTGATTAATGCTAACTAGTAGGTATATATATGAAATATTGGGTTTTTATGTATTAATGATCATTAAATTTATATCTTTAATATGGTATTATTATGGTTGTGAACGTTTCCGATAGATTTTTTAAAAAGTGATATTTTTAGTAATATTTATTTAAAAAATGAAAATTTGGTTTTAGAAAAACAATACCTTGAGATCTTATTATATTAAATTTTGTAGGATATGCAATGAATTAAAAATAATATTTTTTTGGAAAATGAGATATATCTAATGTTTTAGACTAAAAATCGGTTTGTTGTTTTATGATGATTATAATCATTTCATTTGAAATTAATTTTTCATGGATCTTTTTTAGATTATTAGAGATATTGTACTGAGTTTATACTCAACCCATAATTTTAAATTTTATTTAGCATGTAGATACTATGAGAAATGATACTGGTATATAAAATATGTCATGCTTTTTTGGTGAAGAGTCATAGTTATGATTTGGACATGTGGAATGAAAGATAGTTTATAATGACCTAAACTTAACCATCCCATATTTATAATATTTTTTTAAAATATTTCATTAATTTTATTATAAATAACTTTTCTCTTTATAGTTATTTAAAATTATAAAAATCCTAAACAAAAAAACGCATACATTTCCAACCAAATAATCATTTTCCAGTAATCCATCCTCCTCAAGTAATAAAAACAGTTCATTCAATGATACAAGAACATATACAAATCATTGAATTTGTAATTGTTCTTACTCATCCTTAATCCCTATAATCAGTTGAGAATAAGGGATGATCACATAATTCTTTGTAAGGGTTATAAAATAAAGATAAAATAGTTTATTCCATTAAAATGCTTGAAAACAATTGAAAAATAATTTCGTTTAAACATAAAACCATGAAAAAATATAAAACATACTTCAAAACATGAAATAAAATTCTCTTCTCAAAATTGTTTTGTAAATAAAACTCATAATCATGAATAAGGAAATGATAATATGTTTACCGATGTAGAAGATAACTCAACTCCATAGGTTTTTAAAAATAGCCACAATTACCCCTCATCAACACTTGTTAAAAAACAAAATATTTACAATCCTAAAAATAATGAAAAGAGGTATCTAACTATTAGGAAACAATCTAGAAAAGTGAAATCAATATATCTGAGAGAAGATGGTTTTAAACCTAAACATAAGTTCAAATGAATATTTTAGTCTATAATTGTTAAGGACTGTCAACATATGATACTGAAAACTTCAAGAACATATTTATATAGATTTATAAACCTATACTTCGTGGAATTTATGTAACCAATTTTTTTTCATTCTATTAGATTTTCTTATAAAGATAATAGAGAATATTCCTTCCTTAGTGGTACCAATAGTTTATTCACTATGGAAAATAATAGTGTTTTTTCTCATTACCCTCCTAAAAATGTCTCTGCTTTCAGCACTAAGGAATAGAATATTACTTATGAAATTTGATTCTACAATGCCCATATGTTATACTCGTTCATTTATTCGAAAAATAAATATCAGTAAAGGATAAGTCTTTAGAAAATCATGGACAACATTAACATAATAATCCAAGATCCTTGGCTTATTCATGGGGACCGTAATGATATCTTATGTTCTAGTGGAAATATGGGTGTTGTTTCTTTCAATATATCTAGATGATAGTATAAAACCTAAACTAAAGAAAAATAATTTGATTGAAATTAAATAAGTTGGGGCGGTGTACACTAGGTATTGAAGGAAAAAATTGAACTCTTGCGAACAATCTTGTCCGAAACATCAACAATGAACAAGACCTTAATAAATGGGACCATATTTAAATTATTACTCTTTAAAATAAAAACTATAATAGAAATATAATTTTGGTTAGCCTAATTACTAGAAATTACAAAACTATTCTTCCTTTCATGTTTTGAAACTCCAGGTAACTCCAACCTAGTTGTGGTAAAAAAATTCTTAATCAATGGAATTCAGATCACTCTAGAAATGATGTGTTTTATTGTGTCCAAAATCTAAATATTTTAAATTATAATCTCAAGGGATGGTACAAGGAAACCTACAGAAATATAAAAAATAAAATTTCCTCACATAAATGAAACCCTAATCAGATATAGGATGAATTAACTAATTCATATATTTTCGTGGATATCCACTAATAAATTGAGCTTACCTCAAAGTTGAATTCCCTACTCTCTATAAAATAAAAATGTCAAAAGGATATTTTCTTGGTAAACTATATAAACTATGGCGATGGGAATAATAAATTTTACAACTCTCTTAAAAGAAAGAGGAAATCTTTCAGATCCCACAACATCATCAAAGATGATGGTAGTGTCATTGATAATGAGGAATCCCTTACTAATCACATTATTTCTTACTTTAAAAACCTCTTTAATGGGACTAAAAACCAAAAAAAATACATTAATGAGGATATCATTCCAACTATTTTATTAATGAAGATAACATTTGGATTACCATACCTTTATTGATTTTGGAAGTAATGTAGTTGTATTTAGTCTTAATCTTGACAATTCTCTGGACCCTGACCATTTTACCAACTTATTTTTTTTAAAAAAATTGATGTTATCCAACTAGATGTGTGTATATTGGTTAAATCATTTTTCCCATTGGAACCCCCAAACATGGTCTTAAAGCACAATTCCTTACCCTAATCCCCAATGATAAAAATTACTCTGAGATAATCAAATTTTGTTATATATTCCTCATCAAAACTGTCTATAAAATTACTATCATACTTCTTTCCAATATAATTTCAACAATTGTGAATAAAATTGTCTCCTGGGATTATTTTGGGTTTTTGAAATGTAGTACCATTCAATAATTAATTATCAAAACATTTGACTGTGTCAATATCCTAATGAAATTCAATATAGGTGGAATCATTTCTCAGAATCTTGATATGTGGATGTCCCTTAAAAGCATGGATCATATCTCTATTTACAAAGTTCTTAATTGTATTGGATTCAATGATACTTTTGTTAACTAGGATACAGCTCTATTTCAGTATCCTAATATTTTTGTTCTCATCAATGATTCTCCCAAGGGATATTTTAACTCTTCAATGGGAGTTAGATAGGGATATATTCCCTCTACAATCCACTTCTACACCACTAAATATTTTATAATTAATATTCTCAATCACATGGTGGGTCACAAAAATATTAATCACATACATTCTTTGAGGTATATTTCTATTCCTTACCATCTCTTTTATAAATATTCCATAATTAATTTTTTTCATGGAGGAAAAAAAATCAAAAATACAAAGGTGGCCCTTTACCACTATGAATACGTTTCAATGTAATCCATTAATTAGAAGAAGTCATTTTTCTACTTTGGGAAGGGCATTCCTATATTAATAAGATTTCACATTATGTTGGACCTAGGATCCATGTCAATTACTTACTTTGATTCCTAATTGTTTTGGGGGAAACCTAATGATAAGTATTTCTTTAGGGTTTATTACCAATCATAAATCATATTTTATAATGGAAAGGGATGACCCTCCCAATTTCTGGAATGATTTTCATTGTAAAATTTACCATCGTCTCTATATTTTTATATTCATTTATGATATATAAAGGGCATATAGATATTCTTAAAATCCTCAATGTATATAAATTTTTTTATACAGCAGTATCATTCATGGAAGAAAAATGGCCATAATTCCTTGGATGAAATGTTGTTAGCCTCTTGATAATGATGGCATGTGAATCAATAACATCAATCTCTATAATGATGCTCTCCAAGCCACTTTCACTTGTAATCTTATCAATGGTGACTCGATTCATCTTTGCTTTCATAGAGATGGATTTAATGGTAAAATGAAATGGTGTATCCTTTATATTCTGTAATATTCTATTTTTTATGCCCATTATGTTCTCTTTCTCATTCATTATGTCATACTATATATGGACTAAAAACATTGAGTCCTCTCTTATTATTTTTCTTGAAAACTGTACAATAACTCCTCTTATTTATCTAGTGAATTATCAATATCTCTATATGGACCATAAAATATCCATTAATGATTTCTTGGATATTCCCAATATGGATCTCGAACGGGATATTTGGATCCTAATAAATAATTATTCCTTTTCTCATAATGGTGACTTCTTAATTTTGAAACATACCTAGAATGGAATTTTAGAATAATTTTTTTTTAATGATAATTTTGTTGATTCCAACAATTATTTCACCAATATTAAATGATTTTATAATACTTGGAAAAGGCCATCAAGCTTGACCCTTATTAGGATGAATTCGTATAATATAATTCCCACTGATGATTACTTACAATTTTTTAGTATTCCTCTTTCTTCTAGGTACAATATTTTCAACCAATATAGAAAGGATGATAATAATATATTACTATCATGTAAAACTAATTATAATTTAGGAAAATATATCTTTGATCTCCTTAATGTCACACAGTTGGTGACATCCTCATTGTCTCTAGAATATAGTTCCTTACATGTCTACATTTATCTCTTAAAATCAATAACATGTTCATTACAACCATTTCTAAAATTATACACTCTATATAGTATGAATGTAATTAACATATTCAAAATAAATCCCCCTTTAGTATATTGTAATATCTCTTGAGAATTACCACCATGGCCAAGGAGTATAACCCTCTCTAATATGGTTATTACGCCAATTCATACCATAAATTCACTATATTACAGACGTTGTCTATTTCCAGCACATAAAAATAGTTTACATGCACTTTTTAAGTCATATAACACACTCCTATTCAAATATGGATAAAAATTATTTTTTATTGTGCCTCAAAAAGAAATCATGGTACTTTGAGTTGTGGTGATTATTTCCGTGATCAAAATGGAAGGACCCTCATATGTTTCTATGGTACATGTTGAATCTCTTCATATTTGGAGGCATAAATGCTCCGCATTATAAATTTGGTTTCTATTTAAATGCATAAAATTATAGAAACATATTTTTAATCAAAGAGACTCCACCACTGTTTCTCAAGTTGTTCATAATGGTCTGATACATATTTCATAGAAACTCATAGTTAGATAGTTGAAATGTCAATTTTTCTTTTTTAGCTCTAATTACATCATCACCCATGTTTAACAAGAATCTAACATGGTGGATGATGGGATCCCTAATAAAGGAGTCAACAAAGGTCTCAGATGGTTAAATTAAATACTAGTTTGTGTGATTTATCTATCTTTAGATATATTGTAATAAAATCCCCTCTTTCAAAATAGTGAATTTTTTTAGTTTTTTCAATATTGGAGTCTTCAACTCTCCATAAAAAGCATCAAACTCTTAAAAATCATAAGGAAATGATATGGGTTTGAATGTTAATTAAGAAGACTTTTAAAAGATATGAAAACATTACATGTTTATAATATCATCAATTTGCCTTCAAATACAATCCTTTACATTTGAAAACATTAAAAAATCACTTTTCTAATTAAATAAACAATTGGTTTCATGAAATCCAAATATTTCCATTTAAAACCAATATTAAAGCATATAAATACCATGAACGAATCTTGGGAAATCATATTCATCACCCTTTCATACCACCCTTCCAATAGAATAACCAATACTTTTATTTCCATAAAATCAGACACAGGTACAAAATCATTACTATTAATTCACTCTTTGATCCATTCTATATATTTATTATTTCATAATTAACATTATATCATTATTTTTATTATTATAATTTCTCAAAACATTATTAGGTCATATATTTTGATGGTTGTTTTTGGACCTTTAACTATTTTTAAAAATTAAATGATGACGTAATATTGATAAATTAATTAATTAGTCATTTTTAAATTATTATTTAATTATTTATTATTAATTTATACATTATTTTATTCATATTATTTTTTTGGTTACATTTTTTATAAAATATATTTTATGTTTTTATGTAATTTTTACCTTTATTTAACCCCTACTAACCTTTAAAGAAGACTATTTTATATTAATGTTTACCTATACATGGATCAAAATAATACCTTTATATAGAATTATTTACCTTATTAAAATAGATTCGTTTCCTTAACATTACTTAGAAATCAGTTACCTTTATGTAGCCTAAGATTATATAATATACCTTTAGATGAGCCTATTTGTTTGATATATATAAGTAGATTAAAGATTACTTCCATGATGTTTATTAAATATATGTAATTTACATGTTAAATTTAAGAAACATCAATCATGATACCTTTATATTGCATGAAGATGACTGATTTACCTTTATACAGCATGTAACACCTACCTTTGCACAACATCCAGCTATTAGATTTATGAAAATTTTATCACTTACCATTATGTAGATTGGATTATCCATCCCTTAACAAAGAATGAAATCTTTTATTTTATAAGATACATTTTTTGTCTAAATTTTTTGATATGTTGATCTACTACACAATCATGTTAGTTTTTCAATGAATTATTAATTTAATAAACACTTACTAATTACATAGATACTATATGAATTAATTTTATAATATTGCATGAAACTTTATAGAGGATGGACATGTCAGGGTGGATCAAAATACATGATTTGGACTCTCAACATTGGTAAAACTTGTTCACAACACTATAGTAGGGGTGATCGTGGTCACAAGAGTTTTTTAAAATTTCCATGAGTATTTCTACGATGTAATATAATCTATAGTATATTCATGATTTACAAATAGGATTAGAGATAGATTATATGTCATGGATGGAATTATGGGTCAACTTTCATGAAGCGGGATTCATTGATTTGATATAGATTTTTCTTTCAAATAATTATATGATTCTTAAGATTTCTCTTTCAAATTTTTTAAGAAGATGAATGAAAATCAATCATATCGAATTTTAAAAAGTATTTCAAAATGTTTTAAATGTTTAATCATTTATTATTTTAATGTAGATATGTTTTTGCATTATAAAATGTGTAAAATAATTCATGAAGGACTTCCACATGAACATATTATTGTTGGTATTTTAATGTAGGTTATTTGAAATGCATGAATGAGTTTTTCATGGAAAATATATCCTCTATCTCTCCTTATGAAAATTATCATTTCTATATTTTGGATAATATCAAAAGACTTATATTCTCACTATTTGTGGTTTTTATCATTGAAATTTATTATAAAGACTCATGGGAATAAAATTAGAGTATATGTATGTGGATATTATTAAAACATAATGAGGTCTAAGCCTAGTAGAATGTAACTATGAGATGTGACAAACAAGGATACTCTTTTATATACTGCACTGCAATGTATTATACAGATCCCCTAAAGCATTAACACATTTTTCTCTTGAAATTGATTCTTCACCATGTATCATCACCATAAATATAAATAAAGGAATTATACCACTATTAAAATCACTAACATTGTTTATATGTAACTGCCAGCATATTTTGTGACATTGTGTGGGGTTATCATGGGTTTCCTTACTTTATTATTATCAGTTATGACTTATCATTATAATTTTGGGTATAGGTCTAAACACATAATAGAGTAGTATTTATTCACAGTTAAAATACCTGGTTCCACTTATCATAGACAATAGTAGAGGAAAATAAATCTAATTTATGATTCTAGGTTGGGTCTTCTCCAGTAAAAGTCTATGATTTTGTATGAACCTGAAAAATAAAATTCCTATTGGGTTGTGATGCTGGATATGAATATTCCAAGATTCAAAGATTAGTTACTTGCCTCAAAATTTTATTAGTCTAATAGTAAATTCCATTTGTATATATGTTTGAGAACACTGAATGGTGTACATAGGATCACTTTTATCTGAATTAATTTTAAAATAATTTTGTACATAATTTAATATCATATATTTAATTTTCATAAAATTTTCATATTAGTTGTGGTGAAATTATTTATTTCTCATACCGATCACTTTCCACATTATATGTTTAAACTCTGATTAATTTTTCTGAACGAAAATTCACCCAACCTCTTTTCCCTTACCCCACCCTTTCGATACATAAAAATTACCCAATGTATTAAAGAACTATATACGAGGCTCACCCTTCCATAATATATTCTAACGAAGAACCATATCATGAAACATAATCAATAATTTTGAATATATCATCATAAAAATAATTTAAACATCATTTTCAATCTATAAAAAATAAACTTTTAAACCATCCCATAACATCTTATTATTTCAATGAAACCATAGTGAAATAAATTTCTTGAAATGTGCTTGTAGAAATTTTATGAGAAATACATTAAAGAAAAAATAGTAATTTTTTTGAAGGATAATATAATTACTCAGCTTAGATCGCCCAAATGAAACCTGGTCAGGGATTCTACCTGACCTCAAGAAAACTAACCCACATGCTTATGGCTTCTGGATTGTGGGAAGAGCCTAAAGTGATCATGGGAATTCTATTCCATAAATAATAAGACTATGGATTTTCTTCTCAATATACCAAAATTTTGGTATGAACCATATTTATATCAAACATCCCAACAATAAATAGAGATAAAATATTGATTCCCACAAGCCCCTATAGTCAAAAATAGAATGCAGTAAGTAAAAAATAGAATCAATACTAAATAATCTTAGTACACATCACAATAGAGTAAAAGAATGCTATAAGATGATGAAAATGTAATTGAAGAGTAGTAATAAAGACTCACTACCCATACATTTGGACAACCACATATAAAAAATAAATAAATTTAAAAAAGAAATTTAGGTTATTCTTTAATCCATAAGATTCATCACATATATGTCCTCAAAACATATCTGACCTATCTTGTTTAATCAATCCTAGTCCTCTTATGATGATAACCCTACAAATAGTGATGGTTTCTCAGGTACCAAAGTGCCATGGACACCAATGTAAGGTGTCAGTAAAACATAATAGGTAACCACCAACATGGTCCCGTAAATAAACATTAAATATAGTGTTAATAGGTGATATTCTCAGAATAAATAATTATACTAACAATGAAAGCATAAATATTCAACCACAATGGATTCTTATGTCCTATGTAGCCCCATATATTAACCCAAACCTTCATTGGACAATGTTAGAGTGTCTTGGAGCATTCCATGTAATAGTTACAACTAATTTCAGGACCAAATTTGATTCTTAGGATTGATTCATAAGAATTCCAACATAACCTCAAGTGAAATACAAGGAGTATGTCCAAGTATTTCTAAACTCAATACCCCATGATCCTAATCCAAGGACTATGAATAATGGATTCCAACTCGAATAAAATGAAATTTGAATCCAATAAGTGTGTCATAGTATTTTAATCCTAGATAACCTATATTATAAATCCAAAGATTTTGTCTAAGGTATTATAATCAGGTGTCAGGAACCAAGGATTGATCCTGGGATCATCTCCTAAGAATCCCAAGTATCTCAATATATATTGGCGGTAAGTTCACCCCACCATAACCATCTCACATTTATTTTTCAATCCAGGATTTAGGTTCCACCCAATAGTCATCACTACCCATGACCATAAACACCCTCACAAGGGTAAAATTTCCACTAGGGTACCCAATGGGGTATCCAATATCCCACCAAAGTTTGGACACCTCACAAGGGTCCCTCTATCCAAAAATTTCCTCCCAATTCAACACCCATCAGTCAGAGGGAATAACATCCCTCAATATTATCAAAATCACATCAAGGCCTCATAATAATCCTATGGAAAATATCATAAGGGATATGGACTTAATCCCATTCTCTACCCAAATCACCCTAGGTCAATCCTATCATTAAACATATCTGTAAGTCTCCTAGGGGTCTACAGAACTAATTACTCTTTTCTCATTGGGGAATAAATTCTCACCTCACTTTAATATTATTAATCTAATGTATTTACAATATCTCATGGTTCCACTAAGACTTACTAGGGGCCTCATTCCCATATAGACACATCCCTATACTCATTGTTCACATGGAAACCCATACTAATTTATACTATGCTTACATTATCTAATTAAAACCCTAATGTGGTCTATGTATCTTTTGAAATTAATTTATAACAATGGCCTCAACCATCGTCGAATGAGACAATAAAAATTACACACAATCAATGATCTTGGAACATTGTTTAGATTACATAGGGATTTCATTTTAAATGAAAAAATTACATAAATTAAATGTTCAAGTAACCCTTTGGGTAAAGGCCAAACATAAAATTCCAGGAATAAATAAATAATGCAAATAACATCTGAAATTTACATGGGACCACCTACCTAAACCAAGAATCCATCCTTTAAATCAGCCAAACTATCCTTGTTGAATCCCATCCAAGCATAACCGACAACTATCGAAATTAATTTATTATTGTCAGCATCAAATTAATTACACAATTTACAATTAATTATTCATTTCAATTCACTTTGGAATTATCACCTAATTACTCACATATCTACAACCACTCACCAAAACCACACAAAAGAGGGTAGAAACAACTCATCTAACACCACCAAATATATGTTAAGAAAAAATAAAAAATCAATTTACACGATTGATTAGTTAATTTAATTATATTTCACCCAAAACCTAGGGAAAATCCATAGAGTGATAAATCTCTATCGAATTGATGTGAGATGACATGTAGATACATTTGTGACACATAATCTTAGTATGATCCATGGAAGGCTCATAAAAAACTAACAATTAAACCATGTTCCATTGGAATTATAACCAAAACCCTAAACTAAGGAACTAAGATTGAGATAATGGAAAGTTAAAATAAAATAAAATGAAAAATAAGGAAAATTATCCCCTAAAAAATTAATGAATATTTCATAAAATCACATAAAACCAAGTATAATAAATGTTGGAAGAAGGGTGTTTCTTGAATGGGATATGAACGTCTAGGGGAGAAAGAAAAAATGAAGAGGTGTTTAAATGGTAGTAGGGGATAAACCATAACAATTTACTTTTTATCAAGCTACATTGTTTTCCAAAATATGCTCCAACCATTAAAAAAGAACTTTCCCGTAAAAATCATTCATATAGATGGGACACATGTTTATCAAACTATATTCCAACCATGAAAATTTAAATTGTCTTTGTCAAAAAAAGTCATACGATTTTTCTATAACCATGTGAAAATATGAACTCAGCCTCCGGTCTAACTAACCTCACATGGTTTTCTATAAGATCTATATGGTTTCCCCTTTAAAGTGTTCAGCCTATGTATGATAACCATGTATTGGAACCCCAAAATTTATATAATTAATTGAAAAGTTACCTTTCCTTATGGTTCTATATTATTTCTCCTAAACTGTGCACATAAAACCATGAAACATGTATATAATTCTCCAAAATATTTAATAATTCTACTCATAGCTTCAATAATATGTATAAGAACACGAGTCACCTCTCGAGACTCATATAATATAAAAAGTCACCAAAAGATTATCTAAATCATAGATTATTAATGATAATCTAAGTTCTCAAAATGAACCTCCCACCAAATGTAAAAACACTAATTTCCCCATTAATTTCATAAATGAAAAAGGTACGGGGTTTTAAAAAAACACCACCTCTGTAACTTTCATCACAATGAATTATTCATGACCTTTTAACCATAAAACCTAACATAGTCAGGTTGAAAATTAATGATCAAATTGTTATATTATATTCACAAAAGCTGAATGGGCTTTCCCTGTCCAACTAGGAACACACAGAACACTATTCCCCAACGCCCTAGACATCACTCATTACCATCACTATAGCAATGATATAAAACCCACTGATGCATTAAATCATCACACTATAACAATAGATTTACTCCCAAAAATCTTCCTAAGAACATCTAATACATACACCATATTTTGAACTCAACTTATGGTTTAATTCCATAGTGGAATCCTCGACCAGAAAAAACTGCCACCATGGTCTCATTTGAGAACCAGTGCTCCTCTAATCTAACTTATTTTCTGAATAAAGAAAAATTATCCCATAATTTATGGAAATGTATAGATTCTATCCAATATCAAATTTTAATCTCAAATATGTTTTTTGACATGGGAATAAATAGATTGAATTCACATCTCACAGCCATTCATATGGCCTCTCGACCCTCTGATGACCAGTATCAATATGCCCATGAACATACCAATATAAGATATTAACTCTATAAGCCACACTCTATCCATTACCACACTTAATTATCATACGTAAACATCATTTTCATACTTAAGTCTCAACCAAAATGGTCAACTCTACCAATTTTTATCTCATGGGAACTCCATCCTCAACAGTCAACTAAATTCCACCTAAAATGATGGTCGCACCCTCCAGTAGTTAATGGTGAACTCCTCGCTATATATACTCCCTTATACATGTCCTCGAGAAAATCCTTAATAGGTTCCATCATAGAAGAAATTTTACTCCTCATAATCCATGCTCATCTCATCCCATAAAAAACATATATAAGATAAACTCCAAGACCGATCATGCCATTAAAACAAGCACATTTCCGAAAAAAGCATTAACACATGAGGTACTTCTCAATATCATCGCACCCCAAGTAGGATCTAAATAACGATGTAGATTCTCAATATACAAGAGGGGGGTGAATTGTATACTTTAATAATTTCCTTAAAGAAGGAAAGATCTAAGTTTAACAGAGTTAAACTATGAAAATTCACAACACCTATAACACCAATTGGAGAAATGGAGAAAAGTATGAAGTTACAAACTTCAGGTTCTATGCACTTGCTTAAATCTGGAATGTGATTCCGAAAAACAGGTTCCAGAAATATGGATCCGGAAATTGAAACTTAACTACAGTTTACAATATGATATTCTACCTTAAAGCGTATAGAATCTAAATGAATCAGAGTACAAGTTTAAAGAAATATAAGAGAGTTATACTTTCTTTACAATAAAAAATTGCAGTGGAAAACAAGTAATAAAACTACAAGTAACAAGATATAAATCTTTTAACCCAAAGAGAAGGGTATCCAACAACCTTGGATAAAGTTCCTTTGATTTATACTTTCAAGCAAGTCTGTCTTACCCAAACTAAGGTAATCCCTGGATACGAAGATCAAAGTCTCTGTTCTGCTATCCCCGCAAGCCCTCAACTTCAAGGTAGTTGGAACCTATGTCTTCTTCAGCAAGGAAGCCCTCAAACTTTAAGGAAGTCGGCACCTCTGTTTTCCTATCCCCAGAATCCCACGAATGTAAACACCAACATTTGGAGTCGCACGAAGCAATCTGAATGAGAAGTTCAGTACGCACAAAGCATGAAAAGATTCTCTCTCTAGAAAACACCTTAGCAGCATGTGGTCTCTACAGTGATGAACTTGTTGTGGAGCTCTATCAAATGATCTCCAATTTATAGGCTTTGTTGGAACAGTCGGCTCCCTCCTCTAATGGTCATACATTCCTTAAATTTTGGAGGGCCATGTACACGTGTCAATAAACCAACAGTTAGAAAAAAACAGAATGGATGACGTCGTTTTATAACAAAACATGTGTAACTAAAAGCACGACATCATTTTATAATGAAACAAGTGTATGCATAAGCAAAACTAAAGTTCGGAATGTAAACAAATAGATGTTCGGAGTCTAACCAAAATGAAATTCGGAGTCTATAATAATGAGATATTCGGATTCTGTTTTATAATAATTCAGAACCTGAATTCTATTGGAATTCATAGTCTGAATTTATAAGGAAATTCGGATTTTGGTTTCACTAGAATTCAAAATAAGAACTTACAATGTTTGGAGTCGAACTAGTAAAAGTCCAGAGTCAAACTCATAAATTTTAGGAGTCAAACTAGTAAAAGTTCAGACTCGAACTAATAAAAGTTCATACTCAAACTAATAAAAGACCAGAGTCCAACTAATAAAAGTTTGGAGTCGAACTCATAGAAGTTCGGAGTGGAACAAATAAAAGTTCAGAGTCGAACTCATAGATGTTCGGAGTCGAAATTAGTAAAAGTTCAGAGTCCAAAATTCAGAGTTGACCTTTTTTAAAGTTCGTATCTAGAATTCTGAGTAGAACTTAATGAGAGTTCATATCCAGAATTCGGAGTGGAACTTTATTAGAGTTCGTATCCAGAATTCGGAGTGGAAATTTATTAGAGTTTGTATCCAGAATTCAGAGTGGAACTTTATTAGAGTTCGTATCCAGAATTCTGATCATAAAACCGAATGCTTCATACCATATCATTATATGATTCCGAGGTTTTGGGTATGAATCAGAATTTTATACTTAAGAAAAATATTTCTATGTATAAGGAAATATAGGTTAGGGTTAATTTCTTTAAGGAAATATTCCTTATAGAAGTAAAATATAGATTTTCTTAAGAATAAGGTGTTTGTGATTTTCAAAACAAGAAGGAATGTAAAAGTAATAAGGAAAGACTTATTGACTCAACAATCTCCCCCTTTTGGAAAGCACTAACATCCTTATAAAAATGAATACAAGACTTTGAAAATTTTAATTTGACTTTGAAATTAAAACTTATCTCCCTTATTTCATGGATGATGATGAATACAACTAGCTCCCCCTTAGGCCTTGAAACTATAAGGATTGTATTCTGAATTTACGGAGTGGAGTTTTCATTATCATGGGAATGAAGAACTTCGTAATGAGGACCTCCCCCTTTCTTTAAGGATATATTCACTTAGAAATTTTTCCTTCTCCATTTTAATTTTTTCTTTCTCCCCTTTTGAGTAGTTCTTTTTCTTCTCCCATTTTGTGATTTTCAAAAAAAAGTTAAGGGAATGGAAAAGAAAATATGGTACTTGAAACATTAGTATATATCAAGATACAACCAACCAAAATTTTCATTAGAGTTGAGAAAATTTTACAAGGAAAAACAAATACAATAAAAGATAGGATTTGTCTATTTTTCCTCCTTTTCCTTCGGAATATGCTTATTCAACAAGGTTTTCAGTTTCTTCAAATCTCTTTGATCCTCCTCAACTTGCCTCTCTAATGCTTTTATCCTTTCATCTTGAGCTTCCAAATCTTCTGCCTGAGCCTTCATGGCCTCTTCCTGTAACACCCGAAACATTTATGTGAAATATTTTGTTTTTATGTTATATTAATCATTAATGGAATATTTCACTACACACAAAAATAGCTTGGCTTTCTTTACACGCAACTGCGGCCTTCCTTGATAGCTTGTGTCGTACGCAATACCGAGTTTCACTAAACAATGATATGCTATTAAAATATTATTAAAACTACCCGTTATGAATAGTAATAACCACTTTTTGAAATTTTATAAATTTTATTTTTCAAAATGGACTTCATTTTTGGATTCAGAATATCGAAATTATCCTAGGGTGAAATTTTGGTATTTTTCTGAAAACTTTCAATTTTTGATGAATAGTGAAACCACTAATTTGTAGTTAAAAAACTGAATTTTTCATAAAACATAATTTTACCGCTTCTTTGAGTGGAATTTCGAAAATACAAGAGACACGGTTGATGTCAGTAAGTATAATGTGGTTCAATGGGATGAAAATAATTTTTTGGTGAATAGTAACTTTTTACTTTTTTTACCACGATTAAAAGTAAATAGGGTAATTAAGGGTAAAAATGATATTATTATTACCCTAACACATGTCATAATTCTATTGGACAAGTGTAATTCGACGAAAAACAACCTTAGGAATAAAATATTACTATTTAGGCCCACTTGGATTAGATTAGGACATTTATTATTAATTTATTTAAAGATGGGTTAAAATAGTTAAAATCAAAGTTTAATAAGTAAATAATTTTTAATATGGGGTTATACATAAGATCAATTCGACTATAAATATTCATTAAAAATATAAAAAGATTTCCAATATAATGGGAGTTTATTTATAATTTTTAGAAATTATATAATTTAATTTATTTATGACACAACGATGATGCATTAATTATCTTATTAATGAAATATTGACATAAGTTATGTTATAAATACACAAATAAATGTAATTTAAGACTTTTTATGAATTAAAATAATTTTCTAGGTTAATATGACATGTTAGTATTCATTTCAGTAACTTTTTTCGAACTAATCATTCTGTTATAATTTTCACAAAAATCAATTACTAAATAGTGTCAAAATTGACATAAAATAATTTTTAAAACAAATATTATATTATTAATTGTTATTTTATTCCTAAAAATCTATGGATCAGAAAAATGACTTAGATAAGGTTATATATATTAATAATAAACAACTTGGGTTTTGTTTGGCTTGTTATAGTAATTTTATTAACCTTATAGTATAAGAACACAAGAAGACACGTTAAAAGTAAAATTATTTAACTTAATGTTAAATCTAAATGATAATGTTAAAATAGGAACATAAACTTGTTTAAATTATATTGGATGAGAGGATTTCGACCAATCCCCACCTTAGCTTCGAAATAAATCAATTTGGAGCTATTTAAAACCGATCTTGACTTTATAATAAAATAATATTTTTAGTTATTCATAGGTGCCCCTCTCCTCCCTTAGAAAAGGGCACCTCCTCCCTCTCCTCCTCACACCAATTTTAGCCTTCAAGATCGGCAAAAACTTGACAATTTCTCCTCTCCACTTCCCTAGAAACATCCTAGAGGTTCTGGTCTTCTTCAAAGACCTGTTTTAGTGCCCTAAAAGGAGGTCTCAAAGAAGCACTTCAAAGAAGAGGTAATGTACGTTACCGATTCTTTCATCTTTATTTCTTCTTCCACATCTTCTTATTTACTTGTTTCATTATGAAGTAATAACATCAGTATCACTCGTATACTGATATGTTATTATAATTATTAAACAACCCTATTTCACCATCTATCCATCCTACGGAAAAAGAAATCACCGCGCATGCGTACGTACGGGATGTCGTCTCCACGCCGTGGTGTAATCTATTTTCCACCACCACCTTACTTGGATGGGTATAATGGTGTAAATAATGACTATATATGACTATTATAAAGTTATATTGATTCTTAAATAGTATAAATAAACTCCAATACAATTCCACGATCAAAGGAATGATATCATCACTCGTGCGTACGTATGGAATACCGTCTCCACGATGTGATGCGACTCGTTCTACATGATCTTCATTTCATAATGATTATATAAATGAATTGAATGAATTAATATGATATATATTATAGTAATTCCATTCTGGAAATGAGTTATCTATAACCTAAAGAGAATAATAAGAATTTATTCGACAAAACATGCATCAGAACAAAAAGTAATAAACACCAGAATAACAAGTAGTAATGAAGTATTACTAATAAGAAGCTATAAAATATGACCATATATGATATCATAACAATAAGTATGATTCTGGAATAAGTCAATAACATTATTTAAATCATTATACAGGAGGTTTGGACACTTACGAAGCAAATCAGACCTAAGGTAAGGGAAATATCACAATCTCATTTTTATCCGAGATTGCTTATACTTTGGTATTTACTGGGGTGTATTTTATCATCCACGTCAATGTTTCCTCAATATGTAATATTTATATCATTATACAATTGTTTATATTCAATTTTACCCTTCAATTAGTTTTTAGTTAAAGATATGAAAGGAATCTTTTGTCGTTTTTCGTACGAGGTACTTTTTGACTTCTCCGAAAAAAGTACTAGAAGAATGTTTTTTTAACTTATACGGCATGAATAGATTTTTAAAACATTATTTCCAAGAATCTTCCTTTACAAGTTTTAAAGTTTATTTTTAATCAACTTCTTTTAGTTTAAAATTGTATGACATGTTAAGAAAGGAAAATGTTTTTGAATTTGAAAGGATATTTTCCTCAAGAATGGAGTTTAAGTGTTTTATCAAAATTATTTTCCATCTAAGATAATATAGGGTTCTGTTTATATACCTATTATTACATTGATTTGATTATGTTGTGATGGAATTATTTTTATGAATTCCTTTATCTTATATGAATCATTTGATGATGTCACGATGTTTAAGATTCCCATTTTTGTTACATGGGTTATGAAATGATGTATGATTTATGATTTTGTGGAACACATATGAATGGTATAATTACGAGATGGGTTGGACCTATACCTCCCTCAAATTAATTGGGTAAAAATTTTACATCTCATGAGATAGACATGGCTGGAACAGTAGGTTATACCGGTTCAGTGAAACAGGACTGAAACGAGGAGTGAACTCGGTTCATAAATGGACTTTGTCCACTAAGATAGTCTTGGAAATGAGTCTTGACTAATAAGAAATGATTCTCTATGATTATGTGTGTATTCCACAAAGTTTCATGTTTTTAGTTATGATTATTGGGATTACATTTCACTACTATGATTTATCCCATTTTATGAAATTATGCTCTCTTTTGCAGGTTATGATTTCCAAAAGATATGTTCTTATGAATATGATGTGATTGATATTTCTTTTTTTTACCCTTACTGAGCATTTGAGCTCACCCTTTTGTATGTTTTCTTTCCCCAGGTAAGGATGAAGGTTATTAAGCAAGATATTCCAAAAGGGACTATAGATATGATGAAATAAATGGGAGATAGTGTAGACGCTTTATGAACCAGTTATTTATGTTTCCCAGTTTCTAAAGGCACTATACCTATACAGTCCTTTCGTGGTTTTGTTATATTTTGTAATAATAATGCTTCAATTTTGATGTATTAACAATGTATGTAAATTATGGGTCGTTATAGTTGGTATCAGAGGAAAGTTATAGTCAACCTTTGGAAACTTGGATGTGAAAGCCTTAGCAAGAACCCTAAGGATAAGTCTAAGCATAGAACATAATCTTAGTGTTTTAGAAATGACCATGAATAACCTAGGATAAGACCATAATTGTGAAATTTTATTCTTGATTATGTGGTTTTCCTATTATAATTAGTGTTGCTCACACTATTCTTCTTGGTTTTAGTCAATGGTTGGAACTCGAAGCAACCGTGTTAATGCGGAATGCGACGAGCAATGCTATGATTGTCCCCCTAAGCAACCAAGCGTTATGGGAGCTGGAAGGAAAAATCTTGTAGCCATGCTCACACAACATTATCAAGCTATAAATCATGCTAGACTTCCAAACGAGCAAAGGAAGTAGTAAAATTCTATTGAATCCTTCATGAGGCAGCATCCACCTTCATTCAGTGGGTCTACTGATCCATTAGTTGCTGAACAATGGATCAGTACTACTGAAAAGATATTTTTAGTTCTTCAATGTTATGAACATGATAAAGTCATCCTAGAAGTGTATCGTTTGGAAGGAGATGCTGATCAATGGTGGAATCATATTAAGAATACGAGGCAAAGAGATGAAATTGAGTCCGTGGAATGGGACGAGTTCAAGAACTTATTTTTCAATAAGTACTTCCCTGGTATTCTCCGAACAAAGATGGAGAAATAGTTTCTTGAACTGAAGCAAAAGGATGATGAATCTGTTGGTACCTATGAAGAAAATTTTACAAGACTTACAAGGTACGCTTCTGGTATTATTATCCAACCTGAGAGTAAGATCGATCGATTTTTTAGTGGCTTAAAACCAAGCCTTCAAAGGGCCTTAGCCATAAGGGACTTCAATAGCTATGAGGAAATCGTTTGATGTGCTCTCAAATATGATATGGAGATCTGAGTAACCCATCATTCATATGGGTTTGATAAGAAGAGGAAAATGGAATTCAAAGGAAAATCTAAAGAGCACACTGAAAAGAAGATGAGCTTTCCCTTATGCTGAATGTGTGGAATGAAACATAGAGGGATTTGTCTTAAAGGTACAACTAAATGTTTCAAATGTGGAAAGGAAGGTCATCGGGCATTTGAATACTGCAATGATGGGAAGAAGATGTATAATGATGAAAACAAAGGAAGGGACACACAGAATGAACCTACTACACTTCAATGTTTCAAGTGCAAGGAGATGGGACATTATGCCAATAAATGCCCTAATCCAAGGGTTGATGATGATGGTCGACGTCAACAAACTCTTAAGGCTAAAGACAAAGGAAAGTCACATGCAATTACTATTAGCGATGTGGAGTACAATAAAGATGTGGTGAAAGGTACATTTACCATCCACTCTATAGGAGAAAATGTTTTATTTGATTATGGATCCACCCACTCTTTTATTTCTGATGAATTTTATAAGGGTATCACCGTATTACCTAAACAATTAGATGTTGAGTTAGCTGTGACACACCTAATGGCACAACAGTCACATTAAAAGTTTATAATTCTTCTCCGATCGAAGTTTGTGGGAAAGTGCTTCCTGCAAATCTTGTGATCCCTCCTATAGTGTAATTTGATGTGATTCTTGGCATGGATTGGCTTTCTTTATATGGAGCTCATATCAATTTCTAAAGAATGGAAGTCACATTTCATTTTCCAGATCAATCTATGATCGTCTATCGATGCAAGGATGAACATTACCTTCTAGTGGAAATTTCTTCCAACTTATGGGTCTTGATTCCACTAAATGAGGGTTATTTATCTCAAATGGTTGGTGAGAAACTCATGATTAAGAATATGCCTGTTGTACGGGATTTGATGATGTCTTTCTGGAGGAATTGTCGGGTCTTCCACCAAATCGTGAAGTTGAGTTTTCAATAGAACTCATATCAGGTGCTTTGCCTATTTCAAAGACACCTTATAGAATGGCCCCAATTGAGTTGCAGGAATTGAAGAAGAAACTCCAAGAGAATCATGATAAGGGATTCATACGCCCTAGTGCGTCACCTTGGGGAGCACCTGTTCTATTTTTTAATAAGAAAGATGGATCAATGAGACTCTGCATTGATTATCGAGAACTTAACAAGATCACTATCAAGAACAAATATCCTCTCGCACGCATTGATGAATTATTTGACCAACTACATGGAGCTCAATAATTTTCCAAGATTGATCTTCGTTCAGGGTATCATCAATTAAGGGTAAAAAGGGAGGATATACCAAAGACGACTTTCCGTACAAGGTATGGACACTATGAAATTATAGTGATGCCATTTGGTCTTACTAATTCCCCTGCTATCTTCATGGATCTGATGAATAGAGTCTTTAGAGACTGTCTTGATCAATTTGTGGTAGTCTTTATAGAAGATATTATTGTCTATTAAAAGAGCAAGGAAGAACATGAAGATCACTTGAGAATTATATTGAAGACCCTGAGAAAGGAGAAACTTTATGCCAAATTTACCAAGTGTGAATTTTGGCTTCAAAAAGTTGCATTTTTGGGTCACATAATCTTAAAAGAGGGGATATATGAGGATCCAGCAAAAACAGAGGTTATCGAAGGATGGTCGAGACCAACAACAGTAACTGAGATCCGAAGTTTTCTTGGTTTGGCTGGATATTATCGACGTTTTGTGAAATATTTTTCACAATTATCTAATCCACTCACCAGGTTGACTCGAAAAGGAGTTAAGTTCGTATGGATGAACGAATGTGAAGATAATTTCAAGGAGTTGAAAAGAAGGTTATCCAGTGCACCTGTACTCACACTTCCCTGTAGTGGAGAAAGGTTTCTGATCTACAGTGATGCATCCAAGAAGGGACTGGGATGTGTTCTCATGCAAAATGATATGGTGATAGCTTATGCATCACGACAGTTGAAAATCCATGAGAAAATTACCCAACTCATGATTTGGAGTTAGCTTCGGTAATCTTTGCATTATAGATTTGGAGGAATTACCTTTATGGTGAAAGGTCTGATATTTATACTAATCATAAATGTTTAAAGTATATTTTCACACAAAAGGAGCTGAATATGCGTCAAAGAAGATGGTTGGAGCGGATTAAGGATTAAGAATGCTCAATTAATTACCACCCTGGGAAAGAAAACAAGGTGGCAGATGCATTTAGTCGACAAGACCATGCTAGTTTATCCATGATGAGGATCACAAAAGATCCAATATTTATGGATTTACAAAGGATGGATCTTGGAATTATAATGGAAGGGGGAAAATCACATCTTTCTCAAATGAAAGTTCAACCATCTATACATGTGATGATTAAAGAGGCACAGAAAGAAGATGTAGAGTTACAAAAGAATGTGAAAAATGTTCCTGAATTCAACCTTGATTGTGATGGGATAATAAAGTTCAGGAATCGGGTTTGTGTTCCTCCCATCCCCGAATTAAAGAAGGAGCTGCTAGATGAGGCTTATAGTTCTTTATTCTTTATTCATCCTAGAAGCATGAAGATGTATAGGGACCTGAAAGAGTACTTCTGGTGAGATGGAATGAAAAGGGATGTTGCTGAATATGTCTCTCTATGCTTGGTTTGTCAGCAAGTTAAAAGCTGAGAGACAGAAGTCTAAGGGGATGTTACAACCATTACCCATACTCGAATGGAAATGGGAAAACATCACTATAGACTTTGTCATAGGACTTCCTAAAACATCCAAATGCAATAATGCTATCTGGGTCATAGTTGATCGTCTTACAAAGTCTGAACACTTCATTGTTATTAGAGAGGATTTCTCTCTGGATCAGCTTTCCAGGATATATGTAAAGGATGTGGTAAGATTGCATGGAGTACCACTTTCTATTATATCTGATCAGGATCCGAGGTTTACCTCAATGTTCTGGCGAAGTCTTCAGCATACTCTGGATACAGAGTTGAGTTTCAGCACTGCTTATCATCCTCAGACATACGGTCAGTCTGAGAGAACAATTCAAACTCTAGAAGATATGTTGAAAGCTTTCTCTATGGATTTCAAAGGTCGTTGGGATCAACACCTACCTTTGGTGGAATTTTATTATAATAATATCTTTCACTGCAGTATTCAGATGGATCCTTATGAAGCTCTCTATGGAAAGAAATGCAGGACTCCAACTTGCTGGGATGAAGTTGGGGAAAGAAAGCTATTAAGACTTGTTCTCATTGATGAAATGGCATAAAAGGTCAGATCTATTCAACAACACATAAGAGCAGCTTAGAGTCGACAGAAAAGTTATGCCAACAACCGAAGAAAATACCTAGAGTTTTAAGTGGGTGATAAAGTGTTCTTATGAATATCTTCCTGGAAGAGAGTCATGAGATTTGGAAAGAAGGGGAAGTTGAGCCCTAGATATATCGGTCCTTTCGAAATATTGGATCGTGTTGGGAAGGTAGCTTACCGATTTGCACTTCCACCGAATCTCTCTCAAGTTCATGATGTGTTCCATGAATCTCTACTGAGAAAGTACATACATGATCCTTCACATGTACATAGCTCAGAAGTTGTACCACTGGAACAAGATCTTTCTTATGAAGAATAGCCGATAGAGATTCTAGATCATAGCGAAAGAGTCCTATGAAGCAAGACCACTCGATTGGTGAAAGTTTTATGGAGGAACCACCAATTAGAAGAAGCTATATGGGAGCTTGAGGATATGATGAGGGAGAGGTATCCTCATCTATTTGTTACAAAGTGACGAATTTCGAGGGCAAAATTCATTTTAAGGGGGGTAGAATGTGACATCCGAAACTTTTATGTGAAATATTTTGTTTTTATGTTATATAAATCATCAGAGGAATCTTTCACTACACATAACACTAGCTTGGCTTGCTTTACACGCAACCGCGGCCTTCCTCGATAGCTTTCATCGTACGCAATACCGAGTTTCACTAAACAATGATATGCTATTAAAATATTATTAAAACTAGCTGTTATGAATAGTAATAACTACTTTTTTAAATTTTATAAATTTAATTTTTCAAAATGGACTTCATTTTTGGATTCAGAATATCGAAATTAGCCTTGGGTGAAAATTTGGTATTTTTCTGAAAACTTTCAATTTTTGATGAATAGTGAAACCACTAAGTGGTAGTTAAAATTCTGAATTTTTCATAAAACTTAATTTTACCACTTCTGTGAGTGGAATTTCGAAAATCCGAGAGACAATGTTGATTTTAGTATGTAAAATGTGGTTCAATGAGATGAAAATAATTTTTTGGTGAATAGTATCTTTTTACTTTTTTTACCACGGTTAAAAGAAAATAGGGTAATTAAGGGTAAAAAAAATATTAGTATTACCCTAACACATGTCATAATTCTATTGGACAAGTGTAATTCGACAAAAAACAACCTTAGGAAAAAAATATGACCATTTAGGCCCACTTGGATTAGATTAGGACATTTATTATTAATTTATTTAAAGAAGGGTTAAAATAGTTAACATCAATGTTTAATAAGTAAATCATTTTTAATATGGGGTTATACAGAAGATAAATTCGACTATAAATATTAATTAGAAAGATAAAAAGTTTTCCAACATAATTTTATTTTATTTATAATTTTTAGACATTAAATAATTTAATTTATTTATGACACAACGATGATGCAGTAATTATCTTATTAATGAAATATTGACATAATTGATGTTATAAATACCCAAAAATTGAAATTTAAGACATTTTATGAATTAAAATAATTTTTTAGGTTAATATGACATGTTAGTATTTATTTAATTAACTTTTTTATAACTAATAATTCTGTTATGATTTTCACAAAAATCAATTTCTAAATAGTGTCAAAATTGACATAAAATAGTTTTTAAAACAAATATTATATTATTAATTGTTATTTTATACCTAAAAATCTATGGTTCGGCCAAATGACATAGATAAGGTTATATATATTAATAATAAACAACTTGGGGTTCTTTTGGCTTGTTATAGTAAATTTATTAACCTTATAGTAGATGAACACAAGAAGGCATGGTAAAAGTAAAATTATTTATCTTAATGTTAAATCTAAATGATAAGGTTAAAATAGGAACCAAAACTTGTATAAATTATATTGGATGAGAGTATTTTGACCCATCCCCACCTTATATTCGAAATAAATCAATTTGGTGCTATTTAAAATCGAACTTGACTTTATAATAAAATAATATTTTTAGTTATTCCAAAGGTGCCCCTCTCCTCCCTTATAAAAGGGAACCTCCTCCCTCTCCTCCTCACACCAATTTTAGCCTTAAATCTCGGCCAACCCCTGCCAATTTCTCCTCTCCACTTCCATATAAACATCCTAGAGGTTCTAGTCTTCTTCAAAGACCTATTTTAGTGCACTAAAAAGAGATCTCAAAGAAGCACCTCAAAGAAGAGGTAATGTCCGTTACCGATTCTTTCATCTATATTTTTTCTTCCACTTATTCTAATTTACTTGTTTAATTATGAAGTAATAACATCAGTATCACTCATATATTGATATGTTATTATAAGTATGAAACAACCCTATTTCACCATCTATCCATCCTACAGAAAATGAAATCACCGCGCGTGCGTACGTACGGAATACCATCTCCACGCCGTGGTGTAATCTATTTTCCACCACCACCTTACTTGGATGGGTATAATGGTGTAAATAATGACTATATATAACTATTATAAATTGATATTGATTCTGAAATAGTATACATACACTCCAATACAATTCCACGATCATAGGAACGATATCATCACTCGTGCGTATGTACAGAATATCGTCTCCACGATGTGATGCGACTCGTTCTACATGATCTTCATTTCATAATGATTATATAAATGAATTGAATTAATGAATATGATATATATTACACTAATAACATTCTGGAAATGAGGTATCTATAACCTAAAGAGAAGAATAATAATTTATTCGACAACACACGCATAAGAACAAAAAGTAATAAACACCCGAATAAGAAGTAGTAATGAAATATTACTAATAAGAAGCTAAGAATATTACCATATATGATATCATAACAATAAGTATGATTCTGGAATAAGTCAGTAACATTATTTAAATCATTATACAAGAGTTTTGGACACTTACTAAGCAAATTGGACTTAAGGTAAGGGAAATATCACAATCTCATTTTTATCCGAGATTGCTTATACATTGGTATTTACTGGGGTGTATTTTATCATCAACATCAATGTTTCCTCAATATTTAATATTTATGTCCTTCTACAATAGTTTATATTCAATTTTACCCTTCGGTGAGTTTTTAGTAAAAGATATGAAAGGAATCTTTTGTCGTTTTTCATACGAGGTACTGTTTGACTTTTTCGACAAAAGTACAAGAAGAATGTTTTTTTAACATATACGACATGAATGGGTTTTTACAACATTATTTCCAAGAATTTTCCTTTTCAAGTTTTCAAATTTATTTTTAATAAATTTCTTTTAGTTTAAAATTGTATGACATCTTAAGAAAGGAAAATGTTTTTGAATTTGAAAGGATATTTTCCTCAAGAATGGTGTTCAAGTGTTTTATCAAAATTATATTCCATCGAAGATAATATAGGGTTCTGTTTATATACCTATTATTACATTGATTTGATTATGTTGTGATGGAATTATTTTTATGAATTCCTTTATCTTATATGAATTGTTTGATGATGTCACGATGTTTAAGATTCCCATTTTTATTACATGGGTTATGAAAAGATGTATGATTTATGATTTTGTGGAACACATATGAATGGTATCATTATGAGATGGGTGGGACCTATATCTACCTCCAATGCATTGGGTAAAGATTTTATATCTCATGAGATAGACATGGATGGAACAGTAGGTTATACCGGTACAGTGAAAGAGGACTGAAATGAGGAGTAAACTCGGTTTAGAAATGGACTTTGTCCACTAAGATAGTCTTGGAAATGAGTCATGACTAATAAGAAATGATTCTCTATGATTATGTGTGTATTCCACAAAGTTTCATGTTTTAATTTATGATTATTGGGATTACATTTCACTACTATGATTTATCCCATGTTATGAAATTATGCTCTCTTTTGCTGGTTAATATTTCCAAAAGTTATGTTCTTATGAATATGATGTTATTGATATTTCTTTTGTTTACCTTTAATAAGCATTTGAGCTCACCCTTTTGTATGTTTTCTTTCCCCAGGTCAGGAAGAAGGTTATTAAGTAAGATATTCCAAAAGGGACTATAGATATGATGAAATAAATGGGAGACAGTGTAGACGCTTTATGAACCAATTGTTTATGTTTTTCAGTTTCTAAAGACACTATACCTATACGGTCTTTTCGTGGTTTTGTTATATGTTTTAATAAGAATGCTTCAATTTTGAATTATTAACAATGTATGTAAATTATGGGTTGTTATACTTCCTATATCTTCACTAGCTCATCTTACTTTACCAGTCTTTTATAAAGCTCAATCCGGAGATCTCTATCCCTTATAAAATTTTGAGAAAGAGAGTTGGACTTGTCATTCAGTTCCTTCACCTGTTGACTCTGAGAACTATGCTCAACAATCAGCTCATCGTAAAGATTCTTAATCTTTTTATCCTCAGTGTCAAAGACATATTTTACCTCATTCTGAAAATTATCATAGGAAGCCATGTCTTCTTCAACTTTCTTAGAGCACAAAGTGATTTTTCTGCATGACTTCCTATGTACATCATAGTTAATAAAAAACAGTTATGGTCACCCCCAATATTTATACACTTATCCAAAACCATGGATAAGGATTCTGACTTCTGATTCAAGCTATGTTGCATCATCTGGCATCTGGAATCTATAGTGTGAAATATCGGAATGGTGTCCACCAACTTCTTCAGAGATTCCACCACAGAATCATTACTATGAGTTGATGACTCCGAATCAGATAACTTTCTTGGAGATTGCTCTTCCTCAACCTAGACTAGCTTCCTTCTAGATGAACCACCAACCTATTTCATTCTGATGAAATATTTTATTGTTGTATCCATGAGCACTTTCTTACCTTTTTCTGATTTCGGAATGGGTTGATCATCTAGGGACTCTTCCTCACTTTCTGATAGTTTCAAAATCTGGTCTTCATCTATTTTCTCCTTTTATACCCCTTCTTCAAGAAAATTATTCTCAAAGGATTTTTCCTCATCATACAAAACATTTTCCTTCTCTTCCTCTTGCTTATCATTATCCTTTCTAGTTTCTTTCTCAGCTCCCTTTCCCAGAGTGACTAATTTTGCGGATTTATACTTCTCTTGATAATCTTCTACTTTTTTGATCAATTCATCCAGATCATCACTTCCTTCTTCTTCTTATTCTTCTTCAACAATATCTTCCTTTACTTCTTCACCAGCTTGTTTTTCTACTTCATCAATAACTTCTTTACGCTTAAGCTTTTCAAAATTGGAGTACTTCTTACCTGGGGTTTCTGGTAAATATTGAATATCAAAGGTTTCCAGAATGGGAATCTTCTCAGAGGCTATTTCAGTATCTCTCAACAGAGATTGCACAAGATCAGCCTCAGACAACTTTTTCTTCATCTTTTTCTATTTTTCTTTCTTTTCTAACACATCTGCAGCTTTTTCTCTTAAGGCCATAGCCTCTGTAGGGTCTAATCTGAATTGTGGATCCCCTTATTTTCTCTTTTGTTTGTCTTCCCTCCACTTAGCAGCCACTTCATCTAGATAAGCTTTTTTGTTCTTCATCTTGGGAGGTACAGATTGATTTTCCTTACCTTTATGGGGTTTTTCATCAGCAACCACTTCCTTAAGCTTCCTCTTCTTATAAACTTTCTTCACTGGTTCATCCTTCTACACATTTTCTAGAATGGTCTCAGCCTCTCTCTCTGGTAAGGGGTATAATTATCCAGATTCATCAGGAAAACCCATTTTCATTCACTTCAAAGTATCATCCCTGATGAGCATAAGCTTATAATTGAGAACTTTGTACTTATAGGAAACCTTGAAATAATCTAAGCACCGAACTATCGGCTTTCATATTAAGGCATGGTACATAATGATTTGAGCTCTTAATTTCCCTTCTTCTATATTCTTAACTGTAATCAAAACATGCCTCATCTAATTTATCTTCCTTAGATTTACCAGGAAATCAAGGACGTAAATATCACTCTTCTTGAGATTATCCTTTAACCCCTTTTTGGTACGAGAAAACATTGTACCCACAACTGTAGAATCCGATTATTTGGAGAGAGATGAGAAATCTTAGCAGTCTTGGAATCTTTATGTCTGAGGCATTTCAATGCCTTCATCTTGTTGAAACATACTTGCTCATCTGGAATCATATGTGAGAAAAACTCAACTTCCCCTTCGTAGGATAAGCCCACCAAACTTGTAGCCTTGGTGTAGGATAATTTGTAAGTCTTCCAATAAGACTTGAAAGAAAACCACTCTCTGTCATCTTCCACAAGGATAGAAATAGACTCGTAGAACTCAACAAGTAAATCTGTATAAACCGAATCATGTTTCTCCGACTTAGACAAGAAAACATCTTCCCATACATTCAATCTGACATTCTTAGATATAAGAGAATCAAACTTGTAGAAATATGGATGCCCTAACCTTTCCCTGAAAACTAACCATTTTGAGATTGGTTTTAAGGTAGACATATCATGAGATGTAACTTCAATAGACATTCGGAATGGAGAGTTCTGAAATATTTGGAATGACTTCATAAAATATCAGAACGGTCCTTAAGAATAGATTCAGGGATTCCAGACGCGAAAGCTTTGAAAAACCGATGTGGGACGACCCTTAGGGGTCCCCTTTATATAGGGGTTGAGACGACGGTTCAGTTTCCATGGTTGATCGAATGATTGGGATACATTGAGATTTGATCTGACGGTTGAGATACAAACCGCAAGGAAAACTTGACTCCGATCTTTTGAGGTTTTTAAGAAAAACATTCAAATTTATGAAAACTAGAATCCGAAAAATTTTAAAACTCATAGGAAAATACCAACAAGAAAAATATGACTATGAAAACTCAAGTAAAGAAATCATACCTTTCAGATATTCTAGAAAGGTTGTTTGTGATTTGTAAAGTTCTTCTTGAGGGAAAAAAATCACTAAGAAAAACTTAATAAAAAAACTTCATTACGAAAAATCATAGAATGAAAATCCATTACGAAAATTTTCAGTTCCGGAAATTTTCATTACGAAAATTTCAGTTCCGAAAATTTAATGACTCATTACAAAAAAAAATTAGTTACACAAGTATGAAAACTGACTACAAAAATTCTTTGTTACACTAACAAGCACATGTACTCCCTCTATGAAAAGGATTTTATTACTGTAAGGAGAATTGTTCAACAAGAAGTTAATAAAGAACGATTACCTCAAGGTTATCATTCCTGACTTATGTTTAATATATTCAAATCTATCAGAGGGTAATGATTTTGTGGAAATATCAGCAAGTTGATCTTGTGTTCTGATAAACTGAAGAATAATGTCTCCTTTAAGTGTGTGATCCCAAAGAAAGTGATGCACAATATATATGTGATTTTCATGGGAGTGATGTGAAGGGTTTTTACTAATGGAAGTGGAACATGTGTTATCACACAAAATTTGAGTCGTAGTAAAGCTCAAGCCATAATTTGCGAGTGTGTGTTGCATCCACAACACTTGACCACAACAACTTCTAACTACTACATATTCAGCTTCTGCAGTGGAGAGTGCTACTGAGTGTTGCTTCTTGCAGGACCAAGAAACTAATTAATCTCCTAAGAAATGACATGTTCCAGATGTACTTTTTCTATCCATTCTACACCAACCAAATTCAGCATCTGAAAAGCTTATTAAAACAAAATCATTTCCAGAAGTATATAAGAGTCCTAAATCCATGGTTCCCTTTAAATAGAGAATAATTCCTTTCACTACCTTTAAATGGGATTCCTTAGTTTTGGATTGATATCATTCACATAAGCATAATGAAAACACTATGTCTGGTCAACTAGATGTCAAGTAAAGTAGACTTCCTATCATCCCTCTAAAAGATGTTTGATCTACTGGTTTCCCAGCTTCATCAAGATCAAGCATATTTGAGGTACCTATTGGAGTACTTATCCTCTTAGTGTTGTCCTATCCATTATTTTTAGAAAGATCTTTAATATACTTATGTTGAGATATATAAGTTCCTTTTGGTTTTTGAGAGATTTGAAAACCATGAAAAATTTTAACTCACCCATCATACTCATTTCAAATTCAGATTTTATTAGACATGCAAAAGAATCAGTTAAAGTTTGCTGAGTTGAACCAAATATGATGTCATCAACATATATTTGAACAATGAAAACATTTTTTCTTATCTTTATTTAAAAAAAGGGTTGGATGTGCATTTCCCTTAACATAGTTATTTTGAAGAAAAACCCCTATAAGTCTATCATACCAGGCTCGTGTGGCTTGTTTAACACCATAAAAAGCTTTGATAAGTCTAAAAAAATGATCATGATATTTTGTGTCTTCAAATCCAGGAGGTTGTTCAACAAAAACTTCCTCTTTAACATAACTATTAAGAAAATAACATTTCACATCTATTTTAAAAAGTTTAAAAGTGAAGAATGTTGCAAAGGCAAGTAAAATACAAATAGATTCAATTCTAGCTATTGGAGCATAGGTTTCTTCAAAGTCTATTATCTCTTGCTGATTATAGCCTCTAGCAACTAGTCTAGATTTATTTCTAACTATGAATCCATTTTCATCACACTTATTTCTGAAGACACACTTTACTCCAATGAAAGAAGTTTCCTTATGTCTTTCAACCAAGGTCCAGACTTTATTCCTTTTGAAATCATTTAGTTCATCTTGCATGTCTTTGATCCAATCATCATCACCTAAAGCTTCATCAGTGCTTTTTGGTTCTAATTGGGAAAGAAATGAAAGATGTTCTACTTCACTTCTCAAGGAACATCTAGTACTTACAGGTTGATTTACATTACCAATGATACTATCACTGGGATTATTCTTTAGAAATGGTTGTTTTGGCTTTTGTAAAACATGTTCATCAACATAGGGTAGAATGTCTTCTGGGTTAAATGTTTCAAAAGTATCTTCTTGAGCATTTTCCATATCAGAAGGATCTTCTATCAAAGGTTGATAATTTGTTTTTGAAAACACATCTGAGGATTTAGGTTGGGATGTTTTAAAAAAGTATCAGATTAATCAAATTTTACATGCACTGTTTCTTCAATAGTACATGTGTTTTTATTGAAAACTCTCTAGGCCTTAGAAGTTGTGGAGTAGCTAAGAAAATTCCTTCATCAGATTTTGGTGCTAATTAGTGTAGATTATCCTTAGTATTCAGGATGAATACCTTGTAACCAAAAACCTTGAAGTAGGAAAGTATTGGGTTTCTACCATTCCATAACTCATAAGGAGTTTTATTAAGAAATTGTCTTATCAAAACTCATTTTATAGTATTACAAGAAGAACATATAGCTTCATCCCAAAAATGTCTACCTATAGAATATTCACTCAACATGGTTCTAGTTATCTCTTGAAAAATTATATTTCTTCTTTCAACTACACCATTTTGTTGAGGTGTTATGGGTGCTAAAAAGTTGTGAGTAATACCTTTTCTACTAAAACATGTTTCAAAATCATAATTTTGAAATTCTCCTCCATGATCACTATGAATAGTTTTCAATGGAAGGTATTTCTCATTTTTAACATGCGCTCTAAAACTTTTGAAATAAGAGAATTCTTCAGAATTATTTGCTAGAAAATTGACCCATGTAAATCTAGTGTAATCATCAACTAGAAAAAACACATAATATTTGCCTCCAATACTTCCAATTTGTGTTGGACCTAAGAGATCCATGTGCACCAACTATAATGCATCAGTTTTTGAGACTTTATCGATTGATTTAAAACTATATTTATGTTTTATTCCATATTTTCAAGGATCACAAACTCTAGAATAATCAAATCTATGCTCTGGTAGATCCTTAAATAATCTATTCTTAGAAAGTTTACATATGTTTCTAAGGTTACAATGGCATAGTCTTTTATTCCATAACCAAGAATGATCTTCCATTGCACTTAGGAAGGGTGTGTCTTGGATCTTAAGGTCTTCTAAGTTCAAATTGTAAACATTCTCTTGACTATGGGAAGAAAGAAAAAAATCTTCCTTGGAATTGTGTACTAAGCACTTATCATTCCTAAAATTCACAAGGTATTCTTCATCACATAATTGACTTATGCTAATGAGGTTATTCTTAAGATCCTTGACAAACAAAACGTTTGAAATAAAAATTTTACCAAGAAGAACAATGTTACCTATACCAATAATTTCTCCTTGAGAATTATCTCTGAAAGTTACTTTTCCTCCTTTCGTCTTGATAATCTTTTCAAAATATTTTTTGTTACCAGTCATATGCCGGGAACATCCACTATCCATGTAACAAGTATTGTTGTTGGCATTCTCCATATTTTCCTAAAAATGATAAAAGAATTAGACTATCGAAATCCAAACTTTTTTGGATCTGAGATTTTCAGATAACAATATTTTGGGCACCAACATTTTCATAGAAAAATAAGCTTTATGAAAACCTAAAGATTGGGTTTTGTTTAAAGAACAATTATTTGCCCAGTGAAAACCACATTGACACTTAGTACAAAATGGGGCACATTGAGGAACAAAATAATTGTTACTAAAAGTTGGTTTTTCATGGGTATAACCAAATCTGGATTTGTTTCATAAAGGTCATATTTGTGAGTACATCTTATAAAACTTTTCTTTACCATGAGTAAAGTTTGACAAACACTTCTTTAAGGAAAAAATTTTAGAATTGAGTTTTATAACCAATTTTTTATCTTCAAAATCATAAGATTTGGAACTAGAGCTAGGCTCGAAAACACTCTTCCCAGAAATTACTTTTCTAGATCCTTATAATTTTTATGCTATTCAGAATTCACTTCTTCAAGATTTTTTGAAATACTTATAAAATCAGCATTTTTCCTATCAGGATCTTTAGAAATATCTGATATCTCTTTTGTACTAATAGTATTCCTAGAGTTTCCTTTATCAAGCTTTTTATTGAGTTTAGAATTCTCAATCTCAAGTAGTTCAGCAAACCCAGAAACTTCTTCATAGGTAGGTAAAGTATTTTCTTCATCATAAGAGGATTCTTCTTCTAAAGAGTTATAATATTTACTATCATTAGAATTTAAGGAATCATTGGTCAATTATTCATCATTGTGTACATTATCCAAAAAGCAATGATTGTTAATAGGTACTCTCACTATAAAACCAAGATTCTTCTATCCTAAAGATTCATAATCAGAAGATTTATCTGAAGAGTCACCACCACTGGCACTCCAGGTGTCATTTGCTTTCAGAACATTCTTTGCCTTGGCTTTATAATACTTCTTTCTATTCCATTTAGAATGCCTCTGTTTTCCTTCTATCTTCTTGAGCAAAGGAAAATATGGTATAATATGTCCATCTCTCTTGCATTCAAAACATGTAACTTCTCTATATTTCTTATCTTTCCCTTCCTTCTTCCTGAACCTGGATTGTAAATTTCTTTGACCAACTATCTTGTTAATTCTTCAAGAAAGATTTTATAACTCATTCTCTAAGACTTCACTATCCCTAGATTCGGATTGGATAACAGCCTTCTTAGACTTGGATCTAGTTACTCTCTCAGGAGTCTTAGATTTAATATGATTTGATGTTGTAGTAAAATCAACAGTACCATTACCATTCTTTTTTTGATGTTGTCTGCATCTCTTTTCATTCTTATTTCATGTTGAAGAAGAGTTCCAAATAATTCATCATGAGTAATCTGAGATACCTTCCTATTCTCATCAATAGTAGTACTCTTGGATTCCCACTCATTGGGAATAATATCTATGATGTTTTTTCACAAGAGAATTATCATCCAGGCCTTTCTCACACATAGATTGTAAACTGTTCACAATAGTCATAAATCATTGTTTCTCTTTGAATATGGGTCCTCCATAAGGAAAATTGAAACCATGATACTCAGTCCTCAGCATAGGTCTCATTGTCTCAATTAAATTAGACGTACCAAAATGAGTAACTTCAAGCTTCTTCCAGATACAGTTAGCTGCTTCACAAGAAGAAATTTGGCTATATATATTCCTAGTCATTGAACAAAGTAAAGTGTTGTGTATCGTGTAGTTGATTTGATAATCATGCTTCTCTCAGTTTGTGAAAGTATTGACTTCCATATCAGGAATTTCATTACCTCCAGTAAGAATAAAAAAAAATTATTCTCCAGTATTGATAACGAATGTCTTCATTCAATCTCTACAATATTCATAATCATTACCACAAAAAATTGGTGGTCTTGTAGGATTTATGTTTTCCATCGAACCAATATTCATACCTTCCATCTATAAGAAAAATTTATTTCCACACAAACTTGTAAATAACAAAATTTTGGAATGAAAGAGAATATTCCTAAGAAAGGAAAATATAGAACAATGAAAAGTTGAGAAATAAAAACTTATATGTGAGTATAAGTATTTCAGAGACCTCCTCTGATACCAATTGTAGGATGGAAATAACGATGTAGATGCTCAATATACAAGAGGGGGTGGGGAATTTCAAACTTTAAAAATTTACTAAAACAAGGAATGATCTAAGTTTAACAGAGTTAAACTAAGAAAATTCACAACCCCTCTAACACCAATTGGTGAAATGGAACAATGTATGAAGTTACAAACTTCTAGTTCTATGCACTTGCTTAAATCTGCAAAGTGATTCCAAAAAATAGGTTACGGAAATATGGATCCGGAAATTGAAACATAACTACAGTTTACAATATGAGATTCTAACTTAAAGCGTATAGAATCTAAATGAATCAGAGTACAAGTGTAAGGAAATAAAAGAGAGTTATAATTTCTTTACAATACAAAATTTCAGCAGAAAAACATATAGTAAAACTACAAGTAACAAGATATAAATCATTTAACCCAAAAAAAAGGTATCCAACAACCTTGGATAAAGGTCCCTTGATTTATACTTTCAAGCATGTTTGTCTTACCCACACTAGGGTAAGCCCTCGATACAAAGATCAGAGTCTCTGTCTTTCTATCCCCGCAAGCCCTCAACTTCAAGGTAGTTGGAACCTCTGTCTTCCTCAGCATGGAAGCCCTCGATCTTCAATGAAGTCGGCACCTCTATCTTCCTATCCCCAGAAGCCCTCGAATGTAATCACCATCATTCAGAGTCGCATGAAGGAATCTGAATGATCAGTTCAGTATGAAAAAAGCAGGAAAATGTTCTCTCTCTAGAAAAAACCTTAACAGTGTGTGGTCTCTAGAGTGATCAACTTGTTGTGGAGCTCTTTCAAATGAGCTCCTATTTCTAGGCTTAGTTGGATCGGTCAGCTCCCTCCTACAACAATCAAATTTTACTTAAATTTCGGAGGGACCTGTACACATGTCACTAAACCAACGGTTAGTTAGAAATAGAATGGATGACCTCATTTTACAATAGAACATGTTTAACTGAAAGCACGGCATAATTTTATAATGAAACAAGTGTAATAATACGAAAAACTAATGTTCAGAATGTAAACAAATAGAAGTTTGGAGTCTAACCAAAATGAAATTAGGAGTCTATAATAATGAGATATTCGGATTCTGTTTTATAGGAATTGGGAACCTGAATTCTATGGGAATCCGGAGTCTGAATTTCTAAGGAAATTTGGATTATGGTTTCACTAGAATTCAGAATCTGAAATTACAATGTTCGGAGTCGAACTAGTAAAATTTTAGAGTCGAACTCATAAAATTTCGGAGATGATCTAGTAAAATTTCGGAGTCGAACTAACAAAATTTTGGAGTCGAACTACTAAAATTTTGGAGTCGAACTCAGAGAATTTCGGAGTCGAACTAATAAATGTTAGGAGTCGAACTTAGTAAAAGTTTGATGTCCAGAATTTGGAGTTGAACTTTGTTAGAGTTTGTATCCAGAATTCGGAGTAGAACATTATGCGAGTTCGTATCAAGAATTCGGAGTGGAACATTATCAGAGTTCGTATCCAGAATTCGGAGTGGATCTTTATTAGAGTTCATATCCAGAATTCGGAGTGGAACTTCATTAGAGTTTGTATCCAGAATTTGGAACCTAAAACAGAATTCTTCATACCTTAGCATTATATGATTCGGAGGTTTTGGGTATGAATCCGAATTTTATACTTAAGAAAAATATTTCTATGTATAAGGAAATCTAGTTTAGGGTAAATTTCTTTAAGGACGGAAATTTTCCTTATAGAAGTAAAATATATATTTTCTTAAAAATAAGGTGTTTCTTGATTTTCAAAACAATAAGGAATGTAAAAGTCATAAGGGAAACATTATTGACTCAACACCCCAGGCACCCAATCCCACACACATCTCACTGATTCCATCGATACATGATTTTCACACATTCACTCATGGATCCCTGATTTTATGCCACTATTCCTAACCAGTGTATTCCAACTCGACCTTATCCAAATGTAACTAATGTATGCTCTATCATAGACCAAATGCAAAATTTGGATCACATTAAAAAGATACATATCTCATTTTAACTAGGCTCATGCTCCTAAGAAACTATCCATTAAAATCTACATGTTAATATCATTAATCTATATGAACCCTCAGTTCTCCTATACAAAATCAAGAAAAAAACACATGCCATGTTCTACTACATGATCTCCCATCAACCGACATCATTTATAAAAACCACAAGCATCCACCAATTATATTAACATGCCTATAAATGAATGCACAAAATAAATAGAGATATGTGTCATATTAATTCTTCCCTCAAACTACTTCATCGATGCCAAATTAAGCCCAAGTTTTATTTATCATGAAATTTTAAGGCCACTCTTTGCATATACCACATATTGGTCCGCACTTCATATTCCCAATCCCATGTCCCAAAACACATACCTATTCTTCTAATACCTATTTCATTTACATACCATGGATAAACCCTCACTCGGGTTACCCACATATACCATATTTTAACTACATCAAAGAAAAAAATCCCTCTCCTTTTCTATAATTCTCAAATCGTCTATATCCTTAGCCATATATGAAGGATTAAGCACTACCACATAACCCATAGGTCACATAGGTCATAGATATGTGGAAACACCTCTATGTTCCTATATAATATTTATATGGAAACTCACCCACAAAACTACCCCCTCTAGGGTCCCAAATACACATACCATATTCAACATCACATTACAAATCATCCACCTTATCAAGAGCAAGAATTCTCTTAGAGAACCCGCATACGATACTACCCCCTTGAGAATATAGAATCTCAAAATAATCCCCACTTTGCCTTCCCATGTGGGAGTCACCCCCTCAAGGATTCGAGTCTCATATATATATATATATATATGTATAAAAAATCAACCTACCATGATCTATACATAGAATCTATAGTTAATCGGTTTACTTAAGATGAATACCACCAAGAATCTATATGGTAAAAACCAATATAGTTTTTTATTGACACACTAAATAACACAATCTATTTACACTTTTTTTAGAACCATTATTATTACCAACCACAAGAGACACTTCAGTAAGGCATCTAATGTATGTACAGACCCATTAGGTTCACTATACATCCCATACACATAGGTACTGCATAATCATCATCATTGAAAATCCCACTAATGATCCCCATGCCCTATCATCAAAATAAAAATACAGCATATCTCATATAACTATAATCCACCCCCAAGTTCTATAGTTAAATTTATATAATTTTTTGTTGACAAATCAAAAAACCAAACCCTCATCATTAGTGATATAAAATCACACATAGTGTTACTTATGTGATGGGAACCCTATATTCCAAAAATGATTCTTGATGATCATCCTATAGCTAACCTCCCAAGAGCTAAAAAACCTTAATCTATCAGAAATATGAAAAATCCATGTTCATTATGCAAGGTGAAATATTACAATTGTAAAATTAGAAACAAAAAATATTAATCCCATGTCCTTGCAATGATGGATTACCTACCAAAAAAGGTATTTGTGATGAATTACTTTGGTATCCATCACAAGATCCAAAACATCCCTATTTCACCTGTCTATAATCTCCCAAAATATCTGGACAAAATAAAATTTTAATACACTCTATAATTTCAATCACATGAAATCTTTGATTCCATTTTATAATACCCTATTTTGAATCACATGAATGAATCCAAGAAAATGATGCCCTGTGACATCAAAAGTGCCTCACCATACACCACAGTTTGATGACCAGTGGCGAGGGGATAAAGTGATCATGGGGACCCAATTCCCTCTAAAATAAGATTTGGATGAAATTTTTGAATCTATCAAACTTCCATAATGAAACATCTATATATCAAACATCCTAAAAACCCATAGAAATAAACTAGGGAGTCCTAGAGGCCCTTGTAGTAAAGAATAAAAATTAGTAAATAACAATATGATTTTAATAATAAATAATCATCGTATGTCTCACAATATAGAAACCCATGTTATAACAAGAATAAAATGTTATAGGAATATGGTCATGCAAACTCACTGGTTTCCTAATAGTCTATTAACATATTCAGTATAAATAAAGGAATAATGGATATTAAGGATATAATCCCAATCCCAGAGCCCCATGTTTTCCCAGGCTCCATGTCCCATTTAAGATTTCTTGTTTTCTCAATCCCGGACCTCTTACCATGGTGAAATTGAAAATAGTGAACGATTCTCAAGTATCTATGTGCCATGGTGTCACGACCCGACCCAAAGGGGCTCGAACCGCGACTCCCCAACCCCACCTCAAATAGGTCAGGGGCTGGCGACTAGCACTGAGTAAGCCATCACACTGATGGGATGCATTAGCCAAAGGTACATATAAACATTCACCCACATACACCTCCATGCAATAGTGTTGATATATATAAAAATTAAAATTAAAAAGGCATCCATACATCTATCCAAAAACTAGAGTGAAACAGAAGTAAAAAAAGGGGAAAATAGGGTTGAACAAAAGAACACTACAAAAATGGCCAACCTGCTCAGAAGGAGGGAAACACTGCCATATGTACCCACTGGTATGCTCCTCAGCACAGCTCCGGTAAACACCCCAGTCAGTCTCGCTCAATATGCTCCACTTGTCCCGAGTCCTCCCGATACTCCATCGAAAGTTATGTGGTCTGCACAAGGCACAAACATGTGTGGGCAAATCCCGTTCAAGGGTGAGTATAAAAATACTCAGCAAGCACCCCAAAATATGAGGGAGAAACTGAAAGGCAACAGTCAGCTCATCCCAGCTAGAGGGAACCCAAATAAGATAGAAACTCCACCTTGAGACCATCCTCGGCTAAGCACTCCTAGTCATCTCCACTCAGGTGTATTCCCATACATGCACCACGAACATCTGCTCATTTATATGACCATACGTATACCATTAACAACATGATATACACATTCCAAGCACCCGGCCACATGTTTTTCAGTCCACATCACTTGCAATAGTTAGATAACATGGAGAACACACTGCACAAGATCTGTCATACAAAATGACACACTTTCAGGAGATACATGGTCATCAGATATCGCCACTGAGAACACCACTTTGAAATAACAGAATTATCAAACTCCTCGGATAGAGTATCACTTCAAGTATCCACTAGGGGATACAAAAACCAACTCTGATATCTTGAAGATCTCACAGATAGGGGATCACTCCCAGGATCTGCTGGGGTATACTACAACCCAATTTGACATTCCACAGTTCACATCACTCAGATAGAGGATCGTCGCCCGTGGAGATGGTCATGATGATTCTGGAAACACCATATGGTATAACACGTTTTGTAGGGGATCGAACTGATGATGCACTAACCTTACCAAAACCATGCGCTGAGTAGGGGATCGTATAACCAATGATTCCTCATCCCTACAGAAACCAGACGCTGAGTAGGGGATCGTATAACCAACGATGCCAAAACCCTATTGTGCATGGTCCACTACATGGGGGATCATATTATTGATGATGCCTCAAACCATACATGGTTAACTTGCAAGACAGGGGATTACTGCCCATGGATAAGCAGTCACAACAATACCAAGAACCCGATCTATCGAAGCGAAGCTAGAGGATCCCGCTCTTAACCCACCGAAGGGATACCACAGATCTAATCGAAGTTCATCTTATTGAGGGGATTACAAACCTATACTAAGGTTTTAATGCCACACGAACCCTCAAAAGAATGATCCATGGGAGTACACTCATAAATTTCTTGTCCAAAGGTCGCTAACCTGAGAAACCCGCAACATCGCCACACTGTGCACCTCCTAGGCCAAAATAGCGAGGCCAACAGTGTGATCTATGCAGAAAAAAATGCAGGATAGGCTACTCATTTTTCTAAAATAAACTACTGATGAACAAGGTACTATTCACCATAGCAAGCCTGGGTGGGGCCTGCACCGCGATCCCAAAACTCATCAAGTGGACTGCACCATTTTGATCCCCTCAAAAATTTTCATGAGATAAACTACTTGTTCGTCAAAAATGGACACCCGACGAAAAAGCCGTGTTTTTTCATAAACTCTGAAACCTGGACTCACTGAGCCTGCACCCTAATGTAGGCCCTATCTCCCAAAAACTATCTTGAAATGTCCTCTTTACTATCAGCATCATAAAGCCACTGAAGGTCCATCAATCCAATGCTCTGTGTACATGTTACGGTAGGTCGAAGGTGAATAATAATAAATCATTATTATTATTTCATCATTTTGTTTCCCAGGGACATGAACCCGACTCATAAAATTCCCAAAGTGAGCTCAAAATGTTTTTCTCGATGCATGTAATGTGTTTCCACAAATGGCTCAGAAATCGGAATTACGATTTGTGCGTTACGACGGTTTAATGAACCCCCAGAAATCTTGACCGGACCATCGTCTACCTCACTGAAAACCACCACGTCGCTGCCAGAAACCACCGCGCCATCGCAAAAAACTACCCCGTCGCTATCGTGCTGCCTCTACCATCACCAAAATCCACCATGCTCACCACCAGAAACTGGGTTGTCCGTGGGAAAACATCCGGGAGCCACTGGAAACACCCATGTGCTCCAAATTCAGATCTGAAACATGCTTTAGAATGCTCGGGACCTGAACCACAAAACACATATGATTATTTGAATAAAAAAACACATAAACAGGATCCATGATTTTAAAACATAACTTCTTACCTTTTGGAGGATCGCCGACGCTTTGCAGACTCTATTTCTGCTGTTGTAGGATCCGGGAGCGTCTGTCATCGGATTCCATGCTCGGGGGGGGGGGGCTTTGTTTGCTCGATTTGGCGGATCGCTAGTGAAGAATAGAGGAAATTGGCAGGGGGTTCATCGGTGAAAAGAGGAATGATATGGGGGACTGATATTTATTTCTTGTTTTTTTAATCCAATTAAATCAACACATGACCCCGCCCTAGACCAAACCTCTTGGCACAGAGAAGTTGTGGTCGCCCCTAGGGTAAACACAGTGTTCTAAAAACATATGTTAGCTCAGAATATTGATCTGAGATTTTGTTTAAGATTTATTTGAGATGACACTCCTAAATAAAAATTTCCATTTATTTACAAAAATGACCCTAGTTATTTTTTTCCACAGTAGGCTTGCGCCCACAATGTTTGCAGTCCGCCTAGGGTAAACGACACGCTCTTGATGCAACTATACCATCAAGTTTCTGATTTGATCTACTGTTTAATAGATAAATTGTTCCCACCATGTGCATAGTATTAAAAGACTTAATATGTTTATAAAATTAATTTCGAGCACACTAAGCCTCAGAATCACACGCCGTCTTCACGCCTAGCACTAGAATTATTCGTAGGAACATTACAAAGTCTGATAGGTCCCAAACCCAAGTCACTTCATCCTCCACACCATAGAAATTTTTCCCCGAGAATCCATAAGTACAATGAAAACAAATGAACTCTCAACTAGGTCTCCCAGACCATTGATTTCACCAACACACTCCTTTTCCCGAACGCATAAGTCAGAGGGGACTCGTCCATCACACCTTGACACAATCTGCCTTGAGAGGCACTGACTCACCCACATAGTTTTAATCACATAACAAAACCAAGTCTTTGTGGGGGAAGGACCCCTTTATCTCATGAATTCAAAGCACGTCGAAAAAATCCCATAGTGGGTCTTACCAATTCCCTAAACAAAACTTCATCAAGTAATGGAAAAGAATGAGTACTGCTAAATAGTGACTATCAAAACTACAATAGATGGTAGAAAGAACACAGGGCGTACCTCCATCCATTGCCAGAGCCTCTAGGCCAACAACCCCTAAGGCATGCACCTGTCCTCACCCTCTACCTCCAGCTCACCGAGCTCTGCGTGGAATACTTGGTGGTGGTGGTGGTAGAATATGATACCGCCTACCTCCTCCTGTTGTTGAACCGACTTAGTTACTACTTCTACCACCCTGCGGACGTACACACTCTAGACATTGTTGCCACCATGGTGGCCTGTCAGCTGACTCCCTCTCAGCATGACAATGGGTCAGAAAATCTCTAGCAGGATGTCCCCGGCCTCCACAAGCATAACACCACCTCTCCTACGGCTGACCAAAACTGACCTCAGAGCCCTGAACTCATATCCTCCATCCTGGGGTCACCTCCTAAAACATCGGGAACATTAAGAATCATGTCCATGTCGTCGACTACCAGCTACCGAGGTCTCAGCTACCATGTTCCCGGCACTGACAGGCTGAATATGCTTAGACAGAATGATCTCCACCACTAAGGCTCGCTCCAGCAATCCAGTATAGGTGGGAAGACACAAGGAAACCACACCTACCTGAATGTCCCTTCATAGAGCCTCTTCAAAGATCTGAGCCCTAAATAACGGGTCTTGAACCATATCCAGTGAGTAGTGTGACACGTCTGTAAACATCACTAAGTACTCCAACGTAGTCATGTCATCCTGCCGAAGCAACAAAAGCTCATGGATCTACACTGACCTCAGCATGATCGGGTGTAACTCTTCCCTATAGACCTTCTAAACTCTGTCTATTTGAGAGTCTCCTCATCAATGGACTATGTCCCTATAATCCACCATTGCTTTGCTGAACCATGTAGAAGGCTCGCCACTCAGACCACCATATGATCTAGAGTTGTCCTCACCAGGAGGAAAACTCAGGTGACTGCTTCAAGCCAATCATCAGCTGCCTAAGGGTTTGGATCACTCTGGAACCTAGGAGGTCCTTACCTCTGGAACTTGTGTAGTGCACTAAACCTCCGTGCATCCTCATCCTTCTATTTTGGCACAACCAGCTGCTCGATAGGTGGTGGATCAACTGTAATACCACATGGAGGTCCAGCCTCAGAACCTGTTCCCTAATCCACAGCCTCTATTGGGGGTGGATCACTACCACAATACCGTGGTGGAACCCATGCTTATTATCATCGTGGTGGCATCCAAATATACAATCAAGACACACCACGGTCAAAGAGTATATATAGGGAGCTGACTCTAGAAGAACAAGGGAAATGAAAAACACAGTCCTATATGATGCATGTACCATTATGTCTCTACAGCTAGGGTCCTAGTGTCTCGAGTTTAAAGGTCGGTTATCAGAGTCCTGGTGAATGGATACATTAGCCGCTGCACCAACACTAGAGTCTGTGGCCGAAAATCTGAACTCCAAACCTCCTAACACTACCTCTACGAAACCCAAACCAAACTAATAGCTAGACCACCTATGCTTAGATATCCCAAAGGTGGATCCTCCTCTGATACCACTCTTTCATTACCAAACCCAACAGGGCTCGAACAGCGACTCCCGAAGCCCGTCTCCAATAGGCCAGGGGCTGGAGAAAACATCGAGTGGGCTATCACACTGATGGGAGGCATTAGACCAAGGTACCTATACACACGCACCCACATAAACCTCCATGAAATGGTGCAGAGATATAGAAAAACAAAAATGTAAATATGCATGCACACATATATCCCAAACCATAGTTCAATAGATGTAAAAAATGGATAAACATGACCCACCAAAGAAAACTAAAAAACGTACAACCTGTTCAGAAGGATGGAAACACTACCAAATTAACCTCTCAGTAATCTCCTCAAAACAGCTCCGGTAAACACCTAGGTCAGTCTCAGTCACTAAGCTCTTCCTACCCTAGGTCCTCCTGGGACTCCATTGAATGTTTTGTGGTCTGCACAAGACACAAACATGTGCAGGCAAAGCCCGTGCAGGGTTGAGTATAAAAATACTCAGTAGGAACCCCAAAAACCCCAAAATATAAGGGTAAAACTGAAAGGCAACATTCAGATCATCCTAGCCAGAGGGAACCCAAACGAGAGAGAAACTCCACCTTGAGACCATTCTCATCTAAACATGACTAGTCAGCTCATCTCATGTGTATGCCGATACATACACCATGAACATCTGCTCAAGTATATTCCCATACATATACCATGAACAACCAGGGATAATAAATCCATGCACCAAGTCTCATGTGGTTCGGTCAACACCTAGGACATGTAGATTACTAGGAGAACACACACCAAGAGCTCTGTCATCCCAAATGACACTCGTCTGAGAGATACATGCTCATCAGATCTTGCCACTGAGAACACCACATTGAAATAATGGAATTACCAAACTCCTCAGATAGGGGATCATTCATAGGGTCTGCTAGGGGATACAAGAACACACTTTGGTATATCGAGGATCTCACAGATAGGGGATCACTACCAGGATCCGCTATGGGATACTATAACCCGATATGACATTCCACAGCTCACATCACTCAGATAGTGGATCGTCGCCCGTGGAGATAGTCATGATGATGCTGGAAACCCAATATGGTATAACTCGTGATGTAGGGGATCGAACAGATGATGCCCCAACCCTACTGAAACCACGCATTGAGTGAGGGATTATATAACCAACGATTCTGCAACCCTACTGAATCCACATGATGAGTAGGGGAACATATTACCAAAGATGCCACAACCCTACGTTATAAGGCCCACTACATAGGGGATCATATTACCAATGATGCCTCCAACCCTACGGGGTTAACCTACAAGATAGGGGATCACCACTCATGGATAAGCAATCACAACAATACTAAGAACCCGATCTATCAAAGCGAAGCTAGAGGATCTCGCTCTGAACCCACAAGAGGGATGCCACAACTCTAACAGAAATTCATCCTATTGAGGGGATCACAAACCAATACTAAGGTTGTAATGCCACATGAACCCACATAAGAACAAACCAAGGGAGTAAACTCAACCACTATAGGTACGAACGTCTATATACTGAGAAACCCGCAACATCGCCACATTGCGCACCTCCAAGTCCAAAACACCGAGTACACCATCATTGTCTACGCAGAAAATCATCTAGGATAGGCTACTCATTCGCCCAAAATGTACAACTGATAAAAAAGGTACAATTCACCGTAGTAAACCCAGGTGGGTCCTACACCATGATCAAGAAGCTCATCAAGATGATTGTACCATTGCAATCCCCTCAGGAAAACGCATGAGATCGACTACTCATTCGTCCAAAATGAACACCGGATGAAAAATTTGCGTTCTTTCGTAAATGCTGAAACCCAGCCTGAGGGGGCCCACACCATGATCTCAGTCCTAGATCCCAAAACTATCCTGAAAATTTCTCCTTACTATCAGGATCACAATTCCACTGACGGTTCATCTATCAGACACTCTGTGTAGATGTTACGGTAGGTCGAAGTTGAATAATAATAAATTAATATTATTATTTTAGCATTTTTTAGACCCAATCCATGAAGACAAATCACAAAATTATCAAAATTAGCTCAAAAAATTTGTATCGATGGATGGAACATGTCGCCAGAAATAGATTACAAACCAGAGTTACGGTTTGTGAGTTACGGGAGTTTAAAGAACCCCCAGAAAATCATGACCGGACCACCGTCTGCCCCAGGAGAAACCACCATGCTGCTGCCAGAATCTATTGTGCTACATCCCAAAACCACCACTCCACCACTTCCATCACCAGAATCAGCCATTCCCAACACCGGAAACTGGTTTTTCTATCTGAAAACATCTGGGAGCCACCAGAAACACCCCGATGCTCCAAATTCTGATCCAAAACATGTTTCGGAAAACTCAGGACCAAAACTACACAACCCTTATGAAGATTTCAAGAAAAACAATGCATAAACAAGATCCAAGATATTAAAAAACAACCTCTTAACATTTGGTGGATCACTAATGCTTTGCACGCTCCGCTATTTCTGTTACACGATCCGGGAGCATCCGTCATCGGATTTCGAGCTCGTAGGCGCTTCGTTTGTTCGATTTGGCAGATCGCCGGCAACGAGCCGAGGAAGGAGGTTAGTAGGTGCATAGAATAAGGATAGGGGGACAGATATTTATTTCTTGTTTTTTTAATCAATTAAATCAGAACACGACACTACCCCAGACTAACCCTCTCGGCACAGAGAAGATAAGGTCTCCCCTATGGTAAATGCGGCATTCTGAACGAAACTGTGAGCTCAAAATTTTGATATGAGACTCTGTTCGTGAGTTATATGAGCTGAAGCTCTTAAATAACCATTTCAATTTATTTATGAAAACACCCCTAGTGGATTTTTCCATAGCAGGCCCATGCTCGCATTATTTACACCCTGACTTGGGTAAACGACATGCTCTCGATGCAATCGTGCCCTCATATTTCTGATCCAAGATACCGTTTAATAGATAAATCGTTCCCACCTTTTTCATAGTATTACAATACTTAAAATTTTTATAAAATTAATTCCTTCCACACAGGGCCTCAGAATCACATGTCATCTTCGTGCCTAGATCTGGAATTATTCTTAGGATCATTCCAAAGTCTGATAAAGAAAAAACCCAAGATGCTACACATGGAATCATGAGAAGGGTGTTAGTATAACTATGTAAGGAACCACAAATTCAGTCCCACACATAACCAATAAATATAGTTTAAAAATATGATATGATTATAATAAATAATTACAATAAATATAGAGGAATAAATAAATAACTAATTTTGGTCACTAAGTCCTATTTAACACCCAATATTGAATCCATCATAGATTGACAAATAACGAAGTTCTCTGAGCACGCCAGGTAATAATTCCAAATAATGTAATTACCACGGAAAATTACTAGGATAAAGTACTAGTAAATAATAGATAACATGCAATAGAATATAAGGAGAGTGACCGAGGTATTCCTACCCCAATATCCAACAAGTTAAATCTACAGAGTATGTCTCAGGAATTCTAACCCAGATAACCTATATATTGAATACAAGGAGCATATCCAAGTCATTCCAACTTTGACAACCTATGAACCAAATCCAAGGGTCATGGATAAGGAATTATAACTCAGTTTCAAGAACATATAATAGATCTTAGGATTATTTCCTAGGCATCTCAAGTATCTGAATATAACATGGTGGATTGTATTCCCCATACGAACCATCTCATGTGTCATCATCAATTCTGGTTTGAGGTTACTCCCACAATAGGCACCACCCATACCCATACATAATGTCAAATGGGTGGATTTGTCACTAAAATGCCCATTGGGGCCCCTAGATCACATCACAATTTAAAAACAACAAAAAGGGTCCCTCAATTCCAACATCATGTCATGGATAAACTCCCATTACTCAAATATAATGACATCACTCAATATTAATCATTTTATATCAAGGCCTCACATTCCTCATAGGTAAAAATAATATGGGAGATTTAATCAATCCAATTCCTATCCCATGTTTCCCTAGATTGGTCCTTACACCCAACATATCCATAAGCCTTCTTGGGGGCTTCCCAGTCACGTAATCACATCCTTGTTGGGTAGATACTCTTTCTACACTGTAATCTCATTAGCTCAATGACTTTATATCATCTAAAGATTCCACGAAGTGCTATTTGGGCCACTCATTCCCATGATATCACATCCCATTAATTTGAGGTCACTAGAGAACCTATACTAAGTTCCATTATATTTACATTATCCAATTAAACTCTTCAAGGGGATCATGTATCTTAAGATAATAATTTGTAACCAATACCTCAACCATAAACTGCTAAAGAAATCAATCCATTTTACAAGGTCCCATAAAGGTACGTGACACATTGATTACTTTATCCATATATTTTATTTTAATAAACAACTTATGTAAATTAAATGGTTTAGTTTCGGTTGTTTACGAGACTACACATCACATGTAAGTTATAAATAAATAAATTCAAATATTATAATTCATATAAAAGAGACCACTTACCTCAACTAAGAATCCATCCTATAAATCCACTCTAAGATTCCCAATGAAGCCCCTCCTTGGTCAACTAGCCACCATCCATATACATAAGTCCCTATATCATTCTAAAATAATCAAATGAATTAATTTTACTCAGTCTACAAATAATAAAATAATTTAAAATTAATTAAACAATTAAATACACTTAGGAATAAAAACCTAATTAATCACCCAAACATAATAAACCATTGAAATCAACAGTAACTGGGTGAAAACCACCCCAGACACACCCCTAATCCTAATAAAAACAAAAGGACCAATTTAATTACCCTATTTGTTGGTTAATTTAATCCAGTTTTACTATAACAACTAAGAAAATTTATGTAGCAATGTATAACCATGAAGATGTTTTTTGGTGGTATAAATAAACCATCTAGAGACATCCTCTCACTAGGATTCATGAATAATCCATAAAAAGTCCAATTAAACCATTATATAAGGGAAAAAACCAAAATAATATTATATAGAACTCAAATCAAGAGAAATGAAATGGAAGAAAAATAATAGAGGCAAAAAGAGGGTGATTATTACTATAGATGCCAAATAATAACACCTAAAATCATTAAAACAGAAGAGAATCAAAGGACGAAGATGAGGGTAACTCTATTATCCTATGCATGTGCATGGGATATGTAAAATAGAAGAGTAGTTTAAGAGTTCATAGGGGAGAAACCATACTTTTCATCTTTTTTGAGATTTATGGTTTGAACGTATGATTTTAGGTTCTTTATTCTAACTATGCATAGGAACTATCCAAAAAACTCCATTCACAGTGTTGGGAAACATGTTTTACCAATTCTGCGTGATAAGTATGAAAATATTTACTATCTTCATTGACAATATTTCACATGGTTTTTCTACAATCATGAAAAAACCAAACATTGAGCCTCATTTCAAAGATACATCGCACATTTGACTATAAGATCTATATGGTTTATCAGTGGCCATGTTCTACCGATGCATAATCAATATGTTCATTAGAAAAAAAATCACCCCACTCTCTTGGAACTATATTGTGTCTCATAAACCGTGCATTCCAATCCTTGCAACCTGTGGAAAATCCTCCAAAAACATATCAAATTCAACCCCAAGCATATGATACTTTTTAGAGAACATGAGGAACCTATAGAGAATAAAATCATATAAAAACTGACCTTAATATTCTAAAAATATTAAATTATCAATCTAAATTCAATTTATAAAAATTAAACTCCCACCAAACAGAAAAAATCATATTCCCATGGAATCTCATATATAAAAAAAGAACAAGGATTTACAGAAAATATTATCATTCCATTTTATAAAAATTTTATTTATATGGAAATAACATATAAAAAATAGAAGAAAACTATTATTTAAATCCATGAAAACATGGAGAGAAAATATTTTTAAAAAATCTAAGACGATAAAAAAAATGTGCTCATATGGAATATGTTAAAATAAAGATACCATTAAGATTTTGTCTATAAATTTAATGTAAATTTAAAATGTACTTGAGAAATCAAAGAATGTTGGATAAGTACTTCCCTAAAATAATGAACATAGACATGAAGGTAAAGAGATTAGAAGTGGTTTTAGTGATAAAGAACATATATTTCCTACAAATATGAATTTAGACATAAACAATCTCAACTTAAAATTCAGTTTGGAAATGAAAGCCTTATAAAGATTATAACATGTAATGTATCAATACATCAAGGAAGATATTATGTGAAATAGATAAAAATTCATGTAAAATAATTGGATGTAAAAAATAAAACAATTATATGTTATAATTAAAATAATCATTAAATAACATATTGAAAAAATTAATGATACAACTTAATGACTCTAATTTGAGTCAAGAATTCCCTTACCTTTAACCCTAACTCTCATCATATGTCCTCTAACCTCAAGAAAAATAAAATTTTATTTATTATTAAAATAATTCATAAATTTTCCATGCCAATTGAATTATTATTATTCCTTTTATTTAATTTATAATCATATTTCATTCATTTACAAATTGATATTGTTTATGCAGATCATTTTGAGGTTGTTTGGTTCAAATTCCATAAAATTGCATTTAAATAATTATAATGGTCAAAATTCATTACCTAATGGTTACATAATCATTATAATTCTCAATTTATTATATCAATATCGCTTCATATGTGATAATTTTATAAATGTATTGTAATGTTTACCACTCAAATAATGTTCTTCGATAATCATTTTTTACACTTAAAGATGACTATGATTATTTATTTTAAATATCCTTGATATGATAGTTATTTTATCATTTATGAATCATAATAATAAAATTACTTCAATATTAATGTTTTATTTAATAATTAAATAAAATTTTAATAATCTCCATGTAACACACATGTTTTTGAAAACTTAATCATTTAATTATGTGTTGCAAAACTACCAAGGTAATTGATATTTTTTTGAAGAGATTGTGAATGATTGAAAAAAAATATTCAATTTTTCCAAAAACTTATCTTATAATTAAACTATTATTTAAGAACTATTTTTAAACATTAATTATGTTATTAATAATATTAATATTTCTGTTCAAATGAAAAGAAATTGTTTTGGAAAACCACATATTTTGATGTAGCAACAACTTTTGAAAGTAGTTCGGTGGGGGTTAATGGATGAAATATCTTCATTGATGGATCAAATATATTCCAATACCATAGTTATGGAATTATTGAATAAAAATAATATATTTTTTAAAACATTTTAAAGAGGAATAAGTTCTAAAAATGTAGTAAAGAGTGAGTCCAGAACACTTTCTCTTTGAATCGCCCCATTTGGGTTGAGTCTCAAGCCTTCAAAGAAAGGTATTTTGGAAATAAATGATACCTATGAACATGGAAATTTGATTTTATAGAGTAATACATTTAGAATATATAGATAAAAGAGAAAATTTCATGTGTCTAAAAACAGTTTGAATGTGTCTCCTTTTATAAAAAAATTATGATGGCATTTTCGAAAATATCTAGTTTTTTAGGATTAAGAATGTAGTTTTATAATAAAAATTTTCTCCTAAATAGACCATATATGATATTCTCAACCATAAAATATCTATAAATGACACAATATATTGTTTTTAGATTTTTTATTAATTTATAAATATTTCTTAACATTAAATACTATTAACAATAATTTTTAGGATTATTCTTGTAATTTGACTTTCAAAATATTAATATAACTATGTTTAACACACCAAGAATCCATGGTACGCTTCTTGCTGAATAATACAGTAGCGTGTGTTGTACGCAACTTCAAATTATAACACACACCACAACTAATAAAACTAGCCGTTATGAATAGTAATACCCACTTTTTGAAATTTTATACATTTCAAAATGGACTTCATTTTTGGATTCGGAATATCAAAATTAGCCTAGGGTGAAATTTTGGTACTTTTCAGATAACTTTCCTATTTTGATGAATAGTGAAAATTACTACACTTTAATTAAAAACAATTTTTTTAATCGAAATAATTAATAGTGATAAATTTTGAATTTGAATGGTTTTAAAGTATATTTAGAATATAGTTTTACCATTTAATAAAATTTTGGTTATTGGACATAATTTCACAATTAAACCAGACATAAACAAGTGTCAATCTTTTGATAGTTATTATTTCTTAAAAACACGCTTTTTGTTTTGACAGTGGAAATTAATTTTAAATTAATTTCAGCCACTTCTGTGTTCTGAATTTGGAAAAATGGATTCCATATTTGGAATCCGGATTTCCAAATTATGTTAATAGGTAACTCTTATTTTTAGATATTTGGAATAATTACTTTGGTAAATATTTTACTTACCATGTTTAAACGGTAAATCTGGTAAATAAGGGAACAAAATAATATTATAATAATATTAATTTACCCTAAAACGTGTCTTAACCCTATTGGTTCGTACATGTCCGACCATGGTCATTTTTGGGTCGATTTTGGGACCCCAAGTATGCACTTGTAAGTGATAATGACAATTTATATTAATTAAGTTAATGTAAATACAAAAATGACATAAGCTTATATCTCTTAGAAAAACAATTTTTACACATGGTTATATATGTTATATTTTTGACTATAAATATTCATTATAAATTTAAATATATTTCCTATATAATAGTATTTTATTTATAATTTTTAGATATTAAATAATTTAATTTATTTATGACACAATGATGATGCAGTATTTACCTTATTAGTAAAATATTAAAATAATTGATATTATAAATAACCAAATAAATATAATTTGAGACTTTTTATGAATTCCTAGAATTTTATAGGTTAATATGACATGTTTGGATTAATTTAATTAACTTTTTTAAAAGTAACCATTCTGTTATGATTTTCACAAAAATCAAATACCAAATAGTGTAAAAATTGACATAAAAATGTTTTTTTTAAGAAATATTATATTATTAATTTATATTAAATTCTTAAAAATCTAAGGTTCTCCAAAATGACTTGTATCATGATATTTGTATCATTAATGGACCACTTGGGGGTCTCTTGGATGTATATAGCATGTTTATTAACTATATAATATAAAATACAAAGTGACATGGTAAATGTTAAACTAATTAACTAAGAGTTAATACTAAAAGATAAGGTTAATATAATGACCCAAACCTGTCTAAAATCTATGGGTTGAAATTATTTCGATCCATATCCACCTTATACTTTGAATAATCCACTTTATATCCATTATAAACTGAATATTAATTTTTTATAAAATAATACTTTTAGTTTTTTGTAAAGAGCCCCTCCTCCCCCTTATAAAAGGACACCACTTCTAAAAAAAATTTCACACCGTCAAAGCCTTTTGGATCAGCCAAACTCTAAAAAAATATCCTCCCAACATATTTAAAATAAATATAGAGGCTTTAGTTTGATCATAAATCCATCCTACATATCCCTTTTGATGAAATCAAAAGGATGAACCCGAAGAAGACGCAACGTCTTCACCACCCTCTTTAAAGGTCCTTTCTTCTTTAACTTCTTCTTTCCTTGATATTTCCATTCTAAAATAACAACTCCAGTACATTATATATACTGTTATTTTATTATAATTATGGAACAAAAAATTCATTATTATATCCATCCCTTGAATGACATGTCACCATACGTGCGTACGTACGGCCTACCGTCTCTACATTGTGTTGTAATTGTTATTCATTATATTATTATTTAGATGGTTATAATAATTCTGTATAATTCATGTAAATAATAAATATAACATGATAATGATTTTGTCTATATGATATACCATCCAATTATATATTATTTTAATATCGAAATAATGACATTGTCGCTCGTGCGTACGTACGAATTACAGTCTCCACGAACGTGATAACATTCATTCCGCATCATATCCATTCAAGAAGAAATTTCCTTTGATGAATAAGAAATAATTTTTAGATACATGATATAATTATGGATATGAATAAGATACATCCCTTCCATAACAAATATGGCTCTCATAACAAGTAATATAAAGGAAAACGAATCTGCTAACACCCGAAACGACGATAATACTAAGATATTGTTAACAAATCAATGTTAAAAGATCATATATGATATCATATTAATGTAAATGATTTTATTATAATTAAATAACAATTATTTCACCATTATAAATAATTTTAACTTACCATCGACCAAGGATAATGTACAAAGTAAGGGGTTTCTTATCTCACTTTTAATTCTATGAGATTTCCATTGTTCACCACTTATATATTGCTTGTGGTGTGTGTACTGCCCATGATTGTATTCATTGTGTAATATACATTAATTTATTGATATTTACATCATCATTGTATTATACTTATTTCATGGGTGTATGTTTCATAGGTTACCAAATTGGTAAGGTAATTTGAAATTTCAATTTCCACTCATTCGGCTGTACACATACTTCATTGATTATTTTACACCAAAAATATGTGTGGAATCACTATTCATTTTCTTATGTCATAATTTCCACTCCCCTTTCTATGGATATAATTTTGATACACATAATCACTCCATTTATAAATTCCCAAGTCGTCAATATGAACTTGATAAGAGTAATTTTAACTCAATCTCCATTTATTGAGTTAAACATCCAATTCATTGGTGTTGTTTTTACAAGAATATGTGTGAATGTCCTCTAATTGATTTACACTAAATATCTAATCATATTGAGTGTATTTATATTTTTCACACATAATTATGTCATTGATTTATCCTTTACCTAAGGATACGGTCTTCATAAGAGACTTAATCTCAATTTACATCCCACTGAGACCTCTTTGTTGTTATACACCAAATCAGTTTTATGTGGTGTATATAATGTACTTTGACATAGTAAATCATGAATCCCTTTATTATTATTATATTAAAACGTTTTTATTACCTCAATTATTATTACTCAAGTGTCTCTCTTTTTGTTAGTAACTCACTCTAAAATATCATTTGAAAATGTTTTAATGATTTATTATTCTAAATAATTCTCATTAATGTCCATGTTTTAAAAATGGTTTTAAGGATTTATTTTTATGGATATTAACGTTTTCAAATAAAAATTACTTTTAAATGTTTCAAAGTGGTATGGGACACTTTGATTCAAAAATATATTTTTTAAATGGATTCTTGAAAAATATTCTGACTTTTAAATGATTTCAAGAAAAGGGGGATATTTCTCTCTAATAGTTTTGATGATTATTTTAATCTATGTCAATATCCTTAATTACTCTCTATTGAGGTTAATATGATACTATACAATCTTCAATATTGTATCAAATGAGTTATATTTGACAGTGGATGTGATATTTTTATACCATTCATGGTTTCTGGTTAAAGTATTGACATTTCGTATGCTAGTTTTAATACGAAGGTTTATGTTATATTTCAAAATTTTAATATTAGGAATGCATTGGACTTAGTAAGTTACGGGTGGAGCCCTCTATAGCTTCTCGATGCATCAGTAGGTCTCATGAGACAACCTAGTGTCTTGGCATGAGGCCTTGACAAAATCTTATTTATAGTCTTGGCACGGGGCATTGGATATGTGGTTATGATAGTCTGTCATTATGCATTCCATCATTATGAAAGTGGTTATTGAAATTGAATTTGATTATTAGACTAGTATAATATCCATGTGAATAAGTAAATGGAATTATTTCATTTTATCTTTGCCATATTATGTTGAAGTTCAAGTTTAAAAGGCTTTTGTTTTAGTTATACATTGCCTTATGAGTTTATGCTTATCTATGAAAGCTTCTTCTATATTGTTATACTTACTGAGCATCTAAGATCACCTCTTTCAATGTTATATTTTTCCCAGGATGTGAAGAAGTAATTTATGAATGACCTGTAGGGATAGTATGATGGGAAATGAAGACAAGATGTTATTGTAGTTTTTTTACCTTATGATGTAATATAAGACATATGAATATATCTAGTGTTTCCAAGTCTACTAAACTAATCGGTCTTTTGAGACTTGATCGTTTGTGATAATGCCAATGATACGTAATAAGGCACCGACTCTGGGTAACTGGGGTCGGGGCGTTACAGTTGGTATCAGAGGAAGTTTAGTACAAACCATGGGAGCTAGATTTAGATAAACTCTGATTAGTGCACATAGCCCTAATATAGACTTTGAGGATTAGTACAGAAGAACTTCCTAGAATTTTGGTATTGTAGAGATTTTTTGAGTTTTCCGAGCAATACATCCCTATCTGGATCTGAGAAGGTAGAGACGGCTCTAGCACAGATGTACCTAGGGGTAAAACCCAAAAACACCACTTTGAGCTAGACTCAAACAGGAACTGGTGCACAACAATGGGCCTTGTTGCACTCTTTGTTACGACACTCTCGGGGGATATCATTAGGATAATTTACATTTTCTTTACAATCCGATTTGAAGTATTATATATAAGATGAGAGTAAATGACCTTGGTGAGAATATGATGACATGATATTATCTAAATGATTTTATGACTACTGTTACTCACACAATGCTTTCTGGTTTTAGTCAATGGCTAGATTCCAAGGAAGTCATAGTGACTTTGGGAATGATATACAAGGTGGGAACGATGTTGGACATGAGCAAAAAAATGGAATGTTGATAGGAATAAAAGATATCGTCTTCATGACAAATCAATTATCCAAAATATGATCAACAATATATATAATAACCAATTCCCGGACTCATCAAAGAAGAGAAAGGTGATGAATGATAAGAGCTCCAGTAGTGGAGGCCATGGAGAAAGGAATCCTCAATTTCCATCATGTAGGAAATTTGGAAGGAGACACCCAGGAAAGTGTCTCAATGGAACAAATAAATGCTTTACGTGTGGGAAGGAAGGACATAAAGTGATGAATTGATGAAGAAAAATGAATAGTACTATGGAAGAAGATAAAAATGGTCCAAAGAATCCATTTATAGTCATTTTCCATAAATGTAGGGGACCTGGCCCTTACCCGAGTAAATTCCCTATTCTATAGGATATTTTATTTGTCAAAGAAGAATCTATGGGAAAATAAATGGTTGGATAAATGTTTAAAAACTATTAGTGCTCCTTGTTGATGTGTTTACTTTGAAATAATTTTCTCTTGTATTTGTAACCCTACAGTTTTCCATGTGAGAATGATATTTGAGGAAGAATTGTATTTTCTCTTGTAGATATAGTTATAAATAAAAATTTGGTTTTATATGATCATTGGGTTTGAGGCAATTACAAGTTATTATAATTTGGGATGAAAATTCAAGGTATGAGATAAAATTTGTGGTTAAATTATTTAATGGTTATTTTGAGGAATTTATCTCATTTTGGTAATGTTATAAAATATTGTTTTTGAAAAAGGGCACCACACAGATCATGTGATAACCCATCGCGTTAGACAAAGCTGTGGGAATCGAACCCACAACCAAATTGCGATTTGGATTTAACACCTACCACTGGAATATGTGATGTCCCTGGTTAGTGTGACTATTATTTTTAGTTAAATGATCTTATTGATCAATAATAATTTGATTTGGGATCTTATGTCTTTTCAAATAAATACCCATAGTATCAGAAAATTATTTGGTGATTAAGTGATAAATGTTATTTTTGAAGATGTTCGCTTTGTTGGGAACACTATATGCCCACGGAAAATAGAACAATATGGGTTTTCATTTTATGAGTAATGGAGTATTTTTATCTATGTTTTTATTGTGGATTTATAGTGATTTGTGTTATTTATGGAAATGATTAACCTATAATAAAGAATATGTGATTAGGTTAATTACTTTTAAGTATATGACTTTAAGAGTAATTGATTTCATTTGGGGATACCATTTAACATGGAAGACTACATAACCAAATTCTTCTACGTTTTGAGTTTCAATATTATTTTGGATTTTATTAAAGTATTTTAAGGACAATTCATTATTTAATGATATTTATTTATCTTTGTGGTATTGTTGGTTTAATTTTAGAAATTATGATTAGATTTTCTTTATATAATTAAATAACCTTTTGGGGGATCATTAGATCTTATACTAACCATTTTGTTTTTTATTAATCTCTAAAGACAAGGTAAATATATAGTTTATTCTTCGTGGATCATGTGATTCTATAAGAATTTTATTGTACCTTTTCTAGTGTGACCAAGTCTTCTAGAATAATCATTGTTTAAAAATGAGTTAGTAGTAGAAATTTATTAAAGAATGAAAATTTACTTAAAATTTAAGAATATCCTTTTATGTAATTATTCAATCTCAGAAATAAATTCCTCATCATTATGTAATGTTACTTAAAAAATAATAATATTTTTTCCGTTTACTTTTCCTACTGGGAAACTAATGATCATTTGTCCCATCACAAGTTTGTGGTTTTCTTGTTGTTAAAATTCTCCTGATCATGTTTTCTATCCCTCTCCATCAGAACTTGAAACATAGTTTATCACCCATATACATGTTTTTCTACATGGAATCCTAGTATAGGTTATCACAGGTGACCTTTGTATTTCCCTTTCTTTTTGAAAAGTGATACTTTTATTGACTATTTTTATAATTCGGGACATTCCATTATATTCCCAAGACCAATTTTAAAAATTTTGAAGATGAAATTTATTGAAGGAGGGGTTAATTTAACACCCCAAGCTTCCACAGTATGCTTCTCACTGAATAATACAGTAGTGTGTGTTGTACGCAACTTCAAATTCTAACACACACCACAACTAATAAAACTAACCGTTATGAATAGTAATACCCACTTTTTTAAATTTTATACATTTCAAAATGGACTTAATTTTTGGATTCGGAATATCTAAATTAGCCTCGGGTGAAATTTTGGTAATTTTCGGATAACTTTCATATTTTAATGAATAGTGAAAATTACTAAATTTTAATTAAAAACAAATATTTTGATCGAAATAATTAATAGTGATAAATTATGAATCTGAATGGTTTTAAAGTATATTTTGAATATATTTTTACCATTTAATACAATTTTGGTCATTGTACATAGTTTCACATTTAAACCAGATATAAACAAGTGTCAATCTTTTGATAGTAATTATTACTTAAAAACACGCTTTTTGTTTTGATAGCGGTAATTAATTTTAAATTAATTTCTGCCACTTCTATGTTCTGAATATGGAAAAATTTATTCCATATTTTGAATCATTATATCCAAATTATGTAAATAGGTAACTCTTATTTTTAGACATTTTGAATAATTATTTCGGTAAATATTTTATTTACCATGGTTAAAGGGTAAATCTGGTAAATAAGGGTAACAAATAATATAATAAATATATTATTTTATCCTAAAACGTTTCCTAACACTATTGTTTGATACATTTCAGACTAGGGGAATCTTTGGGTAGATTTTGGGACCCCATGGATCCACTTGTAAGTGATAATTACACTTTAGATTAATTAAGTTAATGTAAATACAAAAATGACATAAGCCTATATATTTTAGAAAAGGAATTTTTACATAGGGTTATATATGTTATATTATAGACTATAAATATTATTTATAAATCTAAAAATATTTCCTACATAATGGTATTTAATTTATAAATTTTAGAAATTATATAAATTAATTTATTTATGACACAATGATGATGCATTAATTACCATATTAGTGAAATATTAAAATAATTGATATTATAAATACCCAAATAAATATATTTTGAGACTTTTAATGAATTAAACGAATTTTATAGTTTAATATGAAATTCTAGGATTGATTTAATTAAATTTTTTCGAAGTAATCAATCTGTTAGGCTTTTCACAAAAATCAAATACCAAATAGTGTCAAAATTGGCATAAAATAGTTTTTAAAACATATTTTATATTACTATTTGATATTAAATTCCTAAAAATCAACGGTTCAGACAAAGTAATTGTATCATGATAGCCGTATAATTAATGTACCACTTGGGGGTATCTTGGATTTATATAGTATGTTTATTAACTATATAATATAAAATACAAAGTGACATGGTAAATGTCAAACTAATTAAGTAAGAGTTAAAACTAAATTATAAGGTTAATATAATGACCCAAACCTGTCTAAAATATATTGGATGAAATGATTTAGACCCATATCCACCTTATACTTTGAATAATCCACTTTGGAGCCATTATAAACCTAATATTAATATATTATTAAATAATACTTTAAGTTTTTCCTAAAGAGCCCCTCCGCCCCCTTATAAAAGGACACCACTTCTAACCAATTCTTCAGTCCTTCAAAGCCTTTTTTCTCGGACAAAATCTACCCAAATATCCTCTAAACTTTCCTCACATAAACCTAGAGGCCTTATTTTGATCATAAATCCAACCTAAGGAGCCCTTTTTATCAAATCAAAAGGAAGAACCCGAAGAAGAGGTAACGTCTACACCACCATCTTTACAGTTCCTTTCTTCATCAACTTCTTCTTTCCTTTTTATTTACATTCTAAAATAATATCTCCAGTATATTATATATACTATGATGTTATTATAATTATGGAACAAACAAATTCACTATTCTATTCATCCCTTGAATTACATGTCACCATATGTGCGTACGTACGACCTACTGTCTCCACGTTTTGGTGTAATTGGTTATTCAATATATTATTATTTAGATGGGTGTAATAATGATGTATAATTAATGTAAATATTAAATATAACATGATAATTATTCTGTATATATGATATACCATCCAATTATATATTATTTTAATATAAAAAATTGATATTTTCGCTCATGCGTACGTACGGATTACCGTCCCCACGAACGCGATGAGATTCATTCCACATCATATCCATTCAAGACTAAATTTCATTTGACGAATAAAAATAATTTTTATAGACATGATATCATTATTTATATGAATAAGATACATCCCATCCATAACAAATACGGCTCGAATAACAAATAATATGAAGGAAAATGAATCTGTTAACACCCAAAACGACGATAATACAAAGATATTATTAACAAATCAATTTTAAAAGATCATATATGATATCATATTAATGTTAATGAATTTTGTATAATTAAATAAAAATTATTTCACCATTATACATGAGGTTAACCTACCACGGACCATGGAAAATGTACAATGTAAGGGGTTTCTTATCTCACTTTTAATTCTGTTTGATTTCAATTGTCCACCACTTATTTATTGCATGTGGTGTGTATACTACCCATGATTGTATTCATTGTGCAATATAAATTAATATATGGATATTTACATCATCATTTTATCGTACTTCTTTCATGGTTGTATGTTTTGTAAGTTACCAAATTGATAAGGGAATTTGAAATTTCAATTTCCACTCATTCGACTTTACGCATACTTCATTGATTATTTTTCACCAAGATTATGTGTGGAATCACTATTCATTTTCTTATGTCATAATTTCCACTCCTCATTCTGTGGATATAATTTTGATACACATAATCAATCCATTTATAAATTCCCATGTTGTCGATATGAACTTGATATGAGTATTTTTAACTCAATCTCCATTTATTGAGTTAAACATCCAATTCATTGGTGTTGTTTTTACAAGAATATTTATGAATGTCCTATGATTGATTTACACTGAATATCCAATCATATTGAGTGTATTTATATTTTTCACACATAACTATGTCGTTGATTTATCATTAACTTAATGAAATTTTCTTTATAAGAGAATTAATCTCAATTTACATCCCATTGAGACTTCTTTGTTGTTATACACCAAATCACTTTTATGCGGTGAATATAATGTACTTTTACATAGTATATCATGAATCCCTTTATTCTCATGATATTAAAATGTTTTTATTACCTCAATTATTTGTATTCAAGTGTCTCTCTTTTGGTTAGTAACTCTAACTAAAATATAATTTTAAAATGTTTTAATGATTTATTATTCGAAATCATTCTCATTAATGTCCATGTTTTAAAAATAGTTTTAAGGATTTATTTTGATGGACATTAACGTTTTCAAAGAAAAATTCCTTTTAAAAGTTTCAAAGTGGTATGGGACACTTAGATTCAAAACTATATTTTGAAATGGATTCTTGACATATATTGTGACTTTTAAATGATTTCAAGAAAACAGGGGATATTTTTCTCTAATAGTTTTGATGATTATTTTTATCTATGCCAATATCCTTCATTACTCTCGATTGAAGTTAATATGATACAATAGAATCTTCCATATTTTATCAAATGAGTTATGTCTGACTGTGGATGTGCTATTTTTATACCATTCATGGTTTGTGGTTAAAGTATTGATATTTCATATTCTATTTTTAATAAGAATGTTTATGTTATGTTTCAGAATTTTCATATGAGGAATGAATTGGACTTAGTAAGTGACGGGTGGAGCTCAATATCGCTCCTAGATGCATCGGTAGGTCTCATGAGACAACCTAGTGTCTTGGCATGAGGCCCTGACAAAATCTTATTTGTATTCTTGTCACAAGGCCTTGGCTACGTAGTTATGATAGTCTGGAATTATGCCTTCCATCATTATGAAAGTGGTTATTGATATTGAATTTGATTATTCGACTAGTATAATATCCATGTGAATAAGTAAATGGCATTATGTCATCTTATCTTTGCCATATTTTGTTGAAGTTCAAGTTTAAAAGGCTTTTGTTTTAGTTAGGCATTTCCTTAAGTGTTTATACGTATCTATGAAAGCTTCTACTATATTGTTATCCTTACTGAGCATCTGAGCTCACCCCTTTCAATGTTTTATTTTTTCTAGGATGTGAAGAAGTAATTTATGAATGAGATGCAGGGATAGTATGAGGGGATTTGAAGACAAGATGTTGTTGTAGTTTTTTTACCCTATGATGTAATGTAAGACTTATGAATATATCTAGTGTTTCCAAGACTGCTAAACTAATCTGTCTTTCGAGACATGATCCTTTGTGATCATGCCAATGATACGTAATAATGCACCAACTCTGTGTAACTGGGGTCAGGGCATTACACTATGGAATTCTGATTTAAAAATTTATATAATTCATTACATGTCATTTTATCCAAATTTAGTTTTGAAGAAACATATTTCATTCTAACCTTAAAATTATTAAAAAAAAATTTAGAACTACATATTTGAAATTTATCTTCCTCGCATTAGTGATGTATCAACACTACATATGTATTTTGGATTATTATGCTATTATATAATATTCAAAATAAATTACTAACATAAATAATTTTTTTATTCACTAATATCATCATTAAAAATATTTTTTATATTATTTATTCCCATTTAATTCATACTAATATTTTGAGAATATGAATATTAATTTTCTTACATTAAATAAGCATTTGGTATGAATTTTTGATAATAATCTTATGAAATAAATTTATTATTCAGAAATATAAATCAAAATAATTTATAAGTACTCATATATATCATTTATGACAAGAATAACCTTATCACTTCTTTAATATAATATCAAAGAAAAACATTTTTAATTTTCCAATGTTGTGAAAAGACTGTATCAACATTAATAAAGGTTTTCTTACATTTTTATCATAACAATTAATCTTTATTAATTGAATAATAATTATATTATATTTGATTATTTCACTGTTAATGAGATGTTATATAAGTTATATAATATTTTCTTTCATATTTATAACATCATTATTTCATAAAAGATATGATATTCAAAAAAACTATATTTCAGTACTATTCATAAAAAATCAACTTGATTAAAAAAATAACAAAACATAAAACTAATATAATTTTGAAATGAAGATAAAAATAAATTATGTTTATTTTATTAAATCTAAATTCTAACATTAATAAATATAACATTTTAATAAAACACTATAATACAAGGAATAATAATTTATTTAGAATAAAAACTATTGTATTTACAGAAAAATATACACTTGTTTCATATCATGATAAAATTATTTATATGGTTATGATAATAATAAATATAAATATAAATTTCCATTAATAAAATATCCAATAATTAAAAATGATTTAAATATATCATAGTAAGGAATTATTTTTAAAAAAATATATTAAACCTTTAAATAAAACATCTCTTCAGGTATAATGTAAACATAATAATTTTAAATGTAAAATGAGTATATATTTTGACTATAAACTACATTTAATGAAATTATATAATAATATAAACATATATAAATAATTATTCATTAATATTTTTAAATAATAAATGTGATATAATAGTTAAAATTTTGGGGTTGTCACATCCCTCCCCCCCCCCCCAAAAAAAACAATTGTGTTTCAATTTTATCTTCTTAAATAAAAAAATTATAAAATATCACCACTTAATAATATTAAAGAAAATAAATCCTTAATATTTTTACTATTATTTTGTGTCTTATTACATAATACATCCATTCTATAATTATGAATAATATTCTTACTACTATGGATCTAATAATGGTTTCAAAATAAAAAAAATTAAATTAAATATTTTAAAAAAAATTACACCACTAACAGAATCCTTAATTTTCCTTGTTTTTTCATTATCAAAGAGAAAGGGTTTAAAAAGTGAAATAATACATTAAATGTTTTTGAAAACAATCATGGGGGAAATAGGACTTCAAAATCCATAATGTTCCCAATAATCCAAAATAATGGAGCCTTGAATGGAAATAAAGAAAAATCTAATAAATATATAATGGAAGATAATAGCAACATATATAAGTGTATATAAGTACCTTTAAGCAATTTAAATAGTTCTAAAAAACCACATTGATAAAATAAATATAATTTTTTTTGAATTAAGATAATCTGACATATGGATAGTTCAGAATTGAATACATATTTATCATCAAAAATATGAAAATAAATAATTTTTGTTATGAAATAAAATGGGAATATATGATAAAATTATTAATAAATAGGTGATAGAATATTCTTAATTACATAATTTTTTATGAAAATGAAATTCATCAAATAATAACAACATAAAATGAAAATGTAATTTCTACCATACAAAAAGAGATAATACCACTTGAGAAATAGAATGGTTGAATAATTAATCATCGAATAAAATGGTTAAATAAGAAATATTAAAAATTAAGGAAAGGATAACGATTCAATAACAACCCTTAAAATGTTATATTTTATGACAAAAATTCCAACAAATATAAGTTGAAGTAAAATAAAATAAACTCATAATGTACAATATACCCAACCTAAAATGAAAAAGTTCAAGATGAAATATTATAACTCAATTAAGGTAAAACGAGTTAAAAAAATATCTTATGAACAACATCGTGTATGGAATATAGATACATAAGTGGGAAAAATAGACCATCAATTCAATTTAAATTAATATAAAAGATTAAAATTTTCGTTTTGTGATCTTATATTTCAGTGATAGTGAAAAAAATATGAAATAAAACAATAATACATAAAAATAATGGAACCATAGAATGGAGACCCTAAAAACCAAGAAACCATGACCACACATTCTCTAAAAAATTAACATAAACATCCCCAAAAAATTCTTGAATCTTAATAATCATCAAAATCTTTATAAATTTTTTAAAAATTAATGTTGTGATATATTTAATAACATATGACCAAAAAAGAAACTCAATCATTATACCCTGAATAATATTTACCACATTAACTTAAAATCACACAATAGCCAAATATATACAATAATCCCAAAAATATTCTATAATCATCCCCTGAAGAGTAAATTTTTATAGTCCATTTTTTTCAACAAGATATGCTACCAAAATGTTCTAGATAAGTATAAAATAGATGTTCACTGTGCTTCCATAATAAATGGAAGAAGTCTTGTTTTGATAATTCTTATGGAAGTTTTATAGATATATTCAATTTTGTATCCCTATCATTAGAAAATTGAATGAACTAATTCATAGGGAATTGAAAAGTGCTAAATGTGAAGTGAAACTATGTAAATTAGGTTATAGGAAGTCGAGAATTTGAGATGAAGAATCAAGATACTATTTAATTGGACTAAAATATAGAGGTTTTATAACTATAGTTAAAATTATTAAGGTATGTCAATGTTTTTGGAGATGCTAGCTTGAATAGTGGAGAATCTGCTCATGGATGATTTAGTATTAATGTTTTTGTAAAAAAGGATGAATATCTTTTGTATGAAGATATTTAAGTAGATAAAATTATATATTATCATATAAGGGCATTGAGGTTTATTGGGATACTCTAAATTGATCATTTATATGCTGAAAGACCATGGTAATTTGGAAAAATATTTTTAAGAATATTTGATAAATTATAAATAGTGATTTTGAATTTTTCTGAATTTTTTTATGAGCCTTTAGAGACCGTAAGATGGTTCCATGAATACTTTTTCATGTTTTTTATAATATGGAATTATATAATTTTACTAATTCTTAAACCCTACATTATTCATATGGTATTATAGAGTATTCATAGGGTACATATAGAGAAGGGTACATACATCATATGGTGTCACACACAAAACATTATTTTCCATATTATATTATTTTATTTTATTTTTTTAATTTTATTATTTTTCCATAGTTTATATTTCCATGAAATTTTCATAATTTTGAAGGATTAGTGTAATGAACAATGTTATTACTAACCATGCGACCTAAACATACAAAATATGTAACTAGTGGCAATGGTGATTCACATGGTTGAAAAATGGTTCTTTCAACCATGAGGAAAATCCAGGTGAAACTAATTTTCTTGTCTAATGAGGGGATTCTAACTGGAATAAATCTTGGTAAACATGTGACTCACCTATTTCTCTACAAAATATGAAATGTCTATAATGACTATAGTTGATTTTAACCTCCTATTGGGTCTTCTTTTCTCCCATTCTCTCAGAACTCATAAAGAGAGCCTAAGTATGTCTCCATCACACTTTTCCATATATTTTTGATCTTCATCACATCGAATACAAGTGTTTTCTTCAAGGTAATACTTCTTTCCTCTTCTCATTTCCTCTCTTTTATGTTTTTCCATTTATCCTTACCTTGGATCATTTCTACACAAAGTTGAGGGTGGGTAATCATCTTAATTCTTTTCAATATTGAATTTTAGGTTTGTCAAAGTATTTCATGGATCATTCTTATTCTTTATTCATTGGTTTTGTACAATAAAAACTATTTTATGGTTGTTGTCCCATGCATTTTCATTTAAAAAATCAATTCTTGATTTAACATTCTAAAATATGTATTATCTAAAATTATATTTATTTCTAGAAAATAATAATGATTTTTTATAGTAATTCAAAAATATAAGAACTCATGAATTTATTTTAGGGGAATCTATGTATGATATGGTTTTTGATAAAATTCCAAAATTAATTTCTAGAGGATTATGGTTGTTCTATTGATGTTATTTACTTTTATATGATTCTCTATGAATTAAATTTATGTCTTATGGTATTTCATTATTTTTTTATTATATATTAATTTTTATTGGATTTTATTGTAAAATATTATTAATTTCATGGATTAATTGGTTATATGATTCCGTATATTTTATTTCTTGATATATTGTTAATATTTATACTATATGGATTTCTTTTAAATTAGTTTTTGGTTTCTTAAAAATAAATATGGTTTTTGAAATGTCTTCCAATTTCAAAAGGATTTTATGTAATAATTTTCTATGGATATTTCTAAATTGAAACATTATGTCCTTTTTGGAACATCAAAATGATATTTTTGTGAGACATTTATTTTGTATATGCTTCTAAAAAGAATTTGAAAATTGATTTCCTGTTCCAAAACTCAATTCCTGTTAAAACCTTATATATATATATATATATTGTAATCATTCCCCAACCTTATTTTAAGACCCATGTTATTAAAATATATCAGAGTATATTAGAGGTACAGTTTATTGACACTCTTGGCTGTGTTTTAGATACGATATTGGAATTGGAGGCTATGAGAAGGTGTGATGAGGTGGCGTGATTGTGACATGGTGTTATTAGTTTTACTATTGATATATCATTGATAAATATTAAAAGTTACCTATTGTCACAATAATAATGGGGATCTATTATTATCTAGACATGATGATACTGAGTTGATCCCCCTCGTTATTTGATTTTACTTGTCCATGGCGGAATGAAACTAGTGAGGCTAGGTTAGATAATAAATGGGGTTATAGACTTGGAATGTATTGATAATCCAACTAATGGTTCAATGTGAGTACCACTATGATTATCACCTTTTATTTTTAGAAAACTTCCATAATTCATTTTCCTTAATTAATTTTATTTACAAATATTACTATTATAATTAATACAATTTATTTATACTTCCCTCAAGTGACATGATCTACAAATTTCACTTTTACATCATGTTTCCTTCTTAATTTTTATGTTTACCATTTTATCTAATGTTTCATTATGGTTTTAGTCTTGTACTAATTCTATTTTCTAATCTTCTAAATTATGTTTTTTAGTGTATTGGTTTCACTGAGACTTTTATTTTTTCTTTTAGCGTTCCATATTTATTACTTTTAATGGTTTTTATAAATAAGATATATAAAGTGTGTATTTTAAAAAGTTTATTTTAAAAAAAATCCATATTTTTTAAATAATTTTTTGGGATTTTAAAAAATGTTATTAGGAAAGATTAATTTCGGGATTTAATAAATTTATAAAAATAAATTTTTATGTAGTATATTCCAAACTAGAATTTATGGTTTTTTGGTAGATGAAATGGATTGACTCTTTGGTGAAATCCTACTGGGTAGTTTATGAACACATCCCACATTCACCACTCAGCATCTATAGACTGTGTGGAATTTACAGGTTTGGGTTCAGTTTTTGGATAGCTCATTGAATGGTTTGTTTGGGAATTGGATGGTGATCTTGAGTTCATAAGAATTTTTTGATTAATTATTTGATTTTTTGTGTTGTATATATTTTAACTATGCCATCCTTGTTTATATCTCTGTTTTTAGTTATATATACTCATCTATGTTTGTTTTGGATATGTATACTAGTTTTTCATTATTTATTTTTGTTTATTTTGTAATATTTTTATTTGTTTTTAATAGAAGTATAATTTATGGATTTTCTATGCCATATTTTTTGTATTATTCCACTACTAAATATATATTTATTTATTATGTTAAATCATTCACATTGTGTATTTCTTGATTCGCAGACACATTTTTCTATCCAGCTATCATTAGTAACTCCCTTCAATAATTTCCATGATTCATCTCGAGTTCCCATAGGGGGTGGCCCGAGTAAGTTCATGAAATAATGATGTCAATGTGCCTTCTATTATTTGGATTATTATTTTTTATTCGAGTTAGAACTATCCAAACCTAAGAGGGATGTGTATAAATATTGATGATTATAATTCATTGTTGTGATCCTTGAGTTACCAAGGGATATTAGGTTATCAATATTGAATTAAATTATGTATTTTCATTATTTTGTTTTTTTATTCTGATTGATATTGATTTCTATTTTAATGAAGTTTTATGAGTAATATAATGATTTTATATAATTTCGGGTTGAATTGGGAGTAAGGGCCCAAGGTGTATAGTTATCCATCATGGTATGGAATTCCATGCAAATTATGTGCATGTGATTTTGTTAACCATTCAGTTTTATTTGAATAAGTTGTCCACATTCATCCAAGACGTGTGGCCAAACCATCCACAACCACTAGCCCTACATATTTTTCGGATTTTATTTGACTTAAATTTACTTTGGTTTGTGTGTAACTATTATTTTGGATAAATTATAGAATATTTTTATAATGAATGGATAGTATCTAGTTTAATTTCACCGAGGCTTTGAAAATGATTTCTCAATTTTAGATTTAAATGTTAATTATAAAATGAATGAAGATTTTTTATAATGAAGATTAAAATAGACTTAGTGTATTAGAGTTTGTAAAATTTTTTTGCATAAACACATGGATTTTTCAAATGGGATTAATGGTGACGTTTTGATATTCCAACTTAAAACTATTAGGGATTTTAAATGTATTAAAAATAAAACACTTGGATTCTATTTTTATTAATTATATTGTAAGTGATGGTTGTAATTTTCTTTTGTATGATATTATTTTGACCTCATAATTATGTCTGTTTGGGTGTGTTTTGAGTTCTAATAGTTTTTGATTGATATTTATATGTCTATTTTATTTATATTTTACCTCTTATAAATGTTTCATGGACCAATAGGAGATCTATATATTTTGGTTTCAGTGTGTCTTTATCTATTGGTGACTCTACCTAGACTCATGATGGAGTGGTAAATCTAGTTTCTCTTCAACACATGGATATCTTTTGGTGTGTTCATTATCCTCATGAGATTTAAAATATTTTTAAATCCCTAAGAACTCGGAAATCCTTGAGGGTGGGGGATATCTAAGATTTCTTTGAGGGAACTATATGGAATGATTAAACACATTAATTCTATCCTAATTTCAATATGATATGACAATAGAGTGATTCAAGATTGAATTTACGCATTGGTTTTCCCAAATTAAGTTATTATGGAGAAGGTAATAGAGATCGCAGGCCTTTAGTAGGTTGATTGAAAGGTAACAGATTATGTTGACCAATTAAATTATTTATTTCCCTTTTTTACCCAAGATAAAACCATGTGGATCATTGAGGATTAATCACTTTCTGATGGGTATCCATCAAGACATTAGCTATAAGGTTCTCTAATCTATGTCAACATCATTTATTGTCACAATTAATACACCCTTGATGGAGGAATCAATTTCTAGAGGGTGATCAATAATTGGTGGAAAGCCTACCATTCTTGATACTAGTGAATGTTACATGAATAGTGGGACATTTTAGTCAGAGGAACCTATGAATGAGAACCCATATGATATAATGAAGTCTTCCCTTTTTTATTATCACTTCTCAATGAAGGATGAAAAATCATTCATATATCTACTTTGGTTTATCTAGCATCCCAAGACCACTTTTTTGAGTTATCCAAAGACATATTATCATTGTTTTTATCTATGAAATCTAGAAATTATACAAATTCAAGATCCAAATAAGAGGAATTCACTACCAACTTTTATATCTTTATAGTGATTTAGTGGTGCTTTTGATGTGTTTTATTGTTTACAAATTATTGTTGTTGGTCCCCTTTCTCCATTATTTCTACTAGTTTTGATAATTATAATATATATTGATATGTTTTTCACCTTGAGGTCTTTGGAGAGTAGATTATTGTTTTTGTAAAATTTTTGGTCGGCCTTCAATTTGGTCATGTTTCATGAGTCTACTTAGTTATAAAGTTGTGTTTTGTTTCATAGAGGTTTCTTAAAGTTGGCATTGTTCTATTAATCCACTATGTCAGTTAAATTAATAAATTCTCGAGAGACCCACTATAGTTCTTCATTAAATTATATATTTATTTGTTATTTTAGGTTTTATTTTTGAATTATAGATAGATACATACATGATGGTCCTATTTGAGTTTTGTGGAATTTTAATATGAGAGTAATAGAGTATCCTTAAATTTGGTTGGGACACATGGATTGTTCTTTGTTCCCTTTGAAATTATATAAAATTATATAGGTAGAAAGTGTTGGGGTCGAGAGAATTATCACACCTTTAACTGTATTTTCCCTTATATTTATTTATGTTTAATTTATTTATTTTGTTTCATATTGAATTTCCATGAAAATTTCAAAATTTTAAAGTTTCAATGAAATGAACATGGTTGGAACACAATTAGTACTCACCATGAAACCTTCCCATACATAAATAGAAACTATTTGTAAAGGTGATTCATATGGTTAGTGAATGTTTTGTCCAATTTCATGTACAAACCATGCATGATTTTTTCCTTTGAGGTGCGCATGCTTGGGTCACGTTTCAAAAAACCGTGAAACCCAACTATGATACTCACTGAGTTCATTAAAATTTGATATTCCTCTAATTACAATAGTTTAAATTTACCCCAAATAGATTAATATTTTCCCCCATTCACTCAGTTCACATTACGGGATCCTAAATGTGAATCCATCTTCCCTCTCTTTCAATTTTTGAACTCCTTTACCTTGAATAAAAAAATTTTCTTTAAGAAAACATTTTTTCCCTATTTTATTTTCCTTTATTTATTTTTAAATAAAATCAATTACCTGGTATATTTTTTGGTAAAATCATAGGTTTCTTATTATACCCGATGCATTGTGATTCACAATTACGGATTTGTGGAGTATTTCTCAGGTCATATTTCGTCTATATTCATGGGTTTCACATGAACCTAACTCATTTGAGGTGGGTGTTTCTATGAAATTTAATTTTTAAAATAATCATTTAACACATGGGATTTATAAATTATGTTTTCTCTAAAATTATAGTTGTTCTATAAACCCATGATGATTTTTTGAGACATTGAAAAAAATGTTTGAACTCATTATTTTATTTTAAGAAACGGTATATATGCTTAGTGTTTGATAAAATTAAAAATGGTTTCCTTGTGAATTTTGGTAGTTAATTTATATTTTTTACATTTATTTTCTTCCCTTTTATTTTACTTAAGTGCTTATGATATTTTTTAAATTTTATTTTTCATTATTTATTATCTTCAATGTGATTATATTGTATGTTCTTATTGTTTTCATGGATGAAGTTGGTTTATCATTTCATACTTTTTTATTTATTGATATATTATTGACATGTATGCGATATGATTGGTGTTTAGATTAGTGATGTGTTTCTCATAAAAAATAGGCCTCAAAATGTCTTCAAATTTCTAAAGGGTTTTCCAAATTGAATTTCTAAGGATACTTGTAAAGTTAAACATTAATAACTATTTGACACTTTAAAAATAGATTTTCAAGTTACATCAAATTTGGAAATGGGTTTTAAAAATAATTTGAAAAGTGAATTCTATGTTCATATATCCAAACCTATTTAAAATATGCTATATATATTTTCTATAATTTTTCATTACCCTAACACCATGACCTAGATTATTAAGTTTATATGAGTTTGTGAGTTATGTGATTTGTTGATACTCTCGGGAGTGTTTTAGATAGGGGTTAAAATTATTGGGTGTGAGAAGGTGTGGGTGATTTGATGAGATTATTACATGGAATTGTGAGGTTTAATATTGATATATTATTAATAAATTATTACATTTACTTGACCTACCGTCATTATAATCATAGGGATCCTAGGAATCATAGTGATAGACTTTTAGTTTCTTATTATATAGTTAAAATGAGGCCGACTAGATCCCCCTTCGTATATGATTTTCTTTTTCCATGGGCGAGTTCCATCTATGAGGCAAAGTTAGAGAATCCAGAAGGTTATAAACACAGGATGAATCAATAATATGATTGATGGTTCCACCCAATTTTACCTTTGATCTTACCATGGGTTCTATATGAATTTCACAAAACAATTTATCCATTATTACTTTTTTACACTACTTATTAATATTGTTGTTTTATTTTTTTCTTACTACTCTTATTTGATATGTTACACCAGTTTCAATTTTAAATATTGTTTCAAAATTACTTGTTCTATTTAACATTGTTTCATCTACTTAAATATTGTTTTAGTCATTAACTGGATAACTTTTTGATTTTCTATATTTTTTATTCATGTTCATTAGTTTAATTGATGCTTTTATTGGTTCATTTTGATCCACATCGTGGATAGATTTAATGGATATTTAAAAATGGTATTTTAAAAGGGTGTGTATTAAAAATGATTCTTTACAATAAAATCTTTTACATTTTTATTCAAATCATGTTTTAGGCCTTTAAAATGTGTTCTGAGGAAAGCATATGTCTTTTTTTCATGAAATGTTGAAAACCTTATTTTCAAATATTGTATTTCAAACAACAATTTATGAATTTTTAGATAATGTAATTCCATGAACTCCTTAGTGAAATTACACTAGGTTTTTATTAACAATATCTACCTTCAATACAATGATTTTAATGTTAGTTTCATTTAAATTCAAGGTTCGGTTTTAGTTTGGTCCTATAGGTGTTTTTTTTGGGGTTTTGATGGCCACCACGAGGAAATGAGGATTTTTTTTGTATGGTAATTGTTTTTTTTGGTATCAAAGTTGATACAACCTAGTATTCTATTCCCATATCTCAATTTTCATTTTCGTATACTCATTTTGTTTTTTAGATATTTATATTGGTTAATCCTTTTGTGGTTTTTTTATTATTAAACCATTAATTAGTTTTTTATGGAAGATCATTGTATGGAAACTCCATGATGGAATTCTAGTATAATTAAACAACTAAATTTTTTATTGGTTAAAATAATTCCGAAAATGTATGTTTTGATTCTATATATCTAATTCACATCATGTATGTATTGAAAATAATCATCAAAACAATCTATAGGCCGACTTAGGCCCCCAATTGAGTGGTGACATAAGTTGGTTCATCAAATAAGGATTCCTTTTTGGGTACAAAATATACATTTTAGGGTATAAACCTCTGAGAATTAGATACATTTAAAAAAAATTTACTTCATTTGGAACATAACAAACATATTAGGGTACTAATATCATAATTTTGGACTTTCTAATAGTCCCATAATATCAGTTAGTCACCCGGAGAGGGTGAGGGGGTGAAATTTTTTTTATTGATTAAGATAAATAGATATTTATTTCATCTTTTATGCTGACCAAACATATATAATCAATTAGGATGTATATATCTTCATAACATTTCCCCACCACATTATATGATATGAAATGAATATACATAAAGTAAATAATAAGACGCAATGATTTTTACAAGGTTCTAACTCAATATGATATATTAATCCTTGTCATGTCGAATCACGTTGAGTCAATAATTTTACACTAATATTTTTTTATCAATACAAGTTATTTGGGGTGTTTTTATAATTAAACAATAATTTTAATTCCACACACTAAGTCTCTCAACTTCTGATAATACTATCTCCCATCATTTTACAATGCTACTACAACATTGAATAAATATTTGACTATAAATTCTTCTTCCACTAAGGTACTTACCTTCCCAAATTATTCTTATTTTGGAAAAATGAATTTGGTGCCCTCATGTTTTTCATTTTTGACACCTAAATCCTTTTACAGAACTCATATTCCATAGAACATCATGTTTCATTCTTCTCAAATTTATTATGAACTTTATGTTCTATTTTGGTCATCTTTATTTGACATAATAGAATCTTTCTTTAATGATCTAGTTGTCAATATCCCCTCAATCCTAAACTTATTCTGAGTGACTCTAAAAAATAATCCTTCAAATAAATATTATTTTTTATTAAAAAGATCAACCCTTTTTACAACCATAAACTAACTGATAATATTGATGATTTGAAATCACATTACTTCATGTCTTAGTTTTTAATTTCTTTAATAAATATTTGATAATATCAGAGTGAACTCAAATCTACTTAAAACATGGCTTCAAATCACTTTGAATATCTTCCTCAAAAATATATTTGTATCATGATATTGATTTTATAAATATTTAACATTGATCATCCATCACAGAATCATCAAAATTAAAAGTTTTTAATGATTTAAAAGTTTTCAGTGTTATTATGATTTAATTATTCTAGACTCACCGTCACTATATAAAAATATCTTCTGCCATTTGTTTTTCATTAAAACAATGAACATAAATTATATTTTGATAACAATATATCTACATGAATGTGTTTCTAGAATAAATTTTATAGAATATATACTAGGCATCGGAATATGTATAAAAGCACTCAATATTTTGATACTCTAATCCTTTATGATCTTAGAAGTTCACTTTTTGTCTTGGGAAACTTAAAAAATTATTTGTATAAATAATTATGTTTGTGGAGAAATCAATATAATATCTCAACATCATATTCACTCACTGTATATGGAAGGCTTCTCACTTCTCTCAACTTTCAGTTTGAATAACTAGTTACTTTTGCCTTCGATCAATACATTGTATGTGATGATGCACCATGGTTATTCAAATTATCATATATTGTCCACATATTTTGGTATTCTTGAAAATATCAATTGAAATCAAACATAGACGCTTATCTTTGTGCTAAATCATGATTCAGACCATCATTTATTTCCTGTAAATTTTCTTCCATAGGTGAATTGACATTTTCAACATTCTTCCACATAATCTATTCAAAGAGGATCTATTTTTTGATAATCAAAGTATTTAGTCCATATTTTATATGTTTCTATTGAAGTATTTTTGATATAATCACTCTTAATCATACAATGGTAAAAAGAAAAAACATCACTTTTTATAGTTCATCTTCTTCTTACTATCCTGAGCTCATCACATGTATTCAATATTTCAGCTTTCATAATGATTTTTTAGCTAATCATAGATCATATATTCTCATGCTCTTAGTCTGGTGAATTAATATTTTTTTTGGTGATTTCATTTTTCATCATTTGAATTTCTCAAGTACCGTAGCATAATCCTCTTGTGAAACTTTCATATATGAAGACCTATAAAAATGGAATTATTCATCTATGAAAACTTATCATTTACTTCAAATATTCTTATTAGTGATCTTGGATATGTTATCCCGTAGTTATTATGATTGACATTTCTACATATACTATCCACTACATAGTTATATAGAATCATCACAATCTTCAGTATTTATTAACTCCCACTACCTAGTTTCTACATTACTCATCCACCAATGAATTTAGTCCAAATTACATTGTTCTATATTCTATCATTGGGAAAATATTTCAGCATCTAATAACAACACACATACTCATATTCATCTCATTCTTAGTTATAATCATCTGACATTTCTCTCTGTTAATAGAAGTATTGATAGTTTATTTGATGCACCATCAAATGATATAGTCTTTCATGACGTCTTATTCCTATATGTTCCTTCCGAAAATACATTTTTTGGATTCATCGTTAGAAAAAACAATTCTGATACATTTTTTTAATCTATTGTGTTGTAATCTTATAATTCTCTTCATTCATGCCTGATTTTCAATATCTGATTACATTCCATTATGCATCTCACTTTCACTATATTCCCTTTATTTAGTAAAATAAAAAAGGATGCATAAACCTCTAGTGGTAATTATATTATGCACTAATTAGTGATCATAGAATTAAATTTTTAGATCATAATTAAATATTACATCCATTATTTTATCTTTTGATGATATAAATATCTTTCTATTTCATTTAGATCATGTTTCTAATATAATGAATATACTATCCTCAATAATCATCTATATCCTCCTATCCTTTTATTCAATAACCTTTCAATATTGTGACATTATATCCTATCCAATATCTATTTATCTTCTAATATTTTCACATAATACAACTTCAGATATCTAGTGTCTTGGCATATGATTCTTTCAATTTTTAGCATGAATTTTCACAATGTACTATTTACAATGAATATTCTCATGGGTATTAGAGTTGGTTAATTCATTATATATGAACCTAAAAATATTCTATAAAATATAAGTTCAGATAACTATAAGTTTTATGTTTCTCCTTCTTGATAATATTATTTCCATGAATTACTTCTCTAGTGGTAAACATCATTTAGTCTACTTTTTTATATCTTTCATTGAAACATGTTTTTTTCATTTTCGGGATAAATAAATTACCAATTCCTTAGTGTAATATTCCAATAACAAAACATGAATACATTTGATTCCTTATCCTTGTATTTTCATCATCATGTGTAAATAATTCAAATAGACTAACTTTGAAAACAGAAATAAAAACTCTATTTTACTTCAACATAGTAATTGAATTTTCTATAATCCATCAAAAAAATACAATACTTCATTATCATAATGTGATGGGTACTTCAATATACCCCTTTTTAATTGTCATGAATATAAAATTCTATGATTTTTCTCTCCCCCTTATGGAAAATAAATTCAATGTCTTCTTCTTGATGGATCTTTTTTATCCCTGTTATCTCACCTATAATCATCTGAATTCAAATTCACTTTATTGAAATCATGGGTGTGATGAAAGAGATTTCCTCAATAAAATTATTATTATACTCTTTTCTTCAGTTGAATTTAATGTAAAACATGAATTCCATGGTTGATGGATGACATCATTTTTTTATAGAAAAAATCAACGAACCAACCATCTCTAATTCTATATGATCCATGGCTAGTGTAGAAAACAATTGTGATTAACTCAGAAATTAATTTTTTCCATAAAAAAAATCACCAAGTGATACCACTTCAAAAAATTTATTCCATGTTAACATTCAATGGATTTTCATGAATCTTATTTCCTGCATCAATCTCAACATATGGATCAACAAATTTCAATTGAAAAATTAGTTGTTCCCTACTTTTCAAAATATTTTTCACTTTTTCACCAAATGAAAAAAAATTATCTCCTAGAATATCCACATTTATTTTTATTCAAGGATATGATAAAAATATCAATTTAAATCAAGAGGACATGATCTTCATTTCTCTATACATTTATTACCGAGAAAATAGTCATTATCATTTGTTGTTTCCTCTAACATGTAGTGGATTTTCAACATTTAGTTTATCATTTATTTGCTTTTCCATTATTTTATCACTTTTACATCAACTTATAATGTATCTAGAATAATAAGTTTCATCTTTACTCACCTTTAAGGGGTGAACTCTATCAATCTTCATTTTAGGGTTCCCATAAATTGAATCACCTTTAATTCCCATTTTTAATTGAAAATAATTATAATTTTGGATGTAATAAGGTTGAATTCCATTTATGTTTAGTTAAATAAGACATGCTGAGAAATATTTCACAGCCTAGAAGATTTTGTTACCTTATATTAATTTTTATACATTCACCCCCTTATCTTTATAAGGATAAATATGCTTGATTGGATGGGTCTTCTAATTCGATTCACTCTTTAATTTATACAAGCGTTTTTTCCAACTTCCAGTAAGTAAATTTCACTCTTATGACATTTTGTTCTTCCAACATTCTTCCTTCTCCCAACTGATCAGTCTATTTTTCCAAGAAAAAATTTAGAGCATGTTGTACTATATTCTTGTGATTTGGAACTTTTATAGTTCATGTATCCTGTCAATCCTCCCTCTTTTTGTTCACTAACAAATCCTATTTTTATAACCAGGTTATTCATTTTTAAGGATTTTATTTGGAAAAATTATATCTTCCATATACTTTCTTAACTTCTAGTAATTTACCATTCAATGGTAACCTCAGGTGAACCTCAACTTTTTCATTGGAGATGTCATCAACCGGTCTAATATGCATGTTCTATTCATGGATTCATTCAATTTATTGATTGATATTTCATTAATTAACATAATTTTTTTTTCAAGTTCTCAATTATCCATGGTGTGGCCTTTCCACCCATAAAGAAGAAAATTTTCCGTGACGTGACATTTTCCTTTAATTTCTTCTTGGGTGAAATCTTCTTTGAAACTTCAATATCATTTATATTCAAGGAAGATTTATCAGCAATCTCTCATTCATGTTTCTTTATTTTATGTGGCCTTATTCAAATATATTTAACTATGTTTTTATTATTAGTTCCAAAAAATCACTCATCATTATAATGACCACATCATTCATAATTTTATGATAACTTTTCTATATATTCAAATCTTTTGGATGTAAATGGGTTTCCTATTTCGATGAGTATTAAGTGGATTTTGTTGAATTTCCTAAAACATCTATTTTTATACAATTTAATGTTGGACTTATTTATCTTCCATACCATATCATATTATAAAAACAATCGATATACATGTGTCCAATCTTTCCATAACACCAAAAGTGGTCAATAAAACATGGATTCTTTTATTATGTTGAATTTTGTATAATGGAATTGTCTTCATTTTTTATAATACTTATAAAACCATTTAGACATATTATTATGAACTATATATTCTTTTATTCTGTTCTCCACATTTTATGATGTGTTTCATATCTCTATAATTTTCTTTACCTGTTTTTGTTTAGTATATGTATTATAACCCGCACTATTAAATGAGTTAGAATTACTATAAAAAATGTTTCTATACTTTTATCTTATATTTTTATTAAACTTATTGAAAGATGTAACTTCCATTTTTCACATTTTTTATTCATCTATATTAAGTCTTCTATCCAATAAGAGACTCCTTTGAATTTTCGATTGTATTTTTTCTTATAAAATCGTGTGAAGATTCAACATTTCTAGATTCCAAGTTTCTCAAATTTAATTCCAACTCAACACACTTTAGAGTTAGCATGTTTCTTTATCATAAATGAATGTCAATTTAACTTCACATTAATCATTTAAATTCTAGATATTTTCATTAGGAATCATTCATTAATTTAACATTTATTTTTTAAGATCTTTTATTCTCCTGTCATTGACCTTTAACTGACAGTACTTGACTTCAATAATATCTTCTAATGCATGTAGTTGTTCTTAAAAAACTATATTAAATATAATAATTTCCTAGTTTATTCTTTGAAACTCTACTTCTATGGGGAATAATTTTTTATTTCAAAGAAAAACATATTGATCCTTTGATTCAATGAGTTTTGCGAAAGTATCATCTATTTGTAATTTCTTATTAATATAAATTCCCATTTCATTAGATTCTATCATGTTATATTATTTTTATTCATATATTCTTTTTGACTAATAAAAATATATAAGAAATTAATTCACAAGGAACATTCATTAATACTTCTATAACATTATTGTATAGTTTTTCAATATATTAAACTAACTAAAACTAATCACTAATTGAACATGATTTTTCTTGAAGATTAATTATGAAATATTTTTCACTACATATTTTACTCTTTTCACCCTCTGATAATAGTGAATCCATTTTCCATTGATATTTATAGATTAACATACACTACATCAGATATTTTTTCATCTTTTGGTTCTTAATTTTTTTTGGATTAAATATTTCTAATAATATTAGTATCTTGTATTAACAAAAATTCTAGTCAAAATTTATCCTCATTTAGAGATGAAATATTAGTGAGATCCTAAACTCGTGGAAGAATAAATTCATTTTCTTATAAGTAATATTCACTTTATGTAAATCAATTAAACGTCAATAGAGAATAAACTTATAAATCAAATTAGAGGTAACTTATAATCTAATACCACTTGAGAGTCCTAATGGATGGTGTAGTCACACTGACAAGGTGGGCATAATTAGAGGTGACCAAATTTTCATCAATTAAATTCAACTTAAATTTATTTCTTCCTTTATATTGATCAAATCCATTTCATAGAATATGATATATGGATATTTATTTTTCTTTATAACTATTTAATCGTATAATAAATGTAGATACTAGAAGTAAATTATATTATGACAAAATTTTAACATGGTTTTGCTTCAATGTGGGAACCTACTCCTTATAATTTTGACTTTCTTGGAGTCAAACATTTTTCATTAATATCTTATTATTAGTAAAACTGGTGTGGGATGTTTTTATCCACAACCCATAGGGTTCATACCATACATTAGGTGTCTCAAATTATAATAATATCTACTCCCATCAATTTGTAATTACCCCAAATATTAAATATGTATTAAACTAAAAATTCTTCTTCACTAGAGTAATTTCATATTGGCCTTTTATTTCTCATAGAAAAAATAAATTTAGATCCATCAACATTTTTGTTTAAATCACCTTAATCTGTTTACCCAACATATATTACATTGAAATTATTGTTTCAGTATTCACAAAATTCATTGAAACCTGATGCTTCATTCATATCTACTTTCATCAACTCAACTGAATCTTTCTTGAATTCCCTTCTCAGCAACATACACTAAAATCATTACTTTTTCTGATTGTGTCTCAAAGTTTCTTATTCACATTTGTAACATCTACCTCAAAATAATATTATACCTTTTTACACTCACAACCTTCCCAATAATTTACATGATTTATGATCTATAATCAATAAGGATCAGTATTGAACAACTTTAATGAATCTTTTAAAATCACAGTGTCACCACAAATTTCTGAAAAAGCCAAAATTAACTAACTTTTTTAAAATATTCCTAAAAACATATATTGAATCAAAAACTTCATTTCTTAATTATTGAGCATTGAAATTCTAGAATATAATTATCGAAATTAATATTTTCTGGTGCTTTAAAAATTTTGAGTTTCACTATGTTTTAATTATTTTGGAGTAAACATAACTATATGAAAAAACTCCTTCATTTTCTTTGTCTTGAACCCACTTAATGTCATTTATATTTTTATAGCATCATATTTACACAAATTCGAATCTTAAATACTTAGTCTAGATTATCTAATAGACACCTTCATATGTATAAAAAAACTAAATTTTATCAAAACTCTAATAATATAAGATCTTTCAAGATTGCTATTATATCTTGTAAACTTCACTTCTTCTGGTATGAATAAAATTGTACTTATGGAGAACTCAATGCAATATCACAAATTCTTATACACTCAAAATATCTTGTATGCTTTGTACTTCTCTACAATATCTGTTCATGAAACTCATTTATGTACCCTTCACAAAATAAATAGTACGTGATGAATGACCTTGGTTACATTGGTGCTTGGAATTCATCAAAAACATTGTGTATGCTATAAAATATCCTCTATAATCACTCATAGGAACTTATCATCTAGTTGTATCATGATTGAGAAAATATTATCTTTCCTGTAAATCATCTTCTATAGGTGAATAGAAATTTTTTAAAGTATTTCATATAATATAAACATGAAGGATATCCTTTTTATTAACAATTTTTTTTCCATAACTTATATGTTTTCAGTATGTATTTTTGTTATACTCACTCTTCTATATATAGTGGTATGCACATATAAAACTCACTACCTCTCCTTATTATTCCTATAAAATCCTCATGTCACGTTTTCACTATTTGATCCTTCTCTTATATATTCTCAGCTACGTATGGATTGTATAATGTAATTCTCATATTAAAATAGATTAATCATCTTCAAGAGATTTCATATTTCATCATCTAAATTTCTCAACAACAACAACATAATCTTCTTCTAACACCTTCACATATCACATCAAGTGTAAATTTCATTCTTTATCTATGAAAACATCTCAGATACTTCTAGTATTTTTTCTATAAAGCAAGGATGCATTATCCACTAGTGCTTATGATTTCTCTTTCGATATATACCATCTGATACATAGTTATGATGAAATACACATCAAAAACCATCTTTATCAACATATGATTTATAGTTTCCATTCTACTCAACTATTTGAGAATTTAATCCTCATTTCATTGATTTATATTTCCTCAAAAGGAAAATATTTCATCTTATGGTAACCATGCATGTACTCATCTTCTTCTCATTCTATGTTATATGAAAATGACATTAATTTGATCTGAAAGTAGAATTAATAATGTTTCTATTTCACCATAATATTCTATAATCTATTGAAAATTATTCTTCTTGTTTTTTTCCACTATAACTTCATCTATTGGTTTCATTATCTTATTTTTTTGATTCATTTGTCACATCCACCCTATTATACTCTCAAAAAGTCATCATGCATGCGTGATTTCTACATCTGATTTCATTCCATAGCATCTTTCACATTAATTATCCAACCACTATTCAATAATATAAACATGGATTCATAAACATCTATTGAGTATTATCTGGTACACTAATAACTCATTAAAAATTCTCATTTTTTCGATTATCTTTAAAAACTACTTCTCTTATTTGAACTTCAAATGACTAAATAATCTTCCAATCACATTTTTATCATTCATACAATATAGCAAAACACCATCCTCAATAATCATCCATATATTCTAGTAATTTTATGTAAAATCCTTCGGGATTTGTATAAAAATTTCTTTTTCGATGAAACATTATCTTTCAATAGTTTTACAGATTATAAGTTCAAATATTTGATCAGCTTCCATGTTCTTATATCAATTTTTTGTATGATTTTTTATAACATGTTGATTCCAAGGAATATTCTTATCGATGTTACAGTAGATGAATTCATCATATCTACACATGACATAATTCTATGGATGATTAGTTCAAACAATCAAATTTTCTGTTCAGTCACTCCTTGATAATATTACTTGCATGAATTCTTCCTCCATCCATTAGAAATATTCAATCCACATTAATTCATTATTTTGGGTAAAATGAGTTCTACATTTTATAGATAAAAAAATTTAAATTTTATATGTGTAATGTTTCAGTAGTAGAATATGCATCTATGATATTTCTTCTTGTGATAGTTTCATCTTTTGGATTATAGACTTATAGTAGACCAAATATTGGAATACCCATAGAAAACTTTTTTTTACATCAACATACACATTGGACTTGTTGTATTCCATTTACAATAAATAGAATAATTAATACTCATCATCATATGATGTAAAATTCAACTTCATAAGTTACAAGGTAATTAGGTGGATATTAAAAACGTTTAAAGGTACCATCGTAACATACAATCATCATAAGAGACAACAAAAACTAATCAAGATTCTATAAAAAATGATCTAAATTACAAAAATAGTGAAATCTAATTAAGATGTAATTTTAAGGTCGGAATTAATTTGGTACATTTTTGAAGAACCTTATATAGTAAGATATATTTTATAATTATAGTAAAAAAATACAGAATGAATATTAGAGTAAGATAAAATGATTAACGGAGTTTTCAAAATTTAATTTTATAAAAGAAATCATATCAAATGATATAAATATTTATTTATTTAATAATAAAAGAAATTTGAAATTTTATTCACAATGATTAAGTGAAAATATGATTTTCATGAATGACTGTAAGAAGATTAATGAAAAATAAATTTATAATAATTCAATGTGAGAAGAAATTTGAATCATCCATATTTAAATATTCTAGGAATGAATAATTAAATTTGATGATGTTGAAAATATTCTTTAGGTTTATAAACATAACATGTGCATTGTGATATAGGATGAGATTGAGTTTATAAGGTATATATAAACATTTTTGGGAAATATAAATGCTACTATGCCAAAATGAGAAAGGTCCATGCAACAACCTAGTGTATTGTATTGTTTTTCATTCAACAATGAGAATTTTTTTGGGTAGTTATGGAAGTATTTTGAGATGAAAATACTCAAATCCTATAAAATATCCTAGAATATCTACTGGATCTTAGATAAATATTAGAAGTAATAGTGAAATGGTACTTATATCATTTTATAGGTTATAATAATTGGAGTAAAAGAGATTAATTAGATTGTGGGAGACACACACATATAGAAAAATAGAGAAAAGGGAAATGAATAGGGGGAAGTCAATGTGATAGAAGTTTTTTATATAAAATAAATAGATAATATATTTTATGTGGTCAATATTAAAAGTAGGAAATGATGGAAAGATAAATTATGGACTGAGGAGTGTTTGTTAATTGAGAATCGAGTGAACTAGAGAAAATATATTATTGAATAAGAATAATGTGATTCCATTCATTTATTAAATAATATTAAACATCTAGGTATAAAAAAGTAATAATAAGATCTTGAGACACTAAATCTTTCATAGGTTTAAGAAGATGATGAAATTAAAAGAGACTAGATAGTGACCTACATTACTATTGTTATTTAGGATCTGAGTGTCAATACTTTTATGTATCGTTAATTTGATAGATTTAGTAAGATCATAGGAAATCATTATTGATACAAGAAATATATGTGAGAAGAGCCTATAAAATATCCATGAAGATATATTATTTTAGAGACTGAATTTCATGAGTTGTATCATATCATTATAAGGCATTCATAGTCTATTGATAAGAAGAAGATAAGATCATATTGAGGTAGTGACAACCTTATTTTATTGGATATCTACTTAAAAGGGATAAAAAGAAATCACTTGTATATAAGGGATATAAAGCATTGGAATTTTTGTGACTCTAGGTATACACCGAGATCATAATGTGAATCTATTACACTAGTGTGAAATGGGATATATTGTATTCACTATGAGAATCTATTTCAATGTGTGATGTTATGTGGGTTCACAAAGACACATTTTATTCTCTTTTGTTTATAGTGAATAAGAGAATTTGTTATTGAGTAGAATAAAAAATATTAATAAGGAATTGTTTTCCCACATCAGTGTCAAACCCTGTAAAAATATTTTATTCCATCGTTCACTTGCTTTCATGCATTACATGTAGTGTATGTGATTGGTAAATATGAAACAGATTCTCTATTATCCTAATAGATAAATTATATATTAATTATAAGGGAATACATAATTAAAATAGAAATTTTAATTTTTCCAAATAATAAAAAACAAGTGATTCACCCCCTCTTAGGTTTCTATACCCAATCTATGATGTATTTCAACTGGTATAAGGGAATAAGTTCCCTTTAATTAGATATATACATTTTCTCTTATTATTATGATAGTATTTGGTGAAGTTTAGATTTAAAATGGAATATCCTAAGATAAAATAAATAGGTTCTATTTTTATTACAAAATATATGGAATTCATGACCAATAATTTGAAAAAAAGGAATACAAAAGTGAAAAAGAAGTTGATAAAGAAATAAAATTTTAAAAGAGATCAACCACCAGCTAAAGGAAGTTACAGTGACATATATTCTTTGAACTCTATTGAAAATGATTCTTTGTTTTAATCAAGTTTAAGATCTAAATATAATTATCTTGTTAAATATTATAAAGACCTATACATTATGGTTATATAAGACATAATGAAAATACTTAGGGAATTTTGAACTTACCAGTATTAAATTACAAGGATTTATATGATAATAATTTATAGTTATAAGATGATGCTTATGAAAAGTTATAATATTAGTAGTATTGTTTCATAAATGTAACCTTTTAATCATGGATTTAAAAGAGAAATTGTGATCCCAATATATTAGAATAGATAAAATTTCCATTGCTGAAGGAAACGAGAAATTATTCATTGATGGAATGATAAGACTATTAAACAATATAAAGTGAATTAAAATTATTTGGAAGAATAACATAATTTTTGTGTGGATATTAATAATTATTTTTTGGTGATTAAACATTAATGGTTTATGTAGAATGTGAATATCATAAAATAAAAATGGATGTTTAATGTTGAAGATACTAGATAGAAGAAGAAATATTGTGAAGAGAAATTATATTTAGTTATAGTTATGATGAACATACAAAGATTAAAGTACCATGAAGTGGATGTGAAGTTGAGAAATACGGAATTGACTATGGCTGAATAATCCCAAATATCTAAGATTCAATGTGTTGTCATATAATGTTTTAATAATATAATTGATTCTTAAAATGATCAATATGATGGAAAAAAGAGAATGAGATTATTTTGATTTTTATCTACATAATTCTTGTTGATGAAGGTAATGTCCTCACCCACCAGGGCCCCACCTAGGCCTTCAGTAAGCCATGAGTGACACCCCAACCCCTCCTCAATGGTCCAGGGGTAGAAAACAATTACCGAGTAGACTTAACAATAAAATTGGAGTCCCTTTTCCAATGTACATGTAAACATGAACACACCCAAATTCAGGAAATATTGTAGTATATAATAAAACTAAAACATATAAAGAGTAAATAATGTATTCCAAAATCTCTTGGAAATGCACAATGTGTAGCATTGTAAATAATGTATAATAAAAAAAATGGATGCCCAACCATGATGTAAAAAATGTCTCAACCTATAATTAACTAAGAAAGGGAAATACTAAAGAGATCCCAAATCATAATCTCTATTACTGACCACCAAACACAGTCTATGCCTCTATGTACTACTATGTTTAACCTATACCAGGTCTACCAAAGTCCTTAAAATTTGACTATCATATACAAAAGACAAAAAACCTTTGGGAAATGGCCATGTAGGGGTGAGTATAAACATATTGGGATGAAAAAACCAAAAAGAAAGGGTAAATCAATACAATATAATAGTATTATAAACCCATAAGTTAGAGGGGAATGGAATCCAAAATATGATACACGCATACTGAAACATGAGTTGATGAAGTAGAGGATCCTCAATCTCCATATCCAGCAAAGAATGATGAGCTATCCTATAACTATAAATGTCCCATCTATGTTGCCAAGAACCATGTGAAACCTCACAAAACCAATCTTTAGTTCCCACTCCTTACCACTCCATACCAAATCCAAGGGAGTTCCAACTCTTGTGGATGACCCACTACCTATTCGAGCTCAAATATGGTTGAGTAAACCTCCATAAATATAGGAACCATTCCCTCTATAGAATTGGAGGGTAGTGAGTCTACCTGTATATAGGATATGGGAGAACTTTCACCCTCGTGGGTCAAGGGAAAAAATTCCATGACAACCCTCTGATTTTCAAAACCCAATCATGACCACCATCGAACTTTCACTAGAATAATATTCCCTCTCATATCACCTGATATTGTATTTGTGATGTCAAAAAAGACCACTATCATGTCATATGTGGAATTTTACTTAGTATTGGCTATTCACATGGAAAAATCTATGTCCCAATGAAGGAGATACACAAGGTATGAAGTTATGAGAAAAATAAATGGTGTTCTCATAGGGAAACAAGACATGTGGAATCACCTGAGAACCTTGGTTTGTTTTTTCTGGGCATGGAATAACTAGGCATGTACCTCTACATGACATATCGTAAGGTAACATGGTGTGTCTAATCACCCAAGATACCAAAAGTGTACTTAACACACACGAATAAGCCACATGGGTAGTTCCCCATAGTGTTCAGACCCGTCTACATGTCGTGTGATATTTGACATTGTCAGAAACCATTGCCACTATGAGATTCATAATACACAACATGTGTTATTTTGAACTACATATAGTGTTGATTGAGATTTTACACTAAATTTGGTTTCATACTTTATTCTCCCGGAATCCATTAAATACACCACATCTCTAAAAATAGACTCACCTAATTTAATTTATATGGAAATTCCTTCAATCATCAATTTTTATCATTTAGTGGCTAAAAATTGGAATTTTGATCACCAAATCATGATGAGTCGCACCTCCCATCACAAAAATAGCTCTTTAATACCTATAAAAACACCCTTAATCCATTATTTCCCCGCAATCCAATATAAAAATTAAACCCTAATTCATTGATGAATCCATCATTAGTTTAGAGGATAAATAATGATCAAACCAATCTAGAAATATCAATTCTCTGACCCCATTGTCCGATGTTGAAAAACGTAAAGAGAATAGAATGAAATGGAACAATAGAAATATAATATTATCATTAGCCATTATTTTCATAAACAATTATCACAATAATTGAAACTAAAAGTGGAGAAAATCATTGGCACACAAAAATAGTTAATTAGGATCAAGAATGATAATTAAAATCTTAGTTCATGATAATAATTAAATTCATGAAATTAAGCAGATACTCATTCCATGCTCAATAATAAAAAACTCATGGGAATAAATCCAAAAAATATTGAGCCCTACATCAATAATGGATTTATCATTGGTGATAAACATGTTCTCTATAAATTATATTAAATCTTTTTCTACATTCTCTATTCATACAAGGAAACTTCTTAATTGATTTTCATCAATTAATGATTCTGAGTTCATTAATGCCAATGGTGGCTCCCCTCATCCATCTATATAAAATCATATGGTTTTGTTGATATCTCAGTAGTTTTTCTATTTTTATAATTTATAATGGTTATTTATAGGTTATTTAATTTAAAAAATTTAAAAAATTTATCATTTAATTAATTTTATTCACCTTCCAATTACTACACTTCAATATAATGTATGAAGATGAACAAATTTATGGAACGCCTATGGTAAATCCCACATTGAAAAATCAAAAAATGTCTTCTATTTTAGATATTAGACTCTTATAAATAGGAAATCCATTAATTATTAAATTAGTAATGTACATGTTTTAATATATTTACTATTTTAAATATATTAATTCTGGTTTCCCATGACAGCAAAAACACCACACCAACTCTAAAGAAAAATCCATTGATACGTAAAGAAATATTCAAATAATAAAATTATGAAATCTAGTGTTGTTACATTCTCCAAAAATTTAATAATATTTACCATGAAAATAAAAATCTACACAAAATGGTGTGGGTAGTGAGCCCTCATCTGGCTCTCTCGTTCCAAAAATCTCTCATAGACCTTCCTATGTTCCCAAATCACTCAAACTAATGTAATAGACCACCCATGAAGGATCCTCTCCCATTTATCCTCAATTAACATTATGTACTATAAGAATGTGGGTCTATCCAAAATTTCTGGTTCATCCCAGTCAATAATGTGCAATTGGTTACTCATGTATCTCCTCAACATTGACACACAGAAGATGTCAGGCACTCAGTCCAAATATGGGGGCAAGTCCATGTGGTAAGCAACATATACAACCCTTCATAGGATATAGAACAATGTGATGAACCTCGAGGATATATTTATAACCTAACTAAATATATAAAATTTTCTTTATAGGGATAATCTTAGGAAAAAAATGCCTCCCTACTCAAACTCCTACCATATATGATTTCAATCTCTGCAAGATTTATATCGATCATGGGCTATCCTCATTTACTAATGGATCACCAAAACCTTCCCTATCTTATCCTATAATAGTTCTAGCTATAAATGAGATGTTTCACAAATATTATTCCCAAATATGGTTGACCTAAATGATATACTATATAATGCCTCTAATTGTACCATTCTGATAGTTGAGTGGTGTCTATTAATATAGGTGAAATCCACCAATGGTAAGTGATATTACGTAATTTATTCAAAATAAATCCTATAAAATCTCATCATATCATATAAAATATCGACAGTTTTCTCAGTCCGACCATACTTCTAGGGGTTAAATACCACACTAATCCTTAAATGGGTCTTGAAAACCCCCATAAAACCCCTACACAAATATGAAATAAATTTATGATTACAATCATTAATTATCTCATACAAATACAATATTCCATAAACTCTTTATCAAATTCTAATTCATGATGTCAAGGAAGTGTGCCGACTTGGTAAGCTGGTTAAAACTCACCTAGATAGAGTTATCACCTCTCATTTTTTGTGGGATTCCAATAATAAAATTCATTAATATACCATCCCACATCCATTATGGGATCTCAATATGATTATAAAAAAATGTGGTAACATGATTTTCATATTTTACCTGCTGATAGATGAGGCATCATGAAATAAACTTGAAAACATTTTTCCACATTCCATCCCTTTAAAACATCCACTAAATATATTTTTAAATCTTTTACAGTCAAAGATGTTCCACCAAGGAGGAGGTATGAAACATGTTTTACACCTCCTCACAAAACACTACTACAACTACCTTCCACACTAGAAAAAATTGACATGCTCCCAAATTTAAAAATTACAACTATTGTATCACTAAAAAATATATGGTTGCATAAAACATCATATATTATTTCACCTAACATAACCTCTCTCATATACTGAAGAATTGGTTGATTCACCACAATTAACAAAATACAAATTTTCCCTTTCTCCAACACCTTGTTTAGTATAAAATGTGTTAACTTTCTTAATGAATCCTCCACCAAGATATAATGATACATACCACTATGGATTTTTACCGCCACATTATACTCCTATTGTGTATAGAATATATATAAATCAGAGCCCTATAGATACTCCAACCAACTCCTTTATCTCAGGTTAATGTCTCTTTGGGTAATGATGTAACTAAGGGTCCAGTGGTATGAAAAAAATGAAACACTTTCCTGAAATATAATACCTCCAAATACTCTGGTGAATATTAACACTTCTAAATCGAAGTCATCGATCCAATAGTTTTGATCATGGGTTCCCAATTTCTTCAACCCATAAGTAATTTTTTCTTTCATATACATCAAGATACAATTGAGTCCATGTTTGGGGGAATCACAAAACACCATATACTCGACTCCCTCCTTTGGTAATAAAATCACTGGTTAACCTCATCTATAGCCCCTTGAAGGCTTCCAAACACTACTCATTCCAATAAAATGGTTGTCATTTCCACATTATGGCATTCAAAGGGGTTTAAATCCCATAAACGTCCTCTAAAATCCTCCACTAGTAACTTAACAAATTTTGGAAACATCACACCTCATACAAACTATCTAGTGGCTCCCAAGCTATCAATATATAAGTATTTTCTAGGTCCACTATGACACGATGATCAAGGATTACATTCCCTATAAAGTGAACCTATTGAATACAAAACCAAATCATTAATATCATTCCATATAATTAATGATACTATAATAAGTCTTGGACCATCCAAAACTCTATATGTGATCCAACTTAGATGTAGAGTAATTGAGAATATTTTTAATAAAAAAACAAAAAATCATTGCAATAAATTCTAGAAGATCCGGTTCAGAAGTTCCACGAACACTGTGAGGTAATTCATCACAGAAAAAGGAATCCCCAAGAACTCATAATTCCCATGGTGACATAAAAATTACCTATTTGGAATATGATCATTGCGAATTCTCAAATAATGGATGAAATACATAAGGTCAGTATTGGAGAACCATATTTCTCCTTTCATCTGGTGGAATAGGTTTTTAATACTCAGAAAGGGATATTTATTCTTGATCATCACCTGATTTAAGTGATGTTAATCAAAGGAAAGCATTAATCTCATATTATCCTTTTTAATGAACAACACCAGATCCACCTAGGCGGTCAGATTGGGTCTGGTAAAACCCATCCCATGATGGTCTTCCATCTGCATCCCCATATCCCAAATCTTAGTAGGGGCTATCCGATATTCTGTAGAATATATTAGTGTGATCATGGGGTGTAATTATTTACAAAAGTTGATCTCATATCTCAAAGGTAGTCCCTCATCATCTTAAGGAAATACATACATATAATAAACAATTTTATCTAGAATCCAGATGTCAAAAGTTCCCTCCACACCCTGGGAATAAATAACCAACTGGTGGGTTATAGTATGTTTTTTCATCTACATAATCCCAATTTATTATTCCAAATTGTATTTCTTAAAATTATAAGAGAATATTATACCGTTAGCACATATTAATATAACTCTCCTACTATGATTTTCAATCTAGGTATGTGATGTAGGAAAAATTTCTATAACTAGGATGACATCATAAGGTTTGATCACAATAAATAATTGTTCCTGTGAGTGACTCTCTCCACTTAGTGATATCTTTAATTGATGAAATATGTTTATCATGGAATAACTAATCCATGTATGGACTTTTAGAAATATCTGAAAATCCAAATACCATACAAGAATATCTAGAACATGCATATGGGATGTGGAGATGATGGAATGAGTTACACTTATGTCAACACGTACTGATGCTAACGTAGTAAATACAATAATCATAATTTAGATCATCCCATTTTCATCCTAGTCATATTCCTCCATAGCCTGAAACTTTCCATGCCTTTTACCTCCAACCATATAATCCTGGTGTGGGATAGTAGGTGATTGTAGTTGGAGTTGGTCAAATTTTTATCATCCACATGAATATCCTCCTTTTAGGAATTCACGTTCCCCTATTTTGGCACCACTTCTATGTGTGCCACCCTAACCATGCCTAAGAGATCCCTTGGAACAATGTTACCTAGTCTGTGTAGATCCTTACACTATATTCTCACTTTTTGTAGAGTATTATGTCTATAAATCGTGATTCATGTTACCCAACCCATTACAAGTATAACATCATCAATATCCAGGCTAACTGGACCCTTTGTACAATCCATATGATGTGGATCCCCATGTATGCATCTAGGCATGGGTATGCCTCCTACATTGTAACCTTGATAGTTGATGCATTTTAGCCACTATAGATGAATTATCTCTAATATGTCAACTTCCAATTCAAAATTCCAAACACACCTCTTACAGAAAAATCTCTATCACCAAGTCTCGCTCAAGCTCCCCCATCATATTCATAATGAGAATAAACTAACACCTACATCCTTATAGAGGACCTTACCAAACATCATCACCATAAAGTATCCATCATAAAATATCAATAGAGTATCATGTGATGTTTGTAAACCTAGATGAGTAATCATCCACTAAACATATTTCGCTACTGTAATAAAAGACACTCCTAAATTCATGAAGGGTGACATATCAAATGAAAATACTCATCATGGAACAACCATTGAATGTATTTCTATGAGTGTTTCATCTCATCATGTGTTTAAGTGATCATTCCTGAATTAAACCCCACTACTCCACGAAGAAGTCTATTTTTTAGGAAAACTATTTTACTAGTTGGGGTCTACACAAGATGAAGAACTCTGACCAATAACTTGATCTAATCCTCTACTACCTGAGGGTATGTCTCTCAAGAAAACAAAAATTTTATATATCACTAGAAATCACGAAATAAGTTGGTCTAGTGTGTATCATTGTATTAACCTACTAAAGCTAATGAATTCTCAACTTGAAGAAGATAATTGTCCTAAACAACTAGATGGTGGTCTATGAACCTCTCTGGTGGAATCATTGCTTTATGATCTCCTAGAGGGAACATCTCAATAATGGGTCCCTACTGTGAGGCCACATCACTTAATGTTTCGTCATCGGGACCCTATCTTAGGATCATATCTAGTTTTTATCATGAATATATCCTAAACATTAACAAGAAATAACTTGTTTAGATGATAATATCTAGGTAGTTGACTTAATAAGGAAATGGAATTCAAAATAACCATGCCTATATGGTTCGTTTTCCATTAGTTCCCCTACAATAAGTTCCATAGTATGCCATGTTGAAAAGAATGTAGTTAGAGTCTAGATGTATGAATATGTCAGCCGCTTCACCATCAATGGGATCCCTAGCATGAGTTCGAAAATAGGAAAACCATAATATCCATTAAATATGTCCCAAAAAATAATCAAAACATGCCTAAATCCAATAATTTTCTCTAAGAAAACCACCATTGATACCAATCTATTATATACTGACTCGCCAGGGAACCACCTAGGTCAACATTAGGCTGAGAGTGATACCCCAAGCCCATTTTCAATAGTACATGGGTTGTTGACAAGGACCATGTAGGTTTATCACTGAAATGGGAGGCCTTATCCTAATGTACATGAATTCACGAACAATCCATGCTTCATGAAATAGTGTAAATATATAATAAAACTGAAACCTATAGAGTGTAAAAAATATATTTTAAAACCTCTAGGAAGTACATCAAAGTGATTTATGGAAAAATAAAACTATAAGTGAAAAAATACATGCCCCAACTTGAAGAAAATGGAGATAAAAACCCAAGATCAATTAAAAAGTGGAAATACTAAAGAGTTCCCAACTCGCAATCTTCGAGACTAACCACCAAACATGTTCAGCACCTCTTAGAACTACAATGATCCATCGATATCAGGCCATCCAAAGTCATTTCTGATCTTCTTATAATTTTTATAAGAAACAACACTTGTGAGGGAATCTAATATGGCCACACATTGGGAATCCAGGAAAATCAATAGGGAAGAAATAACATTAAACAGTGAGATCAACCAATCAGTTAGATGGAAAAGAAACCCAATATCAAATATTCTCATACTGAAATACCAATTGATAAAGGAGAGGTATCTCAATCTCTACATTTATCTAAAAATGATGAGTCTACATACATCTATAAAGGCACCATATGACCTTGCAAGTACCAATTGAATCCTTATCAGAACCAAAGTGTAAGTAATTCTCTGCACCATTGTGTACCACATCCAAGGGATATCCAAATCCTGTGGAGGACCTGCTGCCCACCGGATCTCAAAATAGGGGAGTTTCACTTCATAGATAGAGGACCATTTCCCCTATTTATTGTGGGAGTATAGACTCTACCTATATATGGGTTATGGGAAACCTTGTACCCTTGTTATTTGGTGTAATACTAACATTGGCATCTCTTCGATGATCAAAACGTGATCACTAAATTTATCCAAGCATCACAAGAAGAAGTGTACCACGCATACACCTGTATCCTTTCTATGATATATTAATGGAGGCCACAATTACATCTTTTGTGTACCTTTTCATAGTATAGGATACACATGGTCCCAGATATGAGTATCAAAGAAGTATATATACAAGGTATAATATCTTGGGAAAATTACATGGCATGCTCCGAGGGGAACATGGAATGTGGGAACCCTCGAGGAACCAGCTGTGTTCTTTATTAGGAATAGCATAGATGTCCATGTGCCTTCATATAGTGTGTCATTAAGTTGATACAACATGTCTGATCACCCAGGTTCCCAACCCTATACTTCCCACACTTTGATCGACCGCTTGGGAAGTGTCTCAAGATGTGTGGGCCTATCCATCTGGAGTGTGATATTTTACTCAGGCTGAAACCCTATCCTCCAAGAGAAACACAATATAAAAAAATGTGTTCTTCCAAACCATTGTCACGACCCATCCTCGGTGCTCGTGCTGTGACTACCCCATGCCCGCCTTCCATTGTCCAGGAGCCGGTGACTATCACCAAAGGCGTAATTCTCGATAACTGGGAAGGCATTGCCCTTATAAAAGTAAACAAACACACAGATTACAAGCGGAAGTAAAACACTACGAAAAAAAGAAAGTGTTGAAAAGTAAGTAGACCAGAATACAAACCCAATCGAACGTACTGCTACAACTGAACAAAACTACAACAGAAAAAGACAACAGTAGGAAGAAAGGAATCAGCTCTTGGTTCGTCCTCCTCGGATCCTACCTGAAGGGTAGGTACCGATAGCGCAGCTCCGGGATCGTCCACCATGGATCCTACCTGAAGGGTAGGTACAGATAGCCTCCACAATGCTCTCACCCGTCAACCTCCTCTGAGTTTCATCTTGTCGTGAAGTCCACCTCCGGATACTGACTCGTTGTGTTGTCTACCTCCAGGTACCGTCCAGTCCTCGAACACTCGACCTCTGTCAGCGCTACCCATCATCTACAAACAACACAACGAGGTGCGGGCATATCCCTTATAGGGGTGAGTATACGATACTCAGTAGGGACCCCAAGACCCTCAAGGTCTCACTAAATCCAACAAGGATAACCACAAAGAAGATCTCAACAGATAACCTCTACATAGGTATATTCCCATACATCTACTTATGTTATCAAGTAACCCATCTCAATCATGAGGAAACACAAATATTATGAAATCAACGGATAACCACTACCCAGGTATATGCCCATTCATACACCTACGTTATCAAGTGACCCATCTCAATCAAGAGGTAAACACAAAGGTCAATGACTTAGCTCAAACCAGGATTTTCATTATCGAAACCGTAACTGCTAAAGAGCCCCGTCTCTGGAGTGTACAGTGGTCTTGTCACGACTCCGAGGTACTTCTCACTAACCTAAGACTGCTGAGGTACTCCTCCTGTCGAGTACCGCGGGTCAGCCACCCAAACAGAATAGTGCTTCCCGCTGGGGAATTCCACCCAGACACAGTAGTGCACACCCTCAAATAGCCTACAGAGGTACTCTCCGGACGAGTACCACAGGTCTGCACTGTCACACAGTAGTGCTCCATTCTCCATGGGTCTTCACCCAAACAAATTAGTGCTCCGTCCACTGGTCTAGTCGACTCACTCCATGTCGAGTCGGTCAAGCAGTCGTCAGGTCTCAGCCGCCTACACGGTCTCTTTACTCAGTACGCTCGTCTCTGGGAGGGTCCTCTCCACGAGCTACAGGTTGATACTCAAAGTTTCTCAAAGTCCCACGAAAAAGTATCTCAAAGGAGCGCCTCATCATAGGGGTCTCAACGTAATAGGCGGCGCGTTAATCGGACGCCCGGTCTGTGAGTTACTAGCCTTTTTGTCCTGGGGGCCAGGTTGGTTTCATGTGCGAACCAACCCGTCCATATCTCAACTGTACCCCAAACTCTCATAAGGTATGCTCATAGGGACCGTTTCTCAACGTGATCACCAACGTCGCTGATAGTTCGTCAAACGGACGTCCGGTCTGAAAGTTATCAGCTTTTCCGTTCCAGGGGCCCGGTTGGATTTCGGGTACAATCCAACCCGGCCACTATCCAACTATGACCAAAACTCAGGAAAATTGAACCAAAAGTTTCTTCTCGTCAAGATGAATCCAACAAAGTTGACGGTATGTCAATCGGACGTCCGGAACTCAAGAAATAAGTGTTTCCTCTCCGAGGGCCCTGTTGGTTTCGTATCCGAACCAACCCGGCCATACTCAAAGTTCTCCAAAACCTTGAGTGTAATGTACCAAAACTACCTTCTCGATCCAAGGATCGCATCGCAGCTGACGGTGCGTCGTTCGGAGGTCCGTAGCCCAAGATATGGGTGTTTGAATGGAAATTGTCCGAAAATAGGGGGGTTCGTGCCCGGTCCGACCCGGCCCGCCTGGGCGTGGCCCGACCCGACCTTGGCGCGGTCTAGCCCATCCTGGGCGCGGCTTGGTCGCCAAATGGCTCGGCTATTTCGGCTGAGCGGATGGGGGGGGGGGGCTTTGCCCCCTGTCTCATAACTGCGGCCCCCATGGGGGCCGCTCCTTGCCAACGGACGCGGCCGAGAGCCGCATCCCGCCTCCCTCGGTCCCCGCGCGGTCGCGGGACCAGTGGACCTTCCCGGCGGCGCGCCGGGCACCGCCGCCTCATGGTGGCCGACAAGTGCCGACCGCAGCCTCCGGCCGCTGGCGCCGCCATGCCAGCGTGGCACACCAGTAGGATTTTCCACGGACTATCGGACGCGCTCCGGTGGTCCGTTTTGCTCGCCACGTTCGCCAACGGTCCTCCCGGGACCCGACCTTCCCTACGGAGGCTTCAAATTGACTTTTTGGCCCCGTTTTTCATTAACCGTCAATCCTCGCACAACGATCAAATAGAGGAGTCTTCAAATCGCCTCTGCGGCCCCGACTCCGGTCGTGGTTTCGTTAGGCCTCAACGGCGCGGCGTGACAGCGCCACTCTTCTTCGTCGCGTTCTTTCTTGTTTCCACCCGGTGCTGTTGCACCGTGACGACATTTTTCATATCGCAATAAACAAAACAAAAAAGGGGGAGGAGAGTTGTCCATGTTCGTGCGGTCTGGCCTCCTCCCATTAAGTTGATAACAAGCGGCCCAAACAACGAAGAACAACAAAAGATTTTTTTAATGATAAAAAGTAATCAACCCCAACAGTTTCCCCCGCAATCAAGAATTCCCAACCCACAAACATAATATTCGCTGATCATCATAATATTTAGTTTATCCGTGTTCATATATTTAGAAGGATGTAAACAAGGGTTCACTAACAATCACAAATAAATTCCCAACTTCGAGCGTAGTTAAACGAAGGTTCATCGCGGTAAGGGAAGTCGCAGAAGGAGAAGTCGCGGAAGGATGATCGTCGTGTCGCAGATAAATGATTCGTCAGCTTCGCGTCGTCAATCTCCGAGGTAGGCATCTCTCACCGTCGAAGGTTGGTGTTCCTCGTATTCTTCGCATTCTTCGCGTTCCTCGATGAAGAAAGAAGAACTTCGAGACTTTGAGTCGTTCTCTCCAAAATCATCCCACACAACCAAAGCAACAACAATAAAATAAGGGTTACCTTATTTTATTACTCACGCCAAATATTTTAAAATTCAAAAATGAATCAAACAATTAACTCAATTAATCACAACGTTTTAAACCGCCTAATTAATAGTGGTGTTTAATATTTAAATAAAAGCACGAGTTGACATTCATTATTGGGGTGCGGGGTGCGAGTGCGTTACTGAAATTAAGGAGGGGTTGAGGAAGTAGAAAAGGTGGGGATCGTGTGGGCCCCACCTCACAAATATCCTACCTAGAGGTGTAGGATATTGTGGGTCCCACTTTAACCTCTTAACTTTGGTTAAACAACTTAAAATAAAATAAATTGGTCGCACCATTTTATTTTATTCATTTACTTAACCCGTAAATTTAGTAACCACACCCGAGAAAACGCAACTCTGGAAAAGGTGTTTCTAAGCATTTACCGGCGCTGCAAGTTCATTGGTGACCTCAGATTTCAATTCCGAGTACCGGTTCAAAAATTTAGAAAAACCCACTCGTTCGTTCACTGAACGTACCCGTGCTTAACTTTGGAAATTGTTTCCGGGCACACTGGGCCTCGGAATCAGGCACTGTCCGAAACTACGTTCTTGTAAAATCTCAAAGAAAATTAAGAAAAAAAAATTTCCCTTGAATTTTACGGGTCTTTACATTACTCCCACCCTAGGGATTTACGTCCTTTTAAACCATTAACACAAACTAGGGATACAAAAGCAGTATTGAGCACGCATCTGAGCTTTCCGCTCCAATGTTCTCACCTGGAGGTTCTCGTGCTACCAATGAAAGGGCAGAAGAGGAATTGACCATCCTTGTTGGACCACTCCTTTCGATCCTCAACTCCAACTGGAACCCCGTAAAAGTCACCCCTTCACCAATGTCCATCTCCTCATGGTCGATGGTATGTGTTTGGTCAAGCACGTATCTTCTCAGTCGAGATATGTTGATGCCGTCGTGCACCTGGTGCAACTGAGGTGGATGGGTAAAATGGTAAGCCACCTTGCATAGCCTGATGAGGTCCTGAAAAGGTCCACTGAACCTCAGAGATAACTTGCCGCCTTGGCCACATCCCATAAGCCTCTTTGAGGTGAAACCCGTATAAGGACCTGATCGTCATCCTCAAACTCAAGAGGCCCCAAATTCCTGTTAGAACTAAAACTCAAAACGACTACATCCATGAGGCTACGGTTGACCGACTCAAGAGTGATCAGTCACACCCTATTGTGCATGAGTTTATCCTATGCTGCCTGAGGATTCCTTTTTGCCAACCAGGGAAAAGACATCCTGACCTAGTAGTTAAACCACAACCTTTTTGCCCAATACCTTCAATTTGTGTATGAACTGTGATTGCCCAATCCATACTCAAACAAACGTCGTAAGGCCTCGATGCTTCCACCAAGATATTCCAACCGAAACTCTCGCCTCGAGGGTCTGATCACACTGTCGGAGTAAGTGTGATTATCGAGTCTTCTCCCAAGGTATCTCCAGACGTGATGGTCAAGTCTACGTCATACCGAAAACTGTAGGTCTGGGACAAGATTTGTGGAAGGAAGGAATGATTCATATCAACGTCTGTTACTACAACATCTAGTAGTGGACACAGACTGTCCCTTGAATCATTTTTAGAGCCATTGGGTCACACTCTTTGACCGCATGCAGCCGCACTCTTCCTCCACCCTCCAGCTCCCTGAGCCTGGAGGGGACAACTAAGGCGGATGGTTGTAGCATGTTAAAATGTACACCACCTCATGCTTCTCTCCTAGCTCTGCCTCCACGTCTCCTACTTCGCAGACTCATCTCTCCTTAAAGATTCATCTTATTGAAACATTTACACACTCAAGTCTTTAAGACTGGCACGAGTTTCCTATTTTCTACTGCACTGTGCAGTCTTCATCCGCTCCTGGATGGTCTGCACCTTCTTTGCCTATGATCTGAAAGAGCTTATAGGATTTCTTCCTTGCTTAAAAGAGAAACTCGGTTTCATCCCCCAAATGAACCATGCCCATTTCCTAATATAGTCAATCTTTACATTAATGATGTATTCTTTCCATGGATGACGTCATAAGGCCTCGACGTAACTACTAAGAGATCAAACTGTCACTCTCACCTCCAAGGGTCGAGCTATGCTTTCGGCATCAGTGTGAGGTCACTGGGTCTCCTCCAGTAGAAATCTTGAATGTGAGGGTCAAGTCAACAGTTTTAACCGGGACCTCTCAGTATCAACCAAACAAAAGGACAGGAAATCAAACATCACAACGATAAGTGTCTTTTTATTATTGTAGCTCTTAGTAAAAAGACACAAATACAACAACAACATGAAACTAGAAGTACAAGGGTCTTATCCACTAGTTCCGCTCATGTCCACCTGCTCCCAGAGCTCTACTGCATTTTCCACTGCTCGGCTGTTGCTCAAGCACCCGCCGCTGCATCTTCCTCGGTGGATCCTCTAAAGCCTGCAGATCAACTATGCGGGGGGGGGGGGGGGGGGGGGGGTCGGACAGTCACGTGCCAGGTAACCATTCCTGCCACAAGAGAAACACTGCCTGTTTCTGGAACGCCTGGCTCTGACTCCACTATAGGTGTCCCACATTAATGATCCTATAATCCGAGGTTTCCCACCTACTGGTCTGGTCCTCTTGGACCTATGCATCATCTGCCTACTGCCTACAGATGACTTGGTTACTGATGGGAAAACATGTGGAAAAGGCAGAATCTCTTGAACATGCTCGGGGTCCAGAGCTACTGGTACAAAGTCCACCTTGAAAAATATCTCGAAGTCTCCCCATGTGAAGGTCATCTCATCACAAAACTGGACCAAGCGGCTCCACCACCTACCTGCTGCTGCCTAAAGGAGGCTGGAAGCAAAGATCACCATGAAGTCTTATGGTGTCCCCACTAGCCTGAAGACTCTCACCACAGCCTCTAGCCAATCCTTAGCTGCCTGCGGGTCTGTCTCTCCCCAGAACCTGGGTGCCCTCTGGTGCTGGAACTCATGCAGCACACTCAAGTGGCGTGCATCGCCTACTGCTGGGGCTGGTGGCATCGGTGGCCCAACGTATTGTAGTACCGCTGGTGCCTCCGCTGGTGCCTCAACTGCAAGAGGTCCCTATACCGAAGCCTCATCGCTCAGAAGGCTGTCAGTACGCACATCCCTCTGGGCTCTAGCTGGTCATCCATGGAAAGACATCCTGAAAGAAACATACGTGACACGGTCAAACGATTTATACCTGGTGAGCTGACCTGTTTTGAGCTGACATATAAAAACATATGGAAACACACATTCAATCAGTGTTTTCATGCACAAAGTCAGAAATCAGTTGTCAGGGTCCTGGTGTATGGATACGTCGGCCGCCCGCACCAACACTGGAATCCCTAAACTGAAAACCACACTTGGTACCCAAAACAGTATTGCTTCACAGAATGAAAAAAAATCAGAGTTATAAGTCATGCGGTAGAACCGACTCCTCTGATACCAATTTGTCACGACCCATCCTCGGGGCCCGAGTCATGACTACCCCAAGCCCGCCTTCCATAGGCCATGGGCTGGCGACTAGCACCAAAGGCGTAATTCTCGATAACTAGGAAGGCATTGCCTTTATAAAAGTAAACAAACACACAGAGTACAAGCGGAAGTAAAACACTAAGAACAAAATAAAGTGCTGAAAAGTAAGTGGGCCAGAATACAAACCCAATCGAAAGTACTGCAACAACTGAACAAAAGTGAAATAGAAAAAGACAACAACTGGAAGAAAGGAAGCAGCTCCGGGGTCGTCCTCCTTGGATCCTACCTGAAGGGTAGGTACAGATAGCGCAACACCTATATCTTCCACCATGGATCCTACCTGAAGGGTAGGTACAGATAGCGCATCTCCTGGATCATCCACCATGGATCCAACCTGAAGGGTAGGTACAGATAGCCTCCACAATTCTCTCGCCCGTCAACCTCCTCTGAGTGTCGTCTCACCGTGAAGTCCACCTCCGGATAATGACTCGTCGTGTGGTCCACCTCTGGGTACCATCCAGTCCTCAGACACTCGGCCTCTGTCAGTGCTTCACATCATCTGCAACCAACACAACTAGGTGCGGGCATAGCCCGTGTAGGGGTGAGTATACAGTACTCAGTAGGGACACTGATACCCCCAATGTCTCACTAAATCCAACAAGGATAACCACAAAGAAGATATCAACAGATAACCTCTACTAAGGTATATTCCCATACATATAATTAAGTTATCAAGTAACCCATCTCAATCATGAGGGAACACAAAGATTATGAAATCAACAGATAACCACTACCCAGGTATATTCCCATTCATACACCTATGTTATCAAGTGACCCATCTCAATCAAGAGGTAAACACAATGGTCAATGACTCAGCTCAAACCAGGATTTTAATTATCGAAATCGTAACTGCTGAAGAGCCCCGTATCTGGAGTGTACAGTGGTCCTATCATGACTCCGAGGGACTGCCCACTAACCTAAGACTTCTGAGGCACTCCTCCTGTCGAGTACTGCGGGTCAGCTACCCAAACACAGTAGTGCTTCCCGCCATGGTATGCCACCCAGAAACAGTAGTGCACACCCCCTAATAGCCTGCAGAGGTACTCTCCGGACGAGTACCATGGGTCTGCACTGTCACACAGTAGTGCTCCGTCCTCCATGGGTCTACACCCAAACAAAGTAGTGCTCCGTCCACTGGGCTAGTCGACTCACTCCAAGTCGAGTCGGTCAAGCAGTCGTCAGGTCTCAGCCGGCTACACGGTCTCCGTACTACGTACGCTCGTCTCCGGGAGGGTCCGCCCACAAGCTACAGGTCGATACTCCAAGTATCTTGATGTCCCATGAAGAAGTATCTCAACGGACCGCCCCATCATAGGGGTCTCAACGCAACAGACAGAGCATCAATCGGACGCCCGGTCTGTGAGTTACTAGCCTTTTCATTCCAAGGGCCCAGTTGGTTTCGTGTGCGAACCAACCCGGCCATATATCAACAGTACCTTGAACTCTCATAGGGTATGCTCATAGGGACCGTTTCTCAATGTGATCACCAACGCCACTGACAGTTTGTCAAACGGACGTCCGGTCTGAAAGTTATCAACTTTTCAGTTTCAGGGGCCCGATTGGATTTCGGGTACAATCCAACCCGGCTACAATCCAACTACAACCAAGACTTAGGCAAAGTATGCAAAAAGTTCCATCTCATCAAGAGAAATCCAACAAAGTCAACGGCACATCAATCGGACGTCTGAAACTCATGATATATGCTTTTCCGCTCCAAGGGAACGATTGGTTTCGTATCTGAACCAACCCAGTCGTACTCAACGTTCTCCAAAACCTTGAGTATAATATACAAAAAAGACCGTCTCGATCCAAAGATCGTATCTCAGCTGATGGTGCATCGTTCAAAGTTCTGTAGCCCAAAATATGGGAATTTTAATGGAAAATGCCAGAAAATAGAGGGTTCGGGCCCGGTCTGACCCGGCTCGAGACCCCCTGGGTCGGCCCTAACCGGGTCGACCCGACCCGGGTCTGGGTCCGGCCCGCTTGGGCGCGGCCCGGACCGGTCGCCAAGAGGCTCGACCGTTTCGGCCAAGCGGATGGGGGGGGGGGCGCTTCCCCCCTGTCTCGTAATCGCGGCCCCCATGGGGGGCCGCTCCTTGCCAACGGACGCAGCCGAGCGCCGCATCCCACCACCCTCGGTCCTGCGCGGTCGCGGTACTAGTGGCATGCCGCCACAGCTGAAGCCACAGCGGCTCTTCTCGGCGGCGTGCCGAGTGCCGCCGAGCCGGCGTGGCATGCCGGAAGGATTTTCCGTAGACCACCGGATGTGCTTTGGTCGTCCGTTTTTCTCGCCGCCTTCGCCAACGGTCTTCCCGGGACCCGACCTTCACTACGGAGGCTTCAAAATGACTTTTCGGCCCCGTTTGTCTTCGCCCGTCAATCGCGAACAACGATCAACCAGCGAAGTCTTCGAATCGCCTCCACGGCCCCGACTACGGCCACAGTTTTGTTCATCCTCAACGGCGCGGCGTGACGACACCACACGTTTTCTTCGCATTCTTTCTTGTTTCCGCGCGGTGCCATTGCACCACGCTGCCTTTGTTCGTACCGCAACAAACAAAACAACAAATGGGGAGGAGAGTTGGTTGTGTTCGTGCGGTCCGACGTCCTCACGTTAAGTTGATAACAAGCGTCCCAAAAGACAAATAACGAAAAATGATTTTTTTACGAACAAAAGTAATCAACCCCAAAATTTTTCCCCGCAATCAAGAATTCCCAACCCGTAAAAATAATCTTCGTGGATCAACTTAATATTTAGTTGATCCACGTTCATAAATTTAGAAGAAAGTAAACAAGGGTTAAATAACAATCACAAATAAATTCCCTACCTCGAGCGTAGTTAAACGAAGGTTTGTCGCGGTAAGGGACGTCAAAGAAGGAGAAGTCGCAGAAGGAGGATCGTCGCGTCACGGAGAAAAGATTCGTCGGCTTCACGTCGTCGATCTCTGAGGTAGGTGTCTCTCACCATCAAAGGTCGGCGTTCTTCGCATTCTTCACATTCTTCGCATTCCTCAACGATGAACGAAGAACTTCGAGCCTTTGAGTCGTTCTCTCCAAAATCCTCCCGCACAACCAAAACAACAACAATAAAATAAGGGTTACCTTATTTTATTACTCATGCCAAACATTTTAAAATTCAAAAATGAATCAAACAATTAACTCAATTAATTGCAATGTTTCAAACCACCCAATTAATAGAGGCTTCAATATTTAAATAAACGCACGAGTTGACTTTCATTATTGGGGGGGGGTGCGGGTGCGTTACTGAAATTTAAGAGGGGTTGAGGAAGTTGAAAAGGCAGGGCTCGTGTGGGTCCCACCTCACAAATATCCTACCTAGAGGTGTAGGATATTTTGGGTCCCACATTAACCTCTCAACTTAGGTTAAACAACTTAAAATAAAATAAATTGGTTTCACCATTTTATTTTATTCATTTACTTAACCCGAAAATTTAGTAACCACAGCCGAGCAAACGCAACTCTGGAAAAGGTGTTTCTAAGCATTTACCGGTCCTACGAGTTTATCAGTTCCCTCAGATTTCAATTCCGATCACCGGTTCAAAAGTTTTAAAAACCAGCTCGTTCGTTCACTGAACGTACCCAAGCCTAACTTCAGAAATTGATTCCGGGCACACCGGGCCTCGGAATCAGGCGCCGTCAGAAACTGCGTTCTTGTAAAATCCCAAAGAAAATTTAGGAAAAAAATTCCCTTGATTTTTATGGGTCTTTACAACCATATTAAATGTAGATCAATAAAATTACATCAACAATAATTTATTTTTAGCCTCTCACAAACTACTTAGATTCTAATCCAAGACTCACTTATTACACTCCTAAACATCTTAATTTGAATGGTAAAATAGACAATCATCAATTTCTAGTCTCTAATCACAAGAAATATGTTTTCCTATTTCTTAAGCATGATCTGTTGCACCTCCTATCACCAAAACTGCCACATAATCTGTATAATAACACACAAAATATAACATTTCCTCTTTAAAAACCAAAAACCAACAAATACAAAGTTGATAATGAATCAACCCTAAATTTTGAGGCTCAATAATATTTTAATGACTTAAGAAAAGATGAATTGCTGACCCCCTAGGAAAGTGATGATGAACTCAAAGAAAGAGTATAGGGGGATAACAGAAATGTTGAATTATCATTATCCATTGTGAACCAAAAAAATGATTAAAATCACAGAAACAAAATGTGGTGAAAATCATGGTCATAATAACAATTTTAAATTTGTTTCAGGAATGATAATTAATTTATTTTTTTAGTAGAAGAATGAAATTCTAGGAATTAAGTATATATTCCTTTGATGAACACCAATAAATAACAAAACGTTAGAAAATTAAAAAATTAATTAGCCCAAGCTCAAAAATATATTAATCCTTAGTGAATAACATGTCCACTTCTATTGTCCTTGAATATTCCACTATACTTTTCATTATTCCCATGATCCCTTCAATCATTCATCATTGATCCATGAGCTCGATCTTGTAAATTCTAATGGTGGATTTTCTCCTCCCTCTATCAAAACTCCCATGGTTATGAGGATAACCTTGGAGGTTTTCAATAACCCTAAATTTCTAGACCGTAGAAATAGAAAAAAACATTTAATAAATTAAATAAATTAATCATTTAATTTATTTATTTAACCTTCTAATTAGGACACCTTAATGGGATTTCCAACACTGACAAAAAGTATTTTGTGCCCAGGGTAAACCCTATTTTCAAGAAACAACCTCGGTATTATATTTTTCATTAAAGGTCTGGTCAATAGCAATTCGAATAATTCTGAAATGATATGTGTGCATGTTTTAATATATATATATATATATATATAATTTTTAGAATATTAATTTTTTTTTCGTCTAACACCTAAAACACTCTACTAACTCTGTGAAAAAATATAGATATACATAAGTAAATATTTGAAGGACAAAATTATGAAAATTGGTGTTATTACAAATATGTTAGTAAATAATATATTCAGTCCTATTTTCACTAATTATGTCTTTAAATTGTTGTACAGTTAATGTAAAAAATAGTACACCTATGGATGAATAAAAATGTAGAAAAAACTAGCAATGCATAAAAGGTGGAATTTGTAATTTATAATCAAATAATCCCCCTAAATAGAGCCCAAAATAATGGGTTTTCAACACAAAAACAAAAAGTTTCAAAAATTAAAAAATTTATTCAGACTCATTATAATGTGAATTAAAGAAGATTTTTTAGAAGATATTGGTACTGTTTGATGTTTATACACGGGTTCGCTGAATGTTTTTATAATATAAATAACTATACATTTTGTAGAATGATTGAAATGATATTGAGCACTGTGGAAATAAATCGAAAACATATTGTACTAAAAATATATATATGAAAATGAAAATTTATTCATTTAATAATAAATTTGGTATCTAGTTATATTTTGTAATATTTAAAATAAAGGTGGACATTTTTATGAGGTATTTTTGTGTGTTCTGGACCAACATGCCTTATATTCTAATAATATTAAATAAACTCAAAGATAAATAAACAAGTGAAAAATGTAAAATAGTATTCCTTGAGGAGAAAGAAGAAGAATTCGGTTCAACTAAGTACTTCCAAGACAAAATAATGAAAATATGATCATGATTTATTATATATAAAGAAAATATGTTCTTTACTACGGTTTAAGAGTACACAATATGAAACATTGAAAATATTCCATGGGAATCTCTATTAAGATAAGAAATATGAATAAATAAAATGAACCAATACAATAAAGGGATAGGGGGATGCTTTTAATGGTATAAATCCTAGAATTAGTGTTGGAATATTTTCCAAATAAAGTTAATACCACAGTTTTGAATAAACCATGTGAAAATTTCAATAAATTTATAAATTTCAAGAGGCATTTCTTAATAATATTGGGTATAATAATTGAAAATGGGAAAAATAGAGGAGGAACAACAATGCGCTAAAAAAATTGGTTATTTCGCATGAAGATGCACCTGAATATCAAGAGAGGTTGTCCAAGGATGATGTCGCATGATCTATTGGAGGATTGTGTGGATGCTATATAGAAACTGGTAATATATTTGATAATAGTATGAAAATCCTTACATTTCAAGAAAAAATCATGAAGATGGCTAATACAAAGGTAAAACACATAATGATGAAATTTATTTAATGGAAATGATAAATAAGTCCATCCTAAACAAGAATAATGGTGAAGAGAAGATAAATTCCATTATATACAAGGAATAGAATAATTTTAAAATAAAAATGGTTACTAGAATGAAGTGTTATCCAAATTTAAAAAATATAAATAATAAAAGATCTTGGTTTATAGATATTTCTTAACCCTTCCACTATTACTAAATATTAAGGAAAATAACTATTTTTTCCATTAACAATTGTTTATTGATACTAGCATGTGAGGAATTGAATGGGTTGAAAATAAGAGAGAAATATAGATGTGGTGTTGTATACATTGTGCAGAAAAAGAGGATTCTATCATGGTTTGTTCTAATAACCAGGGTGAAGAGATGATTTCATATGTTGAGGGAGAGTTTCCAAGGATATGTAAACCTATTAGAACAAATGAAAATTTAGTAAATCGGGAACATCTAAATAACCCTTTAAAATGGGAATTTAATGTTTCCAAATCACACATATATCAATATGTTAGACATTATTAAATTTGTTTATAAATGGTGAGTGTTGTTTGATGACAACATGAGAAAAGGGTGAGTTTTATATCATAGTTAGATATTTTTAAGGTTCTATTGCATTGAGTGAATCTTATTTGGTTCTTGGAAAATCTCTGTGTTCATCCATTAAATTTATAAATTGAATGTGCCATCACATGTAAAATAAAATTATGGATAGCCTGGATGATTTGGTGAAATTACAATTGTTTTTTATATAGGATAATACCAATTACACTTAGGGTTTAATAACTAAATTCTCATTTATAAGGGTTTAATTGAATCCCTCATTCTCTTAAAAATTGATCAGGTTGGGGTTTTTAAGAATGATAGGAGACGAATTTCATTAAATCGTGAAAGGTTCCATTAAATGGTAAAGAACTCTATCCATCATAATCATTTTAATTTATTAACAATAATGTTGATACAAAAAGAGATCAAATATCAAAAAAAATATTTGTAAAGGTGTTTGATTTTATTTCCAATACATAAAATGGGGTATATTTAAGATCCAATGGGTATATTGAATTTTTTCAATAAGGCAAGCTATCAATATCATCTGGAGAAGAATAAAATTGATACTAAATTTGTTTCCATCCTAATGGAAAAGTTTTTGGTTATATTTATTCTTGAATTAATTTTTTGGAAAATTTAAATAAAGAATCCCTAAAATTTGATGATTGATTGAGATTTTACTCTTAGAGAAGATATGTGTTGAATGTGAAGAAGCATTGTCTACAATGAGATACATGAAATAAAGAAGCATGGATGATGAAGTTTATTATTAAATAACTAGGATAATTAATAGATCATTTATAATTATTTTTAAAAGGATATTGGTAATATAAATTATTGATATAATGTAATATGAATAGTGGATAAACCATTCATTGATTTTCTAATAGGAAGAGTGTTTAGAGAAATGATTAATATCCATTAGATGAAGATCGTTATGTAGATAATATTGTAGTGGGAATACAATGGAAATGTGGATTATTGGGATACACTAACTTTAGTTTTTATATGATTATTTACCTTGTAAATTTTGAGAAATTTTTTAATGAGATTTTAAATATTACACAGAGTTCTTTGGAAAGGTTTGTAATATTTTTTAGTATCTTTGATAGACCTCAAGATGGTTTTATAATGTTCTGTGCATTTTGGTTTATAAAATGAAGTTTAGGAATACTACTATGTGTTGAGAATTATTCAGTTAAAATGGTAAAATGAATTATTCTTATGGTATATGTATAATAGGTTATAAAAGTCATAAGGTACATTTGTAGGGAACACAATAGAATTTTTAGGGTACAACCCATTAAGAATTTGAGACCATTTTATGGTATATATAATCTATAGGGTACACAATAGAGTTCATAGGGAATAACACTTTTAGAAAATGAGACATTTGTAATGTATAATGACCTTAATAGGGTATAAGAAACATTATAAGGCACCATCGTTAGGTACTATCATATAATAAACTCTTTGCAAGGTATAACTGAACATTATGAAGTGTCTGTGAATGCACTCGACCTTCTAAAAATAGTAAAATCTAATTGATATGTCTTTTTAAGGTTCCTTCATTGAAAAAATATGAAAAATTACTATGGAAACATATAGAATGAGAAATTTATGATAATTTACATATGAAAATATAAAAGGAATATCAAGATACACTGATTAATAGAGTTTTCATAACATAATATTCTGAAGTACATTATATTAGATGTTTCATTTACGAATTATAAATGATAAAAATATAAAAATTAAAAATTAATTAAATATAATTGTGTGATAATATAAAATCCAAAAAATGAGTGCAAAAAGATCATATTTTAGTGACTTTTTGAGAATTCAATGTTAGTAGAAATGACAATCCTCATAATTTATATTTTTTCAAAATGAAGAATTTAATATGAGGATTTTGGAAATGTTATTTAGATTTTATACCACAAAATGATTTTTTATATAGGAAGTGATTGTGGTGATAATTTAATGATAGCAGAAATTTTTTAAATACAAAATACTATATGCTATAATGAGAAAGGTCTATGTAGAAACCCTAGGTGTGATCTGATTTTTTCATTCAATATTAATGAATGTTTTATTTTATAGTGGTTAGAGAAGTGATTTGAGATGAATACAGTTAATTAATAGAGGAATAACTAAGAGTATCTAGTATAATTGAGATAATATAAAGAAAAAAATTTGAAAGGGTACTCCTTCCATTTTATAAGGGGAAAAAGTTTGAGGTAAAAAGAATATTCAGATCATGGGAGACACCCACATATAGGGAAGTTGAGAAAAAGAAAATATGTTTGAGTTATCTAAATATAATATTTATTTTATAAATGAAATATGTAAACAATATATTTAAAATTAGTTATATATAATTGTAATAAAAGGATTCGAAAATTATGGACTACAAAGTGACTATGAATTGGAAATCGTGAGAACTAGATAAAAGATCTTGAAGGAAAATTAATAGGTGATCTGGATCTCATGTTAAAAAAGATTCAACATATATGTAAACCCCCATGTTTTTAATGTAAATATTAAATGCATGAAACCCCGGGTCCTTACAAAACAACACATTTTATAATCTCATCGTTAAACACAACTTTTCTTGTACGATGATTTGAATTTCGAAAAATAGTCATCTAGATTGGTGATCAGTAAATCATTTAGAGTCTGATAGGACTGACTAGATTTTTCAGTGAATAGTAACATAAACATTTGATTAGTAATATGAATATTAATATGACCCTTATGAATAGTAAATAAGGATACTATTTTTTATTCTTAAGCTAATAAGATAATAAGATCATAATTAGTTTTTCTATGTTATTTAGAAGTAATTATAAGTTTTAAATTGTTATTTTTTGAATTAAATATAAATCTATTTAAGAATTAAATCAATAATATTTAGAAAATTATTTTTGAAAAATGATGATAATTATTTAATTCAACATGTTGAAAAATGGTTAGGGGGATGTTTTGAGATTTTTCTAAAATTCTTAAATTTTTGATGAATAGTAAAATATGGTAAAATAACGTATATACAAATTATCAGTTTAATACACCATTTATGACATCATTTGTGATTCAAGGACACTTGTTTTGAACTCACATGAACATATTACTACTAGGGGTCACATGAAACAACATTATTGGTTGTCTCGATGGAAATAATAAAATAATTGATAAAATATTCAAAATTCACTCTTCTCCTCCAATATAACCCCCCCAGTACCTCTTATATTCACTCATCTAAGCCATTAATATTCTCATTGTTCTAACCAAATACACCTACCTAGTCACTCCCCATGTCCTAGAATCTCTTGGTATTTTTAAAACACCAAAACCCCTTCCCTTAAAGAGATTCTCAAGGAGAAGGATTCGAGAGGTAAATTCACATTTTATTTCTTTCATTTTCACTTCAATTTCATTCCTATTGTTATCATATTTTTAGCTCCTTGGTCCAAATAGCCATGATAACTCCATTTTCATCTATATACTATAATTATATCATGTTAATAGAATAATAATTTTCAATATTTATACTCTCTGTTTTATTTTATTATCGAAACCATAGTCCATGAGGTTCCAATTTACAACCTTGTGGACGATGAAGTTACATTTTTCAATTTATCCCGCATTACAATCCATGAAACCATTTTATGGTTGAAAAAGAAAATAATATATGTATTATATCCTACTTAATATTTTTTAACCATTATATGTACATAATATTAAATAACATGACAAAACTAGTTTCAAATAATGAAAATACCGCTAAAATAATCTAACTGATTGTCATTGATATTTCAGCTAATGATTCGTCCTCATTCCATATGAAAACATAAAATAAAATACCATTAAAAAATATTTATTTTTATAATTAATTTTTATATTTAATTTTATATATTTACAATCATTCCATGTGAAATCCATTACTTAAAAACAAGTGAACATATTATGAAAATCAAGAGAACGAACAATCCAGAACGACAAAACTCAATATAATAACTAATAAATAAGGAAATAATGGACTTAAAAAAATATTGATAAAATAAATAATTGTATAATTTTTGATAATTATGTTATTAATAAGTTTTATTTTATATTCCATGACCTTATGTTCAAGAGAGAAACACATTTGGATTTAAGGTAAGGGTTTTCCACTCACACCTTTGTTTTCATTGTAGTTACCTTCACTGTCTAATTTACTCAGTTAAATTCTTATATATTATTATTTACTCATAAAAAATTATGTGTGAGTGTTATATATATCTACATTGACCATAATCCTTCCTTATTTTTTGGATAGTTAAACGTTTTAAAAAGGAACATTCAAAATTGTTTCCTAAATATAATCCCAATTTAAGGAAATATCTCAAATTATTACATATTTTCAAGGGTACTATACAATCTGTTTCTGGAAACCATTATCATTATCAAATCACTAATTTTAATATGAAAATAATATCTTATTTCACTTCTAATTTTATAAAAATATTTTCCAAAAAAAATATTTCCTTTATAAGTAAAAGAGTATTTATCTCAAGAATTGGTCGAAAATTTTATAAGAGTATCTTCATCTATTTCATCACTCTTGTTTATTATTATTTATTTTTGGTATTAATATTTCATGGTATCATCCAACATATTTAATTTAATGGATTATTATTTTTTTGTCTGTGGATTTTCTATCTTAAAACCATTCACCAATTTACTCTGAATGGTTACTGTTAATGCTCAATGTTCGGGGAATGTTATTTAAATTTCACATATTAATTTCAATATGAATTTATATATTGTATATGTTTATCCCCATTCCTATGTGGAATTAATTGGATATAGGAAGTGTCTTTTGGGGCCCACTATATCTTTTTGGTGCTTCAGTCGGTCTCATAAAACAAATAATAGTCTTGGAACAAGGACATGAAAAAATGATTAACTATGGTAATGCCACGAGGCCTTGATGGTATGGTTCTGATACCCCACATTATGTTTTCCATCATTATGAAAATTGTATTGATGGTTCATGTTGTTATTCAACTAGTAGAATACACCAGATTATGGAATTATTTATCCACCTCTTATTCATGCCATAATGTGTTCATGTTTTTGTTAAAGTCATATGTTTTTAGTTATTCCACATTCTTAATGATTATGTTATGATATCTTCCACTTTATTTCTTACACTTACTGAGCATTTGAGATCACCACTTTGTTATGTTAATTTTCTCAGCACATGAAGAATTTTATTATGAATTACATGCTGAAATAACCTTAAGGTGTGGATGTTGTCGAAGAAATTTCTATGTTGTTTTTTGTTTCATGTTATAGGCATGAACTTGTGTATGTATATTTTCTCCAATGATACTAAACTAATCAATCCTTTAGGATGCATATTCAATTTTTATATTCCAATGTAATTAAATAAGGCACCAGCTCTAGGCCACTGGGGTCAGGCCCTTATAGTTGATATTAGAGGATGCTTAGTTGAAAAATTGGAAACTAGATTTAGAAAACGTATATAAGGGAAAAAAACCCCTAAGATAATCTTTTGAGGATAAACAAGAAAGAATTTATTAGTATTTTAAAAAGTAATTGATTATGTGGAAGCTTTTGGCAAATAAATCCATGTCTAGATACTATATATAGATGTGGTTCTAGCACAAATTTACATAGGATTGAAAACTCCAACAAGAAGTTTCGGGCTTGAGATGGGGTATCTTGGTACACGACAATGGGCCTTACTATGCACCTAGTTTGACACTCCTGGGGGATATGCTTATGAAAAATCACATTTTCATTAAAATTCAATACGATGTTTTTAAATGTAAATTTTTCCTAAAAGAAACCATGTTTATGATTAAGAGATTAGAAATTTATTGAATTTCAATATATGCTAAGTATTTTTCTACATTAAGATTATACAATATAATTCATACCCTAATCCAGTGTATGCCATTATTTAGAAATTGTTCATATTGGAAGGAATGGAAATCTAATGAATGTGCATGTTCCATGAAGGTATTTCCCTTCGATGATAGATAATGATGTTGGCTCTAGTTTTGTGACTAGTGATGAGGAATTTATAACTATATCGGGATAGCTGACTAAGGATATGAATAATAACCATACCTGTATAGAGCATCTGGGTCCAAAACATGGGGGAACCATGTTATATCGCTTCATATGACAATAGGCTCCATAAATGAATGGGACTAAAAACCCATTTGTAGTAGAGCAGTGGACATGTTCCATAGAGAACATATTTCTCACTTTTGGATATAATGAAAGAGAAAATGTTATCATGTGTATTTATCATCAATTAGTAGATGCATATCAGAGGTGTTCGTTAATCAAAAACAAAAAGGAGGAGGAAGAAATATAAGAGATGCAATGGAGGGATCTTAAGGAAATATTCTTAGAAAATTATTTCCCTCTTGAAAAGTGAGGAGATATGGAAAGACAGTTTTTGAATCTGAAGCAAAAAGAGGGTGAGAATGTTGCAAAGTATAAATCCAACATTACAAGGCTAGAAAGTCACACTAAGAACTATATATATAATCCAAGAATCATAATTGATCGATTATTTTATGGTTTAAAACCATTCTCTTGAATGGTACTAGTCTCCCAAAGTTTCACATCATATGAAGATATAGTCTCATGTGATATAAAGATGGAAAATAAATTTTCGAAGCCTTATGACTATAATGGAAAACAAGAGAAGAAGAGGGCTTCTGAAAACTCTAGAAAAGTAAATAAGGAAATGTGGAATAAGGGAACTGTTGACCTTCCATACTACAGTAATTGTGGGATGAAACACCTGGACACTTTCCTGAAGGGAATGGGAGTCTATTACAAGTGCGTAGAAAAACACCACCTATCTCGAGATTGTAAGGGGAAGAAAGAATCAACCAATTTCCAATGCTACAATTCTAGGGATATTTGATATTATTCACATGAAAGTCTTAATAGTTAGAGAAACATTCCCCAAAGCAGGCCAAGGGAGAAAGGGAAAGATTATATAGTCACAACTACAAAGGTTGAAGTTCATACATATGTGGTGGAAGGATCTTTAATTATTTCCAAGAACTTGGATAATTATTTATTTGTTTTTATATCATCAAATTATTTCATATCTTCCCAGTTTTCTAGGAAAATTAGATATTTTTAATTTGATTTAATAATGGAGTTTTCATTCAAAAATCTTATGGAAAGTATCATTGAAACAATGTTCTGTCAGGAAGTCTCCATTATGGCATATTAATGTGCTTTATCTTCAGATTTTATTGTCATACACATGATTGGATTTGATATATTCCTCTGTATGGGTTAGATTTCGAACCATGATGGAAATATTTATTTCAAGAATAAAGAGGTAACGATTGTTTAGTATGTTATGGAATCCCTTTTATTTAGGTTAGAAACATAACAATATATTTCTCATCTAGATACACCCCTAGTAGCTCTAATGAATTCAATTATTGGGGAGGAATGAAATTTATATGGATGATTAAAAGAACTTTCAAATAGAATATGTACCTATTGTGTAAGAATATGTGGACGTATTTCCAGAGGATTTACCTAGACATTATCCAGAGCGAAAAACTTATTTTCCCATTGACTTAATCCCTAGTTAGAGGCCTATATGAAAGACCCCTTATTGAATGACCATTGTAAAATTACTGGAACTGAAGAATCAACTAGAGGAATTTAGTGATAAATGATTTATTAGCCCTAGTGTTTCTCCATGTGTAACCCCTATTATTTTCATTAATAAGAATGATGGTTTCATGAGGTTGTGCATTGACTATAGAGAGATCAATGCTACAACAATAAAGAACAAGTACCCCTACCTTGCATTGATGATTTATTTAAACAACTTCAGGGAGGCCAATATTTTTCAAAGGTTGATCTTTGATATGGATATCATCAGTTGATTGTAAAAAATGACGACTTTCCAAAAACATTATTTCGAACCAGGTATGGTCATTAGTAGTTTACAGAAATGCCTTTTGGGATAACTAATTCACCCTCTATTTTCATGGATCTAATGAATATATTTCTCAGGGAATATCATGGCGACTTAGTGGTGGTATTTATTTATGATATTTTGTTATAATCCAAACTTTTTTAGGTTCATGAAAATCACTAACACGCTATTCTAAAGAATCTTAGATGATATAAATTATACGGGAAGTTTAGCATGTGGGAATTTTGGCTTCAATAAATTTCATTTCCGGAAAACATTTTCTCTAAGGATGGGATATCTATTGACCCTAAAAAGATAGAGGAAGTGCAAGAATGTCCATCTCCAACAAACATAACTGAGGTACATAGTTTTGTGGGTTTAACAGATTCTTAGCAGCATTTCATTCATAACATCACCCATTTATCCAACCTAATGACTAAGCTAACATATAAAGGTGTTATTTTCATATGGAAAAAATAATGTGATGACTATTTCAAGGAATTGAAGAATAGATTAGTGAAATATCTGATCCTAACTCTACCATTAAGGAATGATGGGTTATTGGTCTATAGTGATGCATCAAATAAAGGAATTTATCGCATTCTTTTGTATAATAATAGAGTTATTACTTACACATCAAGGCAGTTAAAAACTCATGAACAAAACTATCCCACTCATGAACTTAATTTAGCAGCGGTAATCTTTTCTCTGAATGTATGGAGACATTATCTTTATAGAGAAAATTTTGAGATATTTATGGATCACATGAGTCTAATGTAAATCCATTCCCAAAAAACACTCGATATGAGTCAAAGGTGATGGTTTGAACTACTCAAGTATTATGATTTTACTATACAATACCAATTGGGAAAGAGAAATAAGGTAGCTAATGATTTGAGTAGGAAGGATCATGGAGTTCTCAACAAAATGTGGATTGACAAGGATCCTTTATATATGGATCTAATAAGGATAGATATATGGATTGTCAAAGAAGGTGAAACTACACTAATTTTTCAAATGGTATCCAAACCATCTTTATTAGAAAAAACTATGGCTTCATATCCAAATGACGAGAATATTCAAAAGAAAATTAATTTTGTGAAAAATGGGTAGATGTATGTGTTTTATTTGTGAAGTTGTTGTTCTAAAATTTGGGAAGAGGATTTGTGTTCTGGCTATACTTGAGATAAAAATGGAGTTATTGGATGATTCCCACAGATCAAATTTTTTTATACATCCTAGAATCACTAAAATGTATATTGATCTGATGGAAAATTTTTTGTGGGAAAACATAAAGAGGGAAATTGTGGATTATGTGTCAAAAGGTTTAGTCTGTCAATAAGAGAAGGATGAAATGAAATGTCCAAAAGGATTCATGAAACCACTACCTATTCTTACGTGGAAATGGGATGAAATAACCATGGGTTTTTTCACTGTATTACCCAAAAACCTAAGTAAAAATTATGTGATTTGGGTAATTGTGGATAAACATACAAAAATGTGCACATTTCTCTACTATAAGAGAGGATTTCCCACCGGAGAACCTAGCTTGATTCTATAACAATTTTGTTGTGAGACTTCATGGAGAACATCTCTCAATTGTTTCTTATCATGATCCATTATTTGCATCGAAATTATAGAAATTTCTTTATAATGATTTTGATACTAATCATAAATTGAGTATTGCTTATCACCCATAAACTGATGGGAAATCATAAAAGTAGATCCAAACCTTGGAGGACTTTTTTTTATCAAGTTCACTTCAGTTCCAATTTATTTGGGATCAATAATAACCTTTAGTAGAGTTTTACAACAATAATAGATTCCATTCATGTATTCAATGTCACCATATGAAGCATAGTATGAAAATAGATGTCGTATACAAACATTTTGGGTTGAAGTTGGAGAAAGGAAGCTTGTAGCCACCGAGCTTATGGAGGAAACAATAGTAAAGGTAAATACTATTCAAGTTCATATAAAAGAATCTCAAATAAGAAAAATGAGTTATGCCAATAACCAAAGGAAGGATATGTAATTTCAAGTGGGAGATCATGTTTTCTTGAAAGTATCTCCATAGAAGGGTGATATACGATTTGGGAAGATATGGAAAATGATCCATAGGTACATAGGACCTTCTGAAAATCAAGGGATAATTGGAGTTGTGGCATATCATTTGGAAATTCCACCTAGCCTATCCGAAGTACACAATGTGTTTCATGTCTCATTGTTTAAAGAGTACATGCCAGACCCAACGCATGTCCTCACTTCTAAAGGTATGGAATTTGAACATGACCTATCCTATTATGAAGAGCCTATGTAGATTCTAGACCCTAAATAATAGGTGTTGAGGAATCAGATTACTCTTCTAGTAAAGATACTGTAGAGTAACCCTAATATTGAAGAAGAAACATGGGAACCTGAGGAGATTATGATGAAGACCTACCCAAATCTTTTTGTGAGGTATCGTTTTGTGAATTTCAAGGAAGAAATTTTTATAAGTAGGGGATAATATAGAACCCTAAGGTTTTCAAAATAGATATTGAATGCATGAAAGGTTGAGTCTCTACAAAACAACACATTTTATAATATAGAAGGTATCGCAAAATTTCCTCTAATTTAATTTTAATTTCAAAAAGCATTCATCTAAAGTTGTAATTAGTAAGTCATTTGGAGTTTGATAGAACCAACTTGATTAATTGGTGAATAGTAACATACCCTAATGAATAGTAATATGAATTGTAATATGACCCTTATAAATATTAAATAATGATATTATTTTATTTTCTTAAGGTAATAAGATAATGATATTTTAATTAATATTTCAATGTGATATAAAACTAAATATACAACTAAAATTGTTGTTTTTTAAATTAACTATGATTATATAAGAAAAATTATATTAATAAAATATAGAAAATTAGTTTCAAAAAAATATAAATTTTAATTATATACGTCAAAAAATGGTTAGGGTTAATTTTTGGGATTTTTATGAAATTCTGGAATTTTTGATGAATAGTGAAATACAATAACATACCGTATATACAAATTATCAGATAAATGTACTATTTTTGACGTCATAAATGATTTAAGTCCACTTGGTTCCCACTAACATGCACTTATTACTATTAGGGGTCACATAAAACAACAATATTTGTTGTCTTGAGGGAAATAATAAAATAATGAATAAAATATTCCAAATTCACTCCTCTCCTCTACTATAACCCCCAACCCCTCACTCCCTCTTATCTTCACTCTCCTAGGCCTGGAAGCTCCTCAATGTTCTGCACAAATACCTTTCTATAGTCACTACCCACATAATATAAGTTCTTGTTCATTCCAAAAGACCAAAACCCCTTCCCTTAATGAGATTCTCAAGGAGGTGGATTCAAGAGGTAAATTCACATTTTATTTCTTTCATTTTCATTTCAAGTTATTTCATATTTTTATCCTCTCCTCACCTACTATATCCAAATGACCATGATAACTCCATTATCATATATATACTAGAATTATATAATTTTAATGGATGAATAATCATCAATAATATAACTCTATCTCTTTTATTTTATAAACCAAATCATCATCCGTGAGGTTTTAATTTACATCCTTCATGGATGATGATGTTTCGTTTTTAAATTTCTCCTCCATTAATGATCATGAAACCAATTTTATATTTTAAACATATGATAATATATTCTTTATAATTAACTTAATATTTAGTAACCAGTATATGTATATAATATTAAGTCATATGACCAAACTAGTTCCTAATAATCAAAATAATGCCAAAATAATCTATGTGGTTGTAATTAATATTTAATCTAATGATTCATCCTTGTTCCATGTGAAAAAATGAAATAAAATACATTTAACACCTATTAATGTCCATAATTAATTTTTAAATTCAATTTTTTAGATTTACATCCATTCCACATGAACTCCATTACCTAATAACAAGTGAACATAATATGAAAATCAGGAAAACAAACACTCCAGAATGACAGAATTCAATCTTATAACTGATAAATAATGAAATATAAGACTTAATAAAATCATGATAAACTAAAAAAATGAATAATATGTTCTTATTGAATATATTAATAAGTTTAATTTCATATTCCAGGACCTTATGATCAAGATTGGAACACATTCAGACTTAAGGTAAGGGTTTTCCACTTGGACCTCCATTTTCATTTGGGTTACTTTCATTGTCTAATTACGTCAATTAAATTATTATGTATTATTATTTAATCCACATAAATTCTTTTTTATTATTCTATATATGTACACCCATGATAATTATTACTTATTTTATGGATAGTTATACATTTTAAAAGGAACATTCAATGTTGTTTCCGAAATACAAGCCCTATTCAAGGGAATTTCTCAAATTCTTACCTATTTTTAAGGGTACTATATAATATATTTTTAGAAACCATTATCATTATAAAATCACTAATTTTATTATTAAAATACCATCTTACTTATCATCTCTTTTTATACAAATATTTTCCCAAAAAACTATACTTTTCAAAGTAAAAGAGTGTTCATCTCAAGAATTACTCGAAGATTTTATAAGAGTATCTTCATCTATTTTAACACTCTTGTTGATTCATATAAATTATTGAGATAAATATTTCATGGTATAATCTACCATATTAAATTTAATGGTTTATGATTACTTTTGGATGTGTATGTGCTATCTTAAAGCCATTCACAAATTTACTCTAAATGGTTAGTGTTTATGCTTAATGATAAGGAAAATTATTTACATTTCATATATTAGTTTCAATATGAATGTATATGTTTTTTATGATTATACCCATTCACAGGAGGAATTCATTGGACATAGTAATTTTTATGTGGGGCCCGTTATAGCCCCTCTGTGCATTGGTATGTCTAATAAGACAAACTACGATCTTGGCACAAGGCCTTGACAAAATGATTAATTATGGTCTTGGCACAAGGAATTTACAGTATGGTTATGATGCCCTTCACAATTAATTACCTCATTATGAAAATAGTATTGATGGTTCATGTGGTTATTATACTAGTATAATACCAATTATTATGAAATTATTTATCCAACTCTTATTCCTTCCTTAATGTGTTCATGTTTTTTTGTTAAATGCATATGTTTTAGTTATTCAGCATTCCAAATGTTTATGTTCAGATATCTTCCATTGTATTGCTTACCCTTACTGATTGTTTGAGCTTTCCCTATTCTTATTTTTCATTTTCTCAGGACATGAATAATTTTCTAATGAATTACATGTTCAAATAACCTAGGAGTTATGAATGTTGTGGATGAAATTTCTATGATGTTTTTCATTTCATGTAGTAATGATAAACTTATGTATGTATATTGTTTCAAATGATGCTATTCTACTCAGTCCTTCGATATTAATATTCCTTATTTATATGCTAATATAATTAAATAACGAACTGGATTTGGAAAACTGGGCTCGGGTCCTTACAATATGGGTGCCGATGAAAAACAAAGAATCTCCCATGACACTCATTGTTAAAAAATATCAATAAAAGGAAGATAGAAGAATATATCAAGGAGATAATGACACTACATTTATTGTTTATAATTTTATTATTGATACATTCAAATATTAAAGAGTTGATGGATCTGTAAATATAAGTAGAGAAAAATATTGAGTTTAGAAATCCAGGTGAGTAGATTTTATGTATGATTTGTGGAACTATATTACTTAGTATACTAAGTATAAAGAAGTTTATTAGATCATTATAAGGTAGTTGATGAATATATTGAGAATAATGAGATTTAATCATGTTTATGTATTGTCATCCTGACCCAATTAGAGATCTACTTTAATGATATATAAAGGAATAACTTGTATATAAATGTTGAGAATATGTAGAACTTGTGTGACTCTGAGTATGCATGAAGGTCATAGAGTGACTGTCTGAAGTGGGTAGTACTACCTATTATACTATAAATTGAGTTTTAATTATACATTTTTTTAATAAATGTTCTTATGAGTTGTGGACTAGTCAAAAACCAATAGTGTCTTGCTTCAATGTTTTTGTATGTGAAGTATTCATCCAGAATATGATAGATAACTTATATAAATTTGATCCTAAATCCAATGAACGAATATTTTTAGGTTATTACACTACTTCTAAGTCATATATTGTTTTTAACAAAATTTATTATACTGTTATAGAAACAAAACATATTATGTTTTCTAAAATTGAACCTTTTATTTTCAAACAATCCATATCCTCCTCATATGTTATTTCAAACATCGATTTTCAAACAATGTTAGAAAACTATTCTTATAAGGATATAACTCAGGAAATCATTTCTGTTGTTATTCCTTAGGAATATTTTTTATCTTATGTTGAAGAAGATAATTTTCATAAACTATGAATTGTGTTGTTTCTTATGAATCATCATACTAATAGTTTCATCGGTGATTTTGATTAACCTATTAGTACTAGAAGTTCCTTAAGAAATCAATTTGAACATATAGATTTCCTTTCCCAATTTGAATATATGGATCATAATGAGTATTTAGGTGATGAGAATTAGATAAATTCTTTCTAACATGTGCCAAATGAATTCAAGAGAAACAAAGTCTGGACCATGGTTTAATGATCTAAAGAAACATCAATAAATAGTGTAAAATGGGTTTATAGAAACAAATGTGATGAAAATGGAACTATTATTTGAAATAAGGAAGGACTTATTTTCAAGGGTTATAACTAACAAAAAGGTATAGACTATGGAGAAACCTATGCACCAGTGGATATACTTGAATATATTCATATTCTACGAGACATTTCAACATTCATTAATTTCAAACATTTTCAAATGGATGTGAAGTGTTATTTCTTTAATAGATTGTTGGAGGAGGAATTTAATGTTGAACAGTAACTGGTTTTGAAAAAAAAACCCTAAATAGGTTTATAAAATTTTCATATCTTTATGCATATGTAAACAAGCCCCTAGATCTTGGTATGATATATTAATTGATTTATTGTTACAAAAAATTTATGTTAAGGGAACAAATTGTCCTACTCTTTTTAAAAATAATGTTAATAAAAAAATTCTGATTATTCAAATCTATGATGGTGAAATTATATCATGAAAATTAATAGATTACTTTTTGGATCTTATGAAATCATAGGTTGAGATGAGTATGATCGGTGAGATAAAATACTTTTTTGGTTTTCAAATTTCTCATAAACTCGAAGGAATATCCATATCCCAATACTTGTATATAAAATATCATCTTAATAAATTTGGATAAGATAACATTAAATTTATTAGTACTCTTATTGGTACCTCCATTACATTAGATCTTAATGAGGATGGGAAACTAGTTGATCACAAAAATTTTAGGGGTATGATAGGATGTCAACTTTACATAACAGCCAGTCATCTAGACATATGGTATTAAGTATTAATATGTGAGATATATCAATGTAATCCAATGGAATACCAAAAAAATGTTATAAAATGAATTTATATTTATCTTAATATAATTATGGATTTTTGAATTTTTTATTATTATGGAAATGTTTTTGAAGTAATTTTTTTGGATTTTGACTTTGGTGGATATATAATGGATAGGAAAAGTAAATATGATACTTTTCATTTCTTAAGATACTCATTAGTTTCTTGGTCATGTAAGAAACAACATTTAGTAACACTTTCCAGTTCTAAAGACAAATATGTGGCAGTAAGAAGTTTTTTGCTCAAGTGTTTTGAATGGAACACACACACACTAATTATGGAATTAGTTATAGTAAAACTAAAATAATATGTGATAATACTTGTGACATAGAATTATGTAATAACCCTCACATCACTCCCATGAAAAACAAATAGTTATTAGGAATCACATTATTAGTTATCACACACATAAAGGATATATCATTTTACAATTCATCAGAACTCTTGATAAAATTAGAGATATTTTTACAAAACCCTTACCTTCTAATAGAGTTTAATATATTAAATAGAAGCTAGGAATGATCAACATAAAGTGATATTTCATAACTAATTATTTTTTTTCTCATCGTCTTATATTAAGTTACTTCTCTTAAATTTGGGGTATATATGTTTTTTGATTTTCATAACTTTTTGTTTTTCAAAATATTAGTTTTCATAAAAAATTTATTAATGAAGTTCTGGATTTATATGTTTTTTTTTTAATTTTCCGAGTCAAAATTCAAAAAATAACCATCGAGTATAAAAAGTGTTACAAATTTTCCGAACTCTAGTTTTCTTAAAAAAATATTCAATTCATAAAATATTTCATAATGAGAATTTTGTATTTATTTCCAAAAACAAATTTAAATATTGATTCATGAATTTTTTATTTAGTTTTTATATTAAAAATTTAATATTAAAAAATTTAAAAATATTTTAATCTAATTAGTTTTAAAAAAATAGGAATAACATTTCTATCATATTGATAAATCCTCCTAACTCTAAAAGGTATTCTTCTAATCTTTTAATTTTTACACAACTTCATTAAAAAAATTATCTTTGTTCTTATAATACATTTAGGTTTTTTAAAAACATTTATTTGTTTTATTATATGTTTTCAAAATTTATTCACTATCAATATGATAAATATCAAATCCTCATGAGTTCAAAAATTTCATAAATCTCTCTTTAGTGCATTTTCAACCACCATATCATGTTACATAAAATATTATCTATTGTATTTGATTTTTAATTTGATCTAACTCTATAATTTCCTCAATAAAGGGAGACACCCCATGTCCCACATCAGATATCTTAGTCCTTGTGTATTTGAGTTTCTTCAATCATCAAAATTACCCAGTTCGAAATGTGCACTTTCTTTTATGACTAAATCAGTATTACCATATCTGAATATGATTCCTTTTGTTAAGGATTATAAGAACATGTTTATTTTTTAGAAACATTAGGACAAATATATTTTTATGAGAAGTACGAATCCTCTTTTATAAATATTATAAAACTCCATGTATAGGATTCAATTTCTTGTAGGATAGACTGATATGGATTTTGAACCCATTTATCTTGATCTTGTTCATAATATTTATATAACTCATATGTTCTTCATAGAAAGTTGAATGAAAAAACATCCACTAATGATATATGCAAAAGGTATAAAATTCATAATAGATATCTCCAAGTATTTTTAACATACCATCAAGTGGATAAACAAATTGTCCCTCTCACAAGTTACCAGATGATATTGGAACATTTAATAAGATGAAGATAGATGATTCCTTAATTGATCACCATGAAAAGGCTTGTAAGGTGACTAATCTCACTTGGAATAATCAATTTATTTCACTTTGGCTGTAAGGATACTCATTAAATAGAAAGGGGATTGTGTTACTTTAATGATTTTTGACATTTTTATCATATACATTCTTCTGGATATGAAAACAATTGATCTTATTGGATTCATTCTTCTTACAAAAAAAATATAAAGACCATAGATATTAATTATCAAATAATCATGACTCTAGTTATTATAATAATGTTAATTATGGGTTGTGTGAAATATTTCAATATTACAAATATGTATCTCTGAGGAGATTGCATTTACATTTCATTAGTGGCGATACATTGAAGAAGAAGTGACTTAATTTTGATTCTAAAGAAAAATTGTTTATTGAGAATCATGGTAATGGTACACCAAAAGTAGAACCCTTAAATAAACCTAAATAGTGTGATCAGAATAAGAAAAATAAAGTTTATATGGGTGACCATGAACAGAAAATGAAATAAGAGACTTCTTAACCTTATATATAAAAGAAACAGAAGAATGTACCTAATAAAGTCTTAGATGAATGGAGAAGGATGAATTTTGAGAGAAAATAAGTTGATCTAGTTATACAAATTATCCCAAAAGAGGCATTTTCCATTATTATTCATGATGTTGTTACTTTATAATAGGAAATACAGAATAATAAGTAGTATAAGAATATAACATCATCACTTTTTTATGAAAATTTACTAAAATAAGTGGAACATAAATTATGAAATGTGGCTCCAATTTTAGATTCCTCCCAATCCAAACCACAAAACACTGATGTTGGGTAATCCTTCCAAGAAACCATAGTTTCTAATTCTAATGTTCCATCTATCAAATAAAAGGGAAAGTCTAAATTATTTGATGAGGAATTAGTACTATCTAAATTTCATAAAAAATCATCAGAGTCGATACCTACGAGAAAAGCTAATTTAGGAACAGATTTATAGCTCCACGAGGAGTTTATTCAATAAATAGAAGAAAATGATGTAGGGATTAATATTCTAGATAAATTAATAGAATGATTCAAAGAATAAATTGAATATTAAGAAGATAATATTGAATATTAAATTCCTAATGGATATGAAGACAATGAATAAGAAGAAGGAAATGAAATTAAAGAAGCTTATAGAGACGAAGAGGATGAGTAAGTGGAAAAAATGAAGACAATAATAAAAATGAAACTCAATAAAATATGTTTTCATCAAAATCAGTGGAGAAATAATCATTATATTTTCCTTCCAAGATATAAAAAAATAAAAATATAAATGTTTTGAGAATAAAATTTCCCCATTAAAGGTGGAAGACAAATTTCCATCTAAGAAATATTTAAAAGATGAAAATTTAAAAATTGAACTAAACAAAGATGAAAATATTGATTATGAGAGCATTGATATGTCTGATGAAAATGATGTTGGAGAAAATGTTGAGAAATCCGTCTCAAATAAATATGATAAAGGGAATAATAAATTTGGTGAAATCAGAACCAATCGTTCTAAAATTCCTGAAATTTAAAAATAGAAATCTAATTCGGTGAATATGATTACAGTTCATAATGTTGATTAAATCATTCAGGATTTATAGATTCTCATAGAAATAATTCCATATATTCCATGACTAGATGTCAAGGTAGAATTCATTCATGAAAATAAAATAAAAAAATCAGAATCAATTAAAATTCCAATGGACATGCTGATTCAGAATGAGGCTAATCACAATGTTTTATAATAATGTACCCAATATTATAATATGGTGTTCAATACGGTTGTGAAATAGTATCATAATATTGATGTTGATTTCAAAATAAAATATGAATGTCTTGAAGACATCATAAAGCTTATGATGAATTCTATGAAGTTATCAATCAGTTATGCAATGATGTTGAATCCAGGGTAACATTCATGGAATTGTTCAAAGATTCAAATGACAACTAGACCTAGGAAGTGAAAGAGTTATATGGAAAAATAAAATATTTTTAGATTCATTTTTTAAGAATAATGTATTATAAAGATGAAGAAATTGATTTGAAAAATCAGAATGAATAATTGTAAAAAATACTTCTGTTCCAAGAAGAGAAAAATTGGTCTCAAAATGAAATTATTAAAAAGATCAATGAGGTCCGAAAAGAGTTCAAAAAGATAAAGACTATTGTGAAGTCCTTGATGAATAAATATTAAAATATTTTTTCTTTTGAACTCTTGTTTCAATAATATTTTGAATAAATGTTTATGAATGAATGACTACTTCAACCCATTATGTTTTTTTGAGTATTTTCTAGTTAAAATTGGTTGAATATTCTCTCATATGTTTTTGGATGAATAGTTAGTTTTTTTGTACTATTGTTGTTTTGAAACATGATTGCAAACTCAAGTATTTTTCCTATTCATTTCGAAAATTACAAAGGGAGAGAAATTCATACAATAAGAGATTCATATAAAAATGGGGAGAAATTTATAATTATGGGGGAATATCACTAAGTGGGAGAAATTGTTACTTAGGGGGAGTTACTATCCTAAGGGGGAGTTAGTCATATTCATCATCATAATATGATGAGTTATAAACTATGGGGGAGTTATGTATTAATGTTCAATTATGAATACAAATTACATAAAAGATAATGGAATTTACATTTTCATGGTTGTTTTATATATGTTTTTTGGTTTCATCCTTCCAAAAATGGGGATATTATTGAGACAAAAGTTTTATTAATGAATTTTCCATTCCTTTAGTTTTGTAAATAACAAAATTTATCTTAAATACTTTATTTCTAACTTTTTAGGTCAACAATTTTTTTAGATTGTTTTTGAAGAAAACCTAAACTTTTACTATACTTATAATTAGTTATAATCTATTCATGAATATAAAATAACATACATCATTATAATTATCATAATGAATATAGATATGAAAAACAAAAAATTCATATTTATCTGACTATATATAAGACATTCTTTTCATTCATGGTGGAATATTTATTTATAATAATAATGATACCTTAATGGATAAACATAATATTTAGAATCATAAATATTATCGTAATGAATTTTTTAAGGAAGCCCATCACACTCACTAAGTTTAAAATTCTGAAAATGGAATTCTGATTTCATATTTAAGGAAAAAAATTTACACTATAATTGTATAAAAATTATGATGTTGGAAAACCAGTTATAATATAGCCATTTAATTTCTATTTGTCCAAGTTGGTGTTACAAGCTTTTAAAAAATAGGTTTATTAAGAAGGAAATATGACCATTCATAGATCACTTATAAATAATCTTTCATTTGAAGTGTTTATAGATGTTTCTATAGTTATGATTGATTTCATTTTTCTATTTCTCATTTAGTGAGAGATATAAAGATTAAAAATCATGAATGAATTATTCTTATTGTTTTGTAATTGTTTTAGTGTTCTGCCTTCTCAAGGTAACCTTATTAGGTTGTCCCCTTAATAACACCTTTTCATTGTAATCATCCATATGATATATGATTATGATCAATGTCTTATGGGGATTGTAATATGATGAATTTAATCATCGTATTGGTCGAGGGATCTTGGGGATAGTGAGATAGATAATATGATCCATTAGATTAAGGTCTATCGTGGCTAGTTAAATAGAGAATTTGATATTTTTAATGAGGGATTTTCTTACAGACAGAAAATTGAATTTATTGTATGTATAAAACAATATATAACATTATCCAAGGTTTGTGGCTACCATAATCATAATGATAAAACAGATCTATTATTTTTAAATATCATTAATTAAATATTATAATATTATTATTGTTTTACTTGTTTCATACAATATTTTATTCTTTTGTGATTGTTTGTACTAATTTTTATATAACAATTCTAAATATGATAAATACATTCTGAACTATTAATCTGACCTACAAATAATCTGATTCAATATGATATAATTTTATCTCCTCTAATTACGATATGTTTAATTTGATGTAATTTAATCAAATGCTTATTTGATTCATTTATTCTGATATATAGAAATCTAATTATGATACATTGATAATTGGAATGAGTTCTATGTCCGAATCTGATATTTTTAATTAAATAGGTTTTGTGAAATTTTTTAGTTTAAATTATTATAAACCAATGTTTTTTAACTATAAAAGCCCATATTTTAGTTGATCCATCAATAAAATATTCATTCGACAGTAATATCAATATATCATATAGTGATATCGAACAAGAAATTGGGTTCTAATGATTATATTGCATCTCAATTGTTCATTTGGAAAATGATTGTAGTTTGGAATTAGAAGTTAGTGCTCCGGTGTGAGTGGATATTATTATCTTGGATATAAGTAATGGGTAACATTTAAGGATGAATTATGATCATTGTTATATCATTTTACTAGATCTAGTGGATTGGAAATGTTAGGGACTGAGATAATGTAGTGTCTAGTATGGTAGATGATGGGTGATTGGTGGGAAGGGGTTAAATATAACACTATATCTTCTCTAGAGATTTGATTGAATCTAGTTAGATATGTAATGTATGTTACCCAGAAAAGGATTTTGTGTAGGGGTTACTATGTAATTTAACGGATTAAACATCTCATTTTGGATGAATAATGTTGTCGATAATACTATGAAAAGAGTGTACAATAAGATTCATATGGGTATAACCTGATGTAATAAGGGTCACAAGTATAGTGTGATCAATAGACGAATAAATAGGGGTAAAATCTAGAATATTCATTATGTAATTAGATTAATTCTATCTAGCTCATTGATATTAATAAAATTTGGATTATATTTTGTTGTTTGAGAAGATTTATTTTCATTTGTAATAGACTTTAGTTGGAATTCCAAGTATGATCAATGCATTACTGAGTTTCTTGATATGATAGTACCCATAAAAAGGATACATTGGTGAGTTAGTGGCTCTATGGAATCCCTGAGACAATGAAATCATTGTTAACATGAGTAATATAGTGATTTAGTGGGTGGGTCATGGTGAACCCATGATCCCTAAGTGAGGTGAGTAGTTGGCCAATGTTTTAGTCGAAAAAATATGATCTAGTGTAATTGAAATTTGATATGTAATTTTGATAATTTATATTGTTTGATATGTTTTACGAGTTGGGGAATTACTATTTTTGTTCTAGAAAACACATTATTGGATTCCAGGAGTATGAGAAAAAATATGACTTTGTTTTCTAGTAGTGTTATTTGTAGACCATTACATAGAGGTATTGGGGATGGGGGTTGTGGTTGATTTTAGTATTATTTCAATGTCAATATTGATAGTGTTAGGAAGAATGGTAGTTTTCTGATTATGATGATAGAAGGATGAGTGAATCCAAAACAATTAGGTTGACCATCTTGGATAATCAGTTTGGATATATTCATTTATTTAATTTTGGTAAATCATAATGAATTCATTGTGATGTAATCCTACCCTCATCCTCCTTCATTTTATGAAGGAGCCTATATAAAGGATACATTCCATCTATAGGTGGGTATGAGAGATTGTTTGTAACTATTTATCATTTTTTACGCTCTATTCATCTCTGATATCCACTTATCAATGTGGTGAAGAAGATAATACACCTTTGATGTGTGGATCCTCTCATATAATATGAGGATTCTAGTGGCAAGTGTCATCCTCATGCATTGAAGAGTCTATTGGATTTCACTCAGTTATCCATATCAAGAACAATTTATCACGATCAATAGTGATAGACATTTCTATGTTTAAAGTTTGACTATTAAGTTTTATGGACTTTACTTAATGTTTGTTTGATAATTATAAATCACATAGACATATGTGCATCTTCCATTAAGATGATTATGTAATGATCCGAAAATCCATATGTTGTATCATAGACACAATCATATGTGAATCAATATTTTTTATACAGTTTTTGCAATGAAAATGTGTATCATAAGGTTACTATGGCCATATTGTAACATATAATATGACATGGTTGAATGTTAACCATTGGATCGCTTATTAGATTCTATTTTTTATAGTCATCGGTTATAAATTTTTTTGTCTCATTAAGTAAAATTTAATTCAATGTAATGGTATATATTTGTGTTGTAATCTATGATATATGTTATATTGTAGTCAATTAATCAAACCCCAGATTTCATGAATATAAAAGAATTGAATCATAATGGTGATTCCAAGGATATCACTTATTATGACTGGTCCATGTGTATGATCCATCAAATCCATCTATATAAGTCGTATCATACTCCCTGTTTTACTAATTATTTTATTTAATAGTTTTTTGATATTTTTTCAATCTTTGGGAGTTTTTTGGAGTTTCAACTAGGAAATTATTAAATTTTTAAAGTTCTAAAGGGTGCCATGATTAGCCAGTATCGTTTGTAAAAACATACAATGTCCATGTTATTAGTAATGTCTTGGGATAATGTTGTTTGGAATAGTTATCACAATATTTACTAAACAATAATGGATCTATAAATAACTATACATATAGTATTATTGTTATAGTTAATTTCACATTATTTTTACAGCATTTCATAAATCATGTACCTTAGACATGTGTGTTGCCCAATTTTTTTAATTTATTTTTTCCATTTTTTTATTTCCTTATCATCTCCTTATCCCCCTTATTTCTCCATCTTAAATCATTTCTCACCCTTATACCAACTAACCCCCCCCCCCCCCACATGCCTCTCCTCCCCGTCGACTCCCCTCTTTTATGATTGTTTCATATGGATTCTTCTCGATTATTAATCAGAGTCTCAAGGTAAGATCATCTATCCTATATATATATATCTCTCTAACAGTCTATATATATATATATATCATTTCCTTGTGGTTTTCTCCTTATCTCCCACTAAGGTTTTTCATTAAAACCCTAAGGGTTTATGGTTGGTGTATTTTTTATGTTTTCTTTGTTTCTCTATACATTTGGGTCTCTTATTCCATAGTTGGGAGTCCTCCATGTAAAGATATGTGTTCTATAATTCCTTGGATTTATTCCACTTTATTTTTTATAGGATTTCCTCATTTCATTAATTTAGTTTTGAAAAAATAAAATTATTGGTGTTTTAATTACATGTATTAAATTTTATTCTGATGGTATGGAATTTTTTTATTATTTATAATGTTTAAATGTTATTCCAAAATTGTTTCTTTATATTGATATGGTTTATTGCAATTAACATTTAATTATAAATTTTCCTTAAATAACAATGCATACCATGCATTTTATAAAATTTCTCAAAAGGCCTTTTAAAATAATAGATAATTCGTGAATGGTGTTTTATGCTTTTAAATTAGTTTTCCAAGAGTGTTACCTGGATTTTCAAGTAGTATTTTAACTTACAAGTATAACATCAAGGTTTAGAGTTTTTATTTGAATAAAATTGAAGCACTCTAAAATATTTTGACTTCATTTGGGTCCTAGGTTAAATAAAATGGGTGGTGTTCCAGTGATTTGAAACTGTTTGGGTAATGCTTACAATATAGGGCTGGTTCTATAACAATTGTTATTTTCTTTTAAATGAAATTGATTTTGGGAAATGATCTTGATCTTATAAATTTTTTTAAATAGAGTTGGTGAAAATTTTTATAATGTTATATATTATTTTGGAAGGTCGGTTTTAATGTAGAATTTCAAATCTTATTTTGAAGGATTATTGTAATAGAAATTTTTTTCAAAAATCCAGAAATTGTGTTTTAAAGGATCATTTATAACTTTATTTAATTTTTAAAATCTATTTGAGACCCTTATTGGTGTCTCATGTGATGTCGGTACCCATGTTGGATTATACCCCCTCGGGATATTTTTGGATTATATTTTTGTGTGATGTTTATGAAATGATATGTTTGGGGACTATTCTTGTATGGTTATGTGAGGTGAGGTATGTGTTTATTTTAAATTATTTGAACTCATTGTGTGATTATTGATTACTAACTTACACATTAATTTTCATGTGATTACTAAGAATATATTCAGTGGATTGTATGATATAAGTATCTAATTTCTTACAGTATTATTCCCAAAAAATATTTCCCTACTACACCCCTTTGATTACACCGAGATGTTTGTTTTAAATTAGTTTACACCCATTTAATAGCCCATGTAATCCCACAATATCCTATTGTTTTAATTCATTAATAGTTTGGAGAGGCTACCAGGGATGGGGAAAAGTTCATTGGTGTTTTCAAAGGAACCTTATTTATAGTTTTGGTCATAATTACTAATGCCTATGGATGATTCCCATGAAAATCGGTCTATCATATTATGGCTTATGGTAATTCATTTATTCGTAAAATTTCATTCCTATATTACATTTTATTAATGGAAATGATTTTTTGTTAGAAATTATTCATTCATGTGTTATATGGGTTCTTTCTATGGTATGTTAAATTTTAGTATCAATTTTTTACTTTTAAAATTGATTTAAACATGGATTAATAAGTGTTTTTTTAAAATGAAATTAGTTTTTTACATCATAATGGGATTTAATAAAGGGTTTCAAAATATATTTGGTTTTAAGATTGTAGTTTTCAAGGGATGTTTGAGAAGATGGATAAATCATGGTTTTCAATTATTTTCCAATGGTTTTAAAATATATCTCCTTATGGTTTGGGTGGTCCTTTAAAATTCATAACCAACATTATTTTTTAGAAGATAAAGATGGGTGGTTGATGATAAATGTGAAAGTGAAATTTCCTTATATTTTTATTATAATGAATGTGTAAAAATTTATAATCTACTTGTATTTGAATATAAATTAAAATTGGTTTTTAATTATCAAAAAGAAATGTTTAAAGGTAGGTGGTGGCCTATAGGGTGACTATGTGATCATTCCAGTATTATCATATTAGTTATAGGGTCTTGGACCCGCTCTTAAATGTTTCTAGATTATTATTTGACTTGTGCAAAATGATACTTGTTTTATTAAATCTTATTTAGTCTATGGTTATTATTTTAAGATTTTATTGGAAATTATTTTATTTTAATATAATGCTTGTAGTGTGTCCATTTATTTGATTTACATGGAAATTTTATTCTTTTACTAAATTCTCTAGATAAAGGGAAATTATATTTTCTAGTGGATGAATTAAAGGTATCCGGTGGTGGAATTATATATTTTATAGGGGATGGATACTGGGGTAATCTATGTGTTCATTTTTATGATTTATATATATCACTTATTTTATCCTTGTTATTTCATTTTTGGAAAGGGTATCTAACATATAGATGGTTCATGTTGGATTCTTAGTTGAAATTTTGTTTTTTTATGATTGATAATTGGGATAAATCATTCCAAAGTGTGTTCCTATGAGGCATAGTAACTATTTTTCATCCCATGGGGTTTTATAACACCCATCAACCTGGTATTAGATCATTTAAGGTGCTATATTGAATTCAAACTGGTGTGGGTTTATTACAAATTGTATCAGAGAAATATATTATTTTCTTAACTAGAAACTAGGATGTTATATGACTATCACACATGTTAGTTTGTGTATATAATTGTAAACTCAAGTTAGAAATTGTCTTTGGGACTCAATAGGACGAAAAGAGTGGGTTCTTGATCCCCATACTTTGTAGAGATGAATATGATACCATGGGTAGTTGGGTTTTGAATTTTGAATTCAGAATTTTTTGAATTTTGTTTGATAATTTGTTTCGGATCTCTATAATTTATTAGGTTTATTGTGGAATCATCTAATTTTTAGTATGTAAACAATTAGTAGAATTTATTCATGAGTATTTCTTTCACGGACTATCACCCCATGCAAGGACCAAGTGATTTTTTCTGGAAATGTATTAGAGGCTAATAAATGATTGTAGTAGGGTATGTTAACATGTTGACCAAGTTACACATGGATCTATATTCCATTTAGGTCAATTTTTATGCTACACTTAAGTGGTTTTGGTAATGGAAAAAATTAATGTATTATTTAGTATATTCTTAGTTTATGTGGTTATTGAACAATAGACCATCTGTGTGTGCGAAATGTGGGTATTAAGGAAAATGAATATTGGTTTTAAGTGAGCACATAAGGTCTATTTTAGTAATTTTGTTACTTTTGGGTGGTTTTATAAATGGAAGGGAAAGGATTTTATAAAATATTAATCTGTGATCATGTTTTAGTGCTTTTTTAAAAAGGATATTTTACCTTCTATTTGATGTGGTTGTTAAAATGTATGAGTTTAAAAATGGTAGGTGTTTTGAAATACCTAGGTTATTTTATTGAAATTTGATTTCGCATCCATCATTTTATAAAGATAGTTTTAAATCCTTTGTTATGGGATGTTAACATTGAAAGAAAACAACACTTTCATGATATAAGAATGATGTTACATATTTTATAAGTTTATTGATTTTGATTTTTTCACATAAATGTTGTTGGACTACTTAGGTTGTCATAGGGGTAATGAATGGGTTAAATTCAAATTCCATGTTATCTATGTTATACCTCCAAGAAAAGTTTTTCAATAAGGATGAATTATTTATTTCAAGGGATGAATCATATGGTTATCCTATTAGACACATAGGTGTGCTTCACATTGTTGATGACATTTCTTAGAATCATAATCAAGTGGTAATTCTAGCATCTACCATGATAATTAAACCTAACCATGAATAGTAGAATCATTTTGTTCCTTCTAGAAATATTTTGGGGGAATCTAGAGTGAATGTGTCTGATGTGATTTGGGTTCAATAAATATATTTTCTTATGGTTTATTGATGGATTTTGTTTTGATAAGATCCTTTTAGGTCTTTCTTATCTGGATGACTATGATAGGTAATGATTTGGTGGCAATGAGATATTGGTTTCTATTGTGTTTTCTTGGGATTTTATTTTTTTATAGCAACTCTTCTATACTCTTTATGATTCTTAGTAGGGGACCATATTTAAGGAGGTTATGTGTGAATATGGGTTGATTATGAATGATTTGGGTGCATCAAAGTTTCTTGGGATTGTGGTGGAACATGTTTGTGGATTATCTATATTGAAATTGGATCATTTGTGGTTGAGTAATGAGAAACCATGAGATCCATGCTCGGGTGACTAGGATATATGTTGTTGTGATATGAACTTGATAGTTCTAATTATTTATTGGGTTTCCATGGGGTGGTGGTCACATGGTTGAGGACCTAGTTGGTTTATGTGTGGTCATATGGACCATGGTGAGACCTATGTTGCTTTTAATATGTTTTTGTTGGATAATTAAAATTCTATTAAGGGTTCTATTTGTTTTGTCTATGTATTTTTAGACTTCTGGTGTTTCAGGGGTTATTTATGTTTCACTCTATTTTATTGGTGTTTTAATAATACTTTTTTATATTTATGGTATGTTTGATTGAGGAATCATGATATCCATTGGTATTCTTTTAAAATAATTCTTTTTTGTTGTTGTGTCTCCATATGAGTGTGTGTATTTTCTACCCACCTTTTTATATGAAGTCTAAATGGTGAGGATACTCTGTTAGTTTTTTATGGTAGAGGAGCCCTATGTCCCCTAGAGGTTATGAGAGTTATACATGGAGAAATTTATTATTGTTTGAAGATGTTCCATGTTGTTCTTCAGGAAATGTATTTATGGGTGGTTTCTACGGTTAGGATAAATTGAAGATTCATACTTTCTCTCACCTATTTCTTAGTGGTGTTAGATTTTTAGTTCCTTATTATCCTTTATATTATGCTCAATGAGTTTCTAAAGGATTAAATACTTATATTAGGGATAATTCTCACACCCCGTGCATTATTAATTATTTTATCTAACATTATTTGATATTATTTTGAGTCTTCTAGTGTTTCTTGGTGTTTCAATCTAAAAATTATTAAATTTTAAATGTTTTAAAGGGATGAATGGTTATAAAACATGGTCAGTGAAATGATATGGTGACCATGAAATTAGGTTTACCTCTATAAAGTAACATTTGGAATGGTTTTTACACAGTTTATTAAACCATTTAGGCTCCAGGAATAACCATGCATGGGTTTTGTTTTGTCCTAGTGGCATTTGTACGATTTCCACATGATTTGATAAACCATGTGCTTTAACCATGTGGGTTTCTGAATGTTTAATTTTTTTCATTGATTTATTTTTTTATTTCAATTTTATTTCTTTCTACCCCTCATTTTAGCTTCAAGAATCATGTCTCAACCATCCCCCTGCAAATCCCCCCACATGAATCTCCACCTCCATGAATCCTATCATCCATGATAATTTATTTTGGATTCATCCAAATTATTTTTCAAAGTATCGAGATATTAAATACTTTTCTCTCTCTATATATATTTTGGTCCACCTTCCATCTCTCTATGGTTGGTTTAGACAATCCCTATGGAATCAGGGTTGGTTGATTTTTGTTTTTCTTTTCATTTATATTGTTCATGTTGAACTTTTATTCCCTATTTGGGTGTCCTCCATCAAATTTGACATATTTTGACTTACATCAACTTGATTACTCTTGATTGGAGGTATGATTTCAACATTTACCTTAATTTAGATACCATTTCATTCTTGGTATTTTAATTGATTGTTTTAAATTTTATATTTATGGTATGGTATGTGTTTCTTATTTATCAAGAATTAAATTTTATTCCAACATTTTTTCATTGTAGTATGACAGGTTATCCTAATTAGTAGTGTAGTTTTGAATCTTTTTTTTGAATTTTACAAACAATGTTTTTGAGAAAATGATGGAATAGAATTTTAAAAGTGTGGTGTATTTATAATTTTTCATTGGGAATTTTAAACATTTTCTCCCAACAATAAAACTTGTAATTTCTAGTGGATCGGGAAAGTATATTTATTGTTCAATGTTTTCATGTTTGACAATGAATTATAGTGCATCGCTTTTAAAAAATAATTAACCACATTTGGGTTCTAGTTTTAAAAAAAAGCGGAACTGTTTAAGTGATTTGATCCTATTTGGGTGGTGATTTGAATTGAGGTGTAGTTCTTTAAACTCTTTTTTTTATTAAATGAAGTCATTTTCTGGTAAAGAATTTGATCTTACTTTTTTTAATATAGTTGGTGTGCATTTTAAATGTATTAAAATGTGGTTTGGATTGTTGGTTTTTAAGTGGAATTATAAATGTGATTCCAAATGATATTAAAACGGGGTTAAAATGGATATGTATTCTAATCATAGTGTTTTAAAGGCTAGTTTGGAACTCTATGATGTTTTCTAACTATTCATGAGACCCCAATTTGATCCCCATTTGATGCTTTCACCCATTATGGCTTGTAAACCCATGAGGGATTTGTATATTATTTTTTTGGGAATTTGATGCAGGAATATGTTTAGGGATTATTCTTCTTAGGGTATGGGAGTTAGGTTATGTGTTTATTTTAAATTATTTTATATTTCTATGTGATTATTGATTTCTCACCTCCACATGACTTGTCATGTGATTATTGATAATATAGTACACATCATGTATGTGATAAATCCCAAGTGTTTCATAGTAGGTTTCCTAGGTAATGTTTCAAAAATAAACCATATCTATTACACTAAGAGTGTAGTGGGTCTTGACCTATCACCTTTTTGATGTATCATGGATTTATGTGACCTCCTTGGGTTTTTATTTCATATTATTAATAGTAAGCTATCATAGATGTGGATAGGTTAAGTAGTGACCAACCATGTTCCTTTTCACATGTTCAATTCTTTTATACTAGAGTCTATGTACTATTCCAATTAATCTATATCCTTCATATGATGTATTAGGTGATTTCATTTGGTGGTTCTATTTCATTCCCCTAATTTTTATAATTCACATAATCATGCTTCAGTAGGTTATTTGACATCATTTTGTTATATGGGTGAGTTCAATGGTATGTTTTATATTTTTGGCTATTTATTACATTCAATCTAGTTTTAAATATTGTTTAGAAAGCATGATTTTATAGTGGAATGGCTTGTTTACTTCTTATTATGTTTTATGAAAGGGTTATTATACAGATTTGGTTTTGAAAATGGAATTTTCAAGGGATTTTATAAAAGAGGGGAAAATGATGGTTTTGGATTATATTATGATGGTTTTCAAAGACCTATCTCCATTATTTCAAGATTAATTTAAAATGATTAAGAATCCTTGTTTTGTTTTATATGAAAAAATGGGTGGTTGATGATAAATATGTTCTTGAAATAATGTTAGCTTTGTTTTCTAAAGAATCTTTAAAACTATTTATTATAGTAGAATTTAAAACTAACATTAAATTGATTTATAATTAATGGTAAGGCACATGAAAAGGTAAGAGGTGGTCTATAAATTACTTTTGTACTCATGTATATATTATCGAATTAGATTTAGGTTCTTGTCTCATCTCTTCTCCTCTCATTGATCATTGACTGAATTGAGGAAAATTATTATTTTTTTAGTTTATTGAATTCGTTTAGTGGCTTTTTTTATTGTATTTTATAATAACTGATTTTATATTCATTTAATGGCCATTTTGTGACCCTTTATATGATTAAATTTTAATAATTATACTTTTACACGTTTCTACAGATAGTGGGTAGTGATATCTAATGGTGAAAAAATATAATGAATATAGATGTTAAATTATATCATATTATAGGGAGGGAGATTATTGTGAGCTAAGGGTTTATTTTCTATGTTTATTTTAGTCATAATTTTTTATCCTACTAATTTGATATTTGGAATTGACGGCTGATATTCAGATGAGTCATATTGAATTTTCAAGAGAAGTATGGTTGTATTATAAGTATGATTATTTATAAAACTCATTTCAAAGTGTGTTCTATTAATTATAATTCACTAGTTTTCAGAAATTGTGATTGATAAAACCCTTTAGTCTAGTGGTATATCAGTTCGGGTTCCAACTTAGGTGGAAACCCATGAAGGTTATGTATAGATGGTGTCTAAGAATCATGTTATTTTCTTAATAGGAACCTACTCTTTTTTGAGAAAACCTCTTTTTATTTAGGCTATATCAAATTACTATTAAGTTATAAAGAGTATTTAGGACTTAAGAGGTTGGTTACGAGTGGGAAACTTTTCACCACCATTCATAATGACGATTGTTCTACCTTGGGTAGTTAGGTTATTAATTATGATTTTGATGTTTTATTTGGATCATGGATGATTATGTGTTGGTACTCTATAAAATTTACTAGTTTTATTATGGAATCCATTTTATGGCATAAAATCAAACAATATATTTTATTTGTAATGATTTATTTCATAGCCTTGCAACCCTTGTAGTGACCAAAAAGTCATTTCTGGAAATTTTTTTGGAGGTTCATGAATGATTGACACATGGTCTATCAAATCAGATTCTTGGTCATGAATAGATCAAAATTGCATTCCACTCAATATTAAGGCTACCTTTTTGTGATTCTTCATTATGGTATTAAATTAAGGGAGTCCTTGTTATATGTCTAGATGGTTTGTTTTTTGAAAAACTATCCTTTTGTGTTTGAAAAGTGGGAATTATGGAAAATTTATATTTGTTTAATTTGTGGCTGGAAGTCCTATTTTTAAAATTTTGTTTATTTCATATGTTAATATAATTATAAATAATTTTTTTAATAACATGGTGGACATTAAAGTATTTTTAGTATATTTAAAAAAATATACATTTTTATAGGATGGGTTTTTGAAAATGTATAATTTTAAAAAGGGGTAGTATTTTGAAATCCGATTATTATTTTATTAAAATTTATTTGAATTTAATGTTTTGGAAAATTTATTTTCAAACTACATGGCATATATTTTTGACATTTAATTAAAATAGGGACATCATGAAATATGATATATGTTCTATAGTTTTTCAGTAAATTGATTTTGGTTTTCCCCTGTAGTTAAGGTGGGACGACATGGATTGATATATGGGTCATGAAGGATTTAAATTCATGTTTCATGTTATTTTTATTATGCCTCCCACTATTTTTTTGGAAAAGGTACGTAATATTTATTTCAACAAATAAACTTAAGGGTGATCCTCATTGTCTCTTAGGTGATGTTCTTGTAATTGATGCCCCTACCTAGAGTAATAATTCATTGGTAATTTTAGGATCTACCATTATCCAAAACCCTACATAATAATACTATTATTGATGTGTTTATTTATGAAATGTTTATGGGCTTCTGGAGTGAGTGTATTGATTGTGATTAGGTCAAAAAAATCTATTTCCTTAAGGCTCTTTGTCGAAGTCTGGTTTGATAAGATCTTTTGAGGTATTTCTTAATTGGTTGAACAATTGTTTTTTTGTTTCTTATTATATGTTGGTTTTTATTGTAGTTTCTCATTATTTTGTGGTTTTCGGTTACTCTTATCTGATCATTATGATTCGTGGTTAGGGATCTCATTTTGAGAGGTTATGTGTGCCCATGGGTTGATTGTGATGATTTTGGGTGTGTTTTTATTTCATGGAATTATTGTGTCAAATTTGTTAGTTGATTCTTATGGAGATTGGAAATTTTATAGATGAGACATGGGAGACCTTAGTATCCATAATCGAGTGGCCAAGATTAGTTTTGTTACGATATGCACTTGAGGATGCAGATTCTTTAGTGGGTTTTTATGGGATGGTGCATGTGTGTATGATGTCTTAGTTGGTCTGTTTAAGGATATGGAGACTTTTCATAGACCTATTTGGATTTTGTACGGCTTGGTTTTGGGATTAATATTTCACCAGGGCTTTGATTTTGTTCTTTGGTGGATGTTGATCTATGCGGTGTATCAAGAGTTCTTGGAATTTATATTTGGTTTTTAGTTATTCAATATTTCGATTTTTGATTATTGGTATGTTTAATCTTTGAATTTGAATCCCCATTAATTATTGTCTGGAATAATTATTTCTTTGTGTTTTTTATCTTTATGAGTATGTGTATTATTGACCTACCATTTTAGATGAAGTCTAAATGGAAAGGAGACTCTAGTAAACCATAGTGTTAGTAAAAAATTGCGTCCCACTGTGGTTAGTTATATTCCACTTGGATACATTGGTTATTGTATGAGGATATCCTCTGTTGTTATTAAGGAATAATTTTTGTTGTTAGTTTCTCCCATTATGATATATCAATGATGCATTAATTCTTTCACCTCATTTTTAGGGTGTTAGAGTTTTATAGCCTCATTTTCCTATAACTTTTGTCAATGGATTTATAGGGATAGAAAGATTTATGGTGGTAATATTTATAACACCCCAAGTATTATTAATTATTTTATATAATATTATTTCATTTTATTCTGAGTCTTCAAAACTTTTTTTGACTTTTAGGCTGAAGGTTTTTACATTTTAAAATGATTTAGGAAACTATGTGGTGACTGTGTGATTGGTAAGGTCTTAGGATTGTTCAATTTTCTATGGTAATTTCATGGTTTATTAAAACATGTGGTATCCAATAATAAAATTACAAAATTATTTTCTGTCTAGTGACCTTATTACGGATTTGGCATGATTTCTTAAACTGTGATTGTTATCATATTTTTTAATTTCTAATTTTTTTATCATTTTTAATTATTATTTCTTTCTCTACCTTATTTCACCTTTATATGTCTTTTCTCACCTATATCCCAGTTTAACGCATATTCATTCCTCTCATCCCTTTCATCACCTCTCTTCCATAGTGATTTATTTTTTATTTTCATGATTCTTGGTTAGAGTCTCATGTTAGGAACACATCTCCCATTTATATTTATTTTTCATGTGGTTTTATCGATCTAATATAATTTCTTTGGTTCATCTGAACCCTAGGGGTTCTAGGTTGTCCAATGTTTGTGGTTCTTCTTATTTTTAGGGTTCGTGTGGGTCTCTTCTTCCCCAATAAGTTGTCGTACATTTAAGGTGATGTATTCTAGTTCACCTCCAATTGGTTCCACTTAACTTCTGGTAGGATTTACCCATGTCCTCATTTTAATTATGAAACCATAAATTTAGTGTTGTTTTAACTACTTTTGGTAAATTTTATAATGATTATATGGAATGTGTTTTTTTCGCATGGTTTAAATTTTATTCTAGTACTGTTTCCTTAGAGTACAAATGGTTATCCCAATTCAATGTTTGATTTTTAATCTGTTTTATTTAAATGTAAGTCTTATGTGCTTGAGAAATAGTTTTAATGGATTTTTAAAAAATATTTTATTTTATAATGTTTATTTGGGGATTTTAAGTGCTTTACCAAAAATTATACTTTTCCATTAAAATGGAACTTGAATGTCCAAGTATTGTTCAAAGGATTTAAGTGTGAAGTTGAATTAATGTGTAGTGATCTAAAATGTTTTAAAACCATTTCATCCTTTGATAAACTAAATGGATGGTGTTCATGAGTGTTTAACCCCTTGTGTCATTATTTAAATTTATTTTTGGTTCTTTTAACCCTTGTAAATTTCTTTTAAATTAAATTGGTTTTGGAAAAAGAGTTTTTTCTTCCTAGTTTTTTGTGAGTAAAGTTGGTTTCTAGTTTAGACGCCATATTATGTGTTTTATAAATATGGTTTTAATGTTTAATTTTAAATTTTATTTTGAATTATTTTAATAATGGGGGAAAATGAATTACCATTCCACGACTTGTGTTTTAATGCCTTTTGTAACTTTAAGTAATTTTCTAATTATTTGTGAGATCGTTGTTTCCGTATCATGTGATACTTCTTACCATTGTGGCTTGTAACAACTTGGGGGATGTTAGGATTATATTTTTTTGATGTGTATGCATGGATATTTTTTAGGGTTTATTCTTGAAAAGGTATGAGAAATAAGGTATGTGTTTATTTTAAATGCCTTAAACTATTTTTTATTATTGATTTTATTACCTCCACTAACTTGTTATAGGAGTCCTAGTAATTTAGTATGTAACCTATATGAAAGCAAGTATTAGTTTTTAAAAATATGATTCATAGAGAATTCTCTTCTTTTACACCCCATCGATTAAATGGAGAGGGTATAAGGTTATGATTTATGACCCTTTTTATATCCTGTGGAAGCATGTGAGATCAAAAGTGTTTTATTCCTGATTATTTTGGGTGGCTATAAGGGATGTAGATAAGTTTCATAGTGATGAAAAAAGTTCCTTATCTCTAATTCAGGTCTGTATTACATGATCCTAGGGATGGTTCAAATCATACCTATTTTAGGAAAACTGAATTTAGTAATCTAGATCTAATATCTACATGATTACATTAGAATTAATACAAGGGTTAAAATCTCAATGCATTGCTCCATTTAGTATTTTTAGAGAACTAAATACATATATGATACCTATTTTAAATTGGTTATAGAATATAAAACATATTAATGGAATAAATTTTTCATCCTTAAACTCATTTAAATAATTCTACATCATATACATGGGAAAAGAAGCAAAATAAAGGTGATATAAAATGATCAATAAGGGATATATACAATGAATATATCATGAATTAATAAGATATAATAAACATGTAAATATAAGTAATTGAGAATAGATTATATTTAATATATAACTTTCCAATCATGATTATATAAGGCACAGTAAATATGGAATGGTAAATATTTGAAAATACATGGTATTACATCAATAACATGATCATAAAATGCATCCACAATTAAAGCGTTGTGTGGGTTTTTTAACCTCTCAGAAAATAAATAATATTTTCTTAACTTCTATTTATGAGATCCTCCGTGTGATATGATATGATAGAAATGATATTTTCCATAATAATTGCTCATCTAGTCTCAATTCAGGTCTAACGCGGATCCTCATTGTCATTCAAGATGTTGCCTCGAGTAAGAAGGCATATTGTCACAACACTATTAGAGACATTGATATCCTCTGTCGACTTCCGATATATGGACACTATCGTTAACCTAGATGTGCATTTCTATTTTTCAGGGTAACCCCACTCCCATTTTAGAATAAAGTTAATTTTGATGGTGCTCTTATGGGAAATCTGGGACCTGTTGGTTATGGTGTTATTTTTAGAGAAAACCTTGGTCAATGTCTCGGTTGTTTCTATGGTAGCTATAGTATTTCCTCATCTTTGGATGAAAAAAATATAATTTTGATCGATATTGCTTCTGTTGCTAATAAAAAGGCTTGGAAAAGTATTTAGATTGAAATTGAATCAATAAATACTATCCATACTATTCAGAATGGTGTGTTGTATCTTGACTGGGCACTTACTACCCATTAGATAACTGTCTTGCTTCACTTGAAGAGACCATCTAAATTGAAACTCATTCCTTTCATAAAGTGAACATAGTTTTAGATGGCCTTGCTAATAAAATATTTAACTATAAAATAATTTAGATGGATGACCTTCAGGTTGATTTGATCTCTCTTTATGATAAATAATGTAATAATATACCATCATTTATCCTAATGTAACTCCTTTTTCTCTATATAATAATTTTTTCTTTGTCCTTGGAATAAAGAAACATCTTCTTCAAAAAAAATAATTTATGAGTAAATAATACAAATTATCAATAATTCCATAGTTAATAAAATAACATTAATTGTAACGGTTCATAAGTATAAATGATATATAGTTCATGAAAAAATAATATACATGTTACAATGAATATGTATATTTAATAGAGGTGTAATTACCAATGAAAAATGATCCCAAGAATGTTAATATCTCAAGAGATCATATGGTTCTTATGTTCTCTCTTGGTGCAGAGGACTTGTTCTTATCAAGTATTTTTTGGAACTATTTTCACTTGTTATGTATCTTCTTTAAATCAAAAGTTTGTTTTGTTTGGGTCCTTTTTCTTGAAGGTTTTCTTGTATGGTTCCCACTCCACCTAAAAGTTGTTTATTGAATGTTTAAAAAGGTATTTAGAGTTGAGAGATGTTCATCAGTTCATTGTAAATATAAGTTTTTGAAATAAAATCACATCCTTTGGAAGAATAAATGTAATTAAAGTGAAAAATTAAAATAATATTTCATAAAATATTTTGTCTTTAAAATAATTAAAATTTTGTATAAGAAGTTATGTTTCATAAAATAGTTACCCTGACTAGAATGTTTTTTATAGTTTTATACAATAAAAAATAATTCTTTTGGATTTTTTATTGAAAATATTACATTCCAATAATAGTAAAAACAATCTATTAAAATACTTTTTAAAATCCAATGATAGCATAAAACCTCCTTGATAAATCACTTCAGTAAACAAATAGACTTCTCTTAAACAATTTTTAAAAACATGGACACTAAATAAATATATATCATATTTAAAGAGAAATAAAATCAGTTTTTATATTAACATTTTCTTTTATTGAATCATGTACCAAAGAGAGAAAAAGATGGAATAATATATATAAACTCTATAAATATCTTATGGATAATAAAATTATTGGATATTAATAATGATTAATTTATGATTCATTCAATAATAGTAAACAAAATCTCAAATGAAAGTGATATTGTAAAAATAGATTCTTACTAATTTGGATACTTTTATATTATAACACATTAAAATAATTACATGAATTTAAACATTATTAATATTTAATAAATAGGTATTCATGTTGAATACATAAAAGTTGAGTAATATAAACAACATAAAATTGAATAGGTTTATATTGACACATATTTCCTAATGGAATGGAAATTGATAAAAAACCCATACAAAAGACAATACCATTGATATGATGACTAATCAAGAGATTGATTATATGTATCAAATTTAAATACGCTTAAATAAAGTGTAAATATTACATAAAATACTAAAAATACATTACATAAATAATCTTATAATATCTATTAAAATAAAGAATTAATATAGCCCAATGAAAGGAAATTCAGTTATGAAATTCCATACCACAAGGAAAAATTGATGTCAAATAACCTTGGATGAAATAATTCAAATTTAGATTTAATTACCCTGAATTATGAATGATTTATCATATTACATGAAAATGGGAAGTTTATACACTATATAAAATAAAATAGATGCATAACATTAAAATATTCCTCAACAAAAGGAAATTGAGATGAAGTACCTTACCTTAAGTTTCTATTTAGTTGAATGCTATTTAATCTATATTATTGTGGTTTTAATCATGTTGTTAATTTATAATTGAACTATATTCATATTTATTATAATATACATGATCCTATTATAACATCTTATCACCAATTCATTAATAATATTTTATTATTACTGTTTTTTGTGTGTTATTTTTTGTATTTTCTCATATGTGTTTTTTCAAGAATATTCCAATTATTATGTATATAATATGGTTAAATAATATATAGAATTATAATAATTGTATAAATATTTTTTTATAATAATTATATATAATTTATTACCATTCATAGAATTTTTACATGGAAAATTAATCACATCACTTCTGAAGACTACAGGTCGTACGTACAGACAAGAAATGTTATCATTACCCAAATTATTGAATGGGTAATGAAGTGGATTATATATTAATTTTACAGAATTAAAATCATGAAAAATTATAATATATATATATTTTCCTATCATTATTACTATACATGTGATTCGGTGATTTGAAAAAATTATATCAGTTCACAAGGTGGTATTATGACATACACAAAAGTGATGGATTTGATTATCATTTGACAGAGAGGGAGATAGATAAATATTATTACATAAACATAATAACATACCATTATTTTTTATATAATTGAGTTATTATATTGTATGTGTTGAGATATAAATAAATGTTTTAAAAGAAGAAAGAGAAATAAAGAGCTTTGTTAAGATGATTTCCTTCTCATTTAGATTCCTCCTTTGAATATCTTCTTAAGAACCCTATGGTTGGTATTTTGGGAAGATCCCAAGATATTATATTTTGATAAGTACTTTTTGGATAGATTTTTGGGGGGTTTTTTAACATAATTTAGTCAAGAGGTGTGAATAAGTGAGGGGAGTGAGAACCCATTTATATTTGACGAGGAGTGACATTTCTGTAAATACCCAAAACTGTTCAACAATTGGAATTCACACTCAACAAAAGTGCATAAATAATTGATAAATAATGTATTGGAAGAAATTTATTATCTTTAAAAACCTCCATAAAATAAATATAATCATTCTTTAAGCATGTTATTCCCTTATCATCTAAGTGTACATACTTTTTCCATTTTAGTTTTCATGACAACAACTAGTTTTTTATCAAAGGTAATTAATCCTTTATGAATAAAAAAATAGAATTATTTAATAATTTATAACTAATAAATTTAATATTAAATACATTTAATAAAAATAAAATTCTATATTGAAGTGCCCAGATCAGTGTGAATCACTGAGAGGGGGAGGGGGTGAATCAGTGATCCCTTAAAACTTTTTACTAATTGATTCTTAATCAATTAAACCTCTATGGCTGGTTAAAGCCTCGATCCACTCTTCTTGTATCTCTCAACCTTTCCCGAATGATGCAGTAATGAAAAGGCACAGGACACAAGGATTTACAAGGTTCGGCACCAAAGGCCTACATCCTTGCCATGCTCTCCCAGCATGGATTCTCCCATTATAATCTGTTAGTATTACAATGGTCGATACAGCTTCCCACCGTATCTCTCCTGAGTCCCACAGGAGGGTCTTTATACTGCGTCCCACAGTGTTACCAGAGTCCCACTGGCCTGCTCCAGAATCCCACTGAAGACTTCTTCTCCCTGAGTCCCACAGGGTCTTCTCCTGGCTCCTCGAGTCACACGAGTAGCTCTTCTTCACTTTAAGTTCTTCAAGTATCCTCAGCAGCCTGGGATAAAGGCTGCTGGCCTTGCTCTTCTTCTGATCACTTGTGATGATCAGGTCTTCTCGTCTTGCTCAGGATTTATCTCCTTCTTCTCAGGATGACCTGGCCTCTCTTCAATTACTGAATACTCAGACAAATGATATCTTTAACTTTAGTCTGGTCCAGTCTCAGTTCAAAACAACTTCATGCACTGAGTGCATGGCATCTCTGTCTCTTCATGCAATGATTGCATGGCCTTCTCAATTCTTCAAGAACCTCCTAGTCTTGGACAACTCAAATTGCACACAAGCTGATTCAGACTTGTTCACGTGTGCATGTGCATGCATGCAAGCATGCACTTCCCTTCTTCTCCTCTTGGTGCAATAAACCCACAAAGGGTGTAGTCAACTATAGCACACACCTTCTTCACAATCTTCACACACTTAATTCAATTTGCTTACACACTTAGAGTGTGTTCTAATTTAGTGTGGATGTCTTCTCTTCTTCTTAGTGTGTACACACTTTCTTTTGCACACACACTAAGGTTCGGCCTTGTTGTCTTTTTGCACACACTTGTTTCACTTTGCACACACTTTAGACTTGGCCTTCACTTGTTTATCACACTCACTTCCTTGTTCTTTTAATCTTCTTCAAAGTGTGCACTTCACTTATGCACACACTTGGTTCTTCATTTTTCACACACAAGGGCTACGGCCTTCTTCTTCAAATGCACACACAAAGTATGGCCTTGTCTTGCTCACACCCACTGCCCTTAGGGTACTTAGCACACACAAGATGTGTTCCTCAATTTGGAACACACACTCAAGGGCTACGGCCACTTGTTGTTCTTTTTTGCACACAAAGGCACAAAGGCCTTTCCTTCCCTTCTTGCACACACACAAGGCTACTGCCTTTTCTTGTTTTGTTAAGCACACACGGCCGTAGGGTGTTTCATGTTCTTCACTTAGCATACACCCAATATGCTAGGTCTTCACTTGATGCTCACATAAGGCACTAAGCCTTGGCCTCCTTTATGTTGCACACCCACTGCCCGAATGTGGTTTTCTTCATTTGATCTCACACACAAGGCCTCGGGTTCTTCCACCTTCAAAGTAGGCGTGCAAGTGCTTGATGAGCCGCGGCCTCCTCTTCTTCAACAAAGCACAAGGCACACTTGGTGCACAAGGCAGCGTGCAAGTGCACAAGGACTCTAGGGCGCGCAAGCCTCGGGTGCAAGGCACCGTGGGCGCGCAAGTGCTACCGCGCAGAGGGCACAGTGCACAGAGGGGGCGCACAACTTTGTGCTGCCCAAACTCCTTCCTGTCGCGCAAAGGATAGCGCACAGGGAACTCCTCCTCCTCCTTCTTCTTGTCGCGCAAAGATGTTGCGCGCAAGGAACTCAGCCACGCAAGTTTACTTGCGCGGGGCTTCAACTTCACGAGGCAGAGGCTTCGCGGGACACAAATCTTCAACAAGAACTTCAGCAAGCTCAATGAGGTCTCGGCCTCTCCTTTTATAGGCAGAGATGCCTCAGATTATCCGCGTGCAATAAATCTTGAATCACCGAAATCTTCGGATCTTCAAAGATCTTTCGAATCTTTATTTTCTTTCCTCTGTTTCACGCGGGATCATTATTTTTTATTCTTCTACGTGCATGCGACTCATAACGCATGCACGGCCTTCGGTTAAGCCTCATCCTATGCAAAAATACCAACCACGTGGCCTCAACAGCTTCTCTTGCCTCGGCCTCATCCGAAATTCTCCACTGGTTGCATGCAAGATCTTTTTTAGGCATGATTGTGTTCAGTGTGGCCAGACGAGCACGAGGGAGCCTTCGGCTTCGAAAATGGTGGCTGGGAGCTCAAATTCTGTCATCGGGGTGGCTCTGGTTCAGCGGAGGCTCGCGGGAGACTTCGGACGAGCTCGAGGTAGAGGACGAGCTCTCGGCCGTCGGATCGTGATGCGCGACGGCCAGGATTAGATCGCGAGCGGCACGATGCATCGAGCGGCCGTGATCTGCCGCGAGATCGCTCGGACGGCCAGGATCGCTTCCGCGGGAAAAATCCGCGTCCCACATCGAAACAAGGCCCGGTTAATCCGCGGCGTATTACCATGCCGCTCCCTCAACCCCGCAATTGAACTTCCTCCTCCACGGTGCCGCCCCGCACCGTGTTCTCCCTGCGGGCGCGCTCTGCGCCCACTATGCTCCCTGCGGGCGCGCTCCTAGCGCCCACTATGCATCCTCCGGGCGCGCGGGCTTCACCACTGCGTGCCCTCGGGGGCTTATACACGGCCCCCCTGCCTCTCGAGCTTGCACCATGGGATCCCCCATGGGCGTGGCACCTAGTGCCCATATGAGCCGTGGGGTTGAACCCGTGGGCTGGCTTGAGATGGCTAATTTTTTGGCTAAGGCAAAGAATAAGCACTTTGTAAAAAAAAAACAAAGTATCCCATATGAAAAATGCCAACCCAAGTTCTTCCAAGCCAAATGCCACTCCAAGCCTTCTTCCTCATTTTCTTCTTCATTTGAATTCCTCACTCCTACTCAACAAATAATCTTCACTTAGGAGGGAAATGTAGAAGGTTCTTCCTTCAACCGAGCTCCTTAATCACATAAATTCTTCAATAAACTTCAATGATCCAATTAGAGGTCAAGTTGGATCACACTCACATTGTCATGCACTAAGAATTAGTACATGGTCTTCTTCAGCTCACTTCATCCACTTAGATGTTGTGGATGGCTCTCTTCATCTCCTCATGCATTGTGAGGACAATGCATGGTCTTCTAATCATGTTGTGACTTTGTATCCAGTTGATACAAGTTCTATGAACTTAAAGATCAGCTCAACAATCGTCAGATTTTACTAGAGAATGTTTCAACCACATCTCCTATGCCACTTAGTGAATCTCCTAAGTGACATGCCTCTTAGTACCATGGCCACTCTCCATTCATCACCAACACCATCACAACCTTTGTCATTCACATCTTGACTTTCCTCGACATCCATTCATTCTAAGACAACAACATGTCTCATTGACAACAACATGTCTCATTGACAACAAATGCAACACAATGCACTTCAATCTCCCCATTTGTATTTGTTGTCAATACACTCCTTCAGCACATATGAATGGGTCAATATGTGTGCCAATATTTTCTCCCCCTTATTGGCAATCAAATGCAAAGGTGTGGTGTGGTTCTCTTTCAAAAATCTCTTCCTCCCTAAGAAAAGTATTTTCTTGAAAAACACTGAGAGAGGGATGATGTCACATGTTCTCTTTAGCAAAGAACCTTTAGTAAATCAGCTCTAAGTCTACTTGGGCAAACCCGGTGTAGAAAACAAGAGTGATATGACCAAGGAATTCAAAGCTGTCCATAATTCTCTACACATGTGAGATCATGCTCGGGGGTTTGAAATTTTTCAGATATAACAATGAATTTGCTAAATCCTGCACATACTTCACAAAACACATTAGAATGTTCAGGTGCAAAGATAAAGCTCCCCCTTTCAATCATTTGTCTTCAATCCATACTCCCCCTTAATTGACAAGATAAACTCAATTAAGAAACAAGGGATGAAAGCATGATTGGAATACCTTCACTTTCTCAAGATGATATTAATTTTAGAACATCATCTTCTCCAGATTGGCTCCCCCTCAAGGGGTGCACTCCATTCTGTCCAAACCATCCTCCAGTTGAGAATGATCATCATCTTCAATTCCCTGCAATGTCAGCACATGTAAATACCAATAGTATAAGGGAATAAGATGGAACCTCCTTGGTTCATCAATGTGAACAACAAGGTTGAGAAGATTCTCTCAACCGAGATGTCCCATTTTCACCATTCTTCACACTTGCACATTTTATCTTCAATGATGGTTGTGCTGGTGTGGATCTCAATACATCTTCATGTGAAATCTTCTTCTTCCCTTTTGCCTTAGCAATTGCCAGAACTTCATCTTCAGCTCTTTTTAGATCTTTGGCAACTTGCAACTGATTTGTCCATATGACAAGTAAGTCACTTGGAAGTGTGGCCTCAGTTCTGGAAGTTCCACATGGTTCTTTTGATGCTATCAAGCTACCTCTCTTATGCAACTTGTTTTCAATCAATCCCTTCTGCTTCTTTTGGATTGATTGTCTTTTAGAGTTCAGTCTGCTTTTATTTAGTTTCATGGCTTCTTTACAAAGGTCCATGATGTGCCCTTTCTTTCCACAGTAGAAGCATGTTTTCTTGGTGGTCCTTCTGGATGCATCACCCTTCTTGGATTTCAATTCCAAGGACTTCTCTTCATTCTTCAAACTCTTCTTGGGAGCATTTTCCACTTTCTTCTGCTTGCTTCCCATGGAATCTCTCTTAGCCAGGTTCAGTGATCTTCTCTTCATTCCAGCTTCAGATACATTCAGAGATTGATATGTATCAACTCTTTGACCACTTTTGCAACCATCCCAGATGTTGTCAAGTAATCCAAATCTATTTGCAGTAAACAGATGTCTCTGGACCTGTGGATGTTGCTTTCTTCCTTCTAGCTTGCTCCCCCTTGGCATGGGCTTCCTCTGTGCTTTGGCATTCAGTGGATTGTACCAACAATCCTTTGCACAATGCCCATACTTGTTACAACACCAGCATTGTCCCACGAATCTTGACCTCTTCAGTCCTTCTGATTGTAGGGTACTTTTCTTGACCTGTTGTGCTGTTTCAAGAGAGCCCTGCTTCTTTACTGTCTTCATCCATATTTGTTTGGAATTATTCTTCCATCCTGCACTTTTTGTGGAAACACAATTAGAATCATCAGTACAAGATGGTATGGATGGTACCCCTTTTTTAGAAGATGTTGCACTTTTATAAGAGGATGTCTTTCTCTTAGAATCATCCTGCTCAATGCTCACTTGAGTGGCAACATTTCTTCTTCCAGCTGTCTGGGAGGCTTTGGCTTTGGGTGATTTCTGATTGTTCAATATCACCTCTAGTTCTAAGTATTTCATGTTGAGGGAGTTCTTCTCATCCTCAACAGTTCTTAGCTTTCCTTCCCAATTCTCCACCAGTTGTTTCATCTGGTCTTCATGCACCTTCTTTAATTCTTGCAATGAATTGTCCAGCTCCTTCACCAATTTGACTTTGTCTTCAAGTTGAGCATCTTTAACAACCATTGATACTCTATGCCTCTTCTCCAGTGCATGGTAAACATCTTTGATTATTACTTTAAATAATTCATTCTCAGAAAGGCTTCTTTGCAATTCTTCAGCAGTGTATTCATATTTTTCATTGCAAAGAGATACTGTTTCATCTTTGGCATTTACCAGCTTTCTGAGAGTGTTGGTTATGCCAACCCTTTTAGCCAGCTGATCTTCCATAGCATTGGCTTCTTCTTCTAACTGTGATTTTTCTTCTTGAAGATCATGGATGCCTGTAGCTATACACTTTGCCACTTCCATGGGGACAGTCTTCTGAAGATATTTGATTGCACTTTGAAGATCATTCATTATTCCAACTTCATCACAGCTAGGACAGGCTTTCTTCATCTTCTTGGCCTATTTCTTCTTTCTATTTTTCTGAGTCTTGGCAGATATCTCCATTTGAGGCTGGTCACTCATTTCCTCAAATATGCACTTCATAAAGACTCCCTTGGATCTTTTAGAGGTAACCTCACTCTGATACCAATTGAAGTGCCCAGATCAGTGTGAATCACTGAGAGGGGGAGGGGGTGAATCAGTGATCCCTTAAAACTTTTTACTAATTGATTCTTAATCAATTAAACCTCTATGGCTGGTTAAAGCCTCGATCCACTCTTCTTGTATCTCTCAACCTTTCCCGAATGATGCAGTAATGAAAAGGCACAGGACACAAGGATTTACAAGGTTCGGCACCAAAGGCCTACATCCTTGCCATGCTCTCCCAGCATGGATTCTCCCATTATAATCTGTTAGTATTACAATGGTCGATACAGCTTCCCACCGTATCTCTCCTGAGTCCCACAGGAGGGTCATTATACTGCGTCCCACAGTGTTACCAGAGTCCCACTGGCCTGCTCCAGAATCCCACTGAAGACTTCTTCTCCCTGAGTCCCATAGGGTCTTCTCCTGGCTCCTCGAGTCACACGAGTAGCTCTTCTTCACTTTAAGTTCTTCAAGTATCCTCAGCAGCCTGGGATAAAGGCTGCTGGCCTTGCTCTTCTTCTGATCACTTGTGATGATCAGGTCTTCTCGTCTTGCTCAGGATTTATCTCCTTCTTCTCAGGATGACCTAGCCTCTCTTCAATTACTGAATACTCAGATAAATGATATCTTTAACTTTAGTCTGGTCCAGTCTCAGTTCAAAACAACTTCATGCACTGAGTGCATGGCATCTCTGTCTCTTCATGCAATGATTGCATGGCCTTCTCAATTCTTCAAGAACCTCCTAGTCTTGGACAACTCAAATTGCACACAAGCTGATTCAGACGTGTTCACGTGTGCATGTGCATGCATGCAAGCATGCACTTCCCTTCTTCTCCTCTTGGTGCAATAAACCCACAAAGGGTGTAGTCAACTATAGCACACACCTTCTTCACAATCTTCACACACTTAATTAAATTTGCTTACACACTTAGAGTGTGTTCTACTTTAGTGTGGATGTCTTCTCTTCTTCTTAGTGTGTACACACTTTCTTTTGCACACACACTAAGGTTCGGCCTTGTTGTCTTTTTGCACACACTTGTTTCACTTTGCACACACTTTAGACTTGGCCTTCACTTGTTTATCACACTCACTTCCTTGTTCTTTTAATCTTCTTCAAAGTGTGCACTTCACTTATGCACACACTTGGTTCTTCATTTTTCACACACAAGGGCTACGGCCTTCTTCTTCAAATGCACACACAAAGTATGGCCTTGTCTTGCTCACACCCACTGCCCTTAGGGTACTTAGCACACACAAGATGTGTTCCTCAATTTGGCACACACACTCAAGGGCTACGGCCACTTGTTGTTCTTTTTTGCACACAAAGGCACAAAGGCCTTTCCTTCCCTTCTTGCACACACACAAGGCTACTGCCTTTTCTTGTTTTGTTAAGCACACACGGCCGTAGGGTGTTTCTTGTTCTTCACATAGCATACACCCAATATGCTAGGTCTTCACTTGATGCTCACATAAGGCACTAAGCCTTGGCCTCCTTTATGTTGCACACCCACTGCCCGAATGTGGTTTTCTTCATTTGATCTCACACACAAGGCCTCGGGTTCTTCCACCTTCAAAGTAGGCGCGCAAGTGCTTGATGAGCCGCGGCCTCCTCTTCTTCAACAAAGCACAAGGCACACTTGGTGCACAAGGCAGCGTGCAAGTGCACAAGGCCTCTAGGGCGCGCAAGCCTCGGGTGCAAGGCACCGTGGGCGCGCAAGTGCTACCGCGCAGAGGGCACGGTGCACAGAGGGGGCGCACAACTTTGTGCTGCCCAAACTCCTTCCTGTCGCGCAAAGGATAGCGCACAGGGAACTCCTCCTCCTCCTTCTTCTTGTCGCGCAAAGATGTTGCGCGCAAGGAACTCAGCCACGCAAGTTTACTTGCGCGGGGCTTCAACTTCGCGAGGCAGAGGCTTCGCGGGACACAAATCTTCAACAAGAACTTCAGCAAGCTCAATGAGGTCTCGGCCTCTCCTTTTATAGGCATAGATGCCTCAGATTATCCGCGTGAAATAAATCTTGAATCACCGAAATCTTCGGATCTTCAAAGATCTTTCGAATCTTTATTTTCTTTCCTCTGTTTCACGCGGGATCATTATTTTTTATTCCTCTACGTGCATGCGACTCATAACGCATGCACGGCCTTCGGTTAAGCCTCATCCTATGCAAAAATACCAACCACGTGGCCTCGGCAGCTTCTCTTGCCTCGGCCTCATCCGAAATTCTCCACTGGTTGCATGCAAGATCTTTTTTAGGCATGATTGTGTTCAGTGTGGCCAGACGAGCACGAGGGAGCCTTCGGCTTCGAAAATGGTGGCTGGGAGCTCAAATTCTGTCATCGGGGTGGCTCTGGTTCAGCGGAGGCTCGCGGGAGCCTTCGGACGAGCTCGAGGTAGAGGACGAGCTCTCGGCCGTCGGATCGTGATGCGCGACGGCCAGGATTAGATCGCGAGCGGCACGATGCATCGGGCGGCCGTGATCTGCCGCGAGATCGCTCGGACGGCCAGGATCGCTTCCGCGGGAAAAATCCGCGTCCCACATCGAAACGAGGCCCGGTTAATCCGCGGCTTATTACCATGCCGCTCCCTCAACCCCGCAATTGAACTTCCTCCTCCACGGTGCCGCCCCGCACCGTGTTCTCCCTGCGGGCGCGCTCTGCGCCCACTATGCTCCCTGCGGGCGCGCTCCTAGCGCCCACTATGCATCCTCCGGGCGCGCGGGCTTCACCACTGCGTGCCCTCGGGGGCTTATACACGGCCCCCCTGCCTCTCGAGCTTGCACCATGGGATCCCCCATGGGCGTGGCGCCTAGTGCCCATATGAGCCGTGGGGATGAACCCGTGGGCTGGCTTGAGATGGCTAATTTTTTGGCTAAGGCAAAGAATAAGCACTTTGTAAAAAAAAACAAAGTATCCCATATGAAAAATGCCAACCCAAGTTCTTCCAAGCCAAATTCCACTCCAAGCCTTCTTCCTCATTTTCTTCTTCATTTGAATTCCTCACTCCTACTCAACAAATAATCTTCACTTAGGAGGGAAATGTAGAAGGTTCTTCCTTCAACCGAGCTCCTTAATCACATAAATTCTTCAATAAACTTCAATGATCCAATTAGAGGTCAAGTTGGATCACACTCACATTGTCATGCACTAATAATTAGTACATGGTCTTCTTCAGCTCACTTCATCCACTTAGAAGTTGTGGATGGCTCTCTTCATCTCCTCATGCATTGTGAGGACAATGCATGGTCTTCTAATCATGTTGTGACTTTGTATCCAGTTGATACAAGTTCTATGAACTTAAAGATCAGCTCAACAATCGTCAGATTTTACTAGAGAATGTTTCAACCACATCTCCTATGCCACTTAGTGAATCTCCTAAGTGACATGCCTCTTAGTACCATGGCCACTCCCCATTCATCACCAACACCATCACAACCTTTGTCATTCACATCTTGACTTTCCTCGACATCCATTCATTCTAAGACAACAACATGTCTCATTGACAACAACATGTCTCATTGACAACAAATGCAACACAATGCACTTCATATATTTATTAAAAATTAATTTTAACAGAGGCACATATAATGCATAAAAATTCATTTTAACCTTAACAAATTTAATATTTTTTTTCTTATTTTCATGAATAATTATGAAACAGAATTAAGTTGAAATTTCATATTAATAATATTTAATACATTTTATTAAATTAAATTCACATAAATAAAAAAATATAGTTTTAAAACAAACCTGTGATTCTAGTCAAAACAATGGTTTTTTATGAAATTCAATTTTCAAACATAAGATGATCTTATATTAATGATATGAATAGTAATAATCATTATATGAATATAAATTATTATAGATATAAATATATTATATATATTTAATTTTAATAACTCATTATTAAATATTATTTTATTTAATTAAATAGATAGCTATTATTCCTTTTTAAACAAAAATAATTTTCTAAAAAAACAGTTTTCTGAAAACTATTTCTTTTTTACTTCTAAATTTTCTCATTTATATTTATATGTAATTTATTGTTACAAAATTTTTAATTATATGTATTTTTATATATTTTTATAAATAATAGTTTTAATGGGTAAATAATAGATTTTTTTATTATTCCTAAAAACTTATTTCTTAGAACAAATTTTAAAAAATCATTCTAGGATTATTTTCACCATGGAAGTTAAAAATCAATATTCATCATCTAAAATTATATTTTTTAATGAAATATTAAAATATTCATTTTATGGTAGTTTTATTAAAATTTAACTTTCAATTACTATAAATGAGGCTCTGATGTTACATTCATCCCTCCAATAAAAATTTCATCCTCAAAATTTTCATGGTTGTTACCTTCTAAGAAAATAAGTGTGGTTCTTCTTTATAACATTCTGTTGTTCCCATATTTCATTCTCAGTTTTATTATTTATCTAATGTGCACTTAAAATTTTATTCATATCATTCCTCAATACATTCTCAATATTATCTTGAATCTAGATAGTATCCTTATAGTAAGATAGATCATGTTTTAATTCTCTTTATTCATAGGTGATCACATGCATTTGGTCTGAAATTTACTTCCTTAACAATGATATATGGAACACATCATGAACATTAGAGGATTTTGTTAATATTTAAAATTATTAATCCTTAACATCAATTCTTTTAAGAATTTTAGACATTCGGATGTACCGAGTGCTTAGTTTACCTTCTTATTAAACCTTATGACACCCTTAATGGAGTTACTTTCAAGAAAATGTGATCTCCAACATGAAATTAAAAATCAATCCTTTTATTATTGACATAACTCTTATTATAATTATAATATTATTTAAAATTTATTTAAATATTATATAACTTTGTCATTTTCTCCTCAACAAGTTATCTCCTTACAAGTTTCCTTTCCCCAATTTCATCCCAACAAGTCAGGGTATGATATAACTTTCTATATAATGCTTCATACCAAGCCATTTTAATTATTTAATGGAAAGTGTTTTTATATAAAAAATACACCAAAGGTAAATACTAATCCCACGTATATTTAATTTAAAGTGAGAATGACCTCAACATGTATTCCAATTTTTTAACAGTCTTTTCAAATTGTCCATTAGTTTGGGGAAGGTAGACGATGATTAAATGAAGATAATTATGAATATCATATTGAATAATCTTCCATAATTTTGATTTAAAAGGGGGAAAATGATTAGAAAAAAATCTAAATGGGTTCCCCATAAAGTATTATGTCTTCATTAATATAACATCTTTAGAGGCACTCAAGAGGTAAATATTCTCTTATAATAGAAAAATGTGCAGATTTGGTAAAGAAATCAACAATAATCCATAATGTATACTTCCATATAGGAGAGTTCCGTAGACCTATGAAAAATTACAATGTAATGCCATCTCATTAACACATTGGAATTATAATTGGTTTCATAAATCCTCTACGATTCAATCATTCAGCCATTACTTGTTGAAAAAAAATAGCTAGACACATAATCAACAATTTCCAAATACATGTTATCCTACCAAAATTATTCCTTTAAATCCCTATATATCATGGTGCTACAAGGGTTAGTATATAAATTCAATTTATTAGTGTCACCCAATAGTTACCTTTTTTATATTATCAATACAAGAAACACATAATATCTTTTAAAATTGTAGAATTCCATCTTAAAAACAATGTCTTCCAACTTCCCATCTTTCAATGATTTAACAATCGTTTGAAAATTATCATCATCAAGTTAAGAAAATTTTGTATTTTCAAATAAGTATGGTTTCATAATCATTTGAAAAAATTGTGAAATCACCCTTTCATTATTAATTACCATATCCATCTTTACTATATCTTCGAACACATTATCTCTATCCATGATTTTCCCTTCAAAATGAATCTAATAGCTTATTATATTTCCCTTGGAAGTACTATGTTGAGAAATCATAATATTGGAGTAGAATGACCCATCATGTCTTCCTCATATTGATCTATTTCTATGAAAATATTTATTTTAGGCTCTTATGTCCTGTGTATATCACACATCTTTCACTATAAAGATAATGTATCCATATCTTCAAAGAAAATATTATTACCACTAACTCATGATCATAGGGTAGATATTTCTATTCACAAGTCTAACTTACATGATTCATATGCCACAAATTTATCATTAATAATAACAACACGACCAATTACCTTCTTTGATGCATCATTATATATCACAAATCCATAATTTCCTAATGACAGACTCATAATTGAATCATTTAACAGTATTCTCTTCAATTATTAAAAGCACTTTTCTCATTTTTTTGTCCATATAAATTTCACCTATTTATGTGTAAGCTTGGTTAATAGGTTTTCCAATTGGACAATATTATGAATTAATTTTTAATACTAACCAACTGAAATAATAAAAATTGATACCTCAATAATGTTTTTGGTGTTTTTCATTTTATGAATACCTTCGTCTTCAGAAGATCAATTGATTTTCTATTTTTGTAGATGAAATGGGCAATAAAATAAACTTCTACAAGATAGAAATAAAACTTAATAATTTTCTTATATAACTCTTTTCTTATAAAAGTCTCACAAACTATCCGCAATAGGTTATCATGATCCACATATAATTTATATTACACTAAGATATCATCAATGAACACAACCAATATATCATCAAGATATTCTATGAATACTCTATTCATTAGATCAATAAAAAAAATTCATTATTTAGTCTAAATTAAATTAATATAAACTCATAAATTTCATAACCCGTTTAAAATTCAATCTTCAAAACATATTATTTCATTAATCACAACGGATGATACCTTTAACAAAGTTCAGTCATTGAAAAATATTGAGCTCTAAGAATGTTATCAGATAATTCATCAATTTGTGTAAGATTATACATGATCTTTGTTATAATAACATTAATCTCTCAATAATCAATGCACAAACTCAATAAATCATATTTCTTACCAATGAAGTGAACATCGGTTCTTCGAGTGAAGCAATAGGTAGAATTAATAACTTATCACAAAAATACTCTAGTTGTATCTTTAAATACAGTAATTCCATAGTGTCCATTCTATAGCGAGTCATTGATATAGTTCTTCCATCAAGGATTAAATCAATCTAAAATTCGACATCATTATTGGGTAGTTATCAAGGTAATTCCTCAAGAAATACATCCACAAATTCTAGTATAAGATGTACATCCTCAATTTGAAGATAACCCTTTCTATCCATATAATGGTTTTTCTCTTCTTACCCAAGAATCTCTTTCAGAAGACCTGCTATGGGTTGATCTATAAATGAATCAAATGATGAAGTATCTAGTATAAAGATAAATAATTCCATATCTTCATCAACAATACTAATTTCCTTCTCCTTAAAACAAATTTGTGCATCATATTTTAAAAGACATATGATTTTTTGGATTATATTGAACACAACCATATGTTTGGTAAAAAACTCCATAAAATGACCATGTTTATGTACCATAATGGGTATTTACTGACACATTATTATTGTAGGGAGACTTCTGGTTGATGTGTTTACAGACAATAAACTTATTAAGGTGAAAGGGAAGTATTTAATTTTCATGGGAAACAAAAAATATATAAAATATTATGAATATTAAAATATAAAATAAAGAATTGGATAAATTTGAGGCTATGAATAATGTACAAACCATTATATCATTGTGTACATTCCAATGTATCTGTAGTGATTTCATAATCTTGGCCTTCTCCCCTTGTCCTCTTTTATTGTATGTCCCCTTGATTATTATGGAATTACCAAGAATAATGCCACATTTATTTATAGTTGAAGCACTGAAAATCATTAATCTGTGTATTTCATTTATATTTACAATCTACATGACCCTTATTTCCATACTTGTGACAAGATCCCATCCTCTTTAAGCATTTTCTAGTATGGTTCATTCTTATATTTTCACATTAAGAAAGTTGCTTCACTATATTCTTCTTCTTTAACTCATTCCCTTTTATATTTTTCAAACGAACTTTTAGTTTATTTATTTTTCTTGAATATATATTATCTATAGAATTCCTTCTCTTTTTTGAGCTGAAAAAATTATTTCATCATATGATGAAATTTTTTGAGAAACTAGTTCCCTAATAAAACATGTCATAATTCTTTTAATGAAATTTTCAATCTTGCATTTTGTATTTTTCATATATGATCTATAACATTCATAGATAGTATTATAATCATAGAATCATAAGCCACAACTAATTTATCTTCCTTCTTATTATGTTGAAGAACATTCTATTTATTTACATTCATTTCTGACATGGGAAATATTTGTAAAATAATGTTTCATTAAAATTTTTTGATTCCAAGTTTTTTATTTCATCTTAGTCCATAGTATTTTTGATCAAAAACCACCATTGATCAAAATATCCATTGACACAATATACATAATATGTAGAATTTTACTTTTCATACATCAAGAATATATAAATATCTTTTCAAGGGACTTAATCCACTGTTCATATACCACTGGATTAGTAGACCCACTAAATGATAGTGGATTCTATTGCATGAAGCTATCCATCAAAGGAGAATAATGCTATAGAACAATTGGTTTCTATATTCTAGAATGTCAATTTTCATTACTTTATTAAACATTCCAAATATAGTCGTGATCTTATAAGTTCCAATACTAGTGGTATTTTATTACACATCATAGAAATATTTAAATTGTCCATGAGTATTGATACCATTATTTCTACTAGGTTTCATTTATAAAAAAATGGAACATACTAGAATAGCTCATAAAATTGTGAATTTTAAATCATAATGTATAATTCTAAATCTCATGTAACGTATAAAATGAATAAAAAATATATGCATTTCTAATCTCATAATATTAAACAGGGTTTCATTGGGGATATCTATATTTCCCAATCCTTCATAATGTTTTATAAATGATATGTGAAGTATCCTAAGAATATCCCTCATGAGTGTGAGACAAGGTGAGTAATAAGGTCTGCTATTATGCACCAAGTGATGATCGAGTCAAATCCCAATTCAAACTTATTAGAGTTATTACCCCTAGGTAGAATTTTTCCAGAACCAATTACACATATAGTATCCATATAAGGATGAATTACAATGGAAAACCCCATAATTTATTCCTTAACAAACATTTATGATTTTCTTCTATACTTATCCACAAAGTCTATCACAAATATTTGTTCCCCAATTTAGGTTTCAATTAAGCTAGCTCCCAATATTTCTAGTAACCTCATTTTGATTCCATGTATAAAAATCCTCACTCCAAGAATGTTGTAGAGACCTGGTTGTTTCCTTGTAATACTTTGAAATATTTCTATATATATTTCCAGATTTGGGTGCTGAAATGATGTGAAATTCCAAGGCCCGGTGTGACTGAAATTATTTTTTAAAAAATATTAATTATTATTAAATTATTCTATTGATGAAAATTAGATATCATTTAAATAGAAACTCAGATCAAAAATATGAGGACACAGTTGAGTCTAGAATGAATAGTTTACCATAGACAGGGCATCACTATTTTCTGCACGAGACTTATGCTGAAAACACCACCCCAGAGAGAGTCATAATTAAAATAATTAAATTTAATTATTTTACCTCTAAAAAATAATTAAATAAGTTTTTAATCGAGGCTCTGATTGAAAATCATGGACAACCGATGAGTTTAGAATTGTATTTTTTCTTTGTACGCTATAAAATGAAGTGGTGTGATGGATTCATATCTCCACACTGAGTGAGATGCCTATATATAAAGAGTTACATGTTTTAGATTAGGTTTACCCCCCCTAATATTTCTCTCTCTCTCTCTACAGACCTCTCTCTCACTCTCTTTATCTCTAAACCGACCTTTGTCGAACCAAGAAGTTTCTTTCACTGAAACCTTATAGAATTTAGGTAGGGGCACAATAGATGTGTCATCTACGACGAACGACTAATCCAAAGTAGGATTTATTCTATTTTAGAGTTTTTTTAGTTTTAAATTGGAATTCCATCCCTTTTGCTTTGATTTCAATGATTTATTGAAAAATCATTGATGGGAACATGTACACGGCCATTGATCCATGCCTAAAACTCTATTTTTCATCGGTTATAAATGAATATATTCCACCGAATTTGGGATGAAAGAAAAAAAACTGATTGATCCTTGAATTGAGGTCGAAGCTATCCAGACCTCATTTTAAGGGTCTCTGATCTACTGATAGATTAGTTATTGGGATACCAGATCGAGATGGGTGGTCTAAAGAATGGACAACCGGGGTGTCGAAGGTTCCATGACAAGCGGAAGATTACAGTGGTGTCCCACTCTTCCAGTGGAGAGCGTAGCAGCGGTGGAATTCCATCCCATCAATTCACGATGTGGTGGACTATGTGGGAAAACTATTCAGTAGAGTAAGGTCATGGGAAATGGCCCTAGGTGGTGATAGACGCTATAAAGACCACAGTTATTTAGCCACGTTGATGCGATCGGCGACCGACTCACAGGTCGGACCACCGTTGGCAGTGGGCCTCTCCCTTATCAGTGGGTGGTCAGGACATCCATGATTCTTCCCAACCATAATTGGTCGAGCTGGGAAACTGGGCCAATTCCATACCCGGCAGGTCGAATCCAACGAACCGAGTCAGACCCAGGCCGGATCTTGGGTCAACTCGAGTTGACTACACACAGCTGACATTGGTGTTTCATAGCCATAAAAGTAGCCCTATCTTGGTAAAGGTAGACCATAGCGTTCGACTGTCATGGTCAGTGGATAGATCACGGGGTTTCCCACCGGCCATGTGACCCTCTTCTAAGGCTTCAATTCTCGTAGCTTCTAAAATGGGTGTCTTTTTGACAAACCATCTATAACCACATATTACTCTCTTTGAGATGAACAATTTAAGATAAATTTGATAATTTAATGTTCGTGGTCATGACACGGGCCCCACTTTGACCCATTCAATCTTTTTGTTTTGAAAAGCATCATTTTTACTGGTTATCCAAATCGAGAAAATAAATAGCATACCCTACATGTTTTTTTGCATAGAATGTGATTGTGATGTTAGTTATGAATTTTGAGTTAATTAGTGACGTGTTCTAGGAATGATGCATCTTTATGTAATGTTCGGCGACAATAGTGATCAAACAATGACCTTAGTTACTCCCATGTGGAACCCTCCAGCCAGGATTAGCATGTGACCTTGACTATGCAATAGTAGAACCATCCATCACAGGTGAGCATGGGTCCTCAATGTTACTAGAGTGGAACCCTCTTGTTGGGATGGTTATGGGTCCTCGATGACACTAGAGTGAAACCCTCCTACCGGGCTGGGTATGGGTCCTCGATGAAACTAGAATGGAACCCTCTATCTAGCCTAGGCATTTTTAATCAACATTGAGATGACCATTTTTACTATGGATTAGTGGTGATATGTAGTTTGACATCACTTTTGACATACAAGTAAGAGGGGATATTTCCCCAATGATATGTGTCCTTGCGATGAGACCTAAAAACTCTGTGGGTGAGACAGACCAAACCATAGCATACAATATTGAGGTGCGGTGTCTGAGACCCTTTTACTTGTAGTCTGAGGAAGATGTGGGGATGATGGGAATCAATGGTGGTTACTTTTGGAACAATTGGAAACTCTTTTCAGAGGATAAGCTATGAGTTGGATATCCCCTTACTCCATTGTTGGGATTCTTTGACTGAACATATATATATATATATATGGGTGGGTGTGTGTGTGTGTGTGTGTGTTTGTACACCCTATTAAAGCACCCACTTCTTGGTTTTTGGTTATTCTCCTTCTAGGAGAGGAATAGATGTGCGGGGTATTCCACTTGCTTTCGGTGTCTAGCTTCTAATGTTTGGATGATTCTACTCTCCTACTATAGTTAGTGAAGACTCTATGTGAAGTTCATATTCCCACCATCTCTAACTTCTTATATATGGATGAGTTTACTTCACTCTCTTATTAGGTTGAGCTTCATTCCATTTATTATAACTTGTCATATATACTGATTTCTTCTTCAGTTGTATCTCTACCAGATCCCATTTTTCCTTTTTGGAGTATCCTACAGAGTATTTGTATACTCAAACCTGCATGGGATTTTCCAACATGTGTCATTCCTTATGTAGAAGAAGAACATATTGATCATGACATTAGAGGAGCATATGGATACAGTGTTCTTGGACCGCATGCGGTGGTTGTATCTTGGGATCCTTGAGTGGGGCTCTCTTAGATATTTTGTTTACTTTTTTAGTGACTACTAGGTTGTGGAACTTTTGTAGTTGGGAATGAATTTGGCCCCATCTCTTCCAGTTTACTTTAATGAACATGTACATGTACTATTTAGAGGTTGATGCATGTGTGTGGTTTATATATAATATAGTTATATCTTTTGTTCCTTTTCCTCTACACTTTTTCTTTTTGTTGGATTTGTGTGTGTGTAGGTTCTTAGTAAAAGGCCTCCTTGAGTATGTTGTGCCTTCGGCATAGGTCACCACCCCCTAGCCTATAGGGGCTGGATTGGGGTAGTTGCAACTTCAGCCCCGGCATGGGTTCGCTCATGAAAACATGGCATCAGAGGTGGTTCATTCCTTGATAATTTGTTCAAACGATCCCTAAAAATTAATTTTTTGGGATTATTGAAAAAATTTCAACGTGTCTTGAGACCGTGTCTCAAGTCGGGGAGTCCAGTGATGGTGCGACAGCTGACACAACCATTCACGCAAACCTTGATTACCCACTTTTCAACATGACATGTTGAGTCATTTTTTTGTATGTATCTTTATTTACATTCATTATATTGGATTGAGTCTTTGAATGTCATTATTGAGTTAGCTCTCCTTCGTTTTTGTTCATGTTATATATATATATATATGTGTGTTCTCATCACATCAAGGTACTCCTTGAAAAATTTCAAGATTCCCTCATGGTGGTAGACATATAGGATACAAACTCTGGTTCCTGATGATGATATTGCGGGTGATGAGGCCTTAGTACATGGACAATCATGGAATCCCCTTCATCCAAGTGATCTTGTAGAGGAACATCCACCAATGGAGTAACAGTTAGTACCAGCAGGTAAGGATGAGGATGAGTATAGGATGAGTTCACTCACTGACTTCCAGCACTAAAGGTTGATAAGGTATCATGGTGAACCTAACCCTCAAGCTGTAGAAGACTGGTTGGAATTAGTGGACCACCTCTTCAGACTAATGCAGACACTGTAAAACCAGATAGTGGCTTTGCGGGCCAGAATTTTTCTTGGGACGGCTGGGCACTGGTGGAGTTTAGTTACCTATATGTATGATGATTCAACACTCCCATTGGATGAGTTCTAGAAGCTGTTTCAGGAGGATTACTTCCACTCATGATTATTCTCCATCAGGATTCAAGCTCTTTTAGAGATAACGCAGGGAGTCATGATAGTGGTTGTGTCTGTGGCTAGGTTGACTGACCATACACTCTACACCTAGGATATGATTTTTTATAGTTACTTCTGAGTGAGGAAGTTTTTTTAGGGTCTCCATGGAGAGATTCAAGATAATATATTTCCCATGTACATACCTACATCTGTCATGGTGCTGGAGTGGGTGTTTTTGATGGATATTTTCCTATTAAAGGGGTTCTAGTTCTTTGGTCATGGAAGTGGTCACTTTAGGGTGGACATTTTCATATTAGTTGTAGACATCAGGTAGTAGGGCCTCAGCCCAAGAGACCATTCCATGATCTGACTTGAACACATGGTTAGGCAGCACTAGGACCACATAGAGAACTAGGATAGCCCAACAAAGGTCGGTGATTTTCTAATGAAGGTTGAGGTCACATGGTGTGAGACTACCAAGCTCGATGAGCTAAGTCTTCTAGGAAGCCAAAAGGTAGAGCACCACGGCATAGGAAACACTATGACCAGGGTGTTCCCCATGGAGGTGGTGCTGGAAGGGGAGGAGGAGGAGCATGAGGTGGGGGATGACACTATGAGATCCTCACACCACCACAAATGAGAGGCCCATGTTTGGCTCATGGATATGCTGGTCGAGGCTGTAGAAAGCTACATACTATGGATGAATGTGATCATCCAGTGCACAGTATGATCTGAGGTACACTCTATGTTTATTCTACTCCTTTATCAGTATTAGTAGACACATGATCCAGTCTCTCTTTTATCTTGTTACTCCCAGTATGGAAGTTGGATCTCCAAGTAGAGGTGTTTTCACAATAGATTTGTCTCAAGGTTCCTATGGGATGATCTTATTCGGTATCATTTATTTTTCAGTAGATAAACCTTTCTTTTTGATGATAAATGTCCTTGTGGGACCTACTGGTCATCACATTGGATCCTTTTGATGTCATCGTGGGCCTGTATTGGCTTTCTATGGTTTGACTCCAGATTTACTATCACCACAAGATTGTGAGATTCATGAACACTGATGGGATGGGTTTCCCTATTCATGGTTAACATGACCTCATAATAGGGAAGGCGGGGGATATGACCAAGAAGCTACAATATTTTACCCATCAGTTAGAATGTGTGTCCCTTTGTGTGGAAGATTCTTTAATTACCTCGGTTCCATTTATTGTGGAGGATTACGTGGAAGCCTTTCCCGAAGATGTCCCAGAACTGACGTTGAGGCGACAATTGGAGACTTTTATTAATTTTCAATAAGGGACTACCCCAATATCATCTACAGCATATCAAATGGCTCTCGCCAAGCTCTAGGAGCAACATTTTCAGTTGGAAGACCTTTGCGAGGAGGGTTTCATCAGACCTATTGTATCCCCTGAATCTGCTACAATCCAGTTCAGGAAGAAGGTAGGTGGGATCTTACAATTTTTTGTGTATTATCAACATTTGAACAAGGATAAGAAAAATAAAAAGTACCCCATACCAAGAATCAATGATTTCTTTTACCAATTACTAGTTGATAGGTAGTTCTCAAAGAATCATCATAGATTTGAATACCACTAGTTTTAGGTTTGTGAGGACGCTATTCTGAAGTTGGCCTTTCGATGTCGCTATGGGCATTACAAGTTCCTAGTGATGCCATTCAGTGTGACAAACACCCCCACCATTTTCATGGAATTGATGGACTACATTTTATAGCCATACTTGGACCATTTTAATGTTTTCTTTATATATGACATACTCATTTAATCGATGTCAGAGGAGGAGCATTCATAGTACTTGAGGATGGTCCTCGATTTACTTTGAGAGCACCAACTTTAGGGAAAGCTCTTGAAGTGTCAGTTCTGGATACATGAGTTTCACTTTTTGGAGCACGTAATCTCTGAAGAGGGTTTTTCCATGGATCATGCGAAGATTGAGGCCGTGCATTCTTGGGAGACAACAAAGAATGTGTCAAAGGTGTGAAGCTTTCTTGGTTTGGATAGGTACTACTAGAGGTTTGTGGGATATTTATATAGGATTGAAACCACTTTGATTGCTCTAACATGAAAGGGATATCAATTTACCTAGTCTGAATAGTTCTATAATCCATTAAGGAGTTGAGGTAGAGACTATTGAGTGCTCTAGTGTTGAGACTACCAGAGGAGGGTGTTGAATTCATAGTGTATTTGTGATGCCTTAGAACATTAGAATGGTTTCATTTTGATTTGATAATAGTAATTCATCACCTACTGGTTGAGATAGTTGATACCCCATGAGAAAAAATAAGTAACTCGTGAATTAGAGCTCCCAGGTGTAGTATTTGAACAGAGGATGAGAAGACACTATCTTCTGGGTGAACACTCCATGGTTTATTCAGACCAGTAGTGCCTTTGATATATCTTTATCCAGAGAGATCTGAATTTGAGGAAATGATGTTGGATGTAGTTCATGATAGACTATGAATTAGTGATATTCTAGGCTCCAGGGAAGGGAAACATTTTAGAACATTTCCTTGGCATGAAATTCTAGGCTTTCCTTATGTAGGAGGATTCAGATTAGTTTGCTTCCCTACAACTGACTCTGGTAGTGCTGGAGGGTACAACGTTTATAAAGTCGATGGCATTGACTTATTTACTCCATGAGCATGTGAGAGAGTCCCAAATGAGAGATATCGACTATGATGTCCAGCGTCATCAGATATCCATAGGTGATGCACCTAATGGGTATTCTAAAGGAGGGAATAACACGATCTTGTTAAATGGGATAACAGTGGTTCGAATCCCAATGTGGGAGGAGGTGATGCATAAGCTAAATAATTTTATATTATATGTACATCCATGTGTAGGGAATATGTACAGGGATCTGCATCCACAGGTTTGGTGGTCCGACATGAGACGAAGTGTATTTCAGTTTCTCTATTGATGCCTCGCCGATCAGCTTGTGAAGGCTGAGGGCCAAGTTCCGACAGATTTTTTCCGCCTCTTAAAATGAAAGTGTAGAAATAGGATGGTATATCCATGAACATAGTCACAGGTATTTCTTGCACAGAAAATGGCCATGATGCTATTTGAGGGATATTGGACTGACTCACCAAGTTGGAACACTTCCTTTCTATCAGGTAGTAGAGTTCGATGGAGAGATTGGGGAAACTATACATGTGGGAGATCATATGCATTCACAGGGTACCCTCAATGATTGTCTATGATTTTGAAACTCCGTTTGCATCATGGTTTTGGAGAGGTCTATAAGAGGCATTTGGGACCTGGATGTGGATGATTACGGCCTTTCACCCCAAGACCGATGAGAAAACCGAGCGCACTCTCCAAGTGTTTGAGAATATGTTGAGGGCTTTCATCAAAGATTTCGGCAAGATATTGGATGATCACCTTCCTTTGTTAGAGTTTTTATAAAATAATAGCTACAACATTAGTATTAGCATGACACCATTTGATGTCCTATATAGGAGACCGTTTAGGTCACCTTTGTGGTGGATAGAGTTTGGAGTGTCATCCCTTGTGGGGCTAGATTTGGTGTGATCCATGACAAAGATGGTGAAAATTATTCCTGAATAGATGAAGGAATCCCAAAGTAGAAAAAAATGAAAACTACCCTCGTAGACCCTTGGAGTTTGAAGAGGGAGACCACATCTTTTTTGGAGTCTCCCCATGACGCAGAATGCAAAGGTTTAGCCGAGGAGGCAAGTTATGCTTACGGTTTATTGGGTATTTCAATATTGTAAAGATGTTTGGAATGGTTTCCTATCATCATTCCCTACCCCCATTGCTAGAGAGGGACCACAATGTCTTCCATGTGTCACAGCTAAAGAGATACATGCTTTATCTTACACACGTCATCACCTACGGAGAGGTGTACATTGAAGATGGAGCCACCTTTGTAGAATACCCAACAGTGATCGAGGATCAATAAGAGAAACCCTTAAATGGATGGACCATCCCCTTGGTCCACATACTCTGGGATCATGGAAATGTCCATGAAAGATCATGGGAAAGGGACAGCCAGATATGGGATCAGTACCCCATGTTGATTCTCTAGTTTTTTATTTTTCACGTAAGATAATCTTGAATGAGGGAGTGATTCAGATACCCAGTTTTCCCCTTGTAATACTTTGAAATATTTCTATATATATTTTCATATATTGGTGCTGAGATGACGTGTAATTACGAGGCCACGTATGCCCAGAACATATTTTATAAAAATATTAAGAATTATTATACTATTCACGAAATGGAAACATGATATCTCTTAAATGGAAGCATAGATCTGAAATGTGAGGTCATGGTTGAGTATGTAATGTGGATTTTACCCTAGGTGGGGAATCACTTTTGTCGGTATGTGAATTCTTTAGAAAATTCCACACAGGGGAAAATCATAATTAAAATAATTAAATTTAATTATTTTACATATGATATTGAATTAAATAACATTCGAATGAAGTCAAGGATTGAAAATTGGAAACCGTGAGTTTGTAATTAAGTGTTTTTCTTAGGTGTGAGATAAAATGAGGGGGTGTAATGGTTTCGGATTTCCGTACCGAGTGGGATGCATGTAAATAAAGAGTTAATTGTTTGAGATTACAGTTATCACGTAATCTCTCTCTCTCTATTTCTCTACAATCCACTCTCTCTCCTTATCTCTTGATAGATCATCATCAACCCAAGGAGTTTATTTTTCCAAAACCTTATAAAATCGAGGCAGGTATTTCATAGATGCGTCTCAAATGAAGAAGAACCGATTTGAAGTAGGGTTTCTTGTATTTTTGAGTTCTAATTTAGGTTTTAATTTTAAATGCATCCCTTATTCTTCAATTTAATTATATTATTGATGAATCGTCAATAGACGCATGAACACGACCATCTATCCATATTTAAAACTCCCTATTCCATCAGTTCTTTTTGAATATCCTCCATCAACTTTTGGGCACAACAAACCACAGACAGATTATTTATTTGAGGTTGTCGTTGTGAAGCCCTTGCCGTAAGGGCCCCTCATCTGTTGAAGGATTCATAATCAGGTGATCGTATTGAGAATATTGTTAAATGGAATAGACCATTTGTGTGATGGTAGTGGATTAATGTGGCGGTCCATGTTGTTGATGGAGTGTAGAGTGGTGGGGGCACCACGGCCTGGTAGTGCCGCGACGTGGCATGCTACGTGGCCCAACTGGGTGGTTGGGTGGGGTTGTCTGGCTTGACCCTGGGCAGCGAAAAACACAACAAGACAAATTATAGGTGTCCATGTTGACATGTTCGGTGACCGTCTTGTGGTTTGAACCACCTTCGAAAGTATACGAAGCCCCTTTTGGTGTGTGGGCCAGGCAGGCCGCCACAGGCAGGACCATCCATAATCGGTTGAGCTGAGAAATTATGTCGGGTCCAGACCCAGGCCAGATTCTGGGTTGACCTGAGTCAATTGAATGGTCAACCATTGTGGTAGTTACCAGGATGCAAGAACGGTTGAACATAGATTGGACCGACCATGTATGTCGACCGTGGTTTAGCCCACAGACCTCATGACCCTCTTCTGAGGATTTAAACACCTATAACATTTAAACCAGATGTCCATTTTACCCAACATCTACGATATCATTTTCTGCTATTCAAGAAGATACTTTGAGATAAATTTACGAATTTAATGTTTGGGGTCCTAACATAGGCCCCACTTTGACGTGATTGGTCTTATTGCGGTGAAAATCGTCATTGTCACTAGTTATCTATTTCGAGTACATAAATATCCTATCCTGGGTGTTTTTACACATTGAATTAGATGGCGACCTCAGTTATATATTTTTTTTTGATTTTTTGTGTTCCTATAACCACACATCATTAGGTGTTGTTCGATAGTAGCAGTGATCAGGCAACGACATCGGTGGTCGCCGAGTTGAACCCTCTAGACGGGCTTGGCATTGGTTGTCAGTGATTCTAGAGTGTAACCCTCCTTCCAATATAATCATGGGTCCTTTGTGTTACTAGAGTGTAACCCTGTAGTTAAACTAGGCATGGATCCTTGGGGACAGTAGAGTTGAAACCTCCAGTCAGGCTATGTATGGGTCTTTTATGACACTAGAGTGAAACCCTCAAGGAGGGCTTGTAATGTGTCCTCAGCATTGAGATGCGCCTTTTTACTATTTATCATTGGTGAGAAGTACTTTGATGTCAAATTTGTATTATGAGTAAGAGGGGTGCGTTCCACCTCTGAGATGCTTCCTTGCGACGCGACCTAATAACCATGTAGGTGAGATAGACCCACCCATAGTGGACAATATCATGGTGTTGTGTTTGAGACACATTGACTTGCAGTCTAATGAAGTTGTGAGGATGATGGGCATTGATGGTGGTTACTTTTGGAACTATTTGGGACTCTATTCTTTGTATGAGCTATGATTTAGAGATCCTTGTACTCTCTGGTTGGTTTTCATTGTCTGAGCATATATATGTGTGTGTGTGTGTTTGTTTGTTTGTTTGTTTGTGTGTCTGTGAACACCCTATTACAGCACTCACTCCTTGGGTTTGGGTTATTATCCTTCTAGGAGATGAAAATACATGTGGGGTCCACCATGTACTTTTTGTGTCTATATTCTCACGGTTGGATGAGTATACTCTCCAACTATATGTACCAAAGGCTCAACGAGAAGTTCATCTTCTCACTATCATTATCTCCTGGTGTTTGGATGAGTTTACGTCACTCTCTTGTTGGGTTGAGCTGCACTCATTTTAATATACCTTGACATATATAATTCATTCCCCTTTTGTTGTTTCTCTGATGGACCCCCTTCACATTTTTGGGACTTCATACTAATTATTTTTATACTCACCCCTCTATGGTATTTTTCCACACATGTCGTTCCATATGAAGATGATAGATAGGTAGATTTTGACATCAGAGGAGCTTTGGGATATGGGGTGATTGAACCACATGTAGTGTTCATATCTTGGGATCTAAGAGAATAGCTCTATTAGCAGTTTTATTTAATTTTTTAGTTACTTCCAGATTTTGTAACTTTTCTGGTTAGGTGTGTATTTTTTCCCTTTCCACTCAGTTTACTTTACATCACCTATACATGTATGATTTAGAGGTCAATGCATGTTTGTGGTTCATATATAGTATCATTGTATCTTTTTCTCCTTTTCCTCTGTATTTTTTCATTAAGGTTGTGTGTTTCTGTAAAAATTATTAGGAAAAGTCCTCCCCATCGTTTTTATGCCTTCAACGCTAGTCACTTCCCCCTAGTCTATAGAGGTGGGCTTAGGTTAGTTGCGGATTGACCCCCGAAATGGGCCATGTCGTGAAAAACACATAGACGATTCCTAATTTATTACATTGGTATCAATATAAGGGGTAAAATCCTAATGCAATGATCAATTTAGAAGTTTTGGAGTGGAAAATAAATAAATGATACCCATTTACATTAGGAATATAATATAAAACATATTAATGGAAAAAATTCATTATCCTTGAACTCATTCATAGAATTATTCATCATATCCGAGGGGAAGGGAAAAAATAATGGTGAGATGAAATGATCATTAAGGGTTATGTACAATGGAACCTATAATGAATTGATAACACATAATCAATATTTCATTATAAATAATTGAGAACACATTCTATTTAATAAATAACATGTATATATTTATTATAATGGCATAATAAATACCACAAGGTAAATATCTTAAAGTACATCACATTTTATAAATAACTTAAGATCAAAAAGTATCCATTGGTAATATTGATGAAATAATATCATGGATAATAAAAACTAAATTCTTATTCAATGAAAAACATAAAATTGGATGTAATAATCTTAGAAATCAGGAAATCTATACTATCAAGACATTTTTCAAGATGTTTTAAAACCATTGTAAAGGCCCATTTAATTTGGCCAACTGATCTTTCTCATGATACCTATTGATTCATCAAGTGGATAGATTACTATATGAACCATCACTACATTTCTAATGCATTCCTCATATATATAATTTTAATATAATTTAAATAAGAACATGTCCTTTCAACAAATGTCTATATTGAGTAAATAATATGGTTTATAAATATTTCTCTAGTTTATCAAATAACTTTCATTGTAAAGAACCATATATATAAGTGATATATAGTTTATGAAATAACCATATCCATTATAAAAAGAATATGGATATTTTAGATAAGTGTAATGTCTACTTAAAACTGATCATAAGAAAGTGATTGTCTCAAGAGGAAGTTAACAAACACAAAATGAATCAAGAGATAAGTGGTGACCACCAGTTCATCAGGAATATAGGTTTTTGCAATAAAATCATGTATTTTATAAGAATAAATGGAATGGAAGTGAAATATTAAAATAATATCTTATAAAATAGGTTTTTGTTCCGAAACATTGAATGTATGTATAGGAAACTAATTTTTTGAAAATATTAACAATTGTGGGAAAAGTCTGTTCTCACCATATACATTAAAATAATATTTTAGTATCTATGTAGAAAATGTCCTTTTAAAAAACCTTTTGAATATTCCTCTCAAAAAATTGAAATTAAATAATTACATAAAATTTCCATCAAAAATAATTTTTGTAAATAAATGGACATCTTTAAATTAATTTTCAAAAACATGAACAGTAACGAAAAATATATCTGGTTTAAAGAGAAATAAAATTTCATGTTCTTTTAAAATTATATTTTATCGATTGAAATACAAAATAAAGGAATATTTGGATTGAAATATATAAACATCATAATCATCCATTGGATAAGAAAATGATTTTATATTAATATGGTTAAATTATAATATTCCTTCAATAAGAGTAAAATCAATCCCAAAAGAAATTGTTATTGTAAAAATAGATTCTTACCACTTTAGTGACATTAAAATTGTAACCCCCTGGAAGAATAAAATTGAATTTAAATATTTATAATCATGAATAAATAGGTATTCATGTTAAATACACAAAATTTTAATAACATAAACCATATAAAATTTTATAGTTGTATATTAACAAATATGTCTTACTAGAATGGAAATTGAGACAAAATCTCATACAATGATCATATCATTGAAGCCAGAACTAATAAAAGGACTAATTATTTGTATAAAATTTAAATACACATAAAACTATTGTAAATACAACATAAATTAAAAAAAATACATTACATACATAATCATATAATATTAAAGACAATAGAGAAGTAACATAACCCAATGAATAAAAAATTAGTTATGAAAGTCCATACCACTTGGTAACATTCAATTGAAATCCCCTTGGATGATAAAATTAAAATTAAAATATAAAATAAAAATAATTATTAATGGTTAATGATTTTACATATAAAATGGTTAGTTTATAAACAATATAAAATAAATTAGGTGCATGACATTAAAATATACATCAATGAAGGGAGATCGAGACAAATTCCCTTACCTCAAAGTTAACTTTTTTGAACATTATTTAAAATAATTTATAATACTTGTTATAATTTTATTAATTTACACCAGAATAATATTACTTTTTTAAATAACATATATTTTCATTTTATAACATCTTATCTCCCATTTTTTTAGAATATTTTATTATTAGTTTTGTTTTGATGTGTTAATTTACTTTTTTTTCATTAGTGCATTGTCTTGAATGTTCTGGATATTGTGTATATGATATAGTTACATAATCTCTATAATTTTATTAATGTTTTAAATGAAATATTTAATCATTAAATACATTTTTATATCTTTTTTTAGTGTTTTATATAGAAATTGAATCAAATTATTTCACAGAGACTATATGTCTTATGTACGCACAAGTGACATTATCATTCGACTGATTGGTGAAATGGTAAGGAAGTTGATGACATATTAAATTATAAATAATTAATATCACATAATAATTATAATATATATTCATTATTTCAATAATTATTATAAAACATGTGATTTGGTGATGGAAAACATATTACATCAATTCACGAGGAGGTAGTCCTATAAAGAAACTAGCAATGAATTTTTTTCTCATTTGACGAAGATGGAGATATATAAACATTATTCTGTCAACATAATAACATCACATTATATGGTATATTTATTATTATTATTATATTTTATGTTTTAAGACATAATTTAAGTTTGTAAAAGAAGAAATTAAAATAAAGAGCTTTGTTAAGATGGTTACCTCCTCTTAGACAAACCACATTTGCATCTCTTCTTAATCACTCTAGGGTTTTTTTGTGAATAAAATAAGCTATATAAAGTGACTTAGTATTTTGGAGATATAATTTTTGGGGCCTATCAATAATAATGTCCCAATAGATGAGAAAAAGTGAGGGGAGTGATTGCCCATATATAATTGGGGAGCAGTGATATATTTGTAAATACCAAAAACTATTCAATATTGGGAAGTTAATATCATGAAAAGTTCCTCAAAACTTAATAAATAATAGAATAGGGGAAATTTAATGTGAATAAAACCCTTTATAAAATAAAAATCAATATTTCTAAAAAATGATATTCTTTTATACTTTATGTTTATTTATTTTTTCCATTTTAATTTTCACAATTATAACTAGTTTTTTAACCGTGGAAATCAATAATTTAATACTAAAATAAAATGAGTCATAATTGATAATTTATAACTAATTATTATAAATTTGAAATATAATTTATAAAATAAAAAATCTTATTTGTGTGTAAAATTAATTTTAACACAAGAACATGTTACATGCAAAACCTCATTTTAACCATAACCACATTAATTAATTTTTAATGTCCTTTCTAATCATTATTAACAAGAATTAAGTTGAACATATTAAACAATTTTAATTAATTTTATTTTAAATATAAAATCCATTTTATTAAACTCAATTCACATAATGGGAATAATTTACATTAAAAACAGACTCATAATTCGTGTTAAAAAACAATTTTTTCGGGAAATGCATTTTTCAAGCATAAGATGATCATATATTGACTATATGACTTGTAATCATCATTATATGGATTTAAATTTATATATTTATATATATAATATTTAATTATTATTTTAATAATCCATCCTTAATTATTAATTTAATTAATTAAAATGTATAGACATTTTTACTTTAGAAAAGTAATCTGAAAAACATCTATTTTTACCTCCAAATGTTTGTATCTCTATTTAAAAAAATTATATTTAATGAATTTCTAATTTTCTTTTTTATTAAAAAAACTATATAATAAATTTTAATGGTTAAATAATATATTTTCAATTATTCATTAAAGCTTATTTCTAGGGGAAAATTTCAAAAATTCATTCTAGGATTATTTTGACCTAGTATGTTCAAAATTGATATTCATCCTATCAAATAGTTTATTATGTAACAAAATCATAAAATATTAATTGTATTATAGTTTTATTAAAATATTACGTTCACCTACTATAATTGAGGCGTAGGTGTTACACTAATTACATCTTGGGATGCTTTAGGGGATTTCATTTTGGGGTTCGATTGAATTCCCTTAGTTAATTTGATTCTTATAACCATGTTTCTGGGGGATATTTGCAAGGATTTTGTTTTATTGGTTACTTATGTGGTATCTTACATTTTAGTGGTTATTTGTTTCTTTCAAATTTATTTAAATTTTTCTTTGGAATGATTGTTTTCAAAAGTTAACTTGTGGTTTACTTCTTAATGGGTTTTAGGAATGTGTTTGTAAATGGATTTGGTTTTCAAAATGTAATTTTCATGGAATGATTGGGAAGATAGATAAATTACGGTTTACAATTATTTTCCTATGGTTTTATAGTACCACTCTCCATGGTTTGGGATATTCCTTTAATAAACTTATCAATCCATGTTTTGTTTTATAATAGAAAATGGGTATTTGAAGATAAATGAGTGAGAGAAATTTTTTTAGATTTTAATTACAAAGAATGTGTAAAACTATTAAGTATTGTTATCAGTAAAAAAAGATTAAATAGTATTATAATTAAATATAATTCATTTTTAATGGTATATGGTGGCTTACTGAGTTCTTATGTTCTTACATTTATATTATCATCTTAGTTGCAGGGTCCTCGCTCGAACATTGACTGCTCCTTGAGCATTGACTAACTTATGGAAAATAAGTCTAGTTTTACATTATCACAATCTCACAGTGGTTCATATTATCTAATTTAATAGGTCTTACTTTTATTTTCATATAATTCTTAGAGGGTGGCCCTTTATATGATTTAGTTTTTCCAATTTGTATTTTTCAATATTCAATAGATACAGGGTAGTAATATCTACCTGTTGTTGAAGAAATATATTTTCTAAGAGAATTAATATCTTTATTAGGGGATGGATACAATGGTGATTTGAGAGTCCATTTTTTACATTCATCATCCAATACTTGTTTGATTCTCTTTATTCGGATTTTTTCATGGATTTATGACTTAAATACCTGTCATGCAGGATTTTATGGAGAAATTACACTATATTATAACATTTATTATTGGTTTAAATATTTACCAAGTTTTTTCTTGTGATTATCAAGAAATACTTTCTCACCCATGAGGTTTGGGAATTCCCTTTAGGCTGGTTGTATATTAGTTTGAGTACCTCATCATATGGAAGCCTAGGTGGGTTTTTGTTATATGGTGCAATAATATTTAATTGTTAGTGTTGTTCTTATTGAGGAATATGAGTTAACTCTCACATAGTAGAAGGATATCTATGTTAAAATAAATTAGGAAACACACATTAGATTAAAAATCTTCCCACGATATACCAAACTTATTTTAGGTACATAAAAATGGACACTAACACCCATATAAGATACCCTATCGTTAAAAACCATGAAATATTATAAATATCGACAAATGAATTATAATATTCCTATTATTCATATGATATGATATATCCCTAAAAATTAGAAAAATTGTTTTTATGAAAAATCATTATATTTTATAATATGTATATAAATTATATATGTTAATAATTTTTAATATGATACTTTCATGCCTATATAAAATATGAAAACCTAATATTAATTTCTCATTACTAGAAAAGAAATTATTTATCAGTTTATTCCTTTCAAATAATCAAATATAAATTGTTTATTTAAATTGAATATTATATATGGATTCTTATAAATGATAATAAAAAACTTATAAATTTTTAAGATCGAATATAGGAATAAATAACAAGGAAATAAAAATTTCATGATATGAAATAATTAATTATTAATATTAACTATCCTTTTATAAAAAATATGAATTAAATTATATTTTTGACATAATATTTTTATTTAGAAATTATAAAGATAATTTATGAAGTGTTTTTATATTTCAAAATAAGGCTAAATATAAATATATGATATGTAATATAATTAATTGCTAATAGTTATTAATTTAAATGGTTCAAATATAATACAGTATTTGTTAAATAATTTAAACCACATAAAAATAAATTTTATAATTTAAATGATAAATTTCTTGATTATATTAAATTTTTGATATTTAGATTATGAAAAATTCTTACATAATAGAAATTTAAATATAAAATATTTATATTTGATATAATATAAAATATTTATATTTCATATAACATAAAATATTTAAAGTAAATATTATATAATGAATAATATGAAATAGTTCATTTTTAGAAATGAATATAATGCTTTTATACTAAAAAATCATGGCATGCTCATAAGGCCAGATAAATTATTTTCTTATATTTATTTATGAATTGTTTATAAATGTTTATCTCATGTTTAAATTTATGAATTCTTCATTCATTTAATTTATTTCCAAATTTTATTCATTGATATAATTTTTATAATATTAATTAGGGATTATGATTTTGAGTAAATATATACAGAATCCTTCTTAGAGATTATCTTATAGTAAGACAATGAGGTAAATTCTAGGTATAAAAATAGATTTATTTTTTTACCTAGAATTTGGTTTGTATTTAGTTATGAGTTTTTATTAAGTTTTCACTTATAATTTATATATATTAAATGTAGGAATTATGATGGAATTGAGGTCTTTCGTGACTGAAGTGTCTTTAGGTAAATGACCATTGCTTCAGACTTCTCACTTGCTAGAAGGATTATGGATTTTCTATATAAGTTAGGTTTGACTATTTGTGTCTTTAAGATTATTCATTTGGGGGTTATTTATTTCATATAATTGTAAACCTTTATATAAAAGGGTTTCATTTAAATTTATCAGGGTATTGATTTAGATATGTGTAAATGTACATGGTTTTTAATTTGGGTTAGTAATATAAGAAATGAGTTGTGCAATGAGTTACACGTCAATATGGGTTAAACATATTGATTTTGTGGAAGGAATAGGATTTAAAACAAAATAATTAGTTGCATCCTAACATATAATGGGAATAACATGAGATTATTTGGTGAGTGATTAAATCACCTTAATAATATTAAGTCTTATATTCCTTCCAATGAAAATACATTTCAGGACGTTGATCATTCATCTGTAAAGGTTCTGCTATAGTAAAGTTCTCATGGATCATCATGTGTAAGGAATGATGGAAATTTATTACACTAAGAGTTATGTAACCAAAACCTACTATTTGATTTGGGTAATTCTTAGGTTAGAAAACCAATGAGTTAGGATAACAAAGGAATATAATTGGGGTTTACCTTTTAATGGATTGAATAATGTATTTTCCACTAAATTATCCAAGAATCATATCTGATATGATTGGGAGGATTCCATAAAAAATAACTATATGGTGAGAGTAATTAAAAAGAAAAATAATTTTTTCATGAAATATAGATCTATGATTACTAATAGATATGGTCAGTTTAAAATGGTTTATCCTCTTACTGGGATCAAATCTAATAAAATTCTTTATTAAATTAATATAAAACTTTATACTCATTTGATAAAATATTCTGTTATAGTTAATAACATCATTATTACCTAATTTAACTTTAATATTATTCCTTGAAAAAAAAATATACATAATGTAAGAAAATATTATGAATTATAACTCAAGAAAAGTTTTGAAGTAAGAGATATTCTATATGTAAGAGTAAATCCCTCCCATGTAACAAAACTATTGATGTTGTTTAGTTCTAGAAATATATATATAATTTTATGAAGCATATATGGGATAACATAACGTTTCAAAAACAACATATAAAAAAATCCATAAATAAATTTACTTTCTAACCATATACTCAATGTGATTGAACATTTTAATAACAAGTTGATGTTAAAAGAATCCTCTAAAGTTTGTTCTGGTTGTGCAATTCATTGAGATTGAAATTTTGAAATAATGTGAATTAGTTCAATAAATGATAAACATATTCTCAAAATTTGTTGAGGATAATTGAACTGGAAACAACATGTGTAGGTTCTGGTTTTATATTGGATGAAAAATAGGGTAAAAGATAAAATAGGAAGGTGAAAATTTAGTTATAATGTCATGATGTTTTTATTGTTTCTAACTATGTTCATTCAATCCTAATGAATGTATTACAAGGAAAGGTAATGATTCCATATGATTTAATTTTTTTGAGATAAATAAAGGGCTTTTAGAAAACTCATGGAATGTCCATGTTAGGTATTTGTGTTATAGAAGCAACTTCATTAGTTTTGAAGTTTTTACGACACAAAATTCATAATTTATAAATATTATAAATTTAAGGCATTCAAAATCAATGTAATAACTGATATAGACTATATATTAAATTACTATAATGATGTAAAGCATTGTTATATCGAAAATTTTAATACAAAGGGGAATATCAAACTCAGATGGATTTTTATAATGGTTGTGTATAGTTCTCTCATTTTTCACATGTAATAAGTGAAGTTGTTTGTTATCAAGGAATTTTTATGATAAATATGAGATGATGGATTAAATACACTGGGATTATGAATCATCAGATTCTATAAATATTTTTAAAAGGATACAATGATAAAAATATTTTATCTTGGATAAAATAGTTTATCCAAAGCATTGTTAAAATATAAGAAATTTAGATTCCATGATAGTTAATATAATTTATAAGCATTAAATTTTATTAATAATTTAAAAAACACAAAAAATATAGTATATTATATTTAAATAATAGGTTATTTATTAAATAATTATACTAAAGGAAAATAATAGTTATTTTAAACAAAAAAAATTTTATTTATCTTATAATTATATTCTAAATATAATATAGTGTTTAAGTGGCTATTGGGGAAATTTCTGAAAAAGGATACGTTCAAAGGTAGAAAATAAGATATTATGATACTCAATATAAAAATTGAATGTAACATTATTTCCAAAAAACAATTAGGGTACATTGGTAAAATATTAATTAAAATAGTCATATTTGATACAATAATATTTCAAGAAAAAAGTTTGATATAATGGGTTCTATGAAATATGATGCTGAACATAAAAAGAGTTTTATGTTGAAAATAAAATTTTTCAGTGTTATAATATTTGATGTTGTGGAGTTAAAGAGTCTTAATATGGTCAAGAAGTTTAAAAGTATTAAAATTATTCCTAAATATAACCATTATACAAACTAGCTTTCTTTATAGATGTTACTCCCTAAAGTGTTTAGTGATTGGTTTTTATAATGTTTCCACATAAGGATGTGGAATGAATTATATAGATATGTAATGAGTTTTCCAAAACCCCTTCTGTTTAGAAAACATATGGTTTATCTGGTAGTTTATCATATAATTTATTTTATTTAGAATATTATGATTTTTTTTATTTTACGTATTCTTAAATGAGTTTATGATTATATAATTCATCATGTTATACAAAAATAAATTACCTATTTATCATTCATTCATGTTTGCTTTATATTTTCTGTGAAGTGAAATGATAATTTTCCCCTTATAGTGTGACTTTTAGTTATCCCTTTCTGATGATCATCATAGAGTATTATAGATTATGTTGATATGTTAATTATTAATGTAATTATAATCTTATAATAATTATAAATAGTTTAATTTGAAACAAATTACTGACTCATGAGATAAAAAGTTAAGAATTATTATTTGAATTTACTTTCTAAATATATCACATTGAATTCCATACAATAAATGATATAAATAATGGTATTTTCTTATTATGAATCCAAATTACATGAGTTTAGTTAGATAATTATAATGAGAACATTTATAATTTGATATCTTTTTTACAAAAACCTTAAGGATTAGTTAATTAGGTGTGGTGGGGTATGTTTTTGATCATATTACCAGTTCAATCTCAAACAATATGGGAATTTCTGACTCATATTACAAGTAAATAGATATAAAACTATGATTCAATTATATTTATTAAATATATTCCTATTATTATTAGAGTTACATGTGATGTTTTCAACAACATAAATGAGTTCCATGTGATGAAATCATTCAAACTAGTTAGTTTATTTCAGATATCCATAAATATATGGAAATTCTATAATGAAATGATTCGTGACTAGTGGTCCTTTAATATCCTTGAAAAAGGAAATATATAAGAATTCATATAATTTAGATAATACATCATGTGGGTATTCTTATTTAGAAATATTAGTTTGTTTGATTAAGAGCACATCAATCCCGTTTATAAGTTGAATAACATTGACATTTTGATAGAGGTCGATCTTTACTAACTTCAATGAATTCAGGATTTCATATATACTTTTCAATGAAATAAATTCATATAGGACCACACAATTAGGATAGAAAATATGGATTATATTTTTGATGAAGTGTATATTAAAAAAAATTAAAAGAGTTTGATAAACCATATCCCAAAGAGTTTCAATGGTCTGAAAATGATTGGGATGTTTTTCCAAAATTACTAAAGGAATATTAATATAAGTTGGAGATTTTATATATTCAATATGACAAGGTATATCATATTTTATGATATACCTTATTGGTGTCCTATGATGTTCATATTATGTATATCGCATATAATGGGATTGTGATTGAGTTATTGGTTATTGTTATGTATTTCGTAGTTTATTTTAGTTATGGATCAGTGAGAATATTCATTTCAAGATAAAAACATATAATAATAATTTTAATAATTTAATCCATTATATAACACCAATAGACATGCATTTTCAGTAACACATATTGTCTTCCATGTATGAGAAGCTAACCCTTAGGCTCTTTCATTGAATGGAGAAGTGTGTATAATGGATATTATCCTCTTCTTGGTGGGTGAGTGAGTATGTGAGACACTCTCTAGACTTATCGAGTCTCTATATATCCATGCACTGTATTTATCATCAAATTGATGGTTCCAAGACACCATGGGATTATAAGGGATCCAGTTATAGCATTTGAGGATTCAAGTTTTCAGTTCTATCCTTATAGATACAAGAGTAAATTTTCTATCATTCAGTGATTTAACTCAATAAAACTATATCTCAATTGATAATGATAGATATTTTTGGGTTTTATTCACAATTATTAACATATTATTTTCATCAGTACATGTTTTTTTATGATGATACTTCAGGTATAAGTATGGATTTCATTTATTGTGATGATCATGGTATGAACTTACAAAACCCATCAAAAATTTCATCCATATATAAGTGAAATATGAAGTCTATATTTCAAATTTTCAATTCTATTCTATGAGACTGTCTTCTTGGTTTCAATATTTCATTGAATAATTTTATTTTCCATAAACTTGTTAGTCACAATATGAAACAGTGTATGTTCTGTTGTGTTTTTCAACATAATGTTGCATTAAGGCTCTTTAGAGGTATATTTTGGGACCCAATATAGAATAGAATTTTGTTGAGTGGGTTAAGATGATCCAAAATTGAACAATTTATTTATAGATTCAGTATAGGTCTATATTCAATTGTCAGTAATTGTCATTGGGATATGGTAATGGAGATTCCATTTAAATAAATTTATCTCTATGATTTATTTGTAACATCATTTTTTTTAATTTTGAGAGGCCTATTTAGGTGGTGAAACATGGGTATAATATCTGTATATGATGGAAGGTTTCATTGGTATGGTTGAGGTATCAACATGGGGAATTGTTGGATGATTCGTTGGAGAGAGATATTGAAATGATATAGTAGTTACCAAAGCTATTCAGCAGTGAATGTTCTCAATGTCTTTTGAGGGAGAAAATATCTTATAGTGGGTTGGATTGTAACACCATGATTTTATGTGAAATAATTTTCAATGGACATGGAATTTTTCATTATTTTTTAAAGATGCATTCATTTTTTGTTTATTTATCTCAAATCATGGACCAACATATTACATAAAAAGTGGATTTTAATTTCACTATTCATTCATAAATTAGGATTGATCCCTAGGTTTAATGTTCTATGTGAATCCAATTAGTTAATAGATGTTACGAGGTATTTTATTAAGACACAAGGGTCCTAGATGGTCTTAAGAGACCATGCATGATCAAATATGTTAAATATAAAAATATTCAATGTTTCATGGGAAAAATGCATGAAAACCATGAATGGAGGATTAATTTACATTATTTCTTTATTTAATACATGATTAACCTCATTTAAGCCCCATAAAACACCCTAATTTTACCTTGAATGAATTTATAGATTCTTTTAGGAAATATTTTGGATTTTCAAAATAACAATAATAGATTTCATATTTGGATTGATTGGATTGATGTGGGACCTAATGTTATGGTTTTATGATCTTTTTTGGAATCATTCTTTATTAGAATCTCTTGTTCTGTGATATAGGAATATTGGTGATGCCTTTTTGGATTCATTGATATGAGAGTTTAGGATTTCTGTTCATTATCCTTAGGTATTGAAATATTTGACCTTATTTTTGTGATTTATAGAGATATTTTTTTCAATTTCTAGAATATGACATGACTAGTTGTTGGATTTCACCCCTTCTATGAGTTGGAAAATTTCATAAGAATTGTTTATAAATTTGATTGATTAAAGGCTACCATTATTGATTTATAAGTAATTTTGTGTTTATGTAAATTTTTTGTTTTTTATATATTGATCTTAATGGAATGTTTTGGGATTTTTCATCCTAACAAACAAATTTTAAATGAAATTATATATTTTGAATCAGGTTTTTATTTTTGAAATACAAAGATGTATATGAGTTGGGGTTTTGGAAATAGATATTTAAATAAGAGGTATGGAATTTATGAAATAATAAATCATATACAAGTCATGGAAATATATGATTAATTTAATATATATAAATTATATTTATGGATTATAGTATGTATAGTTCTTTATGAACTTGTGTTCTGGGAGTTTCACACTAGGTGTGTGTGTCTATTAAAATTGGAGTTTTTGAAACATTGTTCTGAAACAACCTAGTTTTAGCCCTAAAAAAGAAATTTATTTAATGTAAATGGATGGGTAAATTAGGGAACATGTATTAACTTGTGAACGTATTTTAAAACACCAAATTCCGAAAGGAAACACTCACTGTGTTGTGAGTTTGGATGTATAAATGGATGTCATATAAGAAATTTCTAGTTTCTATTTGTTGAAGATTGGGAATTCCGTATTAGAAAAATTGAATTAAAGGGGATGGAAAAGATTACAAATAATTTTGTGAAATTTTATATTTTATAGAATAGTTTATTAAGAGGGGAAAATATGGTTTTAGTAATATAAAATCATGATATCTTATTGTTTTTATTTATGTAAATGATGGAAATAATTACAAATAATGCTTTATTTTTTTGAAAATAACATAAATAAAACATTCTTGTTTGAAAAATTATTTCTTTTGATTTATTATAATTATTTCCACTATTTGAAATTTCTTTTTCATGGAGGTGTATTGATGTCTCAATAATAACCTATCCATTTTATAGTCGACCCATAATTGGATATTTTCGTGAACATATGGATGGTGTAGGATGTGGTTAAGGTAAGGTGAAGATGTTATACTCCATTGATGGAGAGTAATAGTTCAACTTTGGAGTTATGGAAAGGGAGATAAATGATTGTGTTATAATATTATCTATCATTGGTGTTAGTATTGTCATTTATTTTATTTTAAATTTTGGATTTTGAAATGGTAGAGATGCACCAATAAGGTATGAACAAATGAATGTTATACAAACTGCGTGCCAGATAATGAATAGTAGGAAATAATAAGGTACCCCATGACACTAATTAATGGAATAATTATAGAGACATGAAGTCATTTCTTATGTTTTTTCAATTGAAAATTACTTGAAAATTTTCAATTTATTAGATCTTGGAAGAGAGAATACATATGATTCATTAAAGATTTTTTTTACTCATTAGAGTTTCAAAAGAAGGCACTACATACCAGAATAAATATTTTAGGTTGTGAAATCCTTCAAATATGAAAAGGTATTACAACATATATTATACTATCATAGACTCAATCACATGAATATCAGAATGTGGTGTTGAGCAGTTGAACGTACTAGACTCTTCTATCTCAATAGGGTAAAATCACTTGTTATGTAGGATTGATTTATCATTAAACTTATATTCAGATTCCTTAAATTAAAGTTAAGTAGTACCCCCATCAATGTATAAATCATTTCTAAACCATTAGAAAACATTTATTATTCATTTTCTTTCATATGTTTCTGTAGTTCACTTATCTAAAAAAATTGTGTTTGTTTTAAATATGTGTGTATCACTCTAGTGATTTTGGTGTAGTTATCTTATATGTTCTAGTGTACTGATTATGTGGTATCATTTTGGTACTTTTCATATTCCTATTAATTGTTAGTGGATAACTTATGGGATTTGAATGTTATCCATGATCCCGATAAGTTGTTTCAAGTCTTCAGTGGTAGATTGTCAGATGACTAGACCCCAGGTAAGGTTAGTTAGAGTTCATTTTTGTAAGGATATTATATCATTTTATTTGTAGTAGAGTTCCAATAAGATGTTTTTGATCCCTATTATGTGTTAAAAAATTTAGTTGGAGTGTATTATCATCTGAATATTTGGAATTGGCTACGTGTAAGGTTCGAGTGGAGAAGCTTAGTTGGAAGGATTTGGGATTTCACAATATGATGATAGATAATTGCCTATTGTGCCAGGGTTTTGATATTTTTGGATGGCTACTAAGGTGTAATAGATTTATAATGAATAATATGAAAAGGTTGATAAGAAAGTAATTTTGGTGGTCAGGATGTCCCTTTCGTGGAACATGCATTATAAAATTAAATAAGTAAAAACTTCTTCATAATATATAAAATTTTCAACTAAAATGTATGAGAATTACATAATTTTGAATAATGCATTCTCATTTCATAGGTTTTCAACGTGAAAAAATGAAAAGTAAATCTATTACAAAGTCACATCTCCAACTTCAATATCATCATAGGTTACTATGAAACAATCAAAGAAAACGTTGGTGATCTAGAGTTTGTGTTGTTGTTACTCTCAACACTCATTGAATCGTGGGATTCAGTGGTCACCATAGTGAGTATCTTGAGAAGAAAAAAACCATCATGTTTGAGGATGTTGGGGGCCTTATCTAAATAATTAACTTCACCATATTAAGACCCTTAAATCATTTGAAAACACTTGTAGTGCAGAATGAATGGGGCAATCCATAACATAGAATGGTTAAAAGGATGGAATAGGAATATGGTGTCAGAGAAAGAGTATCTTCGAATAAGGTCATCCTATATCTTGGAATTGTATAATGAAATGAAACATGAAGATATATTTCAATAAAGCGATAGTCCACTTTAAGAAATATTATTTTAGAAGTGGATTTTCATATACTATATTATAAGATATGAGTGGAATATTATCGAGTGTCACCATCTCTCTCGAGTCTTGTATTATAGACTTTAGAGATTCTTTTCACTCAACATAGGATAGGGGAAGTATAATTAAATATACTTATAGGAGATGTGATAAGGGCCATCTTCTGAATGATTAGGATATTGAGATTGTGGGAAAGGGTGATATATCAAGAAAGATAGGGAAAGAAATTATTATTGATTTCATTAGAGTGTTTCACATAATGGGGTTAATAATGAATGTAATGTTCATTATGTAGTTATATGATAGGGGTACTTATACTACATTTGTAGATAAATCATAGAGGATCATATATGGTTCAATGGTGGTGGAAATTTGAGTGACGGAAGGTATTTTCCACCTCATGAGAGTATCAGAATATGGGATTCATGAAGAAGAAATAACATTCACAATGTTATGGAATGTCTGTTTGGGTTACTTGCATGAGAAATAGATAAAATTTTAATAAGATAAGGGAATTATGAATATTGGAATCATAGATTATGAGACTTTTGAAGAACGAATCCTTCAAAAGCAGTGGATGGTGTCCTCCTAAATGTAAGGTAAGAAACTAATGAACCAGAAGTTATAGTTTTCTTATACAGATGAATAAGGTCCTTCTTTGATTCATTCTCATGTACGGCTATTATACTATGTTACCTTCATCGATGATGTGAAACATAAGGTCTGTTTTATTTCTTATAAAAAATAATGAGGGGTAATAAAACGTTATACAATGAATTTTCATAGTGGAAAAGGATATTAGTTTCAACCTAATGTGTTTTAGGTTTAACAATTCTGGGGAGTATGGAAGTAGGGAGATTGAAAGATTCTATTGGAATAAAGAAATAAATTTTGAAAAGATCATATCAGGTACTTTGGAATATAAAAAAGTCAAAAAAAGTGAATGATTTGGATGATAATTATGAATGTGGGAATTATGGGAATTAATATGGGATTCCCAAAGGGATTTTGTGGGGAAGCAATGAATTTTTTTTCATACATGTTGAGTGGGAGACTTTATCCATTGGGGAAAGAACATCTAGAGGTCATTTTGTCTAAACTAATGGTTTAATTAACCCATATCAAATTCTTTACCCAACTCTACTACTTCCACATTGGTACCATTGAGATCTAGAAGCATGATATTAAGTCTCTACAATGTTACTTTAAGGGATATGGTGGTGAGAAGTTTGGTTTCAGACTTTAAGATAACAATTCTTGGAATATTTCCATAATTTTAAATGTTTTCTTTAATGAAGAGATCTTATTGAAGGATCATAACTATGAATTTTTAATGATATGATATTATCATCATAATATGAGGTTAACCTATATATATACCCCAAAAGTTATCCACATTATAGTGAATTAATGGATCTAACTAGTTCAAAAAGAACACATGGAATATAGATTACTAAAAGGACTATTTGGAAGAAATTTCTTCTGAATAATATGTTTACTAGATGAATAAAGAATCATATGGTAAACAAAAGAACAATACATGGCTCTTCGTGAAGGGGTTTCAACAAAAAAAATTCTAAATGTTTTCAAGAGAAATTCTCAATTTGTTAAACACGTGACAATTCAGATTGTACTCATCATGATTGTAATGGAAGGAATTTATTTATATTTGTTGGAAGTGAAAACAGGTTTTATTCATGGGGACTTAGACGAAGAAATTTTCATTGAGTAGACAGAAGGTTTTAACGGTCAGTGAAACATCAATCTTATGTGCAAGATGAAGTGGAGCCATTAAGGTTTAATTGGGGAACCAAGGATGAAAATTGGAAGTTAAATTCATTTCTAGTCAGTTATAAGTTCAAATAATGTAGTTAATATCATTTCTATTCTTTTAAGGTGTAAAATAATTGGAGCTTCATCATTATACATCTCTATATTAGTGATGTGTGATTATTTCCATCATCTTAAAATAGATGATAAATGATATTAATGATGACTTTTTTGGGTGATTTTAGATGAATCTTATTTTTCTGGCTAAACGTAATTTTTAGATATTGATTATAAAAGACTTAATTACTTGTACATTTTACTTGAGTTAGTCTAGTTACATACGGAATTTCATTGAATGATTATCTATGAGTGAATAGAAACCCATGAACACTCTACTGACACAAAATTTCCCATTAATCTTAGAATGAACAATAAATAGATTCTAAGGTTGATTACTTGAAAAAATGAATTGAAATTTTAAATGTAGATGTGTTCCATGTTTTGCACTCGACCAATAAAAATAAAGAAGAAGGGGTAGTTTGTAGGATTATAGAGAATCTTGAAAGACAATATTGGGAAGTGGTAAGGTAGAATTTATAGTATATGATGGATTTTATAAGTTTTTAAATTTTATTTGGAACTATTTAATTATTAAAAGGGTTTATAAACTCACTCTGAAGGAGATTTAGATAGTTAGAAGAGCACAATGAACTATGTGTGCACTTTTATAGGGACTTATTTGAGAGGGATATTCAATCTTCAATCGGTAGTTACAGATTCTACCATAGAATATATAAAATTTATTTATTTCAATAATAAAAGTTTTTATGTATATTAAGGGGTATCTTATAGTTCTATTAAGTAGGTAGGAAGGTCAACCCTTATCTCATGACTCAAAATGTGAAATATTATTTTTTGGTAAATAGATGATTCGTTCTAGGATAAATCATATTCAACTGAAGTAAAAAAAATTACCTAGAAGTTGCTGGAGGATACATTGATGGCTCTATGGAATAATTTTAGTGATGAAAATCTAGTAGATATAATAAAAATATCATAGTATGGGATTATTTGAGGCATTGTTATTACTTGGTTAGGTTGGTTGAATGAATGCAACGTGAAAGGAACCATACTGCTATAAATAATGTTTCATGAAAAGAATGTGGTTCATAGAAATAGATATAGGACTCAATATTTATATCTTTATAACAATTATCATGTTGGAGAATGTTAGGATTTTCCATATGAAAAACTTTTTCTATCTGTGAAATTTAATCCTACATAATGAGGTACTTCATAAGACCAATTTTTGATTATTATATGAAAATGATAGAGAGATAATTAAAAGCTCTAGATATATAGAAGCTATGTAGATCAAATGATAACTGGCCAATAATTGGTAATCATAAGGTTCCCCTTCAGTATAATTGAAGTTACAAGTGTGTAGGCACAAAGTCAATATGAAAAAAAATTCTATTAAATATTATATGAGGTTTTTCCATTTTTCAAATATTAATAGATGGAATATGTAATATTATTTATGGTGAAAATATAATGTTTTACTCATGATAATTTAAGAGGTGAGAAATGTGTTCCAGAATATAGAGTTTACATTGTCGAATCTTTGACAAAGTGAAGGGATACTGACACAAATCAAGGTACTGTAGACAAAGTAATGTATATATTGGAGGGAAGTATCGATTGATTGCATTGAATAGGCTCTAGAATATCAATTGGGTCAAATAAATTGTTATTATTATTGATCAATCATTGTAATAATCTTTTGGTTTTTTGAATAAAAGCAAATCAGTATTCAACCCTTGGATAATGGCTTACATATGGACCACATCAAAAAATTTGTTGTTCCTCTTCTCGCATTTCATTCAATCATAATCTTCCATAATTTTTTTCATTTTTAAGGTATATGTTTGATTATGATGTCTTAAATGTAGTTGTCTTCTATGTTTTGGTGAATTTATTATGTGGACTCATTTTGGTACTTTGTTTAAAAAAGTATGTTCTATTGGATAAAAACTGGGAGTCAGAAGTTAGCCTCAAGCACAACAAGTTGTATGCATCCTTATTTTTTGAAACAATCTTGAGTTATTACATGTTTTAAATAATATTTTGAATTAAATAGATATATATTTGATAAATATGGTGATTTTTTGGAACCTATGTGGTCGTATTCTTTATCATATTCCAAGTCAATAAGAAATTTTTTCTAAAAAGTTACAAATTTTTTTTTATATAAATATTGCAAAAACAATGTTTATGAAAATTATAAACATGGTTTTATCGTGAGATAATTGATGGCCTTTTATGGGATGATATATTATGCTTTATAAAATATTATTTTTAGTATTTTGATAAATTTTTATAACAATAATGGGGTGTATGGATTGGTAAAATTTTTCATATTATATAAACTATAAAATTGATATTATTGCACCTATTTATTATTAAATAAAAATACATAATTTTTTTATATTAATGTAATGTGGATAGTTATGAAGGGGGTTTTATATGATGGGTATTTAAAGTTCATATGAGTGTTTATTTTAATTATTTTATTGATTAAGTATATTTTTATTAAAATAAAAAATTATGGCAATACAATAGGTATTTAAAAAGGGTTGTCTAGTAAAAAGAACATACTCTGTGATGATTCAACTATGCCTAGTCTTTCCTTGAATTTACCAGTATTTCTATTTAGATAGTAATACTAGATTAGTAACCTACTTCAACTAGTTTGATTAAGGATTTACCTTGTAGTTTAGGATTCCACTCTAACTAGTAGCCTACATGAATATGATTAAAGGGTTCCGAGTGAGGATCCATGATTTTTATTCCATAATCCTATAGGTTTTCTTCCATGATGGATTGATTAGATCTACATTATAAAAAACATTTACATATATGATTTTATTTGTTAAAAATTTGTTATTCATTCTGAATTTTGGTAAATTGTTTATTTTTAAAAGAAATTTATAGTTGTTCTGTTATTGTATATTGTTTTTTTATAAATCTAAATTGGTACTTTATTACTTGTATCTCAGAATAGAATAACATTTTTTATTTTATAAAGTTTATTCACCAAGAAATTAGGGGAATTCTATAGGTTATATTCTCTAACACTATACATACACACATTGTGTGTATATATAATTTTTCACCTTTGATACAATTAAAGGAAAATGCTACTTTGATATAACAAGGGATCATTGGTTTTTTTCAAGAATAAAGGAATTGACTAGTAGTTAAAGATCACTTTTCACAAATAGATAGGTATAATTTTTTCATTTTTCATACTTCTAGTTATGTATGTTTGGTACCACCGTTAATCATCATCTTCATCTTCAAATTACATTTATCCCTCATTATTTATTATTATTTAGTATTATATATAATATTTGGGTGTAAATAAAATTTTATGATTATGCGTATCGGATATGGATTTATGTTTTATGGTTTATTGAGTCATTTTTCACATTATTCTATGTTTATTTTCTATATATTTTAAAAAATGGATTATTTTATATGGGTGATTACTCTAATATATAGAGTGCTCATGTCAAGTTTGTATTTGGAAGCCATTATTTATTTTTTTATTTTATCTGAGAAAATTGTCCCTAAATGACTAAATCTGTATCCTAGAACTTATTATTAGCACATAAAAATCAGGAATTCACTTTGGGAAGCATGGAATACCAACTTGAGTTTTGGGATAAGTTGTCTTTGGTTTGATTATTATGTTATTCAGTAGTTAAAATATTACATTAATTCACATGCCACTAAAATATCACCTCTTACTAAAGAATAATATATAACGCATCGTGAGTTGTCATAGAATCATTTCTTTTAACTATTCCCACATATTGAGACATGTCATACCTTGGGTCCAAAAATTATTGTAAATACCCCCATGAAATTTAAGATCCACCTACACGCCCATCACACTACTATGATAGATAAAATCTTCCTAAACTCCCTATCTTTCCTCATGAAGGTCACTCACATTATTCTATATGGTAATGAAACTTCAATTTATATATATACCTACACTAATAGTAATATAAAATAATTTTCGTTCAAAAGGGAAATATGAGTAACTATAATTTCAACCATGAAATCAACCACTTTAATGTTGTAATCCATCACACTGTAACATATGAGGACTCAAGTTACTTCAGTTTGAAATCATCTATGTAATATAATCACATGAATCTTATGTACACCACATCAATTTTTTAACCAAAAAAAATTACCCACCACCTAATTATAGAATACTATATTTAATATTATTCAATATATCAACACATTTATTTCAACCCTATATAAAATATTTTTGATTTTTGGATTTCATTACTAGAATGATCATGTAAGAAATGAAAAAGTTCAGAAATATCATATTGTGTACTCCATGATAGAAAAATTTCCCTTATTTTAATCTATAAAATTCATTTACTTCACTATATATACCATATTAGGGAAAAATATCTAATTTAGCCTGCTATGTTATACTTATCTGGAAACACATTCATTTAATTTCACTAGAAACATCATATTCCACTACATTTGTTAAAATCCCTCCATATATTCTTTAGAACTAAACTCTCAATGAAAAAATGAATTATTTTTTAAATGGATTTATAGATCATAATCTATATTAAATAGAGCTTCATTATTTCCATAAATTATAATCACTAATGAGGTGAAAATTGGGGTATTTATAAATATTTGGTATATAGGATTGTCCTTGAAGGAAATTTCTCAATATATTCTTTCTAATTAAGTATAAGGTCTACCCATAATGGTATTTCAATAATTTTCTATGGTTTCATTATAACAATTTATAAACAGTAAAACTTCCATTTGAAAGATATATAAATGGGTCTAAAAGAGGTGGTGAGAGCTATATATTTTCTTATAGGTTTGTTAAGAACCCCATATCACATTCTAGGGTTGAAATGACGAGAGATAGGGATTTTATAATGTTATTCATAAGATATTTTGGAGATGATTAATGAAATTAATGACATATTTTTTTAAAAATATATAAAAAATATTGTAAATAAATGTACCATATATGTTTTTACATCTCACCGTTTGTGAGAAACTTTTTCACAAATTGTGTAGCCTTTACTAGATTATCCAAATTTTGTATCTTGATTTCTCATATATTTTGAAACTATGACACAGACTTTTCAACCCTAATCTTTTAAAAATATTATCAATTTTTATACTCAAATAAAATATAAATGTAAATAAAAACATATAAAACAAGTCTATAATTATACAATACACACATTCTAGAATAAATTTTCATTAAATTATGAATTATAAACTTCAATTTATAAATATTAATAGTCATAAAATGCATAAATGGTAAGAAATATATGATGGAATTTATCATCAACAATAGTGAAATGGTTTCATTGAAATTAATACAATAAAATTCGAATAGCCCTTATAAATTAATAGATACTTATAAGTAGAAACAATACCCTCTATGTGAATTTTCATTTATAAATCCTACTTATTACTTTTTTATTTTAACTATTGAGGAGGATTTGTTCCAATCTGTAAAGACTCGAAAATTCCATATAATAATTTTTTAAAATTATTTGGGTTTATTATGATTCTGTGTGTAGAGAACCAAATCTTGACATACAAGGAAATTACATTAATTTTGCGGAATACTTAATATATAATAAAAATAGACACCTAAGGACTGTAATAGTTTAGTGTCTTTGGAAACTCGGATCATAAACTTCTAATCATGGTGAAACATCATCATCATCTCCCATAAAGAACTTCCACTTTCATTTTCTTACCTAATACCATTCTTTATATCCTGGGGAAAAGATAACATAAAAACGGTGAGCTCAAATTCTCATTAAGGGTAATCATGGATAAAATAAAAAACCATATACATTTGATCTTAAAAACATGAACATAAAGATTAAACATCAAAATCTTCAACAATGACATAAAACATGGTAGTACATAAGGAATATATCATAATGGAAAATAAATCATGATAAAATAGAATGGTAATAATACTTTTAAATTTGGAAAACCATTAATCACATTATATGATTTTCATAGTAGCCACGACATTTCTTCCAAGACCATCATAGTGGACAAAGTCCATTATTGAACCGGGTTTACTTGCCATTCCATCCCTGTATTACTGAACCAGATTTGATTTTCATTCCAGACATGTTAATATCATGTGATATAAATCTTTACCCAATTAATTGGAAGGATATATAGGTCCCACCCATCTCATATTTAAATCATTCTCAAGTGTTCCACAAAACAATCATAAATCATTCATCATAACCCAAAGAATAAAATGGGTTTCATAAACGTCATCCCATCTTAACATAATCTATATAAAACAAATGGATATCATTTCATCATAAGAAAAATAAATACATGTAAATAATATATTCATTATACTTCAAACACAATCATACTAAATAATGTCATCATATATGGGAAATAGTTTTGATAAAGCACTAGAAATTAATTCTTGAGGAAAATATCTGTTCTTCTTAAAAATCATTTTTTTCTCTAAATGTTATGCAATTTTAAAATTAAATGATTTTGTTGAAAAGAATCATTAAATATTTTAGAATAAGATTCATTTAAATAAGTCGTTATGAAACTGTAAAAATCTGTTCATGCCGTATAAGTTAAAAAAACACTCCCCATGTACTTTTTCCAGAAAATTAAACAGGTACCTCGTATGGTAAACAAAAGAAAGATTCCGTCTATACCTTGTGGTAAAATTCATAAAAGGGTAAAAATGAATTTAAAAATAAATATAAGAATAGTAAACATTTTTTGAAAAATTTTTGAGAAAACATAGACATGGATAACAAATATATCCCAATTAAATACTTATAAATAAACAATCCTGGATAAAAATGAGATTGGAATAATTATCCCTTACCTTATGTCCAATTTATTCCATATGTGTACGAGAATCATGTATAATGGGTTTAAACAAATTATTAACTCTTAATATAACCATAATAATATTAATGATATTATATATGTTTCAATTATGACTTTATATTACTTGTTAATTTGGCAATTTCATGTTAAAGCAACATTTTGGGCAAAATTGTTTCATTTATCGTACGTGTTTTGACTCTTAATTATTCATATGATTACTTAGATCATGATTACTTACTTCATGATTTTAAAACATTATTTATATATAATATATATTCTGAATGTAATATATATACATATATATAGATATATATAATTGATGGATAAATGGGATGAAATACACTGTTCTTGGAGATGATAGGTCGTACGTACGCAAGAACGCTGTTTTTGTTTCCATATTTTATTGAATAGAATTAAATAATTGAAACATATATGTACATAATTCCAGTATAATTATTATGTCATATATTTCATGATTATTTATTATATATACTTTATAATCCTTCTGGAATGGTTAACATAGAGAATCAATCTCATCGCGTCATAGAGACGGTAATCTGTACGTACGCATTAGTGATGATATCATTCCCATAATTTTTGAATGGAATTGGAGTGGATGATATAATATCTATGAATCAAGATGATGTTATAATAATCATATATAGTTATTATTCCCACAATTATATCCATCCATGTATGGTAGTTGTGGAAAAACAGATGACACCACGGCGTGGAGACGGTAAGCCGTACGTACGCATGGGGGGTGATTTCGTTTTTCATAGGATGGAGTGAAGGTGAAATAGAGTTGTTTAAAATTTAAAATAACATATCAGTATATGAGTTATACTGATGTTATTACTTTGTTATGAAATAACCAAAGAATAATAATTATAATAAGGAATGAATTTTTAAGAATCGGTAAAGGATATTACCTCTACTTCAATGTGCCTCTTCTAAACCTCCTCTTAGGGCACTAAAGTTGGTCTTTGAAGATGACCGGGACCTCTAGTATATTTCTAGGTAAGTTTATAAGATAAATGATTAGTGTTTTTTCAAACATTAAGTGTCAAAATTTAGTTAAAAGGAGAGGGAGGAGGTTCCCTTTTATAATAGAGGACAGGGGCACTTTTGGAAACCTCTAAAATATTAATTTTTTATAAACTCTCACCCCACCTAAAAACCTCCAAAATGGCTCATATTAGAATATGAGATGGGATAGATTTTTAATGTCATCATCCTATTAAATTTAGACCTAATGGGAATTTATTTTAAACCTTAGAAACTTGATTTATGCTTATTTAATCTATTTAATTTTATTTTTCGTAACAATATTCTAAATTTTAGATTGTTATAATTAATTACCTATGTGTTGTGATTTGTCAATAATTGGATTCATTATAAAATTTTAGACCATATAAATTTAAATTTATAATTTTTAAATAATTTTTTTATTTTTAAAAAATTTAATAATATGTTATTTTTATAAAACAACAATACTGTCGATTTTGTCACTATTCATTTATTTTAATTTCAATAAAATCCACATAGAGGATATATTCGAACCAAAATATTTAATAAATTCATAACCAGTCATATTTATTTATAAAATTCATGGATCAAATTAAATAGTTCAAATAATATTTATTTTAATATTTTTAACACCATTTTTCAGATATTTCAATCAATAAAATAATATATCCATCACTATTGTTTCATCATTAATGAAAAATATTTAATCCCTAAATATTATAAATCAATTTACATGATATATATAATTTTATTTTATTTCTGGAGACTATTTATGTTCGATGTTTTATGAAGTTTATCACTAAAATAAAATTATTACACTTATAAGATATAAGAGAGTGACATGCTGTCACTTTCTTTGGTTTTAATAATAATTACATCATTTTCATAGTCAAATATCCATGAAATAAATATATTCTGACCCTTAGGTAATATGGGTCGACTTTAATTTAATCCAATATAATTTTGGTAGGTGTTAGAGTAATTTTATAATCTTATTTTTACCCCAAATTACACGGTTTACCTTTAACATTACAAAATAAAATTTACCATTGTTACTATACATAATATCTAAAAATAAAAAGTTGTCTATTATCATAATTTGGACCTAATGATTCCAAATATGGAATCCATATTTCAAAATTCAGAAAATAGAAGTTGAATTATTAAATTTAAAATTAATCCTACTGTTGAGAAAACGGGTTTTAACAGTTAAAACATTGAAAAAGAATGGAATGTTTTTACCTATGAATTCAATGTAAATTAATTATAATGAAATACATAAAATTAAATGGTAAAAATATATTATATTTATACTTTAAAATCCATTCAATATTATAATTTAACTATATAAATTATCTTGATGAAAAAAGTTGTTTTTAATTAAAATTTAGCGTATTTTTACTATTCATCAAAATATGAAAGTTAACAGAAAAATATTAAAAAATTATCCAATGTAAATTTGTATATAATTATTAAAATGAATAACTTTATTTCGTCAAATTTAACTCATAAATGTTTCAAAAACTAGATTTAAAGTGGGTGCGCCACCAAAAGGCAGCAAAATTGTATTTTTTGAAAAATACGTATTTTACCTAAAAATTTTATTTTGTTTTCATACCATGTTCTAGAATATGTGTAAGAAGAATGATATTGTTCTAAAATTCATAATCTGGTTAATACTATTCATAATGGATAGTTCATAACAATATTATAATAATATATTGTTGTTTAGTAAAACTTGGTATTGCGTACAACACACACTACTGAGGAAGGTCTCTCTTGAGTGCAACACAAGACAAGATTATTGTTTGCGTATAATACAAGAGAATATCGTGTAGTTTATAGATCAAGATAATCTTGGTGTATCTTAAATCACAAGACATCAATAAAATTAAAAAAATACTTCTCATAAAATTTCGGGGTGTTACATTATACCCCCTATAAATGAATTTCTCCCTCGAAATTTGTTGGGGATATAAACGGGTTACTACTTGAAAGATTCATTCATAGAATCCCACATCTTAAAAATAAATAATAAAACTTAATTTTAAAAACTAATGTATGAAACGTAATAGTTACCCAAATTAACTCATCACCGGGTTTCCACGTAAGAGAACATTGGTGAAAATATGGATATGGAAGAGAAATCTAACCATCAGGTTCTATTGGAGATTGGTAGCGAACATGGCTACGAGAATTCCAACAATCACAAAGCCATAAATTTGTGATGATCTAAGGAACCATCTGATTCATCAGATATGAGGTTACAGGGACAACGTTTTTGGTTTTCAAGATCATTTCCCTAAAGTTGATGAATTTTTGCATAAGGATAAATACTTACTTGATTTCAGTGTAATATCATCGTTGGTCATTCCATGAACAATTTCGAATTCATCTCTTATTTAAAGAAATGAAGTTGAATTTGTCCTTCTTGAAATGTTAGCAGATCATGCGATAGAATGATAGGTTTTTCCATTTGTCTCAAACAAAAAGTTAGCAAAAGTTATTAAATATACATAAGTCCATCTATGTTGTGATTAACCGTATATGATTCCAAAAAATGGACTCATACTTCAAAAATCACCCCACTTAATAGAATAAAACTTATTTCTACTAACCAAGGACTTCCTTTAGGCCAGTGGTAGGCGATAAAGGCCTGTCGCACATCTGTTGTGGATTCGATTCCCGCATCCTTGTTCGACGTGATGGGTTGCCGGCCGTCCTTTAGGTTGTCATTTTTCTAAAAATATACTATTATAACATTTCATAAATAATATCAAAAAGTTCTAGACATGAACAATACTATCTTATGTCTAAATTAATTTATTCAAATCTTTAGGCTTATCCAAAATAATTTTGTCCAATCTCATAGTATAATGAAAAATATTACTAGATAGGTCATCTAACAAGCATGTGAATACCATCATTTATCCCCCATATATCATAAGATATATCTTGTTGGTCGGATTCCAATCATGTGAATACCTTAATCATGTATTTTGTTATAACATGAATTACCATAGAACCTTAGTGAAAACATAAATTCGGTAAAAATTTAATTATTTCCACATACCAAAATCCCAAAATTTCAATATATTCAAATAATGATGTCACTTATATCAATCAAGAGCTCATTAATACTGACAAACATATTATTTTCTCATTATCCATTCATTATGTGTATATATTCTTCTTTCCAAAAATATTTCAATCACTTTTTATGGTTACTGGTACCATATAGTTATTTAAAACCACAATAAACCAATACATAGATATTCCAATATTCCACAACACTATAAATGAGATTCCACAACACTATTTTTGGATCCTGATATATATACACTTAATCATTCCACCACTTCATTGTCATATTCAAAATCACCAATTGCGATTTCATGTGACTTCCCTATGTTCTTTTCCTTAAGAGTTTGTTGATGTTGATCATCATTAACCCCTGGATTAGAGAATTTGTTAGCATAATGCCCCATTACCTTTCCCTTGTAGCATTGAAGTGTTGGTGGTGCGTTCTCTATAGTCTTTTCTCTATTCAAATCATTAGCTACCTGTTTCTAATTACATTGATACTCAGCTGCTCGATGACATTCTTTTCCACAATTAAAAAACATTTTCTAGTCCCTTTAATACAATCTCCACCATGCTTCTTTCCCCACTGTGAGCATAATGAAACATTCGTCTTCTTTTCACCATTGTTTTAAGATTTTTCCTTGAACTCCATAATTCGTTTCTTGTCAAAACCATGAGATGGATATGTAAAACTAATTTCCAGTTCTACCATGATAGTAAAACGCGAAATTTCATCATAGTTACTGAAATCTCTTATAGCTAATGCCCTTCGAAGACTTGGTTTTAAGCCACTGAAGAATCGATCAATGTTGCCTTCATGTTGGATGGCAATGCCAGATGCATACCTTATAGGTCTAGTGAAATTCACCTCATATATACCAATAGATTCATCATCCTTTTCCTTAATCTCAATGAACTCATTTTCTATATTTGTTCAAAGAATACGGGGGAAGTACTTATTGAAAAACAAGTTCTTGAACTCGTCCCATTCCATGGATTCAATTTCAGCTTGGGGCCATGTATTCTTAGTTAGAGTCGACCAATGTTCTGCTTCACCTTCTAAACGGTAAACATCCAAAATGAATTTTTCATGTTCTGAATAGCGAAGTATGGAAAATATCCTTTCAATTTTACCAATCCATTGTTTAACAACAAGTGGATTAGAAGACCCACTGAAAGAAGGTGGTTGTTGCCTCATAAAGGACTCAATAGAATATTGTTCCTTTCTCTTCTCATTTGGAAGTCCAGAATGATTCATAGCTTCTGTAAGTATAGAAATAAGATTTTTCACTACATTTCCCATAACATTTGGTTACTCAGAAAGACAATCATTTCATTTCCCAGTGCATTGATCATTAACACAGTTCGTTCGGGTTCCATCCATTATCTAAACACCAAAATGAATAGTGTGAGAGGCAAAAATCATAAAACATAATCAAGGGAAGTATATTCAATTTCTAACATCATAGGTTTAATCCTAGGTTATTCATGATCGTTATCATAATTCTATGAATATAAAATATACTTATACTTAAACTTAGTTACATCCCTAGAAATACCTCAGAAATATCTATAGGGATTTCACTAAAGTTTTCGCATCCTAGTTTCCAAAGGTTGAATAAACCATTCCTCTAATACCAACTGTTGATACCCGAAGCTTGAAACACATGGAAATTACATTAATTTTATGTAATACTTAATATATAAAAAAAAAATAGACACCCAAGGACTGTAACAGTTTAGTGTCTTTGGAGACTTGGAACATAATCTTCTAATCATCGTGAAATATCTTCACCATCTACCACAAAAATCTTCCACTTGTGTTTTCATACCTAAACCATTATTTATATACTAGGGAAAATAAAACATAAAAAGGGTGATCTTAAATGCTCAATAAGAGTAATCATGGAGATAATAAAACAAACTATATACATGTTAACTTAAAAACACGAACATAATGTTTAAACATAAAAATCTTGAGCAATGACATAAAATATGGCAGTACGTAAGGCATAGATCATAATGGAACATCAACAATGAGAAAATAGCATGGGAATAAAACATATAATTGTGGAAAACCATTAATCATAACATATGATTTCCATAGTATCCAAGGCATTGCTGCTAAGACCATCATAGTGGATAATGTCCATTACTGAACTGGGTTTACTTGTAATTCCATCCCTGTATTACTGAACTGGATTTACTTGCCATTATAGACATGTTTATCTCCTGAGATGTAAATAATTACCCAATGCATTTGAGGGAGATATAGGTCCCACTCATCTCATATTGAAATAATTCTTACGTGTTCCACAAAACAATCCTAAATCATTCATCATAACCCAAAGAATAAAATGGGTTTCATAAATGTCATCCCATCTTAACATAATACATATAAAACAAATAGATATAATTTCATCACAAGAAAAACCAAACCATGTAAATAATAGAGAATTTATACTTGAAACATAATCATACTAAATAATTTCATCTTCGATAGGAAATAGTATTGATAAAACACTTGAAATGAATTCTTGAGGAAAATATCTTCTCTTCTTGAAAATCATTTTTTTATCCAAATGTCGTGCAATTTTAGAAGAAAATAATTTTTTTGAAAATAAGCATGATATCTTTTAGAACAATATTCATGTAAATAAGCTATTATGAAACCATAAAAATCTGTTCATGTCGTATAAGTTATGAAAAACGTTATCCTCGTACTTTTACTGAAAAATTAAAAAAGTTCATCGTATGATAAACAAAAGAAATATTCCTTCCATACCTTGTGGTAAGAATCATAAAAAGGTAAAAATGACTTTAAACATACATGTAATAATAGTAAAAATTTTACGAAAACATTTAGATAAAACATATACATGGATTATAAACATAACCACAGTAAATACTTACGAATAACTAATCCTGGATAAAAACGATATTGGAATAATTATCCCCTCCCTTTTTCCAATTTCTTTTGTATGTGTGTGAGACTACTGTATAGTGAGTTTAAAAATATTATTAACTTGTATCATAACCATATTAATATTTATGATATCATATATGATTCACATATGACTTTATATTACTTTTTAATTTGTCAGTTCCATGTTAAAGCAACATTCTTGGTAAAATCGTTTCATTTATCCTATGTGTTTTGACTTTTAATTATTCATATGATCAATTAGATAATGATTACTTAATTTCATAAATTAAAAAATAATTTATATATAATATTTATTCATAATGTAAAATATATATATATACGATGGATAAATGGGATGAAATACACCTTTCATGGAGACGACAGGGCATACGAACGCAGGAACGTTATTTTCATTTCCTTATTGAATTGAATGGAATTAAGTAAATGAAACATATATGTACATAAATACACTGTCATTATTATGTCATATATTTAATTATTATTTATTATATACACATTATAATCATTCTGGAATGGTTAACATGGAGAATGAATCTCATCGTGTCGTGGAGACGGTAATCTGTATGAACGCACGAGCGATGATATCGTTCCCATAATTTTTGAATGAATTGGAGTGGATGATAAAATATATAAGAATAATTATAATATTAAAATAATCTTATATAATTATTATTCCCACAATTATATCTATCCAAGTATGGTGGTGGTGGAAAAATAGATTACACCACAACGTGGAGACGGTAAGTCGTACGTACGCACGGGCGGTGATTTCATTTTTCGTAGGATGGATAGAAGGTAAAATAGGGATTTTCATATTTATAATAACATATATGTATATTATTGATACTGATTTTATTAATTTATTATGAAAAAACAAAATAAGGGGAAGTAGAAAAAGGAATGAATTTGAAAGAATCGGTAAAGGATATTACCTCTTCTTCGACGCGCCTCTTCTAAACCTCATATTAGGGAACTAAAGTTGGTGTTTTAAGAATACGAGGACCTCTAGTATGTTTCTAGGGTAGTTTATGATAGAACTTGATAGGATTTGTCCGATCTTTAAGGCTCATAATGTTGTGAAGAGGAGAGGGAGGAGGTTCAATTTTATAATAGAGGAGAGTGGCACTTTTGGAAACCTCTAAAAAATTAATTTATAATAAACTCATAACCCACCTAAAAACCTCCAAAATGACTCATATTGGAATATGAGATGATATAGAGTTGTAATATCATCATAAAATAAAATTTAGACATGTTTGGAATTTATTTTAATCCTTATCAACTTGATTTATCCTTATTTAATCTATTTAATTTTATATGTGGTAATAATATTCTAAAATTTAAATTGTTATAAATAATTCATTATGTGTTGTGAATTTTCCATAATTGGATACTTTATGACATTTTATACCATATAAATTTCAATTTATAATTTTTAAATAATTTTGTGATTTTAAAAACAATTTAATAATATGTTATTTTTATAAAATAACAATTGTGTCAATTTTGCACTATTCATTTATTTGAATTTAAATAAAAGCAAAAAAGAGAATATATTCGAACCAAAGTATTTAATATATTAATAATGTGTCATATTTATCTAGAAAATTCGTGGATCACATTAAATATTTTATATAATATTTATTTTAATATTTTTAATACCATTTATTAGATATTTGAATCATTAAAATAATTTATACATCACTATTGTGTAATCATTAATGATAATTAGTTAATCCCTAAAGATTCTAAATAAATTTAAATAAAATAGATAATTTTATTAGCTTTCTAGAGACTATTTATTTTCGATGTTTTCTGAATTTTATTACTAAATTAAAATTATTACACTTATAATATATAAGAGAGAGACATGTGGTCACTTTCATTGGGTTTAACAGTAATGACATCATTTTCATCATCAAAAGTCAATGAAATGAATCTATTATGACAATTAGGTGATATGGGTTGACTTTTATTCATCCAATAGAATTTGTTCCGGTGTTACGGTAATTTTATAATCTTATTTTTACCCTTAATTACCTGATTTACCTTTAACTGTATTAAACAAAAATTTACCATAGTTACTATTCATAATGTCTAAAAATTAAAAGTTTTCTATTAACATAATTCAGACCTACTAATTCCAAAAATGGAATAGATTTTTCCAAATTCAAAACATTGAATTTTCAGTATTTAATTTAAAATTAATCCTGTTGTTGAGAAAACGGGTTTCAAAAGTTAAAACACTGTAAAATATTGAAATTTTATTACCTATGAATTCAATGTCAGATTAATGATAATGAAATCCATAATATTAAATGGTAAAAATATATTCTATTTATAATTTAAAACCATTCAATATTATAATTTTACCATATAAATTATCTTGATGAAAAAAAATTAATTAAAATTTAGTGTATTTTTACTATTAATCAAAATATGAAAGTTAACAGAAAAATATTTAAAAGTTATCTAAAGTAAATTTTTAAATAATTATTAAAAATAATAATTTTACTGTGTCAAATTTAACTCATAAATTTATTAAAAACTATATTTTATGTGGGTTCTCTATCAAAAGGCGGCAAAACTGCATTTTTTTTAAAAAATACTTATTTTACCCGAAACTTTTATTTTGTTCTCAAACCATATTCTAGAATATGGGTATGATGAATGATATTGTTATAAAATTCATAATGTGGTTATTACTGTTCATAAGGTCTAGTTCATGACAATATTATAATAATATATTTTTGTTTAGTGAAACTCGGTATTGCGTACAACACACGCTATTGAGGAAGGTCGCTCATGCATGCAACACATGCCAAGAATAGTGTTTGCGTTTAATACAAGATAATACAGTGTTCTGTATAGAACAAGATAATCTTATTATAGCATAAAACACAAGAAATCAATAAAATTAAAAAGAACACTTCTCATAAAATTTCGGGGATTTACACTATGAAATTTGACAATGCTTGATTCTGAGGCTCGGTATGCCTAGAATGGAATTTTAAATTTTTTTAAGGTACGTTCAGTAGATGTGTGGGATGAATTTTATAAATTTTGAACTGATGCTCATAATTGAAATCTAAGGGCACCGTTGAACTCACAACACTATGATTTTCATAAGGGAGACTTAACATCAACCATAGTAGTTCTGGAAGAAAAGATAGTTTTTTAGGTTTTTTAAAAAAATAATAAAATAATATATGTGTCATTTTATTTATGCTACCTCTTTTTGAGTGATGGTGGCGGGGAACATAGAAGTGGTCGGGATTTTAATGAATGAAATTATATGTCGGTTACACATCAATTGTTTAACCACACCTCATTTAATTAATGAGACTCATTAATTACAACAATTAATGTACCCTTAATTTAATGGTGGGTTAATCTCTTAACTCACCCATTAGTTGTTAAAAATGTGGAAAATGATGGAGGGTGGAGGCATTGTGGGAGAACTCCAATTAAGCACCGATGATAAACCCTCCGATGAAGAATGAATTACTGATGATGACTGTCAATGGATCGATCCGGAATCGACGAATGCCAAAGGCTTCCACAAAGATAGATTCTCTATACGCAACCACTACATCACCTCTAAAACCGAGGTAGGGTTTTTTTAAAAATTCAAGATATTCTATTGATTCATCTCCTCATTCTTGAATTTTCTAGTGGTTGTTGCAGGATCTTGAACGGGTTTAATTTATCTATGTAATGAATCTATATAATACCCGCTTGATATGATGATAACGCAGAGGGGACAGACCAAACGAAAAAGGATCGGACCCTCCGCCACTTTGGTATTTGTCACATTCTTCGTGGGAGAAGTTTGAACTCGATAACAATTTGAATTCAGGATCCACACAATGACGACAGTAAACTGAAAGACCTGTAGGCGTGTTCGGGATGGAAAAAATACCATCAGATCACACTCGGTGGCTGGAGGAAGATCCACCGGCATGGCACTAGCGACAGGTGGCAATGGGCGATGGTGGTGGCCGACATCGGCCGGCCATAGTGGAAGTGGGAGGTGCTTTGTCGTGCACCAAAGAGGGGAGCTGTGGCATCATGCCGCGATGGAATCTGGGTGGATGACTCTCGGACGACTACATTGGAAGAAGGGACAATGCCATAATGCACTACAGATAGGTGGTCGCGGCTATGAGGCTGCGGCGGAGGAAAAGGGACCCGTGCCCCGTGGGCCCTGCTGACATCGAAGGCGGCGCCATGTGGAATCATCGGTTATAGAAAAGCTGAACAGAATTAAGCCATTCGGAAAGGTGGAGAGACCCCCTCCATGTGGGTCGCTCAGATTCCGGACTGTGCCATCCATCAAGCTAGATCACCCGGCTATAGGATCTGCGAACCATCGGGCCGGACCCCCCGGAGGGCCGTGCCTAGCCGATGTAGGCCGCACCCAGCCGAGGTGGGCAGGGAAGGTCCTGGGCCCATCCCACTCAGTCTGGCTCAGCCAATTTGTTTCGTTCTAGGTTGGGTTAACCTGAAATTGGTCGGGTCTGCCTAGGATGGGTGGGTCGGGTCGGTCTGAGTGGCTCGGACAAGACCTGGACCCATTTCAGTCTAGATATACTTAAAAGGTCATATCTCGTAAATGACACGTATGTTTGATGAACCGCCCGTAGCACTGGAATCCTTGGAATGAGAATATCCTCCTGATATACACCAATTGAGTAATGAAGAAATTTAGGGTATAGCCGGGTTAGATCGAACCTGAATCCATCCAAGAACTATGCACTAAAATACCAATCACTCAAAGATCAAGAATCTGATTTTCCCACGGTCTATTGCATTGGGACCCTTATGATGTGGCGGTCCTTTGGGTTACTCCTTATTGAAATGTCGTGGTAGTTGGGGTACAACTAATATTTTGAGGTGCAGGTACAATGGAACTCAAATGCATCAGTTGTGGAGAATCATGTAGTTGGTTGTCATTTTTTTTGGGACCTTGTGTGGATTAGCATTCTAGCGATGCTTTGTGGGTCTACATTCTCGGAACCCTATGTGGATTTTTATTCTAGAGACCCTGGGTTGATTAGAAATCTAGCAACCCTATGGGGATCATCATTCTAGCAACCCTCTATGGATCAAAATTCTAGAGACCTAGTGTTGATCAACATTCTAGTGACCATGTGTGGATCTGCATTCTAGAGACCCTGTGTGGATCTTCATTCTAGGGACTTGGTTTGGATCAGCATTCTAGCAACCCTGTGTGGATCAGCATCATAGTGAATTTGTGTGGATCAACATTCTGGTGGCCCAGTGTAGATCATCAGTACGCGGCCCGATGAAGACCATCCTTAGAGGGGCCCATCATGGAACCACAACATTCCACCCTATGTAGATCGACAATGGAACAACTCCTTCACGGTTCAGTTTTTGTAATTTCCAAAAGGAATAAAATGATATAGCTTAAGACCAATCATCTTTATTCTTGATCTTTGAGTTGTATACCTAGTTTGAGCAGAGTCTTTTTCTTTTTTCTTTGTGATTGAGATCATGCTTTGTGGTTTTCCATTGATGAATTTTGAGAGACCTTTGGGGGTCTTAGGGTCCCTACCGTGTATTTTTATACTCACCCCTACATGGACTTCGCCCAAACCTTGTAGTTTCTTGTGCAGACAATGAGCATCTTGGATAAGACTACAAGACACATGACCAGGAAGTACCTAGAGGTGGTTGGTTGACAAGGAGTGATGTAAAGATTATATGTACCTTCACTTCAGGTTGGATCCTTGGTGGACGATCTCAAGAGATGTTTTGAAATTTCAATTGTAGTAGCATCTTTTCAGTAGGACTTGTATTCCGACCCTTTTTACTTTTAGTACACAAATTTACTATTGTAGATTTAAATTGTGGTTGCATCTTGTTGTGTTCATGGACTATATATTTTTATAGGTTTAAAATGAAATTCCTTCCCCTTTTAGGGATACACATTTCTGGTACTATTTTCCAACCCCTGGCCTATGGAAGGAGGGATCGGGGTAGTCACGGAACGGGCACTAGGGGATAGGTCGTGACAAAGTGGTATCATAAGAGTCAATTCTACCGAAGAACTAGGACATTGATCTTTCCAATGGAGCAATAGGGTTATGTGATTTGAATGTGGTTTTTAGTTTGAGGAGTCCAATGTTGGTGTGGTGGCTGATGTATCCACACACTAGGACCCTGAATTATGACTTTTGACTTGGTGCAAGAAAACACTATTTGCGTGTTTTTTGGGAATCTTTTACTTTTGATCTATTTTGATTCATCACACTAGCTATAACTTATTGACCATGGCACACATTTCTCTTTTTAAGATTCCACCAAATAGACATCCATTCGGGATTCCAAAGAGATTTCCTGATGACGGCCCACTGAGGGATGAGGCTTCGGTGCAGGGCCCTCTTACAGTGATATCACCTTCAGGTGGTGTACCAGCAGAACCACCACCCATTGGGAAGTTATTTCCACCAGCCCCAACAGCGGGTGGTGCAAGTGGACTGAGCGCATTCCACGATTTCCAATGGTAGAGGCCTCTAATGTTTTGAGGCGAGACCAATCTACAGGCAGCTGAGGGCTTGCTGGAGGCTATGGCTAGAGTTTTCCACCTAGTTGGGACACCATTAGAGTAGATGGTAATCCAAGTTGCTTTCCTCTTCCAGGGCACAGTAGGGAGATGGTGAATCCGGACACTCCAGATACATGATGAGGTGACCCTCACCTGGATATACTTTGAGAGACTCTTTATGGCGGAGTTCATTCCAGTGACACTATGCTCTACGCGTATTCATGGGCTCTTGCACTTGCAGTAGGGCAGCCTGACAGTAGCCTAGTACTCGGCAAGATACATTGACCTCTCATGCTACTCTACTGATATGGTATGAGTCCCTTTCTTTAGGGCCCTAACCTTTGATAAGGGAATTCAGTGGGAGATCAGAGTGTCGATGATATCACTCAATATCCCAATACATGTTAGAGTGCTCGAGAAAGAATTATTGGTGGAGTGCTTCTTAGCTAAGCAGGCACCGATGGTGTGAGCCACCAACGAACATCAGGTAGCTGAGACAACTATATTCAGTAGTAGGCAGATGAAACATAGGTCCAAGAGGGTCAAACCTTCTGGAGGACGACCCAAGGATGTGGGATCAGAGGTTCAGAGATCACGAGGTAGAGCATGCTAGCAGAGGAGCAGACAACACTTCATGTGCGGCGGTAAGGGCCACGTGGCTCGCGACTACCTGACCATCCGTACTAATGATCTTTAGACAGTCAAGGGACCTCCGAAGAAGAGGTAGAGATTCGAGCGAGGAGGTCTAGAGGGAAACTGAAATGGATGAGGAGTGGGTCGTGCAGCCAGTGGTGGGAAGGATTTGGGGTTCTACAGCCACTACCTCTAGGTGGTCCACCCCGACCATAGGGAGTAGGCAGATAGGGATGATCATAGCTTCAGGCAGCTGAGGACTATGATCATGGTGCTCCAAAGATGATTCTAGGTATGATATGTGTCTATTCCACCATATCTGTAATACTTATAGACAAAGGTGTAAGTCACCCTTTCATTTCCATAGATCTGGTTTGGATCTCAGAGATTCTTGTTGAGTCATTGGCTCTAACCTTAAATTTGGTGACTCATACGGTAGAGGATTTGATGATTACACACTAGTGTTTGAATTGTGAGATTACTCTAGGAGGAGAGAGATTTGGTTGAGATATTCTAGTAGCAGCGTTGAGGCCTTATGATTTCATATTGGGTGTGGAATAGTTATCCATGGTCCATGCTCAGATTGACTGTTTTAGGTGCAATTTGTTGTGCGTCTGCGAGGATGGGATCAGGTTTTCCTTCACCGGAGAGAAGGGAACATTTCCGGTATGGGGATGGACTTTCTCGGAGTTGGGTGCATCTAATAACTCATTAGTTGTCTAGCCTTACCCTTGGAGTAGTTGACCTGTGGATTTTGAGTTATCCTATAGTGGTGGACCAATGTGCTGATGTATTTCCTAATGATGTTTTGGGACTAGCCCCTTGCAGAGCTGTATACTTCTAAATCGACATGTACCTTGTAAAATATCTACACCAATATAACCGATGTCTTCAAGGAAGCTTCGTGAGTTGCGACTGCTATTGGAGGACTTGTAGATGAGGGGGTTCATAAGGCGCAGTGTTTCTCCATGAGCAGCCATGATTTTGTTCTCCAAGAAGGAAGATGGGATTCTAAGACTCTATGTGGACAATCAGTACCTGATCTTGGTGAATGTGAAGAACAAGTATCGACTCCCACGGATTGATGATCTCTACAAACAACTGAAGGGAGCCTGATGGTTTTTTAAGATAGACATCATATCAGGCTGTCATCAACATAAGTTATGGGATGAGGATGTACCAAAGACCACCTTCAGATGCTGGTATGGACATTATAGGTTATTGGTTATTCTCTCCACCATGAGAAATGTTCCGACAGTATTTATGGGGATCATGAACAGGATCTTTCAGCCTTACCTCGATCTCTTTGTGGTATTCTTCATTATCGAATTCTTTATATAATTGGTGTCGAAGGAGAAGCACGTCGTGCACCGGTAGATAGTTATGGATACAATCTGAGAGCACTAGATTTAAGTAAAACTCTCGAAGTGCTAGTTTTGGATATGGGAAGTCCACTTCCTGGGACATGTTATCTCATTGGTTGGAGTTTCAGTGGATCTGGTGAAGATAGTGCATGCTTAGAAGCCACCCAGGAGAGTGACTGATGTGTGGAGTTTCTTGGGATTGGCTGGGTAATACCAGAGATTTATACCCAACTTTCCAGAGTTGTGGAACCCTTTTCAGCTTTGACAAAGAAGGGGAAACCCTTCATGCGGATGGAGAGATGCTAGTGGAGTTTTAAGGAGCTAAGGCAAATACTGACGAGTGCCCCCATCATGATTCTACCAAAAGAGGTTTTTGGGTTTGTAGCTTACTATAACACATCAGGGACCCTATTGGGTTATCTCCTGATATAGCAATAAGCGGTGATTTCCTATGGCTCACAGTATATGATACATCACAAGCAGAACTATGCTACCCAGGACCTTGACTTAGTAGCAATGGTCTTTGCACAGAAGATGTGGAGGAACAACGTGATGGATGAACATTTTATAGTCTTCTCTGATCACAAGAGCCTCATGTATATCTTCTCACAGAAGGAAGTGGACCTATGATAGCAAGGATGGCTAGTGTTCTTCCAAGACTCTGACTTTGAGATAGTCTACACACCTAGGTTTGGGAACGTAGTAGCAGACGCACTTAGCAGGAGGTCTGGTCTAGAGTTGTTGAGTGAGGTGACAGAGAAGCTAGATACGTTCCAGTTGTCCTTCATAGATAGTGATGTAGAAGCTTACCTCCAGTCAATGACAATTACTCCCCCTCTCCTAAAGCGAGTTAGGGAGGCAAAACTTGGGGACATAGACTGGAAGGCCTGACATGCGAAGAAATCTTTAGGACAGGATCCTGATGGATTTTATAAAGGTAGGAGCACATAATCATCTTCAGAGGACGCACCATGGTGCCAGTGATGCTATGAGAGTAGGTGTTAAAGGAGTTCCATACATCCTATTTGGTGTTACATCCTGGCATGGAAAAGATGTACCAGGGCCGAAAGCGTCAGTACTGGTGCCTAGGGATGCAGAAAGCAGTTGCAGAGTTTGTATTGTGATGCCTCAGTTGTCAGCAAGTGAAGGCTGAGCATCAGGTTCTAGCAGACTTAAGACATCCACTTGAGGTACTAGAGTTGAAGTGGTGTGGTATCTTTATAGGCTTCGTTATAGGGCTACCACGTACGTCCAGGGGCTGTGATTCCTTCTAGGTGATCATTGACTGAATCACCAAGTCGGTCCGCTTCCTACCCATCCTAGAGCAGGGATCATTAGAGATCATGAGAAAAATCCACGTACAAGATTTTTATGGCTTCATGGGGTGCTATCAATGATCCTCTTAGATAATGATTCTCATTTTACGTCCATATTGTGGAAGGGAATACAATAGGTGGTCAGGACTCACTTTCGTTTCAGCACCACCTTCCATCATTGGACAGATGGTCAGAGGGAACAAAACTAGACAGACACTCGAGGACATTCTTCATGCTTGTGTCCATGATTTTTTTCATAGTTGGGAGGGTCACCTTCCACTGGTGGAGTTCACATACAACAGCAACTAGCACTCCACCATCGGGATGACACTATTTTAGGCCTTCTACGGGTGATCTTGAAGATCACCTATATGCTGGACAGACCCATGGAAGTCAGTAATTATGGTTATAGAGTTGGTACATGATACCACGAAGAAGGTAAACATCATATAGGAGAGGTTGAAGACTGCACAGAGCAGGAAAAACTCTTATGCTAATAGGAGATTGAGGCCCATGGAGTTTGAGGACGAAGACTATGTCTTCATATGGGTGTCACCCTATCGAGGATTACATAGGTTTTTCTAGGGTGGAAATCTATCTTTGAGGTTCATTGGACCATTCTAGATCCATAATAGAGTAGGAAAGGTGGCGTATTGTCTATAACTTACCCCACTAATGCATAGGGTGCATAATGTTTTCCATGTGTCGTAGCTGAGGAGGTACATGCATGATCGATCACATTTTATCGACTGGGGTGAGCTGCACATCGACGATGGGGAGACGTTTGAGGACTTCCTAATAGAGATAGAGGACCAACAAGAGTGGGTCATTCATGGGTAGTCAATTCCTATGGTGCGAGTTTATTGTCAGCACGGGAATCTCTAGGAGAGCACATGGGAGAGGGAGGTTCATATACTTGATCAGTACCCCAAGTTGTTCCCCTAGTTTTTTTTCTAGATTTTAGGGATGAAAATCCATAAGGTGGGGAGAATGTAAAAACCCGAATATTCCATATTATTTTTTTAAAATTATTTGAGATTATTACGAGTTAGTGAAAATTTATGGTGCTTGTTTCTGAGGCTCGGTGTGCCCAAAATGGAATTTTTAACTTTTTTAATGTAAATTCAGTAAATGTGCAGGTAGCGTTTTCTAACTTCTGAACCGTTTCTCAGAATTGAAAATTGAGGAAATTGTTGAACTCGCTGCACCAAGATTCACATAAGAGAGGCTTAACTTCAATTGTAGTAGGTCGGGAGAAATCTTTATTTTTTCGAACTTTTTGAATGAAAAACAAAATAACATATGTGTTTTTTTTTGCTCACTCTTCTTGGGTGATAGCGGTGGGGACCTTGGAGGTGGTCAAACATTTAATGAGAGAAATTAAATACTGTTTACAACACCTCGTTTAATTAATGTGAATCATTAATTACACCAATTAATGTACCCTTAATTATATGGGGGATTAATCTCTTAACTTTCTATTTAGTTTTTAAAAATGTGGTGAAAGAGAGAGTATGGAGGGATTATGGGAGAACTCTGATGAAGTGACAATGATAAACACTCTGAAGAAGAAAAATGTTATGAATATGCCCATCGAGTGATCAATCTGGAATCGAAGAATGCCAGCCACATCAATGAACATAGATTCTCTCTCCAAAACTGCTATATCACCTCCAAAACTGAGGTATGTATTGTTCTTAAATTCAAGAAATTCTCACGATTTTTTCCACGATCTTGAATTTGAAAGTTGTTATTATGGGAGCTTGAACAGGTTTAACTCATCTATGTGAAATATCTATTTAATACCCACTTGATATGATGCAAACATGGAGGGTGTGGTCCAAATGAACAAGGCCCAGACCCTTAGCTGCTTGGGTATATGTCACGTTCTTCATGGGAGGAGTTTGAACTCAATGGAAATTTGAATCCGGAAGCCATGTAGTGACGATAGTAACACAGGGGGCCTGTAGGCACGTTCCAAAGGGAAAAAGGACCACTGAAGACCACCTGGTGGCCAAAAAAAGATCCACAAGAGTCGCACCAGCGATCGGTGATGGTGGTCAATGGCGGCAGCTGGCATCGGCAGACCATTGTGGAAGAGGGCAGTGCGCTATCGCGCACCATGGAGGGGACCCACGACGACAGCTGGGCGGATGAATCTTGGTCGTCCACATTGGCGGAAGGCGACACTTCATGGCTCACCATGGTGAAGTGGCTGCAGCTTTGAAGCCACGGTGGAGGTGAAGGGACATGCGCCCCACGGGTCTTGCTGATAGCTGAGGCGGTGCCACGGGGTGTCGGTGGTTACACAAAACCCAAACATCTTTAATCCATTTGGGAAGGGGGTGAGCCCCTCCGTGCAGGTCACTCGGCTAGCGGACCGCACCAGCCATCAGGCTAGAACACCCAGCAGGTTGCGCCCAGCCAAGGCAGGCTTGGCCAGTCCTTAACCTAGTGGGTTGAGCAAGCTTCCCAACAGGCCAAGCCCACCGTGACCTATCCCACTCATTCTGGACCAGTTAGTTCGGGCCTGGTCAGGTCGGCCTAGGACAGGCGGGTCTAGTCATCCTAGTATGGTGGGGTCGGTTCGGTCCAGCTGGGTCGGACAGGACCCAAACACATTTTAGCCCAGATACGCTTAAAAGGTTATATCACGCAAATAGGATGCTTATTTGACAAAACATATATTGTGTTGGAATCCTTGGAGAGAGATGGCCCTTTTGGGAAAATGAAACTGTGTTTTGGGTATTGTTGGAGTATGGCCAGTCTGGATTGAACGCAAATCAAACCAGGGCCTCAACAATAAAATTCCTATAACTCATATATCAGGCATCCGATTGATGCATCATCTCTTGATTTGGGACCCTTACGACATGGAAGTATTTTGGGTTACTTCTTTTTGGAATGTCATGGATGTTGGCGTAAGACCGATATCGTTAGTGGGTACTACGGAACTCAAAACAAATTGGGTGTAGAGAATCCTATGGTTGGATTTCATTTTTCTAGCACCCCTATATTGATCAACATTCTAGCGACCCTATGTGGATCTGAATTCTCGAGACCCTGTGTGGATATTCGTTATAGTGACCCTGTGCGTATCAGTATTCTAGGGACCCTATGTGGATCAACATTCTAGCAACCATGTGTAGATCATTATTCTAGTTAACCTTTGTGGATCATCATTCTAGTGATCTTGTGTGGATCAGTATTTTAGAAAACCTGTGTGGATCTTCATTCTAGAAACCCAATGTGGATCTTAATTCTATCACCCCTGTGTGGATCAGTATTCTAGCGAACATGTGTGGATCAACATCATTGTGACCCTGTGTGGATCTGCATTCTAGCTTCCCTATGTGGATCAGCAATACACGACCAGACGAGGACCAACTGTAGAGTGACCCGTCATGCATCAATGACATACAACCCCATGTGGATTGAAAATGTAACAACTTCTTAATGGACTAGTTTTGGAAACATCCTAATTGAATAAAATGATATATCATAATACTTATCATCTTTATTCCTGAACATTGAGTTGTATACCTCATTTGAGATGAGTCTTTTGCTTTGTGCTTTGTGATTGAGATCATTCATTGTGGTTTTCCTTTGTGGATATGAGAGGCCTTCGGGGGTCTCATGGTCCCTACTGGGTATTTTTATACTCACCCCATCATGGGATTCACCCACCCCTTGTTTTGTATTGTGAAGATGACGAGAAACTTGGTCGAGACTATAGGAGCCAATGACCAGGTGGTACACAGAGGTGACTGGTTGATGTGGATGGTTGTGGATACATGCTATAACTAACATTTAGGTAGGATCCTTGGTGGATGATATTATGACCTATTTTATATTTTTTGTTTTAGTTGCATCTTTTCAGTTGTCCTTGTATTCCAGACCCTTTAAGTTTCAGTACACACTTTTAGTACTGCAGTTTTACTTCATGGTTGCATCTGGTTGTGTTCATGGACTATGTGTCTGTACAGTTTTAAAAGTTAGTGCCTTCCCATTTTAGGAATATTTGTTTCCAGTTCTAGTCACCAACCGATGGCCTGTGGAATGCGGGCCTGGGGTAGTCACAACATTGGTCCCATGGGATGGGTCAAGACACAATCATGATTAATATGCATGAATACATTTTAGATTTCATATCCTATAAAAATTTATCAAAATAGAACACTTGAATTATTCATGGAAAGTAGTATTTTAATCATGTGTAAAATCAGTATCATCAATATTAAATATAAAAAATCCCTATTTATTGTGATCCAAACTAATCCTAACAAATATTAGAGAATGTTTTGATACATGATTTGATTTATTCTCTATAAACACTAATAGAACTGAATCACATCATATTTTAGGTACCATTCCAATTAATTGGTCATAAAATTAACTAAATACAAATTTTCTCCCAAAAAAATTTCAATTAATATATTATTTATAATTAGATATTAAAATAAATTACACATAAGTTTTTTTATCAATAGGATTACAGAAATAAAATTCTATTATTTCTTTAGGATATCCTATAAATAAATATTTTTCTAATTTAATATATATTTAACTGAAAAATTTCAATTCATCTATGATTCATATCCCCGAATCTTCATAAAATACATTTTGGGACATTTCACATTCAATATCTAATATATTACCTTTATTATTATTCTAAATAAACCCTGATCCATATAAAAATAGAGATATCTATTTAATATCGTGAAAATGATTTAATAATACCATAATAACTCATTACTGACCAAATCATGTCTAATAAGATATGATACCTCTTTCTTAAATAACATTTCATTTCTATGTTCTTGGTGGAGTGAGTTTTCATGAAATCCAACAATCTCTCAAATGATCTATGAACAAATTTGGTAAAAATTGAGGCATCATTGTGTCTCTCTCTAACATCAATTATGAATTTGTAATAATGAAACTACAAAACACTAAAAATATTTAATGTACTATTGTTAGTGAAGGACCCAATGTTGAACCATAGAGACAAGTTTTAATAAATAATTCAATTCAATATTGAAAAAAAAACAAACTATAAATAAAAATAAATATAGAATTTGAATTTTTAAAAGAGAAAATAAATATGATAAAGTTCCTTATATTTGTAATTATATGTTTATTATGTAACGAGTAATAAATTTATGATTAAAAAATCATACAGTTGTCATAATCAGGTCTATGTGAATCCATTAGTCTGAGTAAACACTATATAATAACCATGATCCCATTTTCTCATGGTCTGGTACTTCTGATCCATCAAAAATCGGGTAACCCAAAAACATTATTAAACATAGTGTGAAAACGTTCCCAATATATATGGAGATATCTACACACTAGTTCATGTATTAGAAAGGAACTCCCACACTCAACATACAATTGTCATGCATTAAAAATAATAAATACATTTAGAGAGGAAATATGATGCAAGAAACCAACATGAATTTACAATAAAATTTTAAATTAATTAATTAATTAAATTAACCTTTATTGAAGTACCCTTATCATAAATATTTCACTCTCAAGATAGATATGAGAGGGAAAAGAAACAATATCCTAAATGAACAAATAACAACTTCGTTTGTGGAAGAAACCTATAACAGCAGAAATGTCACTAGTACCTGTATGGATTTACCCTTTTATAAAGTGGTGAGAACATATAATTATAAGATATAAATAAAAAAATGGGTAATATTATTCCAAAAATATCATCTTTAATCATTTCAAATATTTGTGGTCAACAATCTTAAATATATTCAAAAAATATTATGGGATAACATTATATTTAAATTTTTTTGACCAAATCTATTCGGGAATTAGTGTGGTTTGCAGTGTCTCCATATTAATAGATTTTATAGCTATTACATATCGATACATATACATAACTTATGCTTCGTAAACTCTTAATCTGATCCATAATCATGAAAAATGAATCTTCACTATCACATTCTACTTTTTTTCATTTGTTCCATGATCCTGATCCCATGCGGAGAAAAAAATTCCTCAAACATTTGAAATGGAATATTATATCCTTTATTACTATTGAAATGAAACATACAAACATTTATCATAGTCTGATTCACTCATATACGATACAATCCTCATATCGCATCATCATCCTCCACTGCATTCATCCCTCTGTCTTTAAGATATCATATTCTATAATAGTGGTTTCATGTATATAGGGGCATCATGGACATCGTATAGGCAAAATAGTATATATTGGGATTCCTTTATGGTATCAATATTGGTTTTTGGTGAGAAAAATGGTGACTTTAAACTCCTTCATCAAATCATATAGTGGCTTTGATGTGACCATAATACTTAACGCAGAACATGATAAATCCTTCAAAAAGGTTTGAAATGATCTATTGTTTTCATGCAATATGATTTTCAGTTGCAGAGAACCTCACATAAAATCAGTAGACCCAACCTTGAACTTTATCAATATTTTAATGGTGGTTTGTGTCATGGGAATGGAAATATTGATACAAACTATGTAGATCCTAGTAGCTGTCAAAGACAACCACTCCATGTGACATCGTATTGCATAATCCCATGCACACATTTTAAAAGTGAACAATGCTTTATTAATCCTATTTATCAATGGGGGATTAAATCTATATGTATCTAATATATTAATCATGATGCATAGAAACCATCCATTTCCCTTCAATGGTACCACCATGTATCCCACCCCTTATCGGTGCCACCTCTTACTGAGACTCAAGTCTAATGGAAGTGAAACCCCAAATTGGCTTTCTATATCTTTTTATTTTCCTGAAAATAGGCCCCATAGTTTATCTAGGTTTACTTACTCATGTTGTATTTTGAGACTCTTATGGTGTTAGTTATATGGTAATATATGTTTTCCAATCTTCTTTATCTATATTCATTTCCCAAAATCACTTTAATGTTGAAATTCTACTTCACCTTCTTTATTTTATCTTTTTCTCTATTGTTTCTCTAAATTTAATTAAACTCTACAGTATTCCAAAACTGTTTAAAATTCACTTAAATTAGGCATTGAAATTATTTATTTCATAAAAAAAATTAAATTAATAATAATAATTAGTATATTATTTATAGTTATAAAATCCCCCAATAATTAAACTCTTACTTTTCCTCAAGATTTAAATATCCACATATCATAAACAGAACCCATCCTTCCAATATTTAAACAAAAAAGTAAATAAATAACTCTTTTCATGGGACAAAAATGTCAAGCATCACATTAATAAATATCTCAAACTCCTCATTTTTCATGGAAATCAATTAACTAGGTATTTTATTCATACTATTGAAATGATGATAGTCCTCTTATCATCTATTCAAATTTCTCAAGAAATCATTACAAACATGAAAGATTATGATTTACTTCACTTGAAGAAATATTTCCCCACTACACAAGGTAAAAATTCACATGATTTATGTTCATATCTTGAATATGTGCATCTAAATCAAAGGGTTTAAATGAATCTCAAATAACTCCCCTATAAAAACAATATCCAAATTTATCATGTGGACTTCACAATAATGTTTAAATGTGCATGTGGCTAAGGGTTTGTAGGTAATTCATGTGAAAAATATATGTCCCAAAAAAGTGTTTTAATATAAATCCTAACTAATGAAAAAAATATAATATCAATAAAAACATGTCTTATATGAAAATTACATTACCCTCGTTACAAAAATCATTGTAAAAAATCAAAAATCATGACAACTAACCATAATGAAATATACCATGTTTTTCAATAATTTGTGTTTAAAATTTTCAATCTTTTAAATAATTATTTTTATTTCATTTTTTTCAATGATATTTTAAATTATTTTTAGATGGAAAATAATGTAACACAATAAAAATATATCAATTATCCTTCCCTTAAACCTAATGAAAACACCCCACATCTTCTCTTCCAAACAAAATATCATTTTCCACTATAGGAAATCCTTTCACAAAAAGTATTTCTTTTATATATCATGAAACAACACTAAGAGTTTGGTAGGAAGGATAAAATAGGCCTTTAAATTGGTTGTACTTATCAATTTTATTAATTAATTCTCCCTACTTAAATGAATATTCACTATCAATGCAGGACTCAATGATATAATGGTGTCAAATAGAAAACACCTTTATCATTTTAATGTAGATTCACACATTCATATATTCAATATGATATCAATGAATGTTATAGTTTGTATACATGACACATGTATTTTACAAAAAAATCGGTATAAGATATAATATAAATAGGTTTTCTTACAGACGTTTCAATAATTAAAAACATATAAATTAGAAACATCACTAATGGAATTTTTAATAAGAACAAATCCATAAAAATAAAATTCAGAAAATCAAAACATCATACATTTTACTATAATTTAATATAAATAAATTATATTTCCTCTATAAATCATGTCTCATAAAATTGATACACTCAAGATTATCTTTACACATTAATCCACCATGTTACTTGTTCAGTCTGATTAACAATAAAATATAAAACATGGAATTATGGGTTTCTTATTTAATTTATTTGGTTACAAGAACAAAAAATAAAAGAGTTGAAAAATTTTTCAATGGAATTTCTCATTAATATCCCAAAATTCATGTGAAGAAATTTGGGGAGTAAAAGAAATAAATAATTTTCAACAATACACAGCTTAAAATTTCCTTCATTTTCTTATTTTCCTTATTTTATTCCTTTCATTATCATAAAAATATATAATTAAAATTCTCATGTGAAAATGAAAGGATCTTGCTATTTAATCTAAAAAATAAATGGGTAATTGAATTTATTTCTTAAAAACTCTTAAAAACTAATTACTAAAGATATTTAAAAAAATAATTTTTTAGGATTTACTCTAAAAAATCCATTCATTATGGTCTCTATGATATAATTTTACCTCTTAATCAACTAGTATGTGTGTGGAAAATTGTATCCATTCCTGATTGATCCATGTATGAAATTGTAGCTCGTACAGTGAAAAATTTATTCCCCTAATGTATGAAATTATCATGAAACGTTGTTGATGGGGTAACAAAAATATGGATAGACATAAAGATAAAGGATGTATATCATGTTCAATCTAAACTTCATAATACTCATATATTTCTTCTTCTAATTTTTACATTTATTTGAAATATTCAATATTCTTCTTAGTCTCAATAGTATTCTACTCTTACTATGTACTTTTTCCCCTTGAGACTTATTGTTATTTTTTTGTTTCTTCTATTGGACAATAATAATGTGGATGAAATCCCTAGATTTCCTATATTATGATTGAAAAATATAACTTAACTTGGATTCTTCTATGATCTTAGCACTTTCATTTTTTTCACTCGTCAGGTGTTACCTCAAACTATTATTTATTTTTAGATTTTTCATTGGAATCCTTAGGTTCCTCTGATCTTCTATCAAATTCATGTCATGCATCAATGAAAAAAAATTCTAGGATATATAGGAGGGCCTCTATATCAATTTTTTTTGGTTTTGGGATGAAAATTAGGGCACATAATGAAAATTCTGATATTAAAACCATACATACAAGGTTAAAAAATTACATAAATTTTGTTTTTTAGAAAGACAAATATGAATGAAAATTTACAAATACTTTAAATTTTTAATGTTTAATGAAAGAAGATAATGGTCCAAGTAATTTATATTCTAGTTTTATGATGTAATGAGGAATAAAGGAATAAATTAACAATAAAATAATTGTCAAAATCATGGCTACTTGAATTCTCAGATCTGGGTAAACACTCTCAAATCATTGAGCTTCCCTTTTCTTGTATAAATGTACTTCAGTTCACTAAGAAATTGGTCTACATAAATCCATATTTAAATGTAGTTTTCAAGTCACCAAATGGTAATAGAGAGAGGTTACCACTGCATAATTCATTAAAAGGACACTCCATTACACAACAAACAATCTCCATTCATGAAAAATAATGTAATATATTTATAAAGATAGTATGATGAAAGATACCAACAATAATTGTTATTAAAATTAAAAAATAAATCAATAAATTTAATACCCCTTAATTAGATTCCCCTTGTAACAATGGATACACTGTCATTAAATCCTCTATAATAATAAAAACTAAAGTAATAAATAAAATAGTAGTATCCTTGACCGAGGAATACACCTCTAGTTGTAGACATGTTGTTAGTCACTATTTTGATCTCCCCTTTAGCCTCTATTATTTATAGGAATTAAATATTTCACGGGTTTGAAGTATTATACCAAAAATAACTTATTCACTCTCTATAATTATTTGTGATCAATAGCTTCAACACTCTATTAGAAATTTTAAAGGATCACATTCAATTTAACATTTGTTTGATTACACTCTAACAACGTGATTGTGTTTTTTTAGAGTGAACATATTCATCAAATGTACAACTAATGAATGATTATTATTTCACAATTTAATGATAAATAAACTTATATAACAATAAAAACTCAGGATAAAACACCCACCACAATCTCAATATTATTATTCCTTTGTATTATGGCCACACACAATCACAATGTGACTTTTTTTACTCAAAATATCGAAAAAATAGTATGTCATATATAAAAACTCATCCAATGAACCTTATGAAATTTTTCCATTTTTTGATACACTTATATACAATAAAAATCCCTGAACACATCATCACCCTAGATTAAATGAATCCAAATGTATTTAACCTTTTCCATTCTCCAATGGTGGTTCCCTTTAGACAAGGGCATATTAGACCTCATAGAGAGATAATGGTAGGTGTTGAGCTTTATATATAGAGTAAATCGTAGTTACATATTATTATAATGGTTTCATCATGATTATTCATCATATCAAAGGTAATATCTGATGTGGCCATGATAAGTCATGAAAAATATATGAAATCATTCTCAAATGATCGCAATAGTCTTTTATTCTCAGGAATCATGTCTTAGAATTGGGTATCACCTCAATGTGGATAAAAAGATCCAAACATGATATTTATTCATATTGTAATGGTTGATCATGGTTACTAAATTTAAAGATCTATGTAAATCAAGAATACTATTGTTTCTACAGAAGAAAACAACCCTATGTTCCGTCATATTACCTAATCATGAGTGCATATTTTAAATGTGAAAAATGCTACATGAATGCCATGTATTATATTATTTCTGGATTTATGAGTGAATTGATATCTTAATCAAGTGTTTAATCCACCTACTATTTCCTTCATATGGTACCACCTCATACCCTAAACCCATTAATGGTGTTTCACAACACAAACACTCTACATTTACACTAGCACCACACATTGTTGGATCTCTATCTCTTCACCTATTCCACTCAGATGAAACTAAATTCAAGCTATATTAACATCCACATGAGGTTTTTCTATGAATTTATATTGGTATAATCTAGTATGGAAAATGTTTTTAGTATTTTACATTTATTTCTCCGTCCCAAAAATCAAATTAATATATAGATAATTTATTTCCTATATAATTTATGTTTTTATGTAATTTTTTTCAAAATTTCATTAAAATACTTATCCTTCAAAACATATTTAAAGAAACTAAAATTTGATAAAAAATTTATTTCTTTAATAAAATCAATGAAATTAATTATAAAAATTAATACATGATATATTGTTATCAATATAGATTTAGTATTCCAACACCCAAATCAATTGAAGGTATCACAACACTAATTCAATTTTGTTTAATATTTATTTGATAATTTAAACATTTTATGGGATTCTTAATTTTATATCAAAATTAAAATATGATCATAAACACTGAAATCATAAATTTAAATTTTTAACTACTTATAACTTCCACTTGATTGTGTACTAATTATCATATATAAATCACCTCATATTGATTCTAACAAATGATTGGCCTTTTAACATTTTCAAATTAAATATACCTTGGTTTTTATATAAAATAATCAATATTCACATATCTGTAATGATTAATAATAAAATGATTTTGATAATTTATAATTATAAAGTATTTTGATGTGTTTCTCATTTATATGCCAAAGGTAACAATACAAAAAACATGTACTGCTAGAATCATTAACATTGACCTTATTATTTTGAATATTAAAAAATTGTATTATCTATATATATATTATATAAACTATTAGACATATTCTAAATTCCAGAAAATGTATCTTTCTTGTATATTTAACAAATTTTGTTTCTAATTGTAGTAGAAAATCCTTTCTTGTCACAATCTGATATAAAATTAAAATTTGTGATTATGATTAAAATATAGTATCTCTTTTATAATTATATAATTAATCCACTTGGATATAATAAATTACATATATCCACCTATAGCACATCAACCTTTCCCATATAAAAATATATCAATTTTCTTTTCCACATATCACTATCCTTTTAATTTCATGATTTTATAGATAAAAAACTATGATGAAAAACTAGTGTCTAGTATACATTATTCAGAGTTGAAAAAATTATTTATATACTATTTATTTATTTATTATCATGATGTTTGTGTTAGAAATTAAATATTATTCTCAAGTTATAATAATAATAAATATAATTAATTATCAAATCTAGGATGGAACCTAAAGAATAATTTTTGTTGAATGTCAACATATTCTACAATATATAATATTTTCCAAGTTACTATAATGTTTTAAAAATGTATTTAATACGAACGTTCACAAAATGTAATCTCATTTAAATTATGACCATTTAAACCATATCTATTCATATTCAAAGATTCATATTTTACTAAGCTTCTTGCTGACTTTTGGATTTCTATCATCACTTATCTATTTGAGAAGGAAATCATGATTATTTAATAATATAAAACTTTTGGACATCTTTAACTCTTATATAATAGAAACTAAAAAATAATTAATCTTTTTAATAATTTTTTTTAAAAATACAAATTTACAATGTTCTAATATTGAAAACTAAAAAAATAAAGATAATATGTTTCATTAATATTTGTAACTCTTATAGAATAGAAACAAATAAAATAGAGAATTGTTTATTTATTTTTAAAAGTAAATAATTGTCAATGATCAAACATTTAAAACTCAAAAACTAAATAAATAAAATATATTTCTCTAATATTATTTTATAATGATACATATGATAGAATAATTTATCATGTTCCCTTTAATTTAGAATTAAAACGGCCTCATTATTACACACCCCCTAGTAATAAAAATATTCCTTATGGGATCCCCAATGCATATGATAATTTCTATGGGCATCGTTATCTCTTATAGAAGTATAAATTTATTAATTTATTAATTCAATAAGAGCCATTTCAAAACCTTAAAATAATATTTTATTAAGTTGTTAATACAGATTCAACCCCATAGGGAAACTATGTTCCTTGAAAACTTATCCCATGAATTGTTAGATCACTCAAAATGTTTTTGGTACTAAGATTTAAAACCAAATTAATTACAAATATAATTTTTAAAGTATATTCTTTAAATTAAAATTCACGAAAATTATTTTTAAATGTTATTTTTAAAAGATATATAAACTATTCATAAAAATTCCACTTAGTTTAATAATTTTAATTCATTAATGTAATTTATATCCATATGATCTTACTCAATCAATAATACTTCAATTATATCAACTAGTATGGTGAAGGAATTTTTAAAAACATATTGAATTAAAAAAATTATTTTATTGTAAATTATCGATTGAATTCATTCTCGTAATTTATAATAATCTATAGTATTGATTATCTTAGCTTATTAAATAATTTTATTTAATAAGGTATAAAATAATTTTTTGTATCAATATGATACTATTAAAAAAATTCTTTTTATAGTATGCTTTGATTTAAAATTATATTCCAATTCTTTAAATATTAAATTTAATCTCTTTAGAGAGACCCTCCAATCGTGATTGATGTACATTTATCCAACAGGGATAAATTCATCTTCATAATAGAATGAAACTAAAAAATAAATACAGAATTATTTATATAACTAAATATTATGATGTATATATTTTAAAACGTTTCCCTAATTTAAACATTACATCTCACAATCCTAGAACCCAAAATATTAATGTATTCAGAGATTTTCTACATAATGCTCATAATGAACACTATTTATTCTATATATCCCAAAAAATCACTATATTAGGATTCATTTTATACATATTCATGCATATAAGTTCCATCAAAGGTGGAAAAAATAATGATTGAGCTCAAATGGTCAGTGAGGGAAAAAATATAAATTATTTTTAAATGGGTAGATTGTATGTATTTGAGAAAACATGAACATAGGAGAAATATCAAAGTAAAAAACTAGGATCATAAGTGGAAATCATAATGATTGTATGGCCAATATAGACCATGAAATAATAAAATGAGACTATAAAAAGGTCATCATGAAAGGGAAATAGTTATACCATTGCGTAAAAACATGTAACAATGATTAATTATCATGAAATAATAATATAGAAATGTGTCATAACATTGAAAATGGGGCACCTACATAAGTGTGGGAAACATAACATTATGGAAAATGATAATTATAAAATATTCCACATGTAAGTTTGTGAAGATAAAAATAATTTCCATGCATCACATTGTGACCATAAATGAAATTCCCAGAAATAACATTATGAACATAACAAAAATGTCTGCAAATATCAACATTTTCTTATTTGACATAAAAGTTTAACCAATGAATTAAAGGGATATATTTAACTCTGTCCATCGCAAAATAATATCCCATATATATGTATTCCCCATGAAATGAATCATACATCATATCCTGAAAAACCCATGGATTAAAATTAGGGTTTTTATCATTTTCAACTATTACCACATAACATGGAATCAATATAAATTGATTGATACTAAAATTCAATCTCTAAAAATAATTAAAATAATTAAAATATTTCATCATGAAAAATTCTTTTTAGAGGTATAACTTTTTATAAATAATATTTGTAGGATCGAAATAATGATGTAGATACTCAATACAAGAGGGGGAATTGTATGTTTAAAAATTTTCGTTTCAAACCTTAAGGAAAACTATTTTTAAAAAAGTTAAACAAGGTAAATTCACAAGACCTATTTTAGTTCTACAAACATGATGGGTTCCAGAAATATGGTTCTGAAAATGATTCTTAAGAAAAGTTTACAAGGAAAAGATTCTAACTTAATGCATATATAATCAAACTTATCAGAGAATATAAAAGAATAAGAAATTATACGAAGATTATACTTTCTTCACCTGTTAAAATATAGCGAAAATAAAATTTAAACAAAACATGTAACAAGTATGTAATCTTTTATCCCAAAGAGTAGGGTATTCAACAACCTTGGATAAACGTCCCTTGATTTATACTTTCAGGATCGTCTTTCTTACCCACACCAGGATGAGTCCTCTATAAGAATATTAGAGTCTTTATTGCTATCCCTGTAAGCCCTAGATATTTAAGTTATTCAAACCTCTTTCTTCATATCCCCAGAAGCCCTCGAGCTTTAAGGTAGTCAGCACCTTTGTCTTTATATCCTTGAAACCCCTTGATTGTACACAGCGACAATCGGAGTCACATGAAGCAATCTGAACAAGATGTTTTGTATACACAAAGCATGAGAATCTATCTCTCTAGAAATCACTTCAAGAACATGTGGTCTCTAGAGTGATCAACAATCTTCTTCTAGGTCATTCAAATGAGATCCTATTTATAGGCACTTCTCCAACGGTCAACTCCCTCATCCAACGCCATATTATTCCTTGAATTTCAGAGGGACCTGTACATGTTTCACTCAACCATCAGTTGGTTAGAAATATAATGTATGACATAGTTTCATATCTATAACAAGTGTAGACAAAATAAGGTTCCTTAACCAAATATAATTTTTTGAGTCTAAGGAAAAATTATGTTTAGAGTCTAACCAAATACTAGTCGGAATCTATAATACATGGATATTTGGATACTATTTTCCAAAGAATTCAGGACCTAAATTATATGGATTTTGGAGTCTGGATTACAATGAATTCAGAGTCCGAATTCTGATGAATTTAGAGTCATAATTTTGAATAATTGAGAGTCATAATTCTGAGGAATTCGGATTCTGAATTTCAACGAATTCAGAGTCTAAATTTCAGAGAATTCAGAGTCTGAATTTCTGATAATTTGGAATATGAATTTCAGAAAATTCAGACTCTAAATATCAGAGAATTTGGAGTCTAAATTTCAGAAAATTCAGATGTTGAATTTTAGAGAATTCGAAGTCTGAAATTCAGAGAATTCCGAATCTGAATATCAGAAAATTTGAAATTTAAATTTTAGAGAATTCAGAATATGAATTTGGAGCTTATAAATAGAATACTCTATATCTACGTATCTATATAATTATGAGGTTTTATAATATGAAACCGAATTTTGGACTTAGAAAAAAATGAGTTAGATTTAGAGAGACTGTAGAATGAACAAAGAAAACAATGGTAAGGATAAAATATCAATGGAGAAGGAAGATTTTCCTTATTAAGATAATACAAAATTTTCCTTAAGATAGAGTTTTTTCTATTTTCAAAACATAGTGCAATGTAAAATTCATAAATAAACCTTATTGACTCAACAATATTTATCATTACCCTAAAACCCAAGTTAAAAGTAACTTTTCCAATTCATTTTCAAGAATGTGAATGGATAAAATTTATAATAAATCACTTCAAAATAGTCCAAACTAAAGGAAATTTGAAAATAAAAAAAATATTATGTAAATAAATAAGATGTAGAAGATAAAAATATTTGAAAATGAAATGAACATCCTTTTAGTTTCTAGGATGTTTTACAAAAAAACATGCATTGAAGAATGAGTGAATTTTATTATTGAAAAAGTAATAAAGAAAAATATGTCGAATATATAAGATAATACATATTTTTATTTAATAATACTAGAATAATAAATTTTGTTATGAAATAAAATTTGTGTGGGAGAGAAAGATCAATTATAAAGGATGGGAAATATTATTTACAAGATCATAATTTTTTAGAAGAGAAATTTTTTAAAATAGAGGATTTTTATGTAACGATAAAATTTTACCATAGAGATAGAAAATATGATATATAATATAGATATTTTATAATAAAATATACTTATAAGATCATATTAATTGAAAAATGTTTATGATCCAATGAAAAATAAATTTAGTGGACAAAACCCTTATCACTTTTATAATCATTGAATTAAGGCCCCATAAAAGAGAGAATATAAATAGATCTTTTAATACATTAAATAAGGGGATAATAATGATATAATAGTTTAGAATGGTATTATATACATCATATAAATTAAAATAGGTTTCTAATATTAAAAATGTCTCAAAGAAGGAAATTTGTGATAAAAATCCTTACCTTATATTTTGGATTTGTAAGACATTATTTATCCTCCTCTATAAAAAAATAAGACTGATAAATTATCAATTTCATAAATAATTAATATTTACTACCTTTTAAATTAAAATTTTATATTAATTTATTCTATAGAGAGTAATTATTTTCAATAAATATTGATCATCAGTGTTAGTACTTTTAACCATTCATTTTATGTTTTAGTGTCAAAAGTTTTAGTTATCATTGAATTTTCATGAGTACATAATCTATATAATAGAAACATTATTTAAATAGAAGTCACATAATTATTCATGGAGTTCCATGTTCACTCCATGGGAGTTTTATGTTGTATTCTTCAATAAGAAATCCAAAATGTGTTTGTTTTGATAAATTATAATGAACAAAAGGTGGTATTTTTTTAATGAGTTAAATAATAATAATACAATTAAATAATAAAAAACATTTCTTAAAATTTAATATCATATCATACCAATATAACAAAAGTTATAAAACTCAATATATTCTCCAAAAATATATTTAAATTATGAAAATATCTCAGTATTCTTGTTTTAGGTGGTTAAAATCACTGTAGTAATGATCTGTGTCATTACGGGTTGTGAATTCCTAATGGAATTTTTATTTTTAATATAATGTGGTAAATTTATAAGAAATAGGTCACACATTTTTATTATAGTTATTTATCAATCCTTATATGGTGTTTTCAGATTTTGGTTGAGGCATGTTGGAGGCCTCATGTGTTTGGGTGGATTTCGGGTCTTAAGGAAAAGGTGTTTGAAGTTGTTTTTATTTTAATATTGAAGAAGATGATAAACATGAAATGTGATTTCTCCTTGGGTAATCTATTATTTTCAACACATAAATAAATTTATCAAATAGTAATATCTTAAAATTTTATGAAGAAAAGTAAGGTCCTCTTCTAATGTTTAATTTTTTTTATTTTTTTATCATGTATCCTGTAATATTTTTTGGATGAAGACTCAAATAAGAAAGAAGGTCAGATTGTAGAGAATATGGTGTTCTAAAATTGTTTTACGAAGTGAAGATCTACATATATAAATATAAATTAATGTATTTTATAATGTAGTGGAATCCTTGTATCCCAATACACTACTATGTATCAAAATAAGAATGAAAGTACATCTCCACTTGTGAAGAATTTAGTTGCAGAACTATTTATGTTAGTGAACTATTCATGTAGGAAAATATACATACCAAAAATTCCTACTAAATATGAAAATTAATTTTTATAAGAAAATTGTTTACACAGATGAATATGGATATATTAATTAATATAGGAAAATACCCCCTCCTGGTTGTTCTACTACATATGAAAATTTCCATATATAATAATTGGCTAAATCTAGGCATTTTTATATGAATCCTGGAATATGTGAATTTCCCACATATAAAAATTTTATTATGTATGTATGTGTTTCAAGGATGATTTTTGCTTACGTCATAGATAAAATATTTAATTAATAAATCAGATCTTAGGGTATGGAATTAGACTATGAGTTTTCTAATGCAAAGAAAAGAAGTTGTCATCATAATCCATGAAAATTAAATATGTTGAATTGGATACACAAATGGTTTTGTGATTTTACTTTTATGGAATTATATTAATTGAAGGGTTCATGATGTCTGTATATATCCTGAATGAAAATAATGGAATGTGTCTGAGTTTTCATGGGTTTAAAAAATAATTAATGACCATAAATTGATTCGTATGGAAGTTGTGAAGAAATATATGCCACTAGATTAAAAATTTTGAGTCAATAACTTAATTTTTCCGATTATTTTAATTATAAAAAATATTTTTCTATGGAGAAAAAATATGTAATGATATGATAATATTCTTATGAATGATTTTATGAAGACCAGCTTGAGAATTATGGAGTTTTGAAATAGAAAGTATTTACATGGTTACAAAAATATATTAATAAATATAAAAATAATTACTTATCAATGATGAATGATATATAATTTTCTTTTTTTGAAGATAAAATTTTGTGCATGTTGTGTGGAAAAATAATATAGAGAGAAAAAAATAAAGAGGGTATTTCTCGTATCTTTGTAAGAAATCATAGAATAAAATTATATGAAATATAAAAGATAAAGTATAAAGATATCAGGAAGTATAGTGGTGATGTGTTGAAACATATTTCTGAAGGTTCATTATAATTCTTCGAAATCTATTTTATCATATCATTTGTGTAAGGATCACATGCAATGTTAAAATGATATTGTGAAATTTATGTGATAGATATACATTTCTTCTTATAAACCCAAAATGACTATTTTATAGTGAATTCAATTGTATTAGATTATTTTAGATCTTTTAAATGATTAGTTATTCTTAATGATTAGTGAACCTTATTAATTTGTTATCTTAATGGGTTTTATTGTTTATTGTTCATTAGAGTAGTTTCTCTCTAATATGAGGTAAAGTTACTTTTAAAATAATAATATATATAAAGTGTGTTCCATTAATTCACCGCCTCTCTATGGTCACATAAATCTTGGATGGCCCTTTTGACTGTTATGAGATCCAGATTCCTTCATTGACTCTAGGATGTTTGAATTTTAAATAAGAATAATACTACAATGGATCTTCCAAAGTCGATTAATACTAAGGTGATTCCTATCTTCTATGGGAATAACTATAATTTCTAGAAGGAAAAAATAATAACCTTTTTGATATCTGTAGGCTATGATGTTCTGGAAGCTTCTATAGATGGTTTCACATCTCCTACTGAGGGTACCCCTTAAAATATTTACAAAAGAGGAATCTATATATTGATGGATGATACTTAAGTTCTATTAGTTCATCTCTCTTATAAATTTGATTCTTTAGGGTTAAATGAATTAGAATAAAAAATGGAATATGTGATGAGTTATGAAATATTTATTAAGGGAACATAAAAATGATGATTTTTAATTTAAAAATTTAGAGACTAAAATTTGACGATTAAAAATGGGTGATGGTGAATATATTGGTTAGTTATTTACAAGGGGTAATTATATTTTAATGACCTTAATATTAATTGTATAAAAATTTGAAGACTCAACAGTCATTGAAATATATTAAGAATTTATATTCATATATTTGATATTAATGTTTCATAATTGGAAGATATTGATCCTGAAATAATATTTTTAATTGATTTTAATAATCTTATCAATTCATATGAGATGGTAGAAGATAATTCCATCAAAACTAAGGTAAATTATAATCATGAAATTCCGTTTATATCCACTAATAAAAAAATTAACGTAATTTTCTATTGATCAAGTGGTTAGTGATTGTAATTTAGTTGATGAAGTGAGTAATAATTTATATTTTTCCATGTATTTATTTTCTAGATAAATTAAAATAGGCTCAAGAAATTATAAAAGAAAATTCACTATTATATATATTTAACTCTTGATCCATTAGGGATTGTGTTTCCAAGACTAATGGAAAATGAAAATAGTGATGGAGAAAATGGATGTCCACAAATACCACTGATGAAGATGTCATAAAAACCAAATTATTATTCAAATTTATGTAATAATAATTTATCTAAATCTAACATGGTAATAATTTTTTACAAATTTTAGGAATATGATTGTAGTAAAGAATAGGTGGAAGATGAAATTTCTAGAGATTAAGGTGTTGAAACGTTTCTTATTGAAATTGAAAATGATGCGAGTTTTACTATTGATGAAAGAAGTAACTATGAAGAATCATAAGAGGAAACATATATGGAGTTCACTCTTAATATATAATTTAAAGAATTTATCTTGAAAATTGAAAATCAAGAGAATGAAAATAAGAAGTTAAATAACAATGGTTAACATGTTAACAACCATGAAATAGTGCATGAAGATGAAAAATAAATAATTATAAATGGATTTATATCCTAAACAAATTACTTAATGAAGTTAAAAATATCAATGTCATGATTGAATAAACTATCATGTAGTAGTGGGAGTTTGATCTTGTTCAAAAGAGACTGGAAAATGTTGAACAAGAAGTATATAACTTCCAATATTCAATTCTGGAAGTTGTTGAATGTTATGACTGTAAATATTATAATTAATAGAAAATATCATCATAAGAGGTTAATAAAAATATTGAATATGATGGAAAATGGTCCCAAAAGAAGAAATAAGTTAAGAGGACCATTTATGTAACTAAAACAAACCAATTCAAAAACAAATAAATTTCATAGAAATCATTAATTTATGAAAAACAATTACAACTAGAGTATCTATTAATGATGTGAAGAAGACTTATATGAATATGAATATGTCATGAGACTATGAATTTTCTTTACAAAAAGGATCCAATATTTATGGTTAAATTGATATTGGATTATAGATACATAGTTATAGAAAACATATATATTACAATAGAAAATAAAAAATTATATGGATATTGATGTTGTAATGGATTATTTGGGAATAAAAATATAATTTTATGGTTCATACATTAACACTAAAATGGATCCAAGATTTTTTGGAGATAGGGTTTGAGGGGGAATCAACCCACATAAAAAAGAGAGACACAAAAACAAATCAAAAAAATAATTTAATGATTGATAATCCCACCTCTTGAAACTATATAAGAGTGTTTTGATCAACCTATAAACCTTGATAAATGATGTATTTTGATGATAAAATCTTAAAAACGTCTTGGTAAAAAATTCAAAATCATTAGAGGAAGAAATAAAATGGAAAAAAGAATGCTTTGTGGTTGAAAATCCATTGAAAGTTACAAAACGAGAAAACCCTTCTATTTTGGGTACCTGGTCTTCTTCACAAATGACTATAGATCATAATCATTTAAAGAATGTTAAATACTAAAAATAAGTAATAGTGACGTTTATAAATGATCAGTATCTCAAAATCAACGCAATTGGATATACTATTATTAGAAAATAAAAGATTAAATAATGATAGGACTTATTTATTGAAGGACTAAAAGACAATCCATAGAGTGTGTTAAATATTTATGAAGTAAATTAAGTCATCTTTTGATGAGATGGATTTATTATAGAAATTATTGAAATAGAAATTTCATTAAATGAGTATAGTGAACCATTGGAAACTAGTTCTATGTTGGACATGTAAAAAATTCATATTATCTAAGTATGAAGGAATTATATCAATTATGGAATAAAAGGATTAGACATGTAATATAGAGAATAATAAAGAATAGAACACAAAGAGGAAGTGTTTTTGATTTCTCTTATATGAAATTAAGTAGATACTGGTGTTTATCCATTTTTTAAAAATGAAAAGTTTCAAATTCTAGGCAAAAGGGTGACATACATACATCCCAAACATTAAAGAATATTTATTCTATCATATGTGTTCCTATGAGAATGAAATAAAAAAATAGACACAATTATTTTATTTTATTTATTGATGATTTCACTCATATTACGTGTATATTGTTTTTATAACATAAATACAAGGTTCTTAAGATGTCCAAAAGTTTTAGGAGAAGTGTTGTAAAGGAGTGTGGTTTCTCTATAAAGAGGACTCAAACTGATAATAGTGATGAATAAAAAAATAAAAAAATTAAGTTTATCTTTAGAATCATTTATTTTTTCATGATATTACTGCTCCATACACACCACAGCAAAATGGTTTGGATGAGTTAAATAATGGAATATTGGTGATGATGGCTTGAACCATGTTAATTGAAAAAGATACTTCTTGTTTTTTGGAGACATTTTATTGGCGTAGTATTTCACATAAAAACTAAAATATTCTATAGACCAAATTTAGAAATTAACCATATGATATTTATTATAAAAATATTCCATGTTTTAATTACATAAGAGTTCTTATTATCCCCTTTATTATCAAAGAAAAATGTGAGAATCCTGGGAAATTTGATGAAATAGTTACTGGTGGTATTTTCTGTGGAATTCTAAATATACTAGAGGATAAAAATTCTATAACATGGATACTAGAATATATGTTTATTCTATTATTGTGAATTTTCAAGAAGAGTCAAAAATAAATTTTCCATATTCAGATATAGATATAAGAGGAAGTGGGGATAAACATATTTCTATTAAACAATATGGTAATGTTTCTGAGAGAAGTCATGATGTATAAGCTATATAGGAGAAAGATATCAAACCATCTATTCCAGGTAATGATTTATAATCATGATTATCTCATACAATGATTAGGAATCATGTGAAGGTATAAAATATCATTATTGATTGAGGATAATGAGTTCAAACCAAAAGTACTTTGGGGATAGTTTCACTTACCACTTTCATTTATAGGTTGAGTCAAGAGATATTAAAGAAGCATTGGAGTATCAAGAATTTATTTATAAATTTAATGAATAATTATATTAAATTGAGGAAAATTAGACATAGACCTAGTACCCAAACCTAGATTTAAAAATGTTATTATAACAATCTGGGTTCTTCCGAACAAGTTGAATGATAATAAATAAATATAAAGAAATAATGAAATATTGGTTTATGAGGGATAATTATATCTTGAAGGAATTAATTTGGATGAGACATTTTTCTTAGTTTCATGAAATGAATCCATCTGAATATTTGTTGTAATTGATGAAAAAATGAAATATTTTATTTCCCAAATGGATATCACCTTAAATTTTCTCATTATAGAGAAGAAAAAAAGAATTCTATATTCAGTATCCAAGTGGTTTCATTCTTAAGAAATGGGGAGAACTATGAGTGTATATTGAATAAATATTTTTATGGGTTAAAGTATTCTATAATATCATGGTATTCCAAGATGTATTCCGATTTAAATAATATTATATTCAATAAAGGAAGAGTAAATAACAACATGTACATAAAATAAAATCAAGAGACTTATCTCAAAGTGATAATTTATGTCAATGATATCATTTTTTTGGGAATAATAAAGAATTATGTAAAAGGTTACCAAGATGTGAATATGTTGATAGAAATTTAAAGACTTGGAGAAATAAGGTATTTTCTTAGTTTTGAAATCCCTCAAGAGAAGCATCACATTTCCCTATCATAAGAGAGGTATTCCGAGGAACTATTGAACAATTTGGAATGGAATATTCAAAACCAGTTTGAACTCCTATATCAACTGGGAAAAGTTATATAAGGATGATGTAGGGAGGGATATTGATCCTAAATAATTATAGAAATTTATTTGAGGCTATTTTTTTAATACCCTCTAGATCATAATTGGTTTTTGTTTTTATCCACTATGCTAGATTTCAAAGTGCACTTAAAATGTCATATATTTTGAATGGGAACAAATATTTTATAGATACATTAAGGGATTAAAAAATTATGGAATAATGTATAATAGAAATGTAACCTTGAATATATTTCATTATATATACACAAATACACACACAAATATATACATATATATATGGTAGGTTGTGTCGATGATAGAAGATCCACACCTGATAAAGTTCTCTTTATTAGAGAAATATGTTTGAGTTGGAAGAAAAGAAACAAAGTTCAAACTATCAACAATGTAGAATAAGAGTAGGTAGTTTCCACTCAAGATAAAACAAAAATAATGTGAATAAATTCACAATTGAAATACATTTTGGTTGAATTGAAGCTTCATATTCCCTTGATTTTGGATAATAAAAGTGTTATCAATCTCACAAAAAATCCAATGAAACATTAAAGATCAAATCACATTGACATTAAATATCAATTCATTAAATATATTATATAATGATGTTAAATAATTCTATAGACCATACCAATCATAGAGCAGGTGGCTGGTATTTTCACCGAACCACTGTCAAAGGACACATTTAAGAAATTGAGGTAGACAATTGGTGTTTAACCTCATCCTATTCAAGGATATGATATGTGTTTTTTGTTTTCTTTCTCACCTAGTCTTTGGATATTATTTTCCATGGGGGAGAAATATGACAAAATATATCTATCCATCGATATGTTCTTTACATATTTTGGTAGATCATATATTTAGGTGGAGTTTTTATAAGGGTTATGTTCTAATATTATCATATGTGATTTATGTGAACTATTTTAATATTTGTGGAAGTCTATGTGGGAACTATTTCATATAGGTTAAATTTAATTTTTATAATAAAGATTTTATAAGGATTTTTTTATTAAATTAATAATTTCAAAATGTTTGTTAATCAATATATTTATGGAAAACATAGTATTATTGTTAAATGATTCTTGTTTCCTATATCAAGATAGATATCATTGGATTAAAATATGTGGATTATGATCCATAGATTGAGTTTCTATGAATAAGTGATGTATATTTCATGGTTGAAAAAATATTCAGATTTTTGAGACAAAGAGGTTTCGTGTTGTTTTTATTTGGTTGATTGAAAATATAATTAATAAAAAGGGTGATTTCTCAATGGTGTTATCTTATTTTGTTAACAAATAAGTTATTTTATATTAAAATTAGTGTTTCAAATATGATGATTCAATTTAAGGTAGTATTTTAAAGTATAAATATCATGATTTTTTTATCATGATTCTTGAAATATGTTTCTTAATGATGTGTTAAATAATCAAGAAGGATTTATAGTGGATAAGAGAAAGACTAGATAATTTTTGAAGAATTATATATGCCTATATAAATATATACATACATGATTCTTCCTAAAAAATGGAATATATATAACTGAATGCACTGATGTGTATCTAAATTCTAATAAGAAATATCTCCATTTATGACAAATTTGGATATGCAACAGGTCACTTGGGTTAACTATTCATATAAAAACTACAAACCCTAATTTCCTATTACATTTGAGAATTAATCTTCTTATAATAATTTTTTACCAAGATGAATTTGAATAAATTTCTTCACATAGGAAAAATCTATAAACCCAATTGTTCTATTATGTATGAGAATTTATGTGGATGATAATTGGATATACATGGGAATGTGCATATTAATCATGATATATGAGAATTGGGAATGTATTATAATTACATCACATATATTAATTATTCATGGATGGGTTTTTATTTATGTTAGACATAAAATCTTGACATAATCTATAATAGATACGTTCGAGAAATTTAATTATGAGATATGTGTTGTAAATTAATAAATTCATACATATTACCCCTTCATATTAAAAATTATGACATGTATAGATGGAGTGTTTTGTGATATGTTTTTTGGGGAATAATCTAAATGGAAGACTGCATGATTTCTACATATATCCTGAATGAAAATAATGGAATGTGTTTTTTATTTTTATAGAGAGTTTTTAATTTTTTTAAATATGAGGAAATGATGATCTTCGATTTTTTGAAGAAATATATTCCTAAAGTTTGTAAATGGAGAGTCAATATAATATGTTTTCTGATTATTTTAATTTATATAAATCTTGGTTGTAAGGAAAATGAAGAGGTCATGATAATAGTGGCTTCTTGTGGAAGTTTTTGTGAAGTCCAAAACTAAGAATTATGGAGTACTAAAGTCAAAAGCATTTAATCTGTTTTATAAATATTTGAGAAATAAAGAATGTGAATAGGTAAACTACACTACATGATATTTAATTAATAGTTGTTATAGATCATAATTCTTGTGTGTAGTATGGATGAAAAATAGAGATAGAAAATTAAGATGAAGAGGCTCTTACTCACTATTTTTTAAGAAATTAAATATAAAGATGATCTTTCTTATAGAAAGTCAAGTTTGAATAAAATAAACAACACAATTGTGATGTGATGAAGCCTATTATTAATGTTTATTCAATTGTTGAAGAATCAATTTGATCCCAATATATGTGTGAGGAGTAGATGAACCATCAAAGGTATATATTTAAATGGAACTTCTTCATATTCCCTTTTTTCTATAAACCACAAATTACTATTTACTAGAAAACAATATTATCGCAGATTATTTATAGATCATTCTAAGGAGTATCTAATCCAATTATGAAGAAAACCATTTAAATTACTATGTTTTTTGGATATTATTATTTTTGTGTTCAATAGAGTAATTTTTCTCTAATAGGAGGTAAGGTTTTTTAAAAAAATATAAAAAACCAAAACCATTGACCATATCTTCAACCACTCCTCACTTATCACATAGATCATCAATGGTCCATTAATTGTGGAAGGGTCGGGTAGAGTAAGAGGTTGAAATTTTTCATTCCAAATCAATTCTCACTATGAAAAATTGGTCACTCCCTAAATGGGGTTGGATGAGTGAATTATCCTTTTGCATGAACATTTCACAACATAAACAAGGTTTTTATGATATTAAAGTTCTATGAAGAGCATCAAAATCCCTCTAGTTTAGGCCGAGAATTATTCCAATGTGTTTTTTATGTACGTGTAGTATTATCCTTTAATGGTAGAATCTCATTTGTTTTAGGGTGATTTGAGGGATGTGGGGAGGGCCATTTTTCTAGTTTATCCAACTCCATATCATCCCCATCAACCCCTCTTGAAGATTGGATGCTTTTGGTGAGATTATACTACAAATTGAAGGTATGGTGTCCATTATCTAATCCATTTTCTTTTATTATCTATGTCCTCTGATTTTAGTATATTTTTGATATGGTTTTTAATGTTATTTACCTAGAAAAATCATGTTTTGTTGGTTTATGTAGAACATATATGGATTATAAGTTGTGTAAAGAAAGATATAAGACAAAATTGGGTCTCATGAGCTCTATATGAGTTCTATTTATTACTTATAGGGATTAGGATTTCATAATTACAATGCCACCCAGTGGAGAGGGTTTCAGGTAAGTTTACATGTAGTCTCTAGGAGGTTCTGGGATATGAGATAATATGTGGTTATCTTATGAGGGATTCATTACGGCTTCTGGGTCTACTTAGAGAGACTTAATCCTAGTGATGTTGGGTTATATAGTCACACATCACATGAAAAATGAATGAAATCATTATGATGGTTTTCTATGGATTGATGAGTGTCTAGAGATAGATGAATCCTTTTGAACTAGGTGTGGTGTGTAAGAGATAAGTTAACTTGGAGTGTCAATTTGAAAGATCTCCACTAAGATATATGAGACATGACCTAGGTGTGGGTCAATGAAATTTTTCGGTACATGTAATAATAATTCTAATGGAATTAGTGCATGGTATATTTTAATGATCCCATGGAAGTGGGGCTAGGAGTGGTGAGGTTGGACTAGACCTTCAGGTCTAGGTCATGATAAGATATTGGGTAGAGTTATCACCAATGGGTGATGAGTGAAGGAATATATCAATGAGAAGAGTCCATGAAAATTCTAGGGGATCCAATGGTCACATTAATGGGTGATTTGATACAAGATATAATGAGGGGATATGTCTTGAGTGACTACAACCCTTGTATTAGATAGTGAGATGTTTGATGAGTTACAATGAATTTTTCTGTGTATGTGTGTGTTTTTGGTTGTGATAGGTGATAGATTTATCCTACGTTGGGTGCGGTCTTGAGGCATGGAATGAAAATGAGTTATATGGAATTGGTAGGATTTACTTGACTGATATAGGAATCCTTGTTATGCATTATGTTAGGACATACCTTGAGTGATAAGTTAGTGGTTATGGAAGGGTCCTTTTTCTTCAGTTGGAAGGCCTAGAAAACCACTTCTTGAGTGAGAAGGTTTGAGTTCAGAGATGACATGAGGACCTTGCATTAGTAGTCTTGGGATGAGGAAATACCTTTAGATGTATGGGTTTTAGAAAGATTTATAAAGTTAATATCAGACCTTTATATAAGGTTTCATTGGATGAAGGCCATCTGGGGGATGGATAATGTGATAGTTATACATTTCCTTAGTAGAATTGGGTTAAATTCCATATTATGAGAAAGGCTGTGTGTATGATTTTTTGCCTTACCTTGTGAGGATTTGGTCATGATAGATGACTTCTCATGAGAGGTTTGTGTCATGATGAGTCAAAATGTGTGGCCAATTGAACATATCTTGAGTGATAAGGTAGCTAGTTTTGATATGGGTGTATTATCATTCTCTATTCCCTTGGGAAGTGTGTCATGGTTTCTAGGATTCTATACCCCAAGTGCTCTAGTATGTCCTAGAAATTGGCTATGATGTAATTATACAATTAGTTGTTGATGTGTAATTCCATCATGGAACTGAAGCAGGAAGGATCGGGTTCCTCATGGTTATAGTTAGAACATAATGACTTGATGGATGTATACTCTAGTGTCGCGATTGACACATGACATCCATGTGCATGTGTGACATGTTTATATTATTCACAGTCAATACATGTATGGTGTATATGAAAGAAACAAAATGACACTCTACTGAGATGTATTTTCCCATCTAACATAGTCACCCTAGTGCACGTATAAACTTTATTATTATTTCATGTTCATGACAAGACGTATAGTGGATTAATTTTAGGAATCTCAAGGGTATTAGAGATATGGTGTGTGATATCGGATGATAGAAGTAGATATAGTGTGTGAGAGTTGTACTTTTTGGTTATTTAGTATATTGTATCATCCCAATGGGTGATCAATGTATTAGTTTATAACTATATTCATTTTTCTGGTACATTGTTTTATATAAATGTTTCTATGTGATATTATGTACTCATAATATGATTGTGTGTGTTTTGACTATTTTTCTATTATTTTCATAATCTAATTTGAGAGAATTTTCACTTCAATATATATATTAGACTACATCCATTAATAAAAGTTGTATCCTATATGATTATGAAAGTTTTATGTGTGTGACACTCTAGCTTGGTGGTAGTTCCGGTCCAATGTGTCACAACTATGATTGTTTTTCGTTAATATTATTCATAGAATTTTTACATTATCATTCCTCAATCTTAATAATGTCTCAATTTTCAAATTTATCAATCAAATTTATAACTTTCCAAGTATTAAAGTGATGTAGAATTTATTATGTCACTCATTGAGTATTGGTCTTGAGTGAATAGAACCTTGGGATCATCTATTGAGATGTTTGATTGGTTGAGAACCTATTTTATATGTATGTGTCTGCTTTTTATTGTTATAGGCAGAAGATTTATCCTTAGGGGGATTAGTATTGAGGCTTGGCCTCACCATGAGTGATATTGTATTTCAAAGACTTCTACAAGTAATAGAAGAATCCCTATTATTTATTAATTTAGTTCATGCCTTGAGTGAAAAGGTAATGGATGCGGAAGGGGCCTTGTCCTTGAGTTTGAAGGCATGTCTTACCAATTATTGAGTGCGAAGGTGTGAGTTGATAGATGATATTAGTACTTTTCCTTAATGGGATTGGGTTAAGAATAGCCACTAGAGGTCTAGGGTTTTTAATGATTTATGTAGTGAATAATAAAACATTCCATGAATAGGTTTTGGTCGAGGACCATCCAGGGGATGGGTTATGTGCTAGGTGGGCGTTTCCTTAGTAGGTTTGGATTATGGGCAACCCTTGGGCCTAGTTCATTTGAATGAATTTACACCTTTTCTTAGGAGTATTATTTCATTAAATAACACTAATCATGATATGGACAGATCATAATTTGACAAAATGTGTGGACAATACACCATATATTGAGTAATAATGAAGTCGGTCGAGAAGTGGATGTATGATTGTGATTTTTTCTTTTGGGTAGTGGGTGGAGGATAGGATGAAGACATACCAGAGTGTCAAGAACCAACCCAGGTCGACCTTGAACCGGTCACCCGAGCCAGCCCGCGACATGGCCCGAGAGGCATTCCTGGTCCTCCCGAGCTGAGGAAAAGTGCTAGGGAATCAAAAGAGGTGGTGGGAACGATTTCACCCAGTTAAAATAAATAAATAAAGTGGAAGAAAAAAAATAGAGTATCCCAAAAGAAATAAACAAAGTAATGTAACTAATCAAGAACAAAAGAGAATAAAACTAACCGAAAGAGACATCCACTATCTCTGTGTGACCTCACAAGTCACTCTCCAACCCACGACCAAACGTCACCCGAGGCGAACACACCCATGTTGTAGCCTACACAAACACTAAAAATAGAAAAGAACTATAGGTGTGAGTATTAAAAACTAAGTAGGCGTACCCAAAAACCTATTCCCAATGCACAACCTTTAAATAATGAAATTTATTAATTCCAGGTTTGAACTAAATATACAAGATATTGGTTTTCACACACACACACTTTCATTTCTAAAACAAGTATGAGTCCATTTCCCTTTATAATTTAAAAAAAAATTAATGTTTGAAAGGAACATGTGCACTACATTTTAAAATTTTTTTGTCAACAATTAGAAAACCAAACTTTAGTTATTAGCCAAAAACAAATACTACACATAACACACAACACATGCCAAGGGCAATGGAAAAAATGACACACACAATCCAGTAACCGAACTAGACTCTTCAATCATGCGCCACACATAAATAAACACTAAATGAAACATGGGTCAAACATAGGAGATCATGAACAATACAGAATGTATTATACATGTTACTCTTCCTGAAATCATTCTCTAACTCAATGACGTCATAACACCCTAATACTCGGCATAGCCCTACATGTCCTAACCGAGGGGCCCAATCCCTATAGCTGCAATAACTCAGTATTCGCCTACTATGGGGCCACTAGCTAGTGCATAATCTAAACTAGTGCAGCAATCGTTCTCAGAAGATTCACTCACTATGGCAGGTTCCCATGTCAACACATACAATAAAAAGGGGTGCTTCCATAATGTAAATTAAACAATCACGATGCACAAACATCACATACAGCTCACACAATCAACGTACACCAATGATCACCCATTAATGGGTTTTCCAAAATTATTTATTTTATTATAGTGGCAAATGGTCCTTCACCAATTTTAATGAAAAACCTCATTTCTAGAGAAAACCCAAAACACTTGTTCCGAAAAAATCATTTATCTTTAATACTATAAGTAAATTTTAAATTCTGTGAATTACGTTTAAAGGCCAAACATGCATTCTTTCAATACTGGGTGTCCTCTCATCAAGAAAATATTCCAAGTGTCTTATATAAAAAAATGGCTCTTTTTACACAAAATAATCATTTAAAAATTATCTTATATTATCTTCTATTTATTAAAATTAATAAAACATCAATCGATTAATAAATTATAAATTTAAAAGTGAGTGCAGTGGGGGACTTACCTCAACTCGCAGCTCGGTTACGATGACGATGTTGTACCTCCAAACTTTTTCACAAGCACGTGCCACATGCCTATGACTATAATATCATAGAAAAACCTTGTCAAAGCACTGAAACAACTCCAAGTATCTACAAACACAGAAACACTGTCTTAAAAATAACCCAAATGAGTAAACAGAGTAAACCCCACCTTGAAACCAGTGTAGACGAAATAGAACGAACCCAAAACATGCTTTAAAACTAGGTGCACCCCGCAAATAAAGGAAAACAATCTGAAGCAATCTAAATCTCTTCGCCTTCGGCGGCGGTGGATGGAGCGCGGTCCAACGTGACCCGATACACCCTTTGCGAACCCAGTGAGTGGATTCGCGGCCACGTCAGAGCAACACACTACCACAAATAAACAACACCCAAAAACAATTAATGTGGAAGGACCAAAGAATAGCCAAAAAGGTACCCGAGACTCACATAAACCAAATGAAAAACCAAGTGTTACCAAAAGGATTTATATCTAAGGGATACCCCGATTCACACAAGCGTTAAAAGAATTAAATGAGGAAAAGGGAGCAAGGGCATGGAAATACGTACCATAACCCATGTGAATGCAACGATGCTCCATTGAAAAGGTGAACCAAGGATCATAGTCCCTTCGGGCACCCAAAGGGGAGATTCGTGTTGGAAAAGAGGAAACTGGCCTGGTTGAGCGCAAACAAAGAGTCCACGAAGGAGGTGCCCCATGTAAGCGAAGACTGCCGGAAAAAAATCCGCTATCCGGTGAAGCGCTACCAGTGAGAAATGTGGCTGCCGGAGGAGCCTCACACACGGATGTATTTGGAAGGGGGAGTTTGAGGGCAAGCCGGAGCTGGCAGAGGGCTGGCGGAGGGCTGAGGCAAGGGCGAAGGGTGCACCGCGGGAGGCAGGTGGCGGTGATGGGTCAAGGGAAGTAGGAGGGCTCGACTGGTGCTGGCAGACATAGAGGATGCCGAGTAGGGGAGGGTTGCTGGTTGTTTTGTGAGAGATATTTTGTGGTAGAGGAAGGCACGCCGAAACAGAAGGCCCTACGGGAGGAGGGCGTGGCTTCACCGGACTGCGGAAGAGGAGGTAGCGAGGTCGCAGGGATGCGGAGGGCGACCAAAGGGGGGAGCTGGATGGGGTCGTGAGGTCACGGACATGGAGGTGGTGGAACGGGCTATTGGCTTGGCTGGTGGATGAGGGTGCAGTGATGGGGCTGTGTGGTAGAAGATTAAGAAGGGTACAGGGCGGTCCTACTGCGACAAGGAGGGGATGCCATGGGAGTCGGGTAGCCGAGAGTCGGGGTGCAGCGGAGAAGAAAGAGGGGAGACGGCTTGGGTTAGGAGGGGGTGCATGAAATGGTAGCTCTAGGGTATTTAAAATATATATATATACATAATAACAATAATATGAATGATACAAAAAAATAATAGTTATAATATTCATTGCAAAATTATGATAATAATATTAATAACAACGAAAGGAAAATAAGAACAAACTTAATTTTAATTAAGGTGATAATTTTATTACGTTTAATTAATAATTATTTTTATAACAATTTAATAATAATAGTATTACTACCAGATAAAATAATGACAAAATTATCATCAGCGCAATAATATTATTTTGATTATGGGTTAAATATTAACCAATTTTTATCGTTATAAAATTTTATTTAGATTTTTTTCAGTCAATTTAATTTATTCATCAAATTTTATTATTTATTCGAATGATCTGGCGAAAATGCATTCGCTATGACCAAACACATGATCACCGCTAGCAGTACGGAGTCCACGCACTGGCTCGAGGCCCACCAAACATCAAACATAAAAAAAATCAATCTAAGATCCAACTAATCCTCATACAAAATGAGCAGGACCGAGAAAAGAATAAAAATAAAATAAAATAAAATAAATAGGCATCCGAGATCGGGGTGTGACAATTCTCCCCAGCACAGGCACTTTCTTCCCCCAGAAAGTCACCAAACCAATAGTTAACACTACTAGAGTCCAAGACTGAACCAAACTATAAGAAATCAAGAGGCTTGGGGTGACCATTACGAACACACATCACACCCGACCAACTCATGAACAATCACTACTCAAATTTGAGGGTAGTACACGGGAGGGTTATCCCCACCACGAGAATTCCCTAAAATGGAAGCCCTCAAAACTCAAACACAGACCCCCCCCCTAGGGGGGCCAGCATGGGAACTCCCAACCCCAACTCGCTCACTTTCCCAACATGGACCAAATAACACACCTGAGCCTTTGTCGGAAAACATGCTAAGAAACAACCCATCAACTTAAGGATGAAGAATTAACTCAACACCTACCACAAATTTTGCGAAACGAACATCCCACTAACAAACACAGCTGAGACCAACACAAAATCAGAATAGGTCAATTCATTCCCAGTCCACACCATTTAGAGAAACCAAGGAATTTAAAAACCATGGTGAGAGCAGATAAGACTGCTTGGATTGTGGGAGAACGCGCTCACCACACCCCCACAACAACAATAAGATTATGACAGAGACAAGAATAGAACAAGAAATATTTGGATATTTTCATTCCAAAGATGAAAACATTTTCTGGACCGAAGTTCCACACACACTCGGCTACTCCTGACTATGTGAGAGCTTCACCCCTAGACCTATGTATAGGGCCCTGATGGCGGAAGCATCTCCTGCCTCACAGTCAGGCATTTTCATCCTCTGGTCCCTAACCCCTTCCTCTTGAGAGACGCTTCATTCAAAACTCTACCCAGTAGCCTGAACATTCACATGGAAGAAAGACTTCGGAGAGATGCGACAAGGAGGCTTAGAATGCCTGAACTATCCAGACTAGTGGCACATGAGAGAATGGTCCATAAAATATGGAGTCGGTACAGACAAATATCCTTGCCAGATGGGAAATCTTCACAAGAGCCAACCCCCACCAACTACACCCGAGACTCTAACGACGATGAGATGTCCCACATATACACGTCCAGAACTGAACCCTCTAATAACAATGGGACGGTATAAACCTTAACTACCTTGGGAGTTATTAACAACCTGAAGACACACTATCTTCCCAAACTATACAGTTGCCTCTAACAAACTATGGTTACCTCGATAAGCATGTAACACACAAAAGGAACTGGGAACTAAGAATAACTCATTAACAACTTTTGAAGGATTTCTGGGTGGCATACTCATGAAAACACGAAAAACACCATCAAAACAGCATCAATCCAAAACTCAATCAAGGTAACAACACAAGCCAAGTGAAATAGTCCCATAAGACAAACATATACAACACAAATAGAAATCACTTTTCCAAAACTGTTATTTCTTTTCAATTTTAAAAACTCACCTATGGCACTTTAGGAACCGTCACATGTGCATTTATTCAATCCCTCTAACATCACTTCTGAATAAGTTCCCCAACACACTTCCATACATACCAACACACATGTGACCCTCCATAAGGAGTTCCAAGGTTCAAGAAATTATTTTCCTTACCAAACCCAAACACATTCCATGTTTTTCCAAATCAATACATTTTCTCTTTAGAAACCCACTTAAGTAATTTCAATAACAATTGGGAAGAAACTCTTTTCCATTTCAAAATTAATATCACTTTTAACTCACTCAAATCAACTAAGATTAAAACAAAACACCAGTAGTAATAACCCACTAGAATGAGGAACTAGTGCATATTTCTGACCCAGCAAGATGTTGGTGAGCCATGCCCCAAATAAAGCATAACACTAAGAGGATCTTAAACCGGAAACATGGACTCCACATGTGTCACCACCAAATGTGAGGCTGCAAAGTGAACCTATTAGGCTCCATTATCATCCCTTAATACAAAATGACCAAGGACAAGTGACTCAAATCCCGGAATAACCCAGGTTACTTAGGTCTCGTAAAGAGCGGTGGTGATCAACCACCGACCCGTAACCTACCTCCTGTGCCCCGACAACACCGATATCCTTCTACTTGACATCCCAAATAACAAAACGGTACTCGGAAATGTGAGGTCCTCTAAGTGAAGACCACCTCTAATACCATTTTTTCACGAACTAACCCTGGTTGACCCTGAACCGGTCACCCGAGCCAGCCCGCGACATGGCTCGAGAGTCTTTCCTAATGCTCCCGGGCTGGCGACAAGCGCCAGGGCATCAACATAGGTGGTGGGAATGGTTTTTCCTAGTTAAAATAAATAAATAAATCAGAAGAAATAAGATAGAGTAGCCAAAAATAAATTAACAAAGTAAAGTAACTAAACAAGAACAAATGAAAATAAAACTAACCGAAAGATACAACCACTATCTCCGTGTGACCTTGCGGGTCACTCTCCAACCCACGACCAAATGTCGCCCAAGGCAAACAAACCAATTCTATATCATACAAAAAAACTAAAAACAGAAAATAACTATAGGCATGAGTATTAAAAACTTAGTAGGTGTGCCCAACAAACTATTCCCAATGAACTACCTTTAAATAAATAAATTTATTAATTCCAGGTCTGAACTAAATAAACAATATATAGGTTTTCACACACACACACTTTCATTTCTAAAACAAGTATCATTCCATTGCCCGTTATAGTTTAAAAAAATTAATGTTTGAAAGGAACATGTGCATTGAATTTTAATGCATTTTTGTGAACAATTAGAAAACCAAACATTAGTTATTATAAAAAAGGAAAACTACACATAACACACAAAACACGCCAAGGGAAACAAGAAAAATGGCACACAGGAGCCAGCAACTGACGTAGACTCCTCAATCGTGCGCCACACAGAAATAAACACTAAATGAAATGTTGGTCGAACCTAGGAGATCGTGGAAAATCTAGAACATACTATACATATGACTCATCCTGAAAGCATGCTCTAAATCGACGATGTTATAACTCCCTAACGCTCGGCATAGAACTGCATGGCATAACCGAGGGTCCCAATCCCCTTAGAAGCAATAACTCAGTATTCCGCTGCTATGAGGCCACTAGCCAGTGCATAATCTAAAATAGTGCAACAATCATTCTCAAAAGATTCACTCACTATGCCAGGTTCCCATGTCAATACGTAAAATAAAAAGGGGTGCGTCCACAATGTTAATAAATCAGTCACGATGCACAAATATCACATACAGCTCACATAATCAACGCACACCAACGATCATCTCTGACTGGGTATTCCAAAATAATTTATTTTATTAAAGTGCAAACAGGCCTTCACCAATTTTAAAGAAAAACCTCATTTCTCGAGAAAACCCAAAACACTTGTTCAGAAGAAATAATTTATATTTAAAACTAGAAGTACATTTGAAATTCTGTGAATTATGTTTAAAGGACAAATGGACATTCTTTCAATACTGGGTGTCCACTCGTCAAGGAAATATTCCAAGTGTTGTCTACAAAATAAACGACTCTTTTTATACCAAATAATCATTTAAAAATTATCTTATATTATCTCCTATTTATTAAAATTAATAAAACATCAAGTAATTAATACATTGTAAATTTAAAAGTGAGTGTAGTGGGGGACTTGCCTTGACTCGCAGCTCGGTTACAACGATGATGTGGAACATCCCAACTTGCGCACAAGCACGCACCACATGTCAACGACTGTAATATCATATAAAAACTATTCCAATGCACTGCAACAATGAAAAGTATCTAAAAACATAGAAACATTTTCGTAAAAATAATCCAAATGAATAAACAGAGTAAAATCTACCTTGAAGTTGGTGTTGACGAAATGGTACGAACCCAAATCATGCGGTAAAATAAGGTGTGCCCGGAAAAAAAAAAGGCGAACAATCCGAAGCAATCTAAATCACTTCGCCTTCGGTGGCGGCGGACGAAGCGTGGTCGACGTGACCCAAGACACCCTTTTAGAATCCAACGAGGGGATTCATGGTCAGAGCAACACCCTACAAAAAATAAACAACAGCCAAAAACAATTCATGCAGAAGGAAAAAATCATGACCATAAAGGTATCTGAGACTCAGATAATCCAAATAAAAAACCAAGCATTACTAAAGGATTAATATCCAGGGGATACCCTAATACACAAAATCATTAAAAGGATTAAATGAAAGAAAATTGAGCAAGGGCATGGAAATATGTACCGTAACCCATGTGAACGAAATGATTCTCCAGTGAAAAGATGAACCAAGAAACATGGTCCCTTCGTGCACCCAAAGGGAAACTACCTGTTGAAAAAGAGGAAACTGGCCTAATCAAGTGCAATCATAGAGTCCACGAAGGAGGTGCCCCACATAAGGGAAGACTGATGGAGGAAAAGAACCTATCTGGTAAGGTGCTGTCGGTGAGAAAATTTGCAGCTGGAGGAGCTGCACACACTGGTGTATTTGGAGGGGGAGTTTGAGGGCATGACGGAGCTGGCGGAGGCCTGGCGGAGGGCTGAGGCAGGGGGTGTAGGGTACAATGTGGGAGGCAGGTGGTGGCACTTGGTAAAGGGGAGCAGGAGGGCTCGACTGGTGCTGCCGGACAGAGAGGAGGCTAAGTAGGGAATGGTTGGTGGCGGCATTATAAGGGAGAGCTGGTGGTTGAGGGGGGCGTGGCGCTGTAGAAGGCCCAACAGGAGGCGAGCATGGCTTCACCAGACTGGGGAAGAGGAGGTCACGGGGTCACAGGGACGCAGAGGGTGACAAGAGGGGGGAGCCGGATAGGGGCGCAGAGTCACAGGCATGGAGGTGGTGGAATAGGCTGCATGCTCGGCTGGCAGATGAGGGTGCAGTGCTGGGGCTATGTGGGAGAAAAATAGGAGGGGCGCTGGGTGGTCCTGCTGCGGAAAGGATGGGAGGCGATGGGAGCCAGGCAGCTGGGAGTCGGGGTGTAGCGGAGAAGAAAGAGGGGAGGTGGCTATGGTTAGGAGGGGGTGCATGAAGGGGTTGCTCTAGGGTTTTAAATAAATATATATATATATATATACATAATAACAATAACACGAATGATGCAAAAAAATAGTAATAATATTAATTGCAAAATGATCATAATAATATTAATAACAATGAAAGGAAAATAAGAACAAACTTAATGGTAATTAAGGAGATTTTTTTATTATGTTTCATTAATAATTATATTTACAACAATTTAATAATATTATTATTACTACCATATTAAATAATAACAAAATTATCATTTTCCGTATAATCTTATTTTGATTATTGGTTAAATATTAACCAGGTTTTATCATTATAAAATTTTATTTAGCTTTGTTTTTTCATCAAATTATTTTATTCATAATATTTTATTATTTATTCAAATGATCGGGTTACAACGCATTCACTAAGACTGAACGCATGATCATCGATAGCGGTGCAGAGTTCGCACACCTGCTCGAGGCCCACCAAACATCAAACATCAAAAAACATCAAATCGGGATCCAAATAATCCTCATCCAAAAGGCACAGGACCGAGAAAAGAATAAAAATAAAATATAATAAAATAAATAGGTATTTGAAATCAGGGTGTGACACAGAGTCTTCTAGTATTTCTTTGGAATTGGTTATGATTTAATTATATGTTGAGATGATGATGTGGAATTACAACATGGAACCAAAGCACGTATGCTCAGGTTCCCTAGTGTCATTGTTAGCATACAGTGGCCTACTGAATAAAGAGTCTAGTAGCCCAATTAACACATGATGTCCATGAACAAGTGTGACTTATTTATATTATTCCTCATACATACACATATATGGTGGTTTATACTATGAAAACATGGTGATATACTACTGAGATGTATTTATCCCACCATACATGGGAACCTTGGTTCAAGTGTAGTCTTTAGGTTTTATTTCTGGTTCAACACAAGATGTGTAGTGGATTAAGATAGTGTAGGTCAAGGGTATTAGAGATAGAGTGTGTGTATTAAAGGGAATGAAGTAGATCCAGTATATGTGTTGTGTTATTTTCATTTTCTATATGGTTTTGTCCTAGTAGGAGATCAATGTATTATTGTATAACTATATGCTTCTATATGGTACATTTTTTATATAGTTTTGTTTCTGTGATAATTCATACTCTGATTATGTTTATGTGTCTTTTGAATATTTTTATACTATTTTCCTAATATAATTTAAGGTTTATTATCTCCACTATATGGATTAGTCCCTCTCTATTAGTCATAATTCCCTAAAATATTAATAGGCTTGAATGATGTGTGTGGCATTGTAACTTGGTGGGAGTAATGGGATGAGGGATCACATCTAGAATCATTTATTATTAAAAAAAAATTATAATGAAAATTTTATCTTTCAAAAATATTAATAATTTCATAAATATCACATTTATTCTATAAATCCATTTTTTATCCTTACATGAAAAAATGTAATGCAAAATGATTTACATTATTCCTGGAGGCGGTGAACTGACCATAATATGGGTGGCATTTCCATTTTATAATAGATGGGAGGGTGGTATATAATTTCCATTACATTAGTATAATAGTATTTTATTACTGTGGTGATATTTAATATGTTATATTATTTTGATTATTATATATTTAGAGGTGGTGGAAGAAGAAGGATGGTTTAAAGAACTCATTTAAAACAATTACCACTTCCTTGGATATCCTCCTTTAGATCAATCCTTAAAAAACGTAGATTTGTTTATTGGTGATATGTGAAACTCTGGGATTTTGTAAATAGGGTTATATATGTGTTTTCTAATATATATTTTTTGGATAAAGGATCATTATGAGGGTTGATAAGTGGGGTGGTGAAGGTATCCTTTTATTGGTGAGTGGGGTGGTATTTTGTAAATATCAATTTTTAAATATTAAAAGGAATGTATTATTATGGGAAAGTGGATTTAGAATTTATAATTATAGTAAAATATAGGTCAATTTTGATTAATCAGACATTTATAAATTTATATGTAAAATATTTGTAGTATACCACATGATTTAATATTTTTAACTTATTTTAACATTTAACATGGGGACTAATTTTTACCTTGGTAGATTAATTTTATGAAGAAAATTATAATTATTAAATAATTTAGTAATTATAATCCAAAATAAAAAATATAATTTACATGAATCAATTCATAAATTTGATGAAAACTAATTTTATTATAATAACTCATAGCGTGGAAACACATTTTTTAGAAAGATGTATTGTTAAGAATAAAGTGAATTTATTCTTATTTCTGGACATGTAAAATTAATTAATTTATTATACATTTTTATGTTAATATATTTTATCAACCCATTTCATTAAATTTAGTTTTCAAAAGATATAAATATATTTTTTTTATAAGATATAAATAATATTTTTTTTCAATTCCTTGAAAATAGGACTTTTAGACATCAATTGATTTTCGTCCACTTTTTTAAAATTGTTTTCTCATTCCCAATGAATTCAAAATAATAGTTTCATTAAATAAAACCTTTTTAATTAATTTTAAAATTAAATTTTATAAAAATACCAAATAAATTAATGATAACATTTATTACATTTATAATTACATGTTTATATTAAACAAAATTGTAATTTTAAAAACTCTCAAGACCACTATATACGATTTAAGGATAATATTAGAATCATTTTTCATCATGAGGGGTTATCCTAGTATCATGGATAACATTGTAATTTACATATGTTTAAACCACTTCAATAGATGATTTGTATCAAATCGTACTTAATAAAGATTGATTTGGGATTGTTCTAGGGAAAATAATAATGATGCTACTTCCTTTCCAAGATCATACAAATTATCTTCATAAGGAAGAATTTGACTACTTGATTTCATTGTCTCTCTTTTCGACATAGATTTCATGATGTCGAAAATTTTTATTTATACCCATCAATTCAATGGATATGTTATAATATTCACATTTAATAATTTAATAACATTAATATTTCATAATTCATTTTAGTTTGGTACTGTATGTGAAACAAGATATTGATGGTTTATAATTTATTTAAATATATATATATATATATATATATATATATATAAATCACATGTTGTTACATTTTACCACCTTATCCTTCATAATTTCAATATGTAGGTAATAACAAGTGAGGGTAATTTTGTCTCATTAAATATTTAGTTTCCCTCATAGATTCCTTAAACTTATGATTTCACCATATATCTTTGACCATGTTAACGATCATATTCCATTGAAAATTATCTCTCTAACATATGATATCATGTATTGTCTTGTGTCTATATATTGTTTTGGGGTTTAGAAGAAATTTTGGTTTTTTAGGTTAGTGAATTATTTATTTTGAGAACCCAACTTCAGAATAATAATTTGAATGTTAGAGTTTCTCGAATTAACATTTTGGAAATAGTTTTATTTCTAAGATATGCATCATGTCTTTGGGAGAATATGTGGAGTTTAAGGTTGAATTTTTGTCGTTTTAGGGTACTCTGACTAGATCTCATGACTTATGATTCATGATTTAGAGAAAACCAAGCACTTAAGCTTGCACATGAAGAGTTTTAGTTCGATTCCAATAACACATAGTTGTCAGAAATGATTAGAGAAGTTTTTGGATAAAACCATATATATCCTAGAGAAAACCATGTAATATTTACTAGTCATAGGGGTCTGGTGCATGGATTTTGAAACCATGAGGGGTGTGTCAGTGTGGGCTTAGTACTTTATTACAAAGTTGGAGAATGGTTTGAAAAAAGTATAGGAAAATATTTCGGTCTCCCATATTAAAATTAAAAGAGGAAATAACTAAAATAGTATATTAGTATTTTATCTATTCCCCTAACCTCTTCTAGATTTTGGAATGTGTAGACTTGGGGGTATCTTTTCCCATTCCTCCTCCACTAACCCCTTCATATTGTGGTGTTTATGGTGTCACACCATGAAAGAACATTTCTTTTAATTTTATTTATTTTATAGTTATTGATCTTTTACTTATTGTTCAGGAGGATTTATATGATATTTTCTCTAAAAAAATATATTTTTTGAAAGTAAATAGGATTTACTAATGGTTGGTACACAATTATGAAAATCCATGTGCCACCCGAGGGAAAATCATGTGTCTTAGATAGAATCAACCAAGTACCTATATAGTTTGGTGCACTAGAGTTTTCCCCTACCAAAAATCCCATGTGGTCCCCTCCCTTTTGGAAAGAGTAAACCACATGGTTGGATCATAGTATAACAGACTATGTTTCCAAACCATACAGTCTTACCATGCTTTTAAAAAAGATGAAAAATAAACAAAATGTTTTTTTATTATTTTTATTATAAATGTTAATAAAAATATTATTGTTATTATCATAATTGGTTTTTATTAAAACCATTAAATGGGTTTCCCCTCTCCCCCTCATCATGTCACACCCATCCCTCTCACACAAACAAGGCTCGATAAGGGCTTCCCCACACATGTCACCATCTCCTCCCCTCTCCCTCAGATGTTTAATTTTCATGTATTTTCCTTGTGTGGTCTATCTAGGAAGGGTTTAATTCCACTACTCTTGCCTCTTTTATTCTTATTTCATAATTTCTCTTATACCTCTTTTAGTGTGAATGACGTAACCAAACCCTAACCTGATTTTGTGCATTTTATTTATTGAATCACAATTATTAGAATTCATGGTGTTTGATTGTGAAATGTCCTTTCCACGACTACTAAAGGCAGTGAGTTCCCATTTGGTTTTGAATGAAATTTCTCCATTTTAATTTTTTCTAATTTCAATTAGGTTTTTAGTAATTTTTGGGTTCCAAAAGTGTTCTAGTATACCTTTGATCTCCTTGGGATGGGTTTGTACCGCCGTTGTTGAAGGATATTTTCATGTGTATACATGATTAAGAATATATATATTTATATATACCCATATATATATATTCTATTTTTAAATATTCCATTATGGTGAGGAGAATATGTACATTAGATTAAAGGGTATTCATATATTTATATACATATGTGTATGTGTAAATGTGTATATGTGTATAAGTGGGAAGCAGTTTCAGTTTTCCATCATCAAAAGAAGTGGGTTTTGAGGTAGGTTCCCTATGTCTATGCCTTTAAATTGAATTCCATAATTCACTGAGTTATTTAAAAGTATAATTTTAATATTAAAATCTATTTACATTGTACGAAAATGTTTGTGGTTCAAAGAAATGATATTTTCATATATTTTACAAAATTACCTGTGATTCTAGCATGAGTCTTCTTCGTCAATAATGTTTTCTGACTCTTAGTGTAATATAAATTTTCATAAATATAACATTGGCGTTCTAAATGGTTTATAATTTTTAATTGGCGATTCCATCAGTGTCATGGGGTGTGTGTAATTGTTGTGAAATGTATTTCCCTTATATATTAATTGAATGTTAGTGATTTAACATCTGAGGGTTATCTTTGAATGACATTGAATTTTTCTGTTCTTTAAAAAGGTGGAAACTCCCCTGATTTTGAATGGTAGATCACATAAGAATCCTAGGATTCTATGTGAGAAAATAGTTCTAGTATGTTAGGCAAGCTAGTATGGTCAATCCCCAATCTCCCTAGAAAGATTGTGTCCCAACAATAACTAAACCATTATGATGGGGATTGGTTGGCTCTGGCAGTAGATGGACACTCATGTAAAAATATTTATCACCGGGAGTAAAAGAATCCTAGGAGCCCCTAACACTAGTTAACAATGATTTTCCAATGGTGATTGATTAATTTTACTCTTTCTTCCATGGTAATGGGATTAAAATACACTTTTTGTTATATTGCCACATCAAGGAATTTATTTCGGCATTAATTATATATTATAATGTGTTTTTTTTAATTTATTCTAGTCATTGAAAACTACTTATAAAAATATGATAAAAATTGGCTTTTATAAAGAATGAATGTTGTTACTTATTTTTATTTAATATTAGAAACTTCTAATTTTATATGTCTTATTTTGAAACTATAATGATTGGATTTCTTTTTTAAATTATGGAATTGGGAGTAGTTCTATTTTGGAATTCCTACTGGGAGTTTTAATTCTCATACCTATATTGATTATCATATTTCAGTTCAAGTTCTACTTAAATCTAGTTTACTCATGGAGTGAGCATTGTCCTATAGTTGATGGTGACACGTGAGGTCACATGGACCTACTTGTTGTTTATTTATTTTAAACTACTATTTATAATTTATTATTTTCAATTATTTATATTTTTGTTGTTTATAAGATAAATCATTCTCAAGGGAGTTATACTTGATTCCTGACATAATTTTCCATCTCGAGATGATCAGGAATACCTCTTAGACCCTATTGTGGGTTTTATTGGGTGACTGGTTTAGGGTTGACATATTTTGTTTGAAGAAAAAATTGTACTAGTTTACTTTATCCCTTATTATTTTGTGGTGTTTGGTAGTTTGGAGATAGGATTTTCGTGATTCACTTATTTAGTAAGAGGTATGTTCTTGACCACCACATACTTGGATGGACCGTTAAATTCCCCGAGTAGTCTTGGATGGTTGTGCCTCAACATCTGGGCTCAGATCTCTGATGTTTTTTATTTTTATGGAGTGTTTTGTTTTGATTTGGGAATTGGTGTATTATTTTGAGAAACTATATGTATTTTAGTGGTTATTTTGGAGGAACTAAAAGTGGTGCATGGTTTTTGTGCACAGTCTAGAAAACCATGTATATATATAATGTAACTACCTCTTATGGCCTCTAATGTGATCACCTAGTTGGTGAAAGGCCTACCAAACCATGAATCCAACACATGTGTAGAATTTTTTCTTTTGATTATTGGTATTATAATTCATTGATAATTGGGTTTCTTTTTTATTTTGTTCTTGATAGTTTCTTATGTTTGTTTTGGGGTGTCTTACTTGGGTTTTAAATTTGTAATTGGTTCACGAAAATTGCATTTTCTAAATGAAATCCTTGAGTTATTTAAAATATTTTTTTTGAAAGGGATAGTTTTTTAGTAAGTGTATTGGGATAATTGAATGTATTCTAAAAAATAGAATTAGAAATGGATTTGGAATTTTTTTGGGATTTAGGAAATGATTGTTTGGTATGCTAAGTTTATGGTGTGTGATTTTTTCTTTTGTGACTTGGAGGTTTCCTTTCTGGACCTTATTTTTTTGGGTATATTGGACATGATTTTTAAATGGTATTTTTAGTATAGGTTATTTACTTATGATTGAGATTTTGAATTTTGGTTTTTGATATGTTTTGATTTGGTCTCATGCTTGATATTTTTATAGTATTATGCCATTGAGTTATAAGGGATTTTGAAAAGCATATATGGGTGGTTATTCCATCACATGTATTTTAGTTGAGTAAGTCATACTTTGGATGTTTGGTTTATTTATTTTTCAAATGGATCCTATTGGTCCTCAGTGTTAGGAGTTGGTCCAATAGTTCCTAAAGTTGAACCCTCCTCATATTTCAGGTATCTAGAATCAGGGAAGGCTAAGGAATGGTTGTGAAAAATTTGGGAGATCATTATTTGTGTCAAGTATCCTAAACATCTAAAGATTGAACTTGTCACCTTCATGTTGGAAGGCCAATATCCAGAGTAGTTGATGAAAGTAGTTTATATCGAACCATAGAATAATTAAATGTGGTAATTCCTTAAAACATTTTTCATCCATGATAACTTCTCTGATGATGTGAGGATACAAAATGTTTCAAAATTGTACTACGTTGAGCAAGGTGATTCAATGGTATTGTATTTTATTAATAACTTTGCTGAGATAGTTATATATCTCCCAATTATCACTAGATATGAAATTTTGAAGTCTAGATTCTTTGAAAGGGGAATATAATCATAATTTCTTCAGTAATTACATTTATTAATTGAAAATTATTAAGAATTAGTAAGGCATTCTATTTAAGAAGATGACATTTTAGGTGCGTCTGTATGGTTGAGAAGTGGCCGGAAAAGGCTATTATGTTTTATCTCTCCAGAATCTTCTGAAAGAAAGCTCTTGATATTTTATTAGGTTAGGAAGCTCAGGTGATGTAATTTTTTATGCCACAATAAATAAAAGGTATTTACTAACTATGTCCATCTAAGATATTTTAAAAGGTAATTCGAAGGTGGTTCTAGGAGGTGACATGATTCCAGATCAACTCCCTTGAAGATCCTTCTAGCCCTATTGTTTGAATTTATCATTGGAACAATCTAAATATGATGATTTTCTGGTTGTAAATACTTTTTTTATTAGAATAAATGCATTATATTGTGTTATTTTGGTTTTGTATAATGATGTTTTCAATATTTTGAGAAATATATCTAAATGGGGATGTCTTCGTCAATTTTGTAATATTGTTGACATATAATGGTAGTGTTTTTTCCAATTCATATTTTCTTTGGTTTTATTGTTTTCATAAGAAATCAGTGATATTGTTTTTTAGGGACAAATGTCTAACTAAGGTTCGAAAATAGTGTAAATAACATCCTTGATGAGCCAGTGGAGAGCCTAGTTATATATTTTTTTTGTTCTTTTCTTCTTAGGAACTCCAAAAAAATAGGCAATGTATTTCTTTAATTCCACCCCACCTAAACCCAAAAATAGATGTTTGATTGGATTGTATAATGGTTAATGTGATGGATTCTCATAGAGATTTTGAAAATACCTTGATTGGTTCTTTGGTGAATTCTATGATTGGAGTAAGGGTGTTCCTTATTTTTAGGTAATGTTTGGAAATGTGAGTTCCCCACTATATGTTCTTTCAATGGGTTGTTTGAATATTTAGAATTCCTTAGTTGTTCTTTGGAATTTGAGAAGGTTCCTTGAGGATTTTTTTCATGTTTCTTGAGGTATTAAGGTTTCAGTTTTTCAGTGGAAAGTGAGTTTTTGGCTTTCAGAATTCTAGTGGTTGTGGTTTCACATTAGGTTTTAGATTGTTTGAGTCTTAGTTAGCCTGGTATTTTAGGACATTCTAGGTGTAGAAATTGTTAATGGTGGGGATAATTATCACACCCAAACATCAGTTTTCTTTTTATTTTATTTATTTATTGGCTCTTGTTATTTTTCTTACTATTTGGGTTTAGTTCATGTAGTTTTTCTCTTTAATTGAGTGTTTTTGGATAGGTATAAAGAGTGTCATATGTATAGGGGAGACTGTGTGCCGACCAAGGGAAAACCATGTGGATTTAATATAATCACCCAAGTCCCTGAATTATTTGGTTTACAGGAATTCTCACCTCCCCTGAATCATGTATGGTCCCTTCCCAGTATGATAGAGGCAACCAAACAATTAGTGCATAGTCTAGATGACGTACTACCAAACAATGCAGTCTTCCGAGTCCTTAAAAAAATATAAAGAAATAAAATTTATTATTATTATTATTAACTATTATTATTAATAATGTTATTATTATTTTTATATTTTATTAAAACCCTCAATTTCATTCCTCTCTCCCCCTATTTATTCCACATCTCCTCTCACATGCTCAACCCATAATCCACAGGGGATTTCCAATTCAAACCATCTCCTCCTCCCCTCTCCCTCTGGTTTCCTATTTCCTAGGCATTTCCTCATGTGCCCTCTCTAGGTGGGGTTTTATTCCTATACTCTTCCATTTTGTCTTAAAATTTCATGGTTTCTCTTTTACCTTCTTGTGGTATTCATGCCCTAATTGAACCATAACATGTTTTTGGGCATTTTCTTAGTTGATTTGCAGTTGTGAGGGTCTGTAGTGTTCTATTTAGGACCATCATTTTAGTGACTATTGAAGGTTGTGAGTTACTATTTTGTTTCAGGTGATTTTTCTACCATTTGAGTTTTTTATCCCAATTTTTATTAGGTTTTTCTTCAATTCTTAGGTTCATAATGTTTTTCTAGTATACCTTGGATCTCTTTGGGATGACTCGGGACAACCGTTTTTGAAGGTGGATTGCATGGGTATACATGGGTATATATATATATATATCCTCCTCATACATATTCCCTTATGGCATGGGTAATATTTTTATTAGGCCGAAGGATATATATATATCTATTTGTGTTTTTTTGTGAAGGTGTATATACATGTATATGGGAAGTGGTTTCAGGTTGTCATCATAAAAAGTATTAGGTTTTGGGGGTAGGTTCCCTATGTCCATGCCTTAAATTTGATTTCCTTAATTTATTGAATGTTTTATATGAATTATTTTAAAATTAAATAGTATATATATTCTACTAAATGTGATTTTGGTTTTTAGAAAAGGCGTTTTCACCTATTTTACATAATTTACCAAAAATTCCTGCATGGTTCTTCTTCGTCAATATTGTTTTCTAACACTCAGTGTAATGTAAAATATTATAAATGACTCATTGGTTTTATAAATAGTTTCTATGGTGTAATGGGTGATATTGAAGGGGTATTTATGATTGTGAAATTATTTAGAAATGGATTTTCCAAAAGACTTTATTTAAAGTAAGTGTTTTTAAATGTGAGGGTTTGATTTGAAAGATAATAAATTTGTTTGTGGTATAAAAATGGGGAAACACCCATGATTCAGAAAGTTAGAATAGTTGTCAATTTTAGGTATCTAGGTCAGTAAACAAGGTCTAATATGCAAGGTGAGCATGTTGGGTCGAGGCCCGGTCTCCCTAGTTGTATTATGTTGCAACATTGACTAAAATTTTATGATGGGGAATGGTTGGCTTGAGAAGGAGACTGGCTATTGTGTGAAAGATTTTATCACTGAGTGTATAAGGATTTTAAGACCCCAAAACCCTAGTTACATAGGGATTCACCATAGCGAATGCTTAATTTTACTCCTTTTTTCATGGTAATGACTTTAATATGCACTTTGTTGTTATATTTCTATATAGTGCCATCGATTTTGGAGTTAATTATCTTTTATAAATAATTTTTATGAAATGAATTCCATTCAATGACATTTTTTTTGAAAAATATGATGAAAAATATATTTTTATAAAATATATGCCTCTAACTTATTTTTTTGAAAGAGTTGATAACCTTACGTGTATATGTTTTATTTTCAAACTATCATGGTTGGATTTATTTTAAAAGTTAAAGAATAAGATTTTTATTATTTTGAAATTACTACTAGAGATTTTAGTGATAATTCCTATCTTTCTTATCATCTTTCAGTTTATGTTCTACTTATCTCTGGTTCTCCCATGGAGTTAAAATTTTCCTATAGTTGATAGTGACCTATGAGGTCACCAGGAGGTACATCTAGTTTATTTGATTTTCCACTGACAGTTTTAGTTTTATTTGTTTTGATTTGTTTATTTACCTATTTTTATTAGGATAAATCATTACTGATGGGGTTTCTAATGGTTCCCAACAATAGTTTCCATATTGGGAAGATCAGGAATGCCTCTTTGGCCATATTGTAGGCTTCCTCATGTGACAGTTTTGGGGTTGAATTGAGTTGGTTCATGATATTTGGGATAATTCCTCACCGGTTTGAGGTTACTATCACTCTCTTCCAACCTTCATTTGTCTCCTCCATTTTTATTTCTAAATTTTGTTTCTATAGTTTATGTTTTTATTAGTTGTTCTACAGGATTATGGTGGAATCACTTGAGTCACTTTGGGATTTTATTCAGCCTTGGAAGAGGATGTCCCATGGAGGTATTTACCTGTGGTGTCTTGTAATTTCATTGAGGTATAAAGTTCTAGTGAATTTTTATAGGTTTTTATTCAAGTTGGTTTCAAATTATCAATGTAAGAGGTGTTTCCCTTTATGTCTTTGGCCCCTTATTTGGTTGGGAGTATGTCATTAGTAATTTTTGAGTGTTTGGTCATGGTTTTTATGTGGAGAAATCTTCTAGTATTTCCTTCATTTATTATTCATTTTCGGGTTATAGTTTTCAATTAATTATAATTTTATATAATTAATTTTTTGATATGTATTGCTATTAATTATGAGAAGATATTGTGAGCAACATCTATTGATTATAGATAAGGAATAGAGAGCTTATCATTCATTGAGACTTATGTGATGGTGGTTTCTATTTAAACACCATGGTATTTAAATTATCCTTGTAAAGTGGATAGTTAAGAAATATTTTTCAATGAAATAGTATTTTGAAGGTTATGACTTGAAAATATGGATTCTGGAAAGGTAAATTGATTTAGTTTGGAGAAAAAATTGGAAATAGTATTTTAACTTGGATTTGAAATTGAATTGTGAACTTGTATTGTTGAAACATATTTGGTTTTTGTTGATATACTAAATTTAATAAATTGTCTTAGTTTTTGATATAGAAAAGGTGAAATGATATTATTGAAATGTGTTGGGTATTTTAGAATTGGTATTTGAAAAAGGGAATTGAAATGCTATTCGAATAAGTATTTTGGAAATAGAATTAGAAATGGGTTTTGAAATGGTTTTGGGTAATGTGTAATGGAATTGATTTTAGAATTGAAATATTAAATGATCCATTATACATTTCATTTCTTCCATATAGTTGTTATTTTATATTCTAGAGTGATATCATCCCCACGGTCCATGTAGTTATGACTGTAAATCTGTAGTTAAAAATGTTCCCTTGAGTTTGTAATGGTTAATACATGGATGAACATGGCCCGAGTGGATGTAGTTGTGATGGTGAAGCCCAAGGTTAAAATGAACCCCAAGTTGATTTAGTAGTAATGTTTAATCCCACAGTGAACATAACCATAAATTTTACATGGTTATGATAGTTACAACTAGGGTGAACATATCCCACGAGTGGAATTGGTTGTGGTTGATGGAACTATGGTGAACTCGGCTTTTATGGGGATTTTTTTTCTGGGATGGGTATATTACCCATAGAATAATAATTGTTAGTAATATCATCACAACAAGAATAGAGATGCCCCATCACTGGCTACAGTCGGTATGTACCATTCCTAGGGTGAATCTAGTACCCCCAAGTTCAACATTTTGTTTACTATTTTCATTTTAAAAATTTTATTTGTTATAATTGTAACATTTTATCTTGAGTATTGTAAATTTCAATTATACATACTAGTTTTATTTTTGGAAATCGTTGGTGGTGGTGTATTGAGTAGTACTCAAAACCTACTTGTGCCTCCATCCCACTTGGGTACTTAAATAGACAGTGTTCTTGTTCATAGGTACTAGTTTTAGGTTGAGTCCGATGTTGATGTATGTTGATTTGGATTCCTAGGTTGGAGTTGGATGATGGGACTAAGCATGAAATGGAACTAATTGGGGATATTTTGTTAGCCTAAATTTATATTAATCTTTTTTGTAATACATTTTTATGGTCTTCCCATGGGGGATCCGGTTTGGTATATATCATAGATTCTTTTATTGTTGCATCAATTATTGAATTTATTTATTAGAACCCTTCCTAGATGGGATGTTTACTAGAGGTGTATCTGATTTAATTTTATTTTTATTATGTCATGAAATTAATAATGGGGTAATAGTATCCCTATAGTAACCTCAAGGGCCCTCAATGCAAGTCAGGATCATCTTGGGTATGTGGATGTGTTCCGGAGGTCATGTGGAGGTCTAACCTTGTTACTTTTTAGAGTAATATTGGTTAGAATGTTACATAATATAGTTCTATATCTTTTCATATATATAGCCTTATATAGATCCATTTTATTTCTATTATAGAATTCACGATTATATAAGAACTTTACATAAGTAATACTTTGATCTGAAGTTATATTTAAATCCATAATCCATGACATTAGCATAACATCCAATCTCTAAAAGGTTCTTTTAGATTGACCATAAATTTGAGGATGATAATTTGTCCTAAATATCTTCTTTATATCTAATACTTGTTGTATAATACTCAAAAATTTTAATATCATCCTTGGATCTAAACTAAATACAATTGATATTGGTACACATGTAAGTATTAAAACATTCTTCATGTAACTATTCCAACCATGGTAGATAAGTGTCAGTGTTTACTTCATTAAATTGTCATAAGATACAACAAATCAAGTCTTAAAGGGCCAATTAGTTTTTAGTCTTGGTAAACTACATACATACATGATTACCATATTACCTTTGAATAGACAAATTACATCATTTTTTCAGACTATCATTATTTCCAATGGAATATTCTTATATATATTTCATTGGACACTTCATGGATTTTTGGAAAAGGAAATAAAATAAGGGTGAGCTCAAATTCTCAGTCATGTTTATGTACATTAGAATCCATCATGTGTATATAAATCATGACTCTGAAGTAATAATCAATATAGAAAGAAAAACTTCTTAACATACATCACATCTAATCAATTACTTGATTATTATGATTCGATGAGGAGAATTCAATATGAAAAAAGTAAATATATGAACATACATTTTATTTAATCAATATCTTTAATATCAATATTAGATAATGAAAAATCAATATATAATGGTAAATATCTAAAAACATCTTCTATTTAGTCAGTAACTTTATGATAATGATTAGATTAGGACTAATCAATATGGAAATGTATATAAATAAAAAGAATTCCATTTAATCAAAAAACTAATAATGAAATGAATTTAGATATGAAATTATTTAAAAATTATCACAGATAATAATAAATGAATTATTGATGAGGAAAATGTTTTATTATTGGACTCCATGATCTTATCATGATACCACTATTTTGCAGACCATTTATAATATAGTTTAAAAATATGGCGTAAGAATACACCAAAAACACATTTAACTAATCCTCGATAATAATAATTTTTTCCTTATACAATAGATGAATCGAGGAGCTATCTATATTCAAGCCCCACCCATATATGTAAGTCCAAAGCATTTGTCATATATAAAATAAGCAATTTAATTCATGAATTAATATTCCTTATCATCAAATATAGGCATTGATTAAAATATATGGATTTATAAATATTTCCCCAATAAATAAAATAACATTAATTGTAAAACACTATAATTAAAAGTAATATATGGTTTATAAAATTATAATATTCATGATAAATTTTATGGATATTATTGGGAAATTAAATATCCAATGATCACGTGAAAGTAAATATTCCAAGGGAAGGATAACCAAAACCAAAATTAATTAATAAAGGGAAGGTCTATACTTTAATTGATAAAAATTATCATTAACCATACATACATTGAATAATAATGTTATTAATACAACATATCCCTTTTGTATTAAAAATAATGGTTTGTTGTTATTTTGGAATAAAAATAAACTAAAAATTTCATAAAAATGTTCTCGATGAAAATATCATTTTAACGTTGAAAATAATTTTAAATCTAAATGTTTTTAAAATATTTTGAAAATAATTTTCTATTAAAATAACCAATTAAACTTATAAATTATCCTATAAAACCGTGAGTGGTCTAGATGGTGAGAAATGCGGTACATGTCATACACATTAAAACAAATTTTCTTCTCACATTTATCTAAAAAATCTAAATAGGTCTTTTCTGAAAAATGACATGATGATTTATATAAACATATTTTCTAAAATGTCGACATGGATAAAAATTTCTATAATAAATTATTTAGATAATTTTAAAAACATTTTTAGAAAACATGGTTTCCAATGAAAAATTATTTTTAACCGATGGGAGAAATGATTCGGATGTTATTAAAAACATTATCTAAATAATTTTGTGCATAAATGTGTGGAAAATGGAAGTATCACTTAAAAAATCGATGAATAACCAATGGAGAGGAAAATTAAATGGGTTTATTATCCAATGAAAATATAATTTTCTTCAATGGAAATTTATGCATAAACAATCTCAATCAAATTGAGAATATGAAATATACCATTAAAAATATCATAACATAAAAGTGAGAATTAACCATTGAATCACCTATGTGTATAAAATATAAATCCACATAAAATAAGTGGAAATTTAACATAATATAGTCAAAATATTTTACAAAAAATATAATAATATAAAACACAATGAAGAAGTAATATAACCCAATAAAAATAAATTGATTTATAAAATTATTTTCCACTTAGTAATTTTCAAGTCAAATACCATTTGTAACACCCCATTCTTCCATAATATGCTTCTTTTTTGAATAATAAAATAGTGTGTGGTGTACACAACTTTGAGTTCTAACACACCACAACCAATCAAACTAGCCATTATGAATATTAATACACACTTTTTGAAATTTTATAAATTTTAACATTCAAAATGGAATTCATTTTTTTATTTTTAATATATAAATTATCTTAGGGTGAATTTTTGGTATTTTTCTGAAAACATTCAATTTTTGATGAATAGTGAAAACCCTGAGTTATTATTTAAAAACCGGATTTTTATTTAAATAATAATTTATTTTATATTATTTTATTCTAGGATAAAACTGATACATAATACATATATAATTTTACTGTAATTCATTGGAGTTAGTTTATAATAATTTTAGATATATAAAAATTTTATTGAACTTTTTACCGTCTTTTACCCACCTCTTAGGAGCATTTAGAAATTTACATAAAACATAATTTTACTGCTTCAATGAGTTGAATTTAAAAACTCCGAGAGACACGGTTAATATCATTATATAAAATTTCCTTCATTAAGATGAAAATAATTTTTGGTGAATAGTAACTTTTGACATTTATTTAACGCGGTTAAAGGTAAAGAGGGTAATTCAAGGTAATACTAATATTATAATAATAAAAAATTACCTTAACACTTGTACTAACCTAATTGGATGAGTCATGGAAGAACATGGGCATCCATGGGTCGATTTTAGAACATCATGGAGCCACTTGAGAGTGATAATGACACATTATATTAATTAATTTAAAGTAATGGCAAAAATGACATAAACACGTATATTTTAGTAAACCAATTTTTACATGGGGAAATATAAGTTATATTTTTTACTATAAATATTCATTAGAAATATAAATTAATTTCCTACACAATGGTATTTTATTTAAAAAATTTATACATTAAATAATTTAACTTATTTATGACACAATGATGATGCAGTAATTACCTTATTAATGAAAAATTAAAATAATTGATAATATAAATACCCAAATAAATTTAATTTGAGAGTTTTAATGAATTAATATAATTTTATAGGTTAATATTAAATGTTAAGTATGATTAAATAAATTTATTATAGGTAATAATGTTGTAATGAATTTAGCAAAAACAAAATACCAAATACTGTCAAAATTGACATAAAAGATTTTTTAAACAAATATTATATTATTAATTGATATAATATTCCTAAAAATATAAAATTCAGAAAAATGACTTATATAAGCTTATATATATTAATAATGAACCACTTGGGGTTTTCTTGTCTTGTTCTCGAAAGTTTATTAACAATATAATATAAAAATACAAAAAGACATGGTAAATGTCAAACTAATTAACTAAGAGTTAAATCTAAAAATTAAGGATAATATAGTGACCCAAACCTGTCTAAAACCTATTTGTTGAGTGGATTTCAACCCATTACCACCTTAAATATGAAATAAATAATTTTTGACCCATTAGAAACCGAAAATGATTTTATTATAAAATAATATTTCTAGCTTTTCCTAAAATAACCCTCCCCCTCTTATAAAAGGGCACTTCCCCATCTCTCTAATTCACACCTTCAAATCCATTTGTCTCGGCCAACCCCTGCTCAAATATCTTCTCAACTTTCATACCTTCATTATAGAGGCCTTCATTTAGTCAGAAATCCAATCTAAGGATCCCTTTTGATCAAATCAAAAGGAAGAACCCGAAGAAGAGGTAAATATCCCACCAACTATTTCATATTGTTTTTTCTTCCACTTCCTCTTTCCTTTTTTTCCCTTATAAAGTAATAACTCCAGTATCATCTATATCCTGTGATGTTATTTTAAATATGGTACAACAATATTCATTATTCTATCCATCCTTTGAATGACATGTCATCATACGTGCGTACGTACGGCTTACCGTCTCCACATCGCTGTGTAGTTGTTATTCAATGCATTATTATTTGGATGGTATAATAATGATGTATAAATGTTGTAAATCATAAATATAAAATGATGATGATTATTTATATATGATATATAATCCAATTATATACAATTTTAATTTCAAAAAAATTATATTTTCAGTCGTGCGTACGTACGAATTACCGTCTCCACGAACAGGATGAGATTCATTCCCCATCGTATCCATTCTAGAGTAATTTTCATTTGATGATTAAAAAAAAAATTTAAATACCTAATATCATTCTGAATATTAGTGTGATAAATACTATCCAAAACAAACATTACTTACATAACAAATCATATAAAGAAAAATGAATCAGTTAACACCCGAAATGATGATAATACTAAAATATTATTAACAGCGAAATATTAGAATATCATATATGATATAATATTAATGTATATGGGTCATTTAAAATTTAAAAAAAATTATTTCACCATTATACAGGATTTTAACCAACCCTCACAAAAGAAAAGTATAAGGTAAGGGTTAATTCTAGAACCACTTCATTATTCAAGGTTGCCTATATATAATTATCTACTGAGACCTCTTTATCATCCACATCTGTGTTTCTTATAATTTGATTTCAAAACATTTTTAATATTTACTAAACTATGGGTAAAAGTTATTTATACCCTTATTTTACCTTATATTTTATGAAAGGAATATTTCTTTCATTTTCCAAACAAGTTACTTTATGCCCTTTCGACAAAATTGAGGCAAGAATATTTTTTTAACTTATACGGTGGGTGCGGTTATATTCCGCTGTTATAACATCATCGAAGCTTCCCTTAAAATCTTATAATAATATTTTCAAAATAAATTTTTTCTTCTATAATTATATGACTTCTAAATGCTTTCAAAATAGAAAGTGATATTTCTTTAAAAAAGGTTTTGATTTCATCGATGTCTACATCATTTGATGGATTTTAAGATTATTTGAAGTAGATTTATTATGATACAAATCTTCCATATTGAATTGAATTTTTTTGGATATGTTTGACTGTGGATGTGTTATTTTTATACCATTCATGGTTTATGGGAAATTTACTGACATTTCTTATGCTAGTTTTAATATGAATTTTTATGTCATGTTTAAAAATTTTAATATGAGGAATGCATTGGACTTAGTAAGTGGCGGGTGGAGGCCACTCTTGCTCCTTGATGCATAGGTAGGTCTCATGAGACAAAATAGTGTCTTGGAACAAGACCTTGATAGAATATTATTTCTAGTATTAGCACAAGGCCTTGAATACGTGGTTATGAAGTCTAGCATTATGCATTCCATCGTTCTGAAAGTGGCTATTGTTATTCCATGTGATTATTCAACTAGTAGAATATTCATGTGAGTAAGTAAATGGTATTATTTTGAATTATATTTTCCATATTATAGTGAATGTTATGTTGAAAAGTCTTTTGTTTTATTCTTATACATTGCCTTAAATTTTTATACTTATTAATGATTGTTTCCTTTATATTGTTATCCTTACTGAGCATCTGAGCTCACCCCTTTCTATGTGATATTTTTCCCATGATGTGAAGAAGTTCCATTTTGAGATGTAATTTAAACCTTATGAATGTATCTAGTACTTCAAAGGATAATAAACTAATCGGTCTTTCAATACTTGATCTTTTGTGATCATGCCAATGATACATAATAATGCACCAACTCGGGGCTTCTAGGGTCGGGGTGTTACACCGTTGGATGAAATAATAAAAATATAAACATGAAATACCATGAACTATGATGAATTTAGGATATTACGTTGAAAATGGTATGTAATTACACCATATAAAATAAATTGTTTCCTAAACAATAAAATATGTCTTAATGAAGGGAAATTGAGACGAAGTCCTTTACCTCACCCTTACTTTTGGTTTTTTGTTACTTATCCACATGTATAATGGTTTTAACCATGTTATTAAATTATAATATAACTATATTAATATTTATTATATCATATATGACCCAATTAAAACATTTTACCATCTTTTTATTAATGATATTTCATTATATTGATTGTTTCAGGTGTTAATTTCCTTGTTTTCTCATGCGTGTTTTGTCATGAAATTACTAGTTAATATGCATAGAATGTAGATCCATCTTATAAATAATGATAAATGATGTAAATTTTAAGAAATATTCATACCCCTGATATATAATATGTATATTTTTGGAAAATTTGATTTCTAATGATCACATAAAAGTGAATATTTCAAGGGAAAGTTAATGACTACAAAAATGAATCTCAAAAGTGATTTTCAACACTTTACTTAGTAAAAATGATCATAAACTATTCTTATAAAATATATTGATGTTATTAATAAAAAATATCCATGGTGGAGTAAGAATAAAGGGTTGTTGTCAATTATGAATATAAACGACTAAAAATATCTTTAAAACATTCATGAAGAAAATATCATTTTAAATTCGAATTTTTTAAAACAAAAAGTTCATTAAATATTTTGAAAAATAATTTATTTTAAAATAAAAATTTAAAATTATAAACTATTAAATAAAATATTGATTGTTCATGATGCTAAGAAATTCCATACATGTTTTATAAATTAAAATAATGTTTCTTTTCACATTTTTAGTAATATCCAAACATTCCTTCTTTGGAAAATGACATGAAGATTTCATTAATTTTTTTTTCATATGTCCTCATTGGTAGAATTATATTTAATGAATTATTTTTCAATTTAATAAAAAACGTAATTTTTATAGAAAATTTGTTTTTGGATGAAAAATTATTTTTGACCAAAGAGAGAAATGAAGTTATATTTTATTAAAAATATATCGTAATCATTTTATCTTCCAAAGAGTGGGAATATGGTACTATTACATGAAAAATTTATAAGGACCCAGACCCATGTAGTTGTAGATTTTTTTAAAATCTTACTGTGCTTAGAGGAGACCTAGAGAATGTCTGAAGGGTACGACTTCTAAAAGTAGGAAACATGGAGAATACATGGAGTGTAGGTGTTTCACATCATGTATTCCAAATTCACCTCTTGATAAGGGATGTTAATAGGGTGATAGACAATGTTTAATTATTAGGGATTAAAAGGATTTAGGTGAAACAATTTTTAGTGAAATATGATACTCTTAATTTATAAAATGTGTAAATGGTAACACATAGTGTAAATTCACTATGTAGTGCAGTTATAAAGGTTTTAACTGCTCGTGTATTTCTCAAACACAATGACTTATATTGTTTTCCAATAATTTAGTTTCCCTATTACTAGATGTTTTGTAATTACATTGATATGTACTGATACTTCTCTTCACATCTTTGATATGTAGTGATCCAAGGGGAACACTTACTTAATTTTCTAGTGGGTTCTCCCTGATCAGTCTTATTTCATCCTATTTCTTATTTCTATGCTATGGTGCATGATATCCATGTTTCTAATAGAGTTTTTCTTTTTTCTTTTTTGTGTGGTTATGCTAAAATTCCCTTGGTGGGATGAAGCATCCAACGAGAGAGGTGATCGGGATCCACAATGTTTTTCCATTCATGTTTGAGGAATATTTATTCCTTTGAGGTTGGGGATTTATTGATTCTATTCTTTTATTGACATGAAATCATAAAATGATCATGGTTTATACCATTTAATGGAAATGGAATACACCTATTATTCTATTGAACCAAATTAATAAATAATTTGTCAGTGGTCTCGTGTTGATGTAATTTATACCATTATGATGGGTTGAATCTTTTTTATAGATTTTGTGTTACTTATGCTATACTTTTTAGCATATTCATATTCTTGGAGTCGCATGCTGAAATTGATAAAGGGAATAAAAATGGAAGTAATTGATAAATAATTAGTTTAAGAATAATTAAATAAGAGTCATGTTGGAATCTAGTGTTTGTTGTAACTTTATAAATATTAAATTGATGCAATGACAATGATTAACTAAATGTGATCCTCCATTGGTTAATGGGAATTCTAAATAATTTGATGCATGGTATTTATTTTTGATGATAATAAAAAAATACATGTTAAATGAGAATGAAACATCACTATGGTTGTTGAAACATGATTAAATACTCGATTTGATGTTTATATATTGAAGTCAAGTTATATCTTAATGCCTTAGGTTTCCCATAGTTAGAACATATGATTAATGAATCAGTTAATTCATGATACGATAAAAACTACATGCTTTATTATGATAATTGCTCATTCATGAGTTTCCCATGTACATTATAAGGTCGAGTAGCTTCAGTTTGGAGCCATGAGAGCTCATTTATGTGTGACGGTTAGATGCAATATTTTAGGGCCTATAATTTATTATTGGATACATTAATTTTTTATTGTTGTCTTATGATGTTCTTTAGATGTGATCATTGATATGAGATGTGATATGGGGTTGGGAGCCTTGTATGTGATACGATCCAGGGTTGGCTGGGCCAAGGATAGATGACGTGATGTGTGGGTGGGGAGGCCCGAATGATGTCGAAGAAGATGACACCTATTATTTTGAGAAGTATCAGAATATGCATTTGGGTTTTGGTGATGACACCAGAGATGATAGAATAGGTTGAAGCTGGACTTACCCATTGATGTGATTCCAAGAGTTGGGATGCAAGTTTTTAATCTTTTTAGTGGAGGATGGATGATTTTATTATTTTTCCTTCATTTTTTCACCCCTAGTTATAGATGATGGATTTACTAAGTTTCATGTATCCTCTTAATGGTAGCTTATAATGGTTTTCCTAGATTACCTAGATAGGGAATAATCCTATTGATGAATAAATTATTACTTAACCAATGGGTTTAGTGCAGATGGAACGAAAATGTTGAAAATATGTTAATCTTGAGAAATCATGGACTCATTTTGGATTATGCCTAGAGGGAATGGAATTTACTCATATGGTTAATGTAATGTAATGTGGAATAATGTTAATGGTTAAATAATGGATAACGAATTAATTAATGAAATGAAATGATTCAAAGGAAAGAAATAATTTAATATATCTCTATTAAATTCTTGATTTATAATAGGATATCTAGTTTTAGTAGTGGTAGATGGGAGTCTGACTGATTTTAGATGAAATTCCGTATAATACTATGTTATTCTGGGATTTTGGTTGCAAACTATATTATATATTTTATATTTTAGGATTCTATATGATACCCCACCCCTGTTGGTCACGATGACTGATACCTAGGGGACATTGGGAGGGTGTTTCCCCTAATATCCCAATGGGGGATGGATTTCGGACTACACCCTATAGACCCACTCTCTTCTCTTTCTAGTTACATGTCCTGATATGAATGGTGGTTAGTTTCCCCATATATGTGTGCATATGGTCGTGAGGGATTGTGGTAATTTCACACACATGTATTACTAGATATATTATATAAATAATTATTTTAGTTATGACATGAATAGGCTATGATGGATTGTGGTACCTTACTCAGTGTATGGGTTATGATGGCTTAATTTTTAGTACCTGCTGTATGATACATTCCATATGGTATTTGGTGGATCCTGTATAATACTTGGTTACTATATATATGGTGATGAGATATGGAATTATGTGATTATGTGATTCACGAGGTGCATGTTGTGATTCCTTGATCTGGTGTCTTTGAGATGTCCCATTTATGAGAAATATGGATCGGGATGTACAACTTTGGTGATGAGAGAGAGACTAGTGGGGAAGAAGGAGTGTGGTACCCTTTATGTTTCATTATTATATTATATGATCTCTTTTATTCAATACTTGGTGAGAGTTATCCATGGAGAGGCTCGAAAAATAGTATACCTATTATTTGATGAGTTAGTTTCACTATTGTTCATAATTATTTAGCAGGATTTATATTTCTTTTGAATGAGGGGATATAATGAATATCCTACCTTGTATTATATTCTTCTGACCCTACATATGTATAAAATGTTTTTAAGTCAACTAGAGTAGGTTGGAGATCAGGATGAATTTTACTACCTCATGGTTTTGTAAGATCTGTCTGGGATTCATGGTCGTTGAAATCTTTACCATTTTGGTAAATGAAATTTCATTTTACATGTTGTAGTATTATATGTCATTTTATGTTTTCACATGGAATTAATTTATGTATTTGTATGATTAGATTTTGATTGGTGTGTCTATATTTTCTCTCGCTTCAACATGTTCTTTTAGTTGGTTTTACCTCCCATATGATTGTTTATTATAACCATGATTCTAGTATCCAACCCTAGTTCTACTAGTGTCAGTACCTGAGAAGTCACCATTTACCTTCCCTCATTTCTAGCCTAGGAGGGGTACACATTTGGGGAATGGTTTGTCACAATGAGAAATCATAGGGAGATTAAGGTATAGGATAGAGTTTGGAATTAGGCAAAGTATAAGTTTCATGGGTTGGTAGGGTAATAGTGTCATATAAGTTTTGTGAGTGATATGAACACATGATATTAGCTGATACATAGGTATTCAAGGCCCCCTATGATCTGATTCATGGTCTATTAAGTTTATTTATCCTATTAAATGAACTGATGCTAGTTATTGGGTAGATACATAAGAAATAATCATGCATCATTCTTCTTTGCACCATTATTTGAAATAGATAGACCATGGGATAAGAATAAAATATTAAAAATATAATAATATAATTAATTAATTAATGTAATATATTCCATATTCTAAGTTTAGGAGTATAATATATTTTTTACTAGAATGGATATAGGTTAACATCCACTTATGGTTCACGCCAAATATGTTGTGCAGGATATTCTAGCAGATCGTCATAGAGTTGAGGTCAACAAGGATAAAACATGAAATATGACACTATAATAGTTTTAGTTCCTGATTATAGGGATGTTAGGGGGATACCTTTTGGATTCAAGAATATAATATTTTTTGGAGGATTGAGATATAGCTTTTAGTTGGATCCATGAAATGAATTAGCATTTGGTTTTGTTGGTTGTGATGATTCTTTGTGGATTAGTGAGGAAGTGGTTTTTGTTTTTCCTCAAGGATCATAATGAGTTGGTATTATTATGGGAGATGTTTTCAGTCCAGTTCTGAGCGTAGTTTATTTCTTCTACTATGAAGGTGACCATTCACCAGGATATTTTTACCCTTTGGAAACACAACTACATAATGCAAAAGTTTTGGATCCATTTAAAGAATCTTATAAGAAATGATTCTGATCAATTTCCATATTAGTATGCCAGGGTGTGGAATTTATATGAGTCTTTGTGTCCAAATATCTAGTTTCAAGTCATTCCATTTATGTTGAAGACATATCTAGAGCTGCTATCTAGAGAATAGGATATTGAGAGAACACTATCTAGAACTATATTATCACTATAGAGGATTCATCAGGATTACTCATGAAGAAAATTTTTGGATTTTGGTTCCCAATTGTTAGGATAGAATATATTTCCATTAGTCGGGGGCAGGCCCGGACTCTCATCATCTCATTTCTCTACACGTGGAAGCTCTTAGTGCTATGAAAATGGATCAGAAATATGTTTCTCTTATTGAGGTTGAGTTCATCAGTGATAGGAGTGCCTGAACTTTCTGATCTGTTAGTGTGTGCAAGGTGTTCAACATTAGGTTCCTCCATTGAGGTAGTTTCGGTAGAGATAGTAGCATTAAGGTGAACTTATTTTGGATCAACATAGAGGATATGGGAAAGGTATATTATATACTTTAGATTATTTATATCCTTAGAGAGAAAAGAAAGTCCATGTATGTGATCTTTATTAGGGTTATCAAGGTTATTGAAGTAGTTGTGTTTAGCTTCATGCTTTTTTACTTCCAATATAGGGTGAGCCAGATACCATTTGAGGTACCCTTTTCTTGTTTTCTACATGGGTTTATCCTTTTCTTGACTCATGTGAGACTCATTCCTTTATATTATTTACCATTTTCTATGATTTGGGAGTTCATATAGAGAGGATTCTAGTTCCCTTCGCATTAACTACGCTAATTAGTGGTCAATATTAGATGAATGAAGTATCTAGAGATTCTGAGCTAGTATTGGGGAAGCACCACTCGTGAGGATTTTTCCTATATTTACAAATACATCCCTATGTCATCATCCCTAGAATGGAGTTTTTTTTATTTAGTATAAGTTCATGTTAATTTCATCAAGCGGTATGTTGTGTTTGTTGATAATAATGGAGATGTAGCAGTGATTTTTGGTGATTCAGACTCTCTGATGCATCAAAGGCATGATCCATAATTGTATTAATTGATGGTGGATTTGATGTTGAGATCATCAAATATTCAACAGTTGATATTTCCTAGGGTTTTGGAAGAGTACCCTTTTGTATTTTCATATGAGGTTGTAGCATTACCCCCTCAATAGTATATGAAATTTCAGATCGATCTACAACCGGTTCTGTCACCCACCTCAATGTCTATATATAATGACACCCTCTAAGTGGTGAGATATTTTTGTACAACTCAATTATCAATTGCAGTGAGGTTTTATTTGGATGAGTGTGTTGACTTAGGGTGCACCATTTTTGTTCAAGGAAATGGATGATGGAAGTTTCTTGCTTTGTATCGATTATCATCACTTGAAACAAGTGACATTAAATATTTTCTATCCTCTTCTAAAAATTGATAATTTATTCAATCCCCTTAAGAGAGAGATTTAGTTCATGAAAATTTATTTTTTGTTAGGATATCACTAGATAAGTACAAAGGATGATTATATTAAGAATATTTATTTCAGTTTTCATAATGGTCTATAAACGTTCATTGTGATTCTATTCAGTGCGAATAATGCTCCAATTGTGTTCATGGGGTTGATGAAAACACTGTTCAGAGAGTTATTGAAAATGTTCATGGTGGTTTTAATTGACAAAATCCTTGTGTACTCCACATCTGAAGAGGGGCATGCATAGAATCTGCATTTTATTTTAGAAATTCATTATCATGAGTAGCTATTTGGTAAGTTGTTGATGTGTGATTTATAGTCTGGTGAAATATGTTTATTAGGGAATGTTGTTCCCCAGAAGAGATTATCTATGAATAATTTGATGATAGATACCATTGGTTCTTATTTTCTCTAAATATAGTGGAATAGGTGTAGATTTTCTTTGGTATTATATGCTGTTACAGGAAGTTCATAGCCTATTTCTGTCAAGTTGTGACTCATTTGAGAGCCTTCACATGGAAGGATTAGACATTCGTGTATACTATCTACTGTGATAAAATTTTGATTACCCGAAAGAGAATTTGTTCATTTCTCCAATCCTTCGTTTTTCATTGGAAGGAGTTCAGTTTGGTCTTTTATGTGGTGTTGTGCATCATGGATTGAGATATGTTCTAATGTAGTAGAGATTAGTTTTTTATGGGTCTCATAATTTACATCCCCATGAGTGTAACAATTCCACCCATGATATTGAGTTGGATATAGTTGCGTTTTCTTTGATGTTATGGAGAATTTACGTCACTAGTGCTAATTTTTTGGTTTTTATTGACTATAAGAGCCTATGATATGTCTTCTCCCAACATGACATGAACATGAGTCAATATCATTGGATGAAATTCAAGGACTATGATATAAATATTTTCATACTTTAAGAAAGGAAAATGTTGTACTCGATGCATGGAGCATGAAATAATGTTGTGATTTCATGTGTTAATCTAAATATTCATGGAGAGTAATGGAAGAACTCTCAATGATTCACCTAGATATTGGAGAGGTTGGAGGAAGAGATTATCTTTTCTAGATGATAGTGGAGTCATACTTTGTGCAGCAGGTGAATGGGTCCTAGTTAGGGGATTCTGAGGTATAGGTTTTGAGAGGCTGAGTTGTTTCTAGTGATTCTCCTAATTTTTAGTCTGAGGATGGACATGATAGGGTGTTATTAAAAGGAATGATTTTTGTTCCTTCAGTGATGTGCGAGATTTTTCTCTTTTAGTTCTACAATTCACCTTTAGTGGTACATTACATCATGAAAAAGATGTTCCTGTATTTGAGTGGTCTGTTTTGGTGGCATGGGTTGAAGCATGCAATTTCATAGGTAATTTCTCATTGTTTTTTATACCATAATGTTAAGGCCAAAGACCATGTTCCCATTAGGATTTAACAGTAATTAAGTTTTCCCTAGTGGATGTGGGATGGAATCTAATTGGAATTATTTACTAGTTTTCTTCAATCTCTGGGATGTTATGATGCTATATTTGTGATAGTGGATTATTTGAAAAAATCATCCCACTTTATTGTGTTTAGGGAATGAAGATCCATAAAGGTTTTGTCAATGCAGTATCTAGATATGGTGGTGTGAATCCCGGAGTCTTGAAAATGATCATCTCTAATTGAGGTACCCATTTTACTTCCAGGGTGTGAAGAGGTATCCAATATACTTTTTTTTCTTAGTTATGCCTTAGTATTTCTTTTTATCCATATATGGATGGTTAGAAAAATCAGACCATCCAAACTCTTGAGTGTATGGTTCACTCTTATGCCCTAGATTTTTGAGGTTCATGGATTAGGAACCTTCCCTTAGTCATGTTTTCATAAAATAATATTGTCCATTGCACCATTAGTATGGCACTATTTTATGTTTTTTATGGGAAACATTTTCGTTCACCATTATGATAGATAGGGGTCGGAGAGCAGAAAATTCACATGAAGAAACTAGTACATAATCCAAAAGATATGGTTTAGGTAATTCATGAGATGATTAAGGTAGTGTATAATCATTATAAATCCAATGTAAATCATATATGGATAACTTTATAGGTTGAAAATGGAAATGACATGTCTTTGAATGTGACTAATCATCATGGGAAACAATGGTTTATTCATGGAATTAAGATTTATCCCTAGTTTTTTTGGCCATTCAAGGTGTATGTTCTTATTGGATCCATGTCATATCAAATATCAATTCCCCCACAATTGATTTGGATACACAATGTTTTCACATGTTGTAGCAAAATTATTATTTTTATGAGAACACTCATTTCATCGTTTGAGGAAGGATCGATGTTGGTGATGATGAGGCCTTTGAGGACTAGCATATAAAGATCGAGGATCTACAGAAAAGGGTGTAGCATGGGAATCATATTATCATAGTTCGTGTCATATGGTGGCATGGTGGATTGGAAGAGAGCACTAAGGAATTCAAGTCACAGATGAGCACTCATTAGTATAATATATTTGATGTTGTTTTATTCTTTAGTAATGATATTATCTTGTGAATGTTGAAGTTTCTATTTTACGAGATGGTTTCCTATTGTTTCATGGTGTATAATTGCTCTTGTTTGAGTGGTATCTCCCTTAATAGATTGTTTATCATTGGGTTGTTTCTATTTGGTGGTTATACACTTATTTCCCTTGATGATGTAGTTTAACTTATGAGATGGTGGGATATTTAAGAGGTATCTTGAAAAGTGGCTACTAAAATATGGAAACAGCGAGAATAAATGGAATGTAAGGGTTTTAAATTTTATATTCTATGTCCATGGATTTTTAATGGTATTTCAATGTCTATAAGACAGAATGTAATTATTTTAGGTTGAAAGGTTTGAGGTGACATGTTTGTTGGCGAAATCTGAAACCCAATATTTATATGATGTATAAATAGTTACATATCCTGTAAATTCCCAATGAAATGTACCTATAGATTCTATAATAAATCAATATTTTCTCAAAACCTAGACTCCTCTTGTTTTCCACGTGGACGGGGACCATATTTTCATATGTTTTGGTATTTCTTCAATTTGGATCAGTCTTTAGCTTATTATCTTTGATCCATGGTGATCCAAAGTGAATTCATTTTTTTTTCTATAAGTTTATCTAAGATTGTTCTTGTTTTTCCTTATTTCTTCTTACCATTCCATGTAAAATGATCTCTATGTTTCTAATAGACTTTTTCATGATAGATTATTGGTTTGGTTTTTTCACGGTGTCCTTGGAGGGATGCAGCTTCTTGTGGGAGAGGTGATCAGGATCTAAACAATAGTCCATTATTATGCGAAGAATATTGATGCCTTTGAGGAATGAGATTCATTGCTTATTTTATTTTATATATGTGTAATCAGAAATTGAAAATCATTGATCCCTTTGGATGGAAATGGGATTAACCTAATAATCTTTTGAATTTTATTAATAATTAATTGGTTAGGGATCACATGTTGACATGATATATATAATTTTAATGTGTTGCCTTTAATTCTTATAAATATTGTGATGTCTATATTTTTTTAAAAAAAATTATATCTGGAGTAGCATGATAAAATTGATAAATAATGTAAAGTAGAAATTAATTGACAATTAATTGGAATAATAATAATAATTAAAGAAGAGGCATGTTTTATTCTTATATTATTTGTAATTTTATAATGATCAAATTGATGCAATGAACTTTTTTTACTAAATGTGATATTCCATGTTTCAATGATATTGATAAATAATGTGAATCATGATAATTCCTATTGATGATAAAAATAAACTTCTGGTTAAATGAGAATATTACTTCTTTGTGGTTGGTAAAACAAGTACAAATTCAAATGTGCATGTTTAGCATTTGATAAATTTTTATAACTTGATTCTTTAGGATTACCATAGATGAAACCTATGATTAATGAATTAGTTAATTAAAGATAGAATTAAAACAATCTATTTTATTATTTCAATTTCAAGGGGTTGAGTATCCCTACTTTTTAAAAAGTTTTGTTCCTTGAGTTGGAGCTATGAGAGATCATTTATTTGTGAAGGATGGTTTCCATGTTTTAGGTCTTAGATTTCCCTATTGGCTATGCTACTTCTTCCCTGATGCGTTGTGACATTCTCTTGAAGTTAGATTTTATTTGTGATGTGATATGGATAAGGGAGGCTGAAATGTGATATGATATTGGAATCGATGAACCTGGGATGTCTGTTGTGATTTGTGGAATGGAAGGCCCAAATGATGTGGCAGTAGTTGATGCCTGGGATGATAAGATGCATTGGGAAATAAATGTGGGTGTTGGGGATGACACAAGTGATGATGGAATAGGTTGAAGTTGGGATTCCCCATTTTTTTAATACAACGATATGGGATTCTCATTTTTAATATGTTTAATGGAAGATGGATGGGTTGCTTGTTTTATCTTCATTTTGTTCCCCAATGCTTGAGGTTTCTTTATGTGATTGGTTTTATGATGCAACATCTCAGCCCAGGTGCCACACACTGGTGTCCCAATCCAGACATCCACATGACCTCAGGAATGCCTCCCCATACACTAGACATTACTGACTAGCAGTAAGGGTCTTTTATAGATCATGGGGAAACAATACCCTCATTATTAGAGTAATACACAAGAAGAAATAAATGTATATTAAAAATAATAATATAACCATACTCAGAATAATACTATTATAATAAGATGACCAAAAATCAAAATACAATATCAATACTTAATAGTAGATATGCCCTGAAATGTACGTGCCATGTGTCAAAATGAAAAACCCAAAGGTAAAAACCATGAAAACTCTCAAGATGGTCCAAAAAAACATTTGGTTCCTCCAAACATGATCTATCCAAACTCAACCATTTAACACATGAACTTTTCCCTTATCTTGTTCTACAAATATAAAGTCTATTTGGGTACCAATCACGCATCCCAAAAACGTTTTGAGTAAAAATCAGTAGGCCATCACCAATGGTGTCTAAAAAAATATCCAGTCAATAATAGTGTATAAAAATGCGTTAAGAATAAATAAAATCAATATTATAAAAAAAATATTTATTCAATTTATCTTTATTTAACCACATAACCCTTAGGTTCTCGTGGACACATGAACCTCAATACCTGTGTTTTCTTGTTCTAGATTCCAAACCCCATCACATATTCTATTATCAATTATTTATAATTTAATATTTTTTCATTATCCATTCATTTCAATTAATAAAATATCAACTTAGAACCATATTTCAATGATAATATCATGGGTGTAGAATATGATTTCTAGCACCTCGTGGTTACGTAGGGTGGTATTCCTTGTCCCACACCCCATAGGTATATGGATAATCAGTCCCTATACCATAAAAATATTAACATTCAACTATTTGGATCTATAATTCCATATATATCACACATGTGGGTATTTGTAGCATTAGTCCATATCCCACACCATATTTCTCAATCAAGAACATATATCTCATATATCGCATTTTTCATGATTAATCAACACTAATCATCTATTGCAGTCTTCATTAAAAACTTTTATTAATTTATTCAACAATTAGTAGTCTGTCTTAATCATTTAAATAATCAAAATAATTCTCATTAATTGATTCAAAAATTTATTATTTCATTCAATAACCTCATGAACGCAATAAATAATTCAACAATTAAATATTTTTATAATTTCCACAATCTTGATATCTCATTAATAAAATTGAAAATTAATTTATCAAATAAATTTCGAAATCTCAATATCTAAATAATCAACTCACCAATTAATTATTCCAGTCAATTATTCCTCAAGTACCAATATTTAAATATTCTAATAATTAATTCAACAATTAATTATTCTGGATTCACAATCCCTAAATTAATTAATTTACCAAATTAATTAATTCATTTTGGAAGCCCAATTCATAAAAAACCCTATAAATTATAGAATTAGATACATGCAATATATATTGTAACTATGGTATTTGATTAATAGACCATGTACCTGGATTAGTTGATGAGCGATCGCCCAAATAAAATCCCTAATTTTAGTGGGACAACGGAGAAGAACGAGATATAGAAAAGAAACCTAAATACAAGATCAAACAAATCAAGATCCATCAAACCTTGATCTAAATATGACCAGCCTTGATCTAGATCCTACAAAACTAGATATAGATCTAACAAAAGAGAGGATAACTTCCCATAAAGGAGAAAATGATAGTATAAGATCATAAAACGAACTGGTATTAGATTCACTTATTGAGATATATAAAGATCTATACTTTGGGATATGAATCACCAAGAATGGATGTCTCGATTGTTAATAAATCATTTAGGAACCCCCAAAATTGAGAGAATTTTATTAGTTGTCAGAAAGGGCTGATTAGGGGCTAAAATCGGGGGAAAGGTGGGAAATTAAAATCTAATTTTCTGGGGATAACAATCTTGTATACATGGTGTTATTCTTGGGGAAGACAGTTTCTCATAAATATGTTCCTTAATAGTGCACCTCTTTTGGGTGGGGTGCATGATTTATTTAAATATGGCGTACATATTGAAAACTAGTGTGACATCTATGTGAATTTCATCTATTTGGGCTCACACAATTTATAAGGTTTTTGTGCATGGTTTGGGAAAATTGTGCTCCCATCATTGACTTTCCAACTTCCAACATTTTAAATTTCCACCCAAATGCACTCTAATTACAACCCAAACAAAAAGTTATGAAAGGGAGAAGAGTACCTTTAAACTAGCCTGAGACATCTCTGTAAAATTGAAGTATCTTATACATGTTTCCTCATGGTGGTAAATTAGGGTGGTTTTCCTAGAGTACCTAGATATGGAATGATTCTAATAATGGAAAAATAAATGTTTAACCCATTGTGTTCGTGCTGATGGAATACAAATGCTGAAAATATGTTAACATTGAGAAACTATGGACTCGATTTGGATTATTTTTGGAGGTAATTAACTTTACATTGATGATTAATGTAGTGTAATGTGGAATAATTTTAATGGTTCTTTAATCTATAAGGAATTATTAATTAAGGAAATGATAAAAATAAAATAAGTAATTTAATGTAGCGCTTTTAAATGTTTGATATCTGACAACATATTAAGTTCAAGTAGTGGTAGAAAAGATTCTGATTTAGGTTAAATATAGTGAAATCTTAGATTAGGTTATGAATATAGTGTGGTTGTGAGATATAATAAATCATGTATATTCTAATATTTCATATGTTTCCCGATCCATGTTAGTTAGGGTGACTAACAGTCCGTGGAATCTGAGAGGGTGTTTTCCCCAAAATCTCAGTGGGAGGATGGATGACTGACTATCCCCTTTACCCACGCTCTCTTCACATTTTAGTTTCTTGTGAATATATTCATGGTGGTTAGTTTCTCCATATATGTGTGTATAGGGATATGATGTATTGTGGATATTTCACACACCTGTATTACTGGATATAGTATCCAATGGAATATTTAAATAATTATGTGTAAGTGTTTTGATGTATTTTGGTACTTTATTCTATGTATGGGTTGTGATGGCTTGAGGTATAATTCCTGATGTGTGATACATGTCATACAGGATTTGGTGGAACTTGGACACTAGTTGGATATTATATATATGGTGATGAGACATTGGATGGTGTGATTGTGTTATGATAGGATGAAAGTGGTGCTTGTTGGGAAGTCTTTTTTAAGGGTCTTTGGGCTAGCCAGTGTTATAGAGGGATGGATCATGACATGTGATGTGGGGGAGGAGAAGAAAACCAATAGGAAAGTAGTATAAAGTTACCTGTGGTGTTTCATTACTATATTATATTATCAATTTTATGAAATAATTGGTGATATATAATCATTCTGAGGTTGTATGAATATTATACATATTTAAGTGATGAGTTAGTTTCACTATTGTTCATTGTGATTTAGCATGATTTATTTATCTTTTTCATGAGGGGATCTTGGGAGGATCATACTAAGTTTAATTTAATGCTCACCCAAAGTATATATAAAATATTTTTTATCTCATCCACAATAAGTTAGAGATTATGTTGGATATTACTAGCTCGTGATTTTGTAGGAGATGTTTGGGCTTCATGGTCAGGGTCATATTTACCTTTTTGGTATATGTAGTTTCTTTTATGTTAATATAGTAATATTTGAAATTTAATGTTTTCACATGTTATTTCTTTATATATATGTTTGATCCATTTTTCATTGGTGAATCTGTCATATCTCAATCTTCTGCATGTTCTCATACAGATACATGATTCCATATGCATGTTTATTATACCCTCGGTGCTAGATTCCAACAGAGGGCCTACTATAGGTGGGACTTAGGTAGTAACCATCTCCATTACCTCATTACCAGCTTAGGGGGTTCACATTTGGGGAAGGAGGTCTAGATGAGAGTAAAAATAAAGGTTTTTATTATCAAGTGGTCAAATAATTTCCTTTGATGAAAATTCGAGCATAAACTATTCATATTAAAAAGATATATTGAAATTAACCTTTATAAAGATCATAGCATTGAAGATAAATTAATAAATGATTTCATTAAGAATATAAAATTTAAATAAACATAAAAAATTGTAAATAAAACATAATATTCTCAAAATATATTACACACTTAATATAAGAATATCAATGACAAGGAAGAAGTAATATAACCAAATGAAAAGAAATTGAGTTATTGAATTCCTTACTGCTATTTATTTTTCAAGTCAAACCCCATTGGAATAATTAATTCAAATTGAAACATAAAATATCATAATGTATTAAGGACTCATGACATTAAATTTAAATGGTGTAGTAAGTACACTATCTAAAATAAATTGAGTTTACAAAAATAAAATTTGTCTCAATGTATGGAAATTTAGAAGATGACCCCTCTCACATATTTCATTTTGGTTGAATTCTATTTAACATCATGTATAATATTTTAATAATTTTATTAATTTATACAAGAACCATTTTATTATTTATATTATCATATGTGATCCTCTTATAAAATTGTATCACCTATTTGTTAAAAATATTTCATTATATTAATTATTTCATGTGTTAATTTCTTTGTTTTCTTAGGCATGTTTTATCAAGAATTTTATCTGTATTATACATTGGATATAGATCCATGATCACTAGAATTATAATTATGTTATTAACATAATATTTGTTCATCAGATACTTTTTTTAGTCATTCTTTATGCTTTTACATTGAAAATTAATCAAATATCATTGTGGATATGGAATGTTGTACATACGTATGGGCAAAGATATCATTCACTAAACGATTGAAAGGGTAAATAAGTATATGGAAGATTAATTTTAAAAAATATATATAGTATCATATATGTCACATATATTCATTAATATATCCTTATTTACCTCTATGTAAAGTGTAAATGAAAAATGAATCACATCGTTTGCAAGGAGGTAGTGTGTCACACACATGATTGGCTTAATCATATTTTAAACGACATGGAATGTAAGACGGTATATATGATGTTATAATTATATAAGTATAACAATATTATAAATATTATATATACATATATATATATATATTTAATATTTCATTTACATAATCAGTATGGGCCTAGATGTAAAATGAGTTACATCGGCTCACGAGATGATAGTCTTCCATACACACCATAAAAAATTTTCTTTTTTACCATTTGGTATAGGACGAGATATATAAATGTAATTAAGTTAACATAATAAAATCTAACTATATTTTATGTTCTGTTAATATTATACAGACATTATTAAATAATATTTGATGGATGTGGAAGAAGAAATAAAATAAAATAAATCATTAGGAACATTACCTCTTCATCAGATGACCTTTTAGGTTTTCACAAAAATACTTCCTAATATAGATTTATGATGAAACTAAGGGATTTAGGATGTTATTAGGGGATTAATGAAGTTATTTGGGGAGATATTTCCCAAACTAAATGGCTTTGTAATTGTGAATATGGGAGAAATGCTTCAAAATCGGCCATTAACTGCACTAGAAAGTGCTTTACCAGTTCTAAAAAATCACTTATAATCGAAGAAAAGTTAAAATCATTTAACATTTATCAATGTTAAAAAGGGATGTTAAATGCCCAATTTAAAAGTGATCTTTTATATCTATTAAAGGGGGGCTTTAGCAACACTTTGTTAGTACTAATAAAGGCTCCACTGATAAATGGTATATAAAATTTATTTCTCCACGACCCACACACCCCCAATCATGTGTTTTCCAATTGTTTCAACATTCAAATAGATAATTTTTATTGTTAATCGGTACAGTTCAACGTACGAATTGGAATACATAACGAAAAATTAATGTAATACAATCCGTATACTTTTCATAACTCTGATAACAAATATATCATTAATAGAATACTCAATTGACATAATAATTCAATACAAATATGATAACATTAATCATTCCACCTCATCTATTGTAATAGCATAATCATGGCCATGATCCGTTATCTATCTTTAAGGTATATTCCTTTGATACATTGGATATTCATTTTAATAGTTCCACATCTCCTTATAGTTGATGCATTGAAAATTAGTAACCTTTTTTCCTTACCGTCACAACATGGTGGAATTTATCACCATACTTGTAGAAAACTATCATTCCCCTTAATAAATTACTAGATTATTTCTTTCCCTAATTATCACATGTGGGAAAACCATTTTTCACTTCTTCACATTATATATTTTTATCTCTTCCATCATATTATTCTCTCTATTCCCTTCAAATAAATAGTTCTTAAAGAGTTAGTTCTCTATCTTGATAGCATATTATATCGGGTGTTTATATGTATATAATCTTTAGTATGCTAGTTCCCTTCTAAATATTGGTTTAAGACCATTAAAGGAATGATCATTCAGAATCATTGAGTTATATTCATTGATGTGGTTCCTATTACTTCTTATAGGAACAATTCCTAAATTATTTTACACCCTATATTAGATAATAAAATTATAAAACATAACTTGCAATACCAAAACATGGGAAATGCATAACATTAATTGAAAAATTTATGCATAGTTACTATCATAATAATAAAAAAGGTTTATTTTGGTATATCTTTATTTTCAAATTGATTATAATGGTTAGTGAATAAAATTTAAATTATCCTAATAATGTCCCCAAATAGTGTCAAACATGATGTCAAGTAAGGCCCATTTCCATCCACCAGCTAAAGATCAGGTCAATCCCAATACTCCCTTTTAGAATTTATACACCTATGTATAATTGTGATAGAACCACAAATAATTATAGTATCCAGACATATATATATTGATAATAATATCCACATAATATTGTTCCCAAAGAAACATTATGTTCTTCTTCTATAATTATCCTTAAAGCCAACCATATGGTCATGTTCCCAAAAATATGTTTTCCAAAATCTATTTCCCAAGGATTCTACAAAAAAACATCTAAAAAAACTATAGAAACCTTGACCCCAGTATCGTGGAGTTGGTATCTACTTTATTACATTAGAAAAAGATATATTTAATCACAACCTAAAGGAATAAATTGTGTAATTGTCTTACCAAACTAGATATATACATGAATTTCACATTACAATTTAAAAAATAAAATAAGAAAATAATTCTCATTGAGAATTACTTTATTCCCCTTAGTGTATCCCTACATATCAATAAAAAACACTTCCACATATACACAAGAAAATAAAACATTAGTGGTTGGATCATATGCATAGTAAGGGTTAGAGTACAAAAAAAGACGTGAAAAAAATGCATAATCAATACATATAGTTAAATAACTGGAACACATGGAATTTAATCGAAAACTCTATAATAATATAAGAATAATAAATCATGATCAAATAATTCCATATAAATAATCATATGTGCATCAAGATGAACCATGTATATTCTAACTAATAGAATAATCCCTTGGAATATCAATAACTAAATTCATGATGATGGATATGAAAATATTTTTCATCTAAATCATGTTATCAAGGCCTTGTGAAAATATATCTAATACAGTCATAACCTTATGCTAATACATCAATATAAATGGGTAATCCATCCACCAAAACCCAATTTAGTTTATCTCAAAAGACCTTCCGTTGAATCTAGGGGATATAGAAGGACCCATCAATCAATTATAAAGTCTAATAAATTTCTCATATGAAATGGGTAAAAAACCACACATACATTCATACTAAAAAACTAGCATATGAAATTTAAATACATTCCCTAGTCAATAAACATAGTCACAAACCATCAAGAGTAATTTGGGTATTGGTGATAATGTTATACATCCTCATACAAACTAATCATAAAAAATCCAAATAAATAATAGCGACGATATTAATAAAACATATTCCCACTATATCATAAATCATATAAACGGTTGATGTGACCAATAAGTAGAAATTTCCTAAAATGATTCTTTAAAAAAATTGTTGAAAATAACCTTTTCACTTTGAAAATATCGTTTTAAAACTAAAATTTAACAATATATTTTGAAATCCCATTTATTCAGAAATAAATTTTTAAGAATTTCAAAATAATCATTAAATAGTTGAATGGCCATGATGGTGTAAAATTCCGTTCATGTTGTGGATGTTAACTAAATGATTCCTTTCACATTTTCAGTAAAATCTAAAAGGGTATTGTTTTGCAAATGAGTTGAGGGTTCCTTTAAAAAGGTTTATAAGAAGTTAAAATGGTTAAATATTTGCGTTAATAATTTTTTAAAAGAAATTTAAAAATTATGCATTTTAAAAAAACCTCGGTTTTGGGGAAAAAGGATTGCTGACCAAAGAGAGAAATAATTTCAAATTTCCATAAACTAATTCATAATAATTTTATGTACCATTTAGTGTAAAAATAGTTATATTACTTTAAAAAGTTCATTAATAACTATTTTATAATAAAATATATTAATTTTGTAAATAAATAACAAATAATTCCCCAATAAAAGTCTTGAAGAGAGACAATATTAAATAATGACGAGATTATAAAATAAACTCTTAACACTTTAGAAAAATTTGTATCATAATCCACAGAAAATAAATAAAATTAAATGAAAAATTGAATACCATGAATAAAAATAAATTCAGGATATAAAACTCAAAAATCGTTGTATATACACCACAAAAATTAAATAAGTGGTGAATATGGTGTATGTCTCACAAAATTAAAAGTAACGCGAGAGAACCTTACCTTGAGTCCAAGTCATTATATATAATATTTATTTTCATGAATAATAATATTATGTCGATTATTTAATTTATTATGAACCTTTTAATTTTTATTATTCGTTTTATTTCTAGTATTACCTTGTTATATATGATTACTTCTTAAATTAAGTTTACGTCAGGTTTTTCGATGATATTTTTTATATGAATTTTGAATGTTGACAATGGTCAAAGAGGTCATTATTTAAAAATATATAGAATAATAATCATGATATAATAATCATATTTATACCTCAATTATACTATTAAAATAAATTTATGAAATATGGTTATGATAAATAAATTTTGTTACAATTATGTAGACGGTAGGTCGTACGTACACATGTGTAACGTTTTCATTTTTTAAAAACCATTATAGAAAGGAGGAAAGTTATATTTAATAATTTTAGAATTATTATATTATCATAAATAAAATATTATTTACTAAAATATACTTATATATATCATCCATTAGGTCTGGTGATTAAAATTGAGTCACATCACTTTGTTAAGGCGGTAGTCCACACATACACAAACAATGCTATCATCTTTTAGTGAGTGAAAAGGTAAGAAATAAAATGATATATTATCATTTTACAATGATAAATATTTAATTAATATAATAATTATTTATTTTATAAGATATATATTCATTAAATTAGTCTTTATCACCATTCATTTGAAGCATTAGTGAAATATGAATCAAATCACTCCTTGAGGTGGTAGTTCACCGTGCACACGAGGGACATTATCGCATCCCCGATGGAATGGATTGTAAAAAAATATATTTGTGATATAATTAAATCATATGTATAATTATGTTCAAAATATAATATATATACTTTATTCTCATAATAATCCCCAGCCATGAGAGGTGGTAATGGAAAAATGAAAGACATTGGTCAATGAGGCGGTGGTCCGCCGTACACACGAATATTGATTTTGTAACATATTTGATGGAAGTGGGAATAGTTTAAGGTCATACCCATAAAATAAAATTATATAATTATTTATAATATAATGAGTTTTTTTATCATAATGGTTTAATAATAATTTAATTTGAGGGAGGAAGATATAAAATAAAAACGCTCGATGAAGAACGTTACCTCTTCCCAAGGTAACCTCATTAGGTTTGCACCAAAATCATTTAAAGGTTGCATTTTTTGTACAAAATAAGTATTATATGATGAGATTAGGTAATGTTTTATGTTATATGGGTATTATTATTTATATCCAAAATGTTTTTAATGTGTAAATTGGATATTATAGGTGTAGCCTTTTATAAGTGAAGTGATTGGCACATTTGAAATTTTTGAAAAGAAAAAGGCATACCAACATTTTTTCACATTACACAAGGGTAGAAAAGGGATTATTATAGATAATTATACATTATAAGGGATACATAGTGCCATAAAATATATTTTATGAAATTTTATGTGTCATTTTAACCCTTATCCTTTTAGTTTAACTCGAAGTAAATCTATTTTTACGTTAAGCACCATAAATGATTTTTTCTATTTCACTCTTCATTATGGTAAAATTTTAAGTTGAACTTATTAGATAATATAAATTATGATTATTACAAATATGGAATCCTTTTTTAAATATTTTATTCATATAATATTAAATTCTAATTTAAAATAAATCTCACAAACACAGTGAGAGAGAGGGTTTTCAAAACGAAAATTTTCTCATGTTTACAATATTTTAATTTCAAAATTCAATATGAAAATGATAACAATGAAATAAATTAGATTGATATATATAATTTAACTATGTTTCATTTAAAAAATATTAAAAATATAAGTTAAATTAATAAATAATTTGAAATAAAATATATGTTTCAATTAAAATTCATCATTTTCAACATTCATTAAAAAATAAAACATTTTAGGAATGTTCAAAAAATTCACCCTAAGACAATTTTGATATTTTAATTTCAAAAATTATGTTAATTTTTTCAAATAAATTTTATAAAAGTTCAAAAAATTTATTATAAATTATGTGCACAAAGAATGACTAAACCACCTTTTAGAAAATTAAGGGTTTTCAAAAAAACATTTCTTTTTCTTTTGAATGGTTCTAATTTTATCGCCAGTTAGTACATATAAATTTTATTTATTCTATAAATTTTTAAACCATTAAATTTTCATAATTTAGTTATTATTATTCATTCCATCCAATTTATGGTCTTGGTTAAATTGGTAATGTTTAAAAATAATATTTTAATAGAGTATCGTGTTTCCTTTAATCCTAGTGTTTCATCCATTGAGAGCTATCAAATATAATGAATTTATTTAAAAAATAATATATCTTAAAGTTTCATTATATTTTATTTCATTATACCCTTGATATTTTGTGTCACTCAGACTATCAAATATGAAGTTCATATTTTAAAATCATAGTTTGTTACAATTCCACCAAGTAATTTTATGGGAATACACTATATGAGTAGTTGCTGACACATTAAATAGGTGATCCTATAATCAATGGAAAAAACCACACATGAAGGTTCCAACATGATATTAAAATCATCCATGACAACTCACGATGAACAAGATACCTTTTTCCTCCATGGTCCAAAAGAAAAAATCTAAAACTACTCTCTTTCCAATGGGCTAAGAGCCTAAAATAAATAATTAATCAAAAATAAAAACACAATGTGCACCACACATGGTGAAAGTCATAACTATTGTACCATAAAAAATCTATAAAATCAATCCCATACCTATTAATCCTATACATTATACCAAACAATTCCTTCATCAATCACCATCCCAATATCCATAACTTGCACTAACACATTATTTTATCACCTATATACTATTTCTTGAATGTTGAGACCAAAGAAAATTAATTCTTTGGAAACCATTTGAAATGAAACAACAAAACACACATTTAATAGTAACCAGTTGGACCGACACATGATGTTAGGTTAACCTTCTTGTATGTCAGATGTTAGTGACTAGTGGATGGAGTGTAAAAAGAGGTATTGGGGGAAGAATATATTCCTTATTTTAGATTACACAATCATAAAAGTAATAACTAAATAAAATATTATATTGGAAAAAATTAAAAAATACCATGTTATAATAAAATGAAATGCAACACACTGACTTTAAAGTAATTCTCACATAAAATTTAAGTCAATGATTCTCCATAAATTCATCATATGACCTTATAATTATCTATGATACTCTTCATGATAATGATATATCATGCTTCATCCAAACCTAAACTTACAAAAATGTGAAGGGTTCTTAGGTATAGCAGTTCAGTGGATGTCTGGGTAGGGTGTGAGTGAAAAACTCATTAGGGAACCACAAACATGTTGTTGTACTATACTATTTGAGTGATGATATTTTCATATGAAATACTATAATAAAATAGATAACTTATATAAATAAATAAATAAACTGCAAACACTACCTAATTTAGCCCAATGCGAGAATTTCTCTGATAATGTCATGATGACCATGCTAACTAGCAACCCAACCACCCCAAGGGCACATACATATAAACTAGACCAAACTGAATAACCATAATAAATCCTTAGATATGTGGCCTAAATTTACCATACCTACATTATATAGTTCTATAGTATCTCAAATCTTGATCATCACATTAATTAAACCATTTTCCACTCACTTCGGATCCCACACTCATTCATCTATCATGATGAGTAGTAGACCATAGGGTGTCATTAGAAATCCATCATCCTCGATCCCCCATGTAGAACACCGTGATAATAACTTGTTGTTCATCATAATAAGGATGACGTCTGATTTCATGAAGGGGTGGCCCTTGTCACCCTTATATGTCCATTTATGAAAGATTCATGGGTGACTGAGGAAATAAAAAATTGAATACCCTCCCTAGATACTACTATCAATATCATAGGTATCCAAAATGTTGATTTATAGTTTCTTAAAAAAATATGGAAAATTTATATTTGTGTTTAACATTTCATTACATTATCTTATTCTAGAATGGGAACAAGGTTTGATTTAGATACACATCTAGTATCTTCATGACTATTTATTCTTTCATTACTTTTGGGTTTTTAGTTTCCTTTATTCCATAATATTGAAATTTTTCTTCATTTTTATTTCTTATTATCTTCATTATTATTAGCTTCATTAGGATTATTACCATTAAATAACTACCACTTCATAGTTTAATTTTTTAGAATCTCCTATTAGAATATTATCTATTTGACAATATAGGATATCATGTAGTCTCATTGATAATTATATTGAATTTTGACATAGTTGATGCTTGATATCTCAAGTGGATGATTGTAGATTTGACAAAAAATTATCATCATTTTATATAGGATTATTATTTTGAAATGTTTATTACATGTGAAAATAATATATTGGTTTCTTTTATTATTATATTTTTGTAATGACATGAGGTTTACACTGATTATATTCAATACTTTGAGGTTGATTTGATTACTGAATAGGATAAGGATTTTTTATTAATTTATTAAAAACAAGTAGACCTTATTTTTTTATTGAATGTTCATCCATTTTTTGTTTATTTCATCCAAAAAATTAGTTTTAGCATATTTAATTGATTATATTTATTTTGTAATTTAATTTTAGGTCATTTTTACCTAAATATTTTTTTCAAATGGTTGTGTATATTTGGATCCAACCTTAAACTCTTGGAATGGTTTTTTCCTCCACATATATAATAATTTTACGATTTTCAAGGATTTATGGCATTATCGATTTAGATACATTAAATGCCTCTATTTTTTATAGATATATTCCACTGAGGTTATAAATTTAACAATATATTTGGACATGATAAATTACTCTTCTTGATAAACATTTAAAACTTTTCCATTGGTTCTTCCTATTTGATATCTCATCAATAATACAAAAACATAATTAAATTATTTTCAAAACAATTCCCTCATTATCTAATAAGTAAATGATAACTCATGAATTTAAAAATAACCCAAAATAAAATATTTTCATTTATCACCACTAGCCAGGTTCATGATGAAGGAATTTCTAGATAAATATGTTACATCACTCTCATGCCTGAAAAATTGTTTTTATATCTTTTTGTATGAATGTTATAATATAATTTTTCAAATTGAGAGTCTTTGAAAGTAAAATTAATTTACCTAAGGATCTCATTTACATCACATATCTAATATAAACTGATACAAATGGAAGGATCATTAACCAATCTTAATATTTGACTCATAATGAAAAGGGGAGTTATCACATCTTAATAACCTAATTAGAGACTTAATTTTATTTGAACATATCACATATCTATAAAGAGTTTGAAAAATAGTAGGGTGGATATTATCATTTTAAACCCCAGAATTTCATAAAAATAAAGATCATTTTTAGGATACTTTTTTTTTGATTTCAGGTTTATTTGATTGTATATATGATCACACAATAATTGGTACTTCCACCATGACATATGGATGATCATAGTCTATCATATTCATCATGTTGGAATATGGTTGTGGTATATTCTTAGGATTTTTCATATGTAAATCCCCCATAAAGTGGGGTCACCCACATGAATGTTATAATTAGTCATCATTGATCTTCTTTTGAGGAACAAGAACCACTCAATCTATAGATTATACTTAATGGGTGATTTCAATAAAGATATTTTTTTTGTATGAGAGGTATTTTTCTCATCTCATAATAATTATATAATGAAAAAAACAGGAACACCCAAAAAATAAAATGAATGATAAATGGAAATGGAAATAGTATAATAAAAATGATGATCTAATCAACTATGTTCAATATTTTCAAGTTTCTAATATCCCAAAAAATTGAACCAAAATATTTGAAATGCACAGGGGAATTTTTATCTCTAATAGTTTTTTAATTTTAAAATTTTAAAAATAATTCTTTGAAAAATTAAACGCTTCTGTATAGTAATATGTTTTTTCATATATTATCACGAGAGTAAACTATGAATCCTAGAAATATTAAATCAATAATTTTTTTATATCCCACAATGTTTTCAGAATTTTGATTTAAAATAGTAGTGAATTACTAAAACAAATTGATGCAAAGCTCAAATAAAAGAAAAATTTGATAAAATGAGTTTAAATTATGGTTTTTTCTGAATATATATAAATATTATGTAATTATTAAAATTAGTTTTATTGTTTCATGATTATAAATGTGATTCGTATCCATATAATTAAATTTAATTAGTGTAAAATCAATTATTTAAATTTCCATGATTAGAAGAAATAAAATAAATTAATGTGCTTTAAAGGAATTTTTTTATTAAAAAAGTTAAATCCAAATCATTCTAATGATTTAATCCACTCTATCATACTGTGAAACTTCCATAATTGAGTACTTTTGATAAACTATCTAATATGAATAATATAAATTTAATTCAAAATATAATTTTATAAAAAATATATTCTAAGGTATTGTTTGATTTAAAATATTATACACATCTTTTTACTCATAATTTTTTCCCATTTGTTGAGAATATTCACCCATGATTTATATAATTGCATTCATTATTAGTGAATTCATCATAAAAAATAGATTGTAACAAAAATAAAATATTCTCTTAAACTCTAAAACTGAAACAAATATAAAATAACACAAAACCATATCATCATTCTAAAAAACAAGATATGGTAAACTTTATCTATTTAGATCACTAATCTAGAAATAGTAAGACTCTGTATTTTTTCAGATAAAATAATACCTTATAAATTCAAATTTAGATTCTTTCAAATGGAACAAAAAAATTGAATAATTGGATATTTCAAAGATTTTATTATATAATCAAATTTCATATAAAATTAATTTTTATTTCTAAATCATACACTCAAAATAGTCAATACTTTTATATTCTATTATTTTTCTCAATCGCTTGGTCCATGATAAAAACTCAAAAAATATATTTTGAAATGAAATTTTATAATTTTTTCATTAAATGTTGAAATGATTTGGATTGATCACAGTATAAAAAATAGATTTTTTATAATGGTTTTCTTGTATTAAACATATCATTGGGTGGTAAGATATGAAATGTATTGATTTTAAATCTTTAACTTTAAACTCTTCCAAACATCATTTTTATCAATTTGACTCCAAATATAATCAATTTATTATAAACAAATTTTTTATAATGGTGTAAATATCCATAAAAATTATAATTCATATCAAAACTATGTAAAATTTATAGGTGTCACTAATAAATCACTATAATATGTCACTTAAACTATTTATACTTGAAGATTCTCTATATAATACCATTATGTTCATCTATTTATTAGTAATAAATATTTTTCATAATTCCAACCCTCAACCCTAATTTCTATAAAAAATTATCACACTAACTCTATAAAATGATGATAAAAATAATTACTTTTCTTACCTGAAGTACTCATCGTTGGTAATAAATCATCATTTTAATCTTTGTCCTATTTTGATAATAATAATACTAATAAACAAAAATTAGGCCCATGTTTCCTTGGATGGTAGTCACCCACTACTCCAAACCATAGCCACAATAAATAATAAGAGTGGACATATTTTCCTTGTACCCCAATAATGATGATAGTTTATTAATCTAAAATGTTACTTGGGATGAATAAAATTGAATAATTAATTCCAAACAACTTCTTTATTACTTATAATTAATCTAATTGAACATTATTTGTTATGTTAAACATATGAATTAGTTCTATGAATTTTGAATTGTATTATTATATTTATCTTCCAAAAATTATATCACTAACATCACCTATAGTCTTACCATATCATTTAATACTACCATAAAAACAAATAAAAACATTCACTAAACATATATCATGAAAATTCATAAATTCAAGTCATCAATAATTAACTAAATACATAATCAACATTACCATAATGCTTACTCAATAAGAACTCAACAAACCTAAAAATAAAAATTGATCCATATAATATTAAAAACATAACACGAGTAGTTACATGTCTTTGTAATATAAACATTAATATTATAAAAGACTATTCTTGTAAATTTTTTATAAAGAAAATTATTAAATAGTTATCCATTGAGTAATATAACATGATATCCATGCATGGTATATACCCAACGTATATATAATAGACACAATAACTAATACCTGGACTTAATACAATAACATAGAAAATAATAAACACAATAACTAAATAAGAACATTCATATCACCACTATGTCCATTTTTCAGAATTTATGGATGAAAAAATGTAATGAAAAACATTAGACACTATCAAAATCAATGAATGTATTTATTTAAATATTCAAAATCATATTAAATAAAATATATTAAACTCCTCTATAAGGGCTTAATATTTTTTGGAAAAAGTGGTTTCCCCATAATAAACCTTGTAACTGAGTCCATATTCCATATGGATTTTATAAAATTAAACTAACCCATAAAAAGAAAGAAACATGTGGCATATCTGAGATAACCAACCTCATATGTGTCCAAATTCCTAAAATTTATTCATTTAAGAAAATAAAAGCATGAAATTACTCATTTTCATTGAATATAGAAAAATATTTATGTTATCATCAAATAATGATAATGATATATTTTATTTTTTCAAAAGCTTTTGGGAATATAAGTAAGAAAGTTGAAGAAAAGCTATTATGGATGTTCTAAAATGAAAATACACTAGAATAATATACTCCAGATGGAGGAACCATCAGAAGTAGGGACTTCATAAGTACAAGGTACACTCTCATAAAATAATTGGAAGGAAATATGATCACTAGAATAATATTGGACCAAGAGATAAACCTTAAAAATTAATAAAATTATTGGATAAAGGATGCAAGGATCAAGGTAAAACCATTATAAGTACAACAGTGAAGTAGAACAAACCATGATGATCAGAAGGATGAACCAAAATAAAGAGTTTAAAAACAACCTATGATTGATTATTATGTAATTTAAGGTGACCTTCACCATCTGAAGAGAGTTTCTACCACAAAAATGGAAAATTTATAAAGTGACATACCACCAAAAGGAGATTCCATAGTGATATTTCATATTTTTTAAAAAAAATTTCATTGAATATAGACATTGTAGTAGGTGTAGTATAGTGTTGAATCATTTCATAATCATGAGATAAGAAACCATATCCATTGGAGGTGTAATAAGAATATGTTAGATATGATTTACTATTTGTTCATCAAAATAACATCACGTTAGAATGAGACCATATATGATCCCAACTACGTCAATCAAATGATAAATTTAATAAAATGTTCAATTTAATCAAAATATGATTTGATTGAAAGATGAGAAACAACATATTTTTGAAAATAAAATTTAATAGAGACTAAGGTCGAGTCTATTGGGTTATTCGATGATACGATGATTAGTTGAGTATAGGAAAATGGAATTTTAGAACACCAAAATCAAGATATTTGAGTTAAGTTGATTAATATAACACACTTTAAACCATGATTGAACTAAATAATGGTGAAACAAATGTAAACCAAAAAAATAAAATTAATAATTAGAGATTATTTTCAATGTATTAATGGTTGTATAAGACTGAGTTATGGAAAACATAGAATCAGATGGAGTATATTGATTTCATCAGAACAATATTTACCATGAGATTTCATAAAGAATTTATATTTGTGGAAGTCCAAAAAAATCCGATAATGTTGATCTAAATTTTGAAACATATATATATATATATAAAGTTCATGATTCAATATCAAATTTAAGGATGTGTCTAAGATTTTTGATGTGATGTTTTGTAGGTGAATTGATAGAATTAAATCCTGATATCTTCGAACAACATCAAATACATTCAATTCAATGGATAAGATATCATGGATTTCAAATAGTATCCCAGGAATTACCCACCTATATTATAGAAAAATTTTATATATAAATTATGTGACAAAACATTAGTTATATAAAAAAATGAGTAAAAGAGAGATATTTTTATTATAAGTAAATAGATGGTGAGGTAGTAGATGACGAACACATGCATTGGAAGAACACAAAAGACGAAATTGAGAAGATAAGAACTTGATGTTAAAATGTAAAAAATTAGTATCATTGATCTAGATGACTAGAATAAGGAGATATAGGCTAAAATCAACTCATAAACATTAAAATTTGTGGTCTTTGATGTTTGATGTATTGAGATTCTGGAAAGAACGTTCATCTAGAAGAAAAAGTATAGGGTTGGAATACATGTTGAGTATAGTTGAGAATAGGTGGAAGTCAGAGAAGCATTCATGATAAAGTTCATGGAGATTAATTGAAGACTATTGTTTCTAGTATGAACGACACCATCATCCTTACTGTATAGGTAGAAGAAGGGTTTGGGAGTTAGATCAACCACATGTACAATATTAAGTTATTATAAGTGTGTGTAATGTACGCTGAGGGTTATGGGTGATTCCTTCCCACATCACTTGTAATTTTTGATGGATATATTTGTTGAAAATATATTACCCAACAAGAGTTGACACAACAAATAGTAGGTTCTCACATTTAGGTTAAACCTTGTAAAAATCAATTTTCATTACCTAATTTACATTAACTTCATATAATAAAGGAAAAGTTATGATATAGAATTTATAAAGATACAAACATTATAAATAATAACATAGGCCCTATCAACTTAAATAAATCCAGAATTTATGTGGAACTTATTTTGTAAAAATTTCATCACCCCACCCCCTCTCTGAGGGTGATAACATGAAGCCCTGGGAATCACAATTGGTATTAGAGGGAATGTTACATCTGTTGGGATCTATAAATATATTCATAGTTTTTCAATTTTTCTTACATTAAATACATATTTTTGGAACATATAGGGATGACTATACTACAAGATAAGTCAAATATGATGAAAATTTAAAATATTCCAAGTAGAAGAAACACATAGGCTTCAGACAAAGCATTGAAATGTAAAAAATATGAATGAGGATTAGATAAATTTGAATATAGACTCTCCAAAATAGTAGAAAGAGGATCCACAACTTCTGGGAGTTAATGTGTGTAGAAATTAAATTGAGAATTCTCATAAAGTTAATCCCCTAGAATAAATTCATTCAAGATATGGTGATTATAAATCCATTAAAGTATTATTTTATTAATCTGAAATTAAAAATCATTTCATGGAATTTACCATTTAGTTTTTATGTATATATTTTCATTTATAAATGGAATTTATAAAGAAAATCACATCTTGGGATGTAATTTGATGCAATGGAGTAAGTGTTGGTTAAAAAGGTAAGTGTAAAACTCTCACTAGACTCAATGGGGAAACGGAAAAATGGTATTAAATTCTCAAGAAATTTTTAATCATGTCAAAATAATCCTCACAAAAAATTTATATGTGATAATTCTAATAAATTAAATTTTTATAAAAGTATCCCATGCATCGAATGGAATTAAAATATCATGAACTCTCAAAAGAATAAAAAGGATACAAAAAATCAATGATCTCGATAATACTTTATTATAAGTAAGTAAGATGCATGAAATAATGTTTATGAAGATGAAAGACAAATATGAAGAAAAATTGAAGTTACATAAAAAACAAAAGAACAATTTAAATTTAATATGACTTGATTTAGAAATAAAATTAAAAAAATTGGATTTTTCTCAAGTTGAATCTTCACATCAAGCTAAAAAAAGTGCCATTTTTTGATGTTTCTGCGGAATTTATTACTTAGGAATGATACCATATAAGGGAATAAAGAATATGAAAGCATTATAAGAATCATCTTCTATGTGATAGAGAAAAACATGACCCATTATTCTATCTAATTTTCATTCATTAACTTTCATACATTGAATAGTGAATTTTTTAGTTCTCGATGAAGATGAGTAAAGCAATATATAATGAAACACAATTATTCTATAAAGGATAATGTAAGAAAGTAAGGTCTTCCACCTGAGATTTCTAGAAGAACAATGTAACGATTCAAGGGATGGAAATTTTGGAATAATTCTCCACTTTCCCAATTTCAACATAATAAATAAGCCAAGGATTATTGGAAAATATTGATGTGTAAATATTAGCGAAATGTATATCAGTTATAAAAATAATATTCCATCACATTATAAAAAACAAGGAAAACATTAATGTGGAAAAATAAAAGGTATGAGAAACTTAGAAAACTCAACCAAACACTCACATGGAAAGAAACATTTGTTAGCATTCATCATATTTAAATATCATGAAATTTTATTTAGAAGTTGTGGAAGAAGTTTTAATGACGAGTGATGATTTATATCTACCAAGAACAAATAAAAAAAGAACAATTAAATAAGGACACAAAATCTGAAGCAAACTATATAGAATATAGTCATTATGTATATATTGAGTTGAAAAAAATGGAAGCAATGGGGAAGGTTTCACATAAGAAGAAAGTCTATGAATCTTTCATGCCCTAGAAAATATTCTAGTTCTATGAAAAAAGGGTCGCCTCATGGATAGTTATAAACTCACCGTGAATGTAATTGTAAATGGATAAAATCTTTGAAAAAAATGTATGTGAATATAAAAAATACACAAATTCATTCAAATGATGTAATAAATCACTGATGAAGAAGTTGAATTTCACTATAAGTTTCCTTAAAATTGCTTCATATCAAAAGGTATGATGTTTTATGGAAGGTATAAGTTGTATTTCGACACACCTATAAATTTCATAAAAATTTTACCTAGATAGGATATGATAGTGAATAAAAATCAACATGATTTGGAAGATACAAAGTTTTTGTGAAGTAAAACTATCATTGGAAGAAGAAAGAAGAGCATGTTCTGAAGGCTTTCTTGATTGTATGTATAGAAAACATTTAAATAATAATTGAGGATTGAAGTAAAATAAAAGAATAATTAATGTGACGTTATAACTAAATTTAAAAAGTATAATCCACAAAAATTAAATAATAAAATAAATTTCAATAAATCTATACACACCATTAATATTAATACTTTTAAAAACAAGGATGAACGAATGAAAAAAATGGGAGTAAATCGTACTAATGTGAAAGTATTTTTTTGGGTTGAGAACTCATTCTTATCCAATTTTATCTATTTGATGAGAAAATTAAAGTCCACATAATTCCATCATATGTTTCAGATGACCTAAATTTAAAATGGAATTAATGGTGATGTAATTTAGGTGGATCCCTGAAGAGAAGATGAAGCTATAATTTCTGGAAATTTTATAAATAAATGTAAAAAAAGTTATAATTCAAACAAAAGAAGTGATCAAACACTAGATGAAAAATATTCTTGTTATTTTATGATTGAGGTTCTCAGAGGCACAAGCCTCAAATTATGATGAAGTTGCCATCATTTTTTTTATTTATTTTCTATAATCTCATATCATTATATAGAAATTGATTCTTAAATGAAAAAAGACAAATTTTATTTGTTTATGTAAAATTAATAATTATCATAAAAAGTGGGAGAAATATACTTTTTTTCTTGAACAATTTTTAGCTATTTTTTAGATGCATTTTCGAATGTACGTTGAATGAAAATATGATAAAAAACACCTAAAATAAATATTCACATGAGTTGGAGTAAATAGGTAATTTTACCGAATGATTTAATTTCTGAGATAATCACTCTTGTTTTCCACAATGAGCATAGCTCACATAGACATAGAGTTAATTTATTTTTTACACATTTCTTTAAGAACAATTATGTTATCCTTCTCTAAAATAATTAAATTTTACATCTCATTTAATGGAAGAAAGGGGTAGAAGAATAATTTTTTTGATGAATGTTCCTCCCTCACCCAAAGATTCCGCTAAATAAGACTTCAATATACATAACTAATGGAGAGAGAAAATTATCCCCTATGATTATATTTTCATAAGAATTTGATAAATTGGAGTATGAATTTATCATAAATAAGTGGGAAAATATCATTGATAATAGTATCATTAATGGGTATTGAAAAAAATCCAATGTGGGGATTGGAATTCCCATTGGATGAATATAATGATATATTGTATTCTTTTTAATATTTTTTAGTGAATTGAATGAGTATGTTGAAGAAGACTAAGAAGAAGATTCATATGGATTTATTGTAAGGATGGTACGGTAGGAGAACATAATTTGGATGGATGAAGCATTAGAAAAATAGACTTCGTCGATATAATATATTGTAATAAAAGATGATTGGAAGGAAATATGCTCCACGGAACAATAGTAAACTAGGAGATCAACTATCCAAAGTAATAATAAGATCTAATAAATGAAGTAAGATAAAATATAAAACCATTAAAATAATGATATTGAAGATGAATAAATTGCGATGATTGAAAGGATTAACAACACTGAAGATTTTAAAATGTTCCTATGATCAATTCCTAAGGATTGTAAGGTGAGATTTACCTTACAAAAAGAGTTACCAATACAAAAATGGAAAAGTAATGAAGTGAAGATCCCCCAGAAAAAGATGTTAAAAGATGTTTCGTGATTTTCACCAAATATACATGTTTTAGTATGTGTAAAATAATATTTAAATATTTTGGTATCCTAAGATAAGAAACCTAATCCATTGATGGTTTCATAAAAATATGTCATACCATTCATTAATGGCCATTCATAAAAATAACATCACATTGGAAGAAGACTATATATTATCCTATGTGAGTATATCAAATGATAAAATGAATCAAAATATGAGTTTATTTAATTATGGTTAAGCCCATATTTGTTGAATCTAAAAATAACCATAGGATGAGGTTGATTTGGTTGAATGATATGAAAATAAAGAAATTGTTTGAGTACAAATAAGATAAATTTTGGAACATTAGATTATGGAGTATGTAGTTAAGAAGATCAGAATAATAATCATTAGGCCCGGTTCAAACTAAATAATGATATATCAGAGAGAGGCCACATGAATCTGATGAATCATGTTGAATAATTTTTGAAGTACTATGTATGTAGAATATTGAGTTTAGGAAAATGTAAAATTGGAAGGAGAATACTATTACTTGAAAATAATATTTACTGTATAATGTTATAATGACTTTATATTAATGTAAAGTCATACAACTATAAGATAGTGTATTTGATGGTCAAAGAGAGATATTCCCCAAAAGGAAATCTCCCAATTCAAGTTGAGATTTACGGATGAGTTGGATATTTTTAATGCCAACTTCTGTAGGAGTACTGATAGAATTATGTCAATATATCTTTATATGATATTAAAGGTGGTCAATTTAAGATATAGATAGAAAGACCATAATATATAATCTCATGTGTTTCACAGATACATCATATGAAACTTTTCAATATAAATGTTGAAAAAACTTGATTTATATAAATATAGGAAAAAGGGAGAGCCTGTGATTATAAAAAAAATAGAATTAGAATTAGAAATTAAACATTAATTTCGATTATAATAATACATGGGTCAAAGGTGAAAAGACCATAACATGAAGTTCCAATGTACAAAGTAAGTTTCCCAAATCTGGAAGGCTGGAAAGAGGCGATCCAGACCAATATTAATCACTAACCTAAAAATGTGTTATACATTGATTATTTTGGAATTGAGAGTTCCTAAAGAACATTTTTCTCAAAGTAGAAATATAGCGAAATTTTGTTTTAGTATAAAAAATATAAAAGGAAATGAAATAATAAACCATGAGGATGTTCAATGATATTACATGAAGATTTGTGGTTCTAGTATAAACAACACCATAATTCCAACCACAGATGAACGATGATATTTCAAGAGCTATCATAACCACAAGTTTAATATTATGGTTAAGGATGACTATGTGATGCATGCAGAGGGATAAGGGTGATTCCATACCATAATACTGATAATCATGCATTGATATATTAATGTAAAATCAATAAAATTAGAGGAATCAACATTGAAAGTAGTGGTTTATCACATTGAGGATAAACATTGTTAAAATCCAAGTGTGATATTTACTTTAAATTAATTATATATCATAATAGAAAAGTGGTGAGTCTTATGTTTTAAATATTTATACATTCTAATTGTTAAATTAGATTATATAAAACTAAAGTAATGTATAATTTATGTTGAAAAAAATTAATAGAATGTTTTTCACTAGTTATTTACGCCCCCCCCCCCTTCTAGGTGATATAAAGATACATTTGGAATATTAAATTCAAAAACATAGGTTCAGAACAATTAAAATAAGAATCTACTATTGAATCATGAAAAACAGTTACCAATATTACAGTATAATTTGGAAGAGGTAGTGAAGTGTCCTCATAGGAATTTAATGTATTTATTATAATTTGACAATATTTACTTATTTTTTGATATTTAAAATTGATTGGAGATATAATATGAAACCATGAATATTTTGATCAAGGTATTAATCATATTGAGAATATATTCTTATTAAGATATATGTGGTTGAACTAGGTTTATTAAGGGATTTTTAATACAGACATGTGATTTAGTAACACTATGTGATATTGAAAAAAAGGATTGAAAATTTTATGTAAGATTGTACTAATGTTTTTAATAACAATGTTCTATTGATTTCTATATTTAACTGGTTGTGCAATAATTATTTTAAGGATCAACGGGTTGTGTGTCATTCTACTACATATTAAAAGATTTTCATAAGTGTAACACCTCCTGATTTCTATGGATTTTTTCCTTAAAATAAATAATATTTTGAATAAATTATTTCACACAAAACACCAAACTAAAATAATCCAAAATTTTTTTTATTTAGATAAATTATTTAAATATAATATAAACATTATTATATTATCATAATACAATATGAAACATCATTAAGAAAAGTGTGTGTGAAATAAATAATCACGTAAATAAAATGAAAATAGGCATGAAATATTTTTCATTGTGGTTTTAAATAAAGATAATAACCTTTAATGAAACTATATATTTATGGAAAATAATTATAAATATAATAGACATGTTCAGATGGAGAAGTAAAGGAATATGGTGAATGATTATAATAATACATCTACAACAATATATTGGAATTGAATCTTACTATTATATATTTGGTCTTTGGAAATATGATCATTAGTGATATGGTAATTGGATAAATGGTCACTTGGTATGCATATATTTAATATGTATATTGATGTTTTGTAATATTTTTGACAAAGTGAAAATAATAGAATTCATAATTTTAGAGAGAAATAAACTGATAATATTTCGTTATAATATTTTATTATAAAAATATAATTATTATGACTTATATATTATTATTAATATTACAATTATATAATGATTTTATGTATCTAAATAATTAAAAACATGATATTAATACCAGTGGATTGATAAAAATATTATTTTAGAAGATGAATAATTATTTTTATTTGGATGTGGTTAAAATAATTTAATGTTAAAAATGATACTTTTCAAAGAACTATATTTTAATTTAATATGTATTTTTATCATAATAAATTAAAATTGTCACTTTTAAATTATTAATCTAATGTAATGTCTCAATGTATAAAAAAATAGATTAATACCCATTTAAATTTTTAATTCTTATGAAATAAGATTATTAAAATTGTGTATTTAAATATTCATATTTTGATAAAACATTTTTTTCTATAAATATTAAATTATCAATTTAAAGATAAAATTATAATATTTATACATTTATTTAAATTAAATTAATTAAAAAAATAATCATTCTTTTTAAATTCGGTAACTATGTCAATTCGATTTTTGGGCACAAAAATAAGTTATGGAGGTAAAATATATTTTATCATAGTAAAGGTAATATATGGTCAAAAGTATTAATCTAAGTGGTAAAGATATAAAATATCATAAATTCTTATCTCTAATTTTTTGGATGATGGGATTCATGACCCATATCAATTATTTTTCACTATGTATTCACTTTCATTTAAAATGGAAACCATATACCTTAATAAATGAATATTTTTGAAACCACCACCCATCCCAACCCATAAAATCTACTATGTTATCGATTTAATATCTACCAATTTTACCTCTCCCAAGTCCTTATTATATTTTTGGTGGCTTATGGTTCCAATAATTATGCCTAAATCCGTTTTTTAGAAACTCATATCAAGAAGGGGAGAATTCATCAAATTAAGTACCTAGTTCTTCACCATCATTTCTAATTAACTTCTCATATAAAATATTTGAAGATATAATTTTACACTATAAGAAATTTTAGAGACTTTTATTTTTCATTTATTAATTTTGGATAATGTATGAATTATTTTTGAGATTAGGTGCTTAGACGACATGTGATTCTGAGACATTGTGTGCCAGGAATAAATGTTTGAAATATATTAAATATTTTAAAGATCATGTGCACACATTTTTCAGGAAAAAGTATAATAACATCTAAATAGATCACCATATCAAAAAAAATTTGAGGGTAATATAGATTTTAGAATTTTGGTTTTACCGTAAGTGCGACATAAAATGTCTCAGCATGGGGCGTTTTTGAAAATTCATCATAGGTGTAAAATAAATAACATAGATTTATTTTTTTTGAAATGACGTAGTGACCTAATTCTTCTCTTTTTAACACAATTATGGAATTTTTTCATTTATATACACAATACCCTACAAATCAAGGTGAACACTTGGAGAGTGTGGAGGAATATATGTTGATGAATGACAACCAGATCGAGGTTCCATCATTGGTATGCAATAGAATCATTGGATCCCACCAATGAAAACAACGCAGCTTAGTTCTTCATTAGTGATTGATCCAAAATCAAAGTCGGATGAATTTTTTATTTATATTCCTTCCCATTTTATGATTCCTATAACGAAATTTTATCAATCAACTAATGAATTGATTCATAGATCATGCATATTGTGGGTATTAGATAGTTACAATTCAAAATTGGGAATTTATTATTGATTATTTGTCCATCTCTTCAATCATTATTATAATGAAAAAAAATCTAGTCCAATATGAACAATGTATGAGGTTCCTTCATTGTATTTTTTATTATTCTTATATCCCCCATTTAATAATTAATTGTAGGAGAATCTTTGTGACAACTTTTCAAAATATATTGTAAAATTAAATATCCTGCTCTCATTTCATGGGGCAATGAATCAATATCATAGATCTAGGATTGTTATGACACATGGATCATGTGAAAATGAAAGCAGTAGAAGTTTAGATGCATTTTGGATACCTAATTCATTTTTTTCGATGCTCCACATGGGAGGATGTGTGGGGTCATTTTCCAAATGGGTTTGAAGGATGGAATCTGGTGTTCAACTATGGAAAGGATCAACTGGTGATATTATTTAGTTTTTAAAAGGGTGTGTCTAGATCGATGGATGTAGGAGTGCCCGACAACGCTCAAAACAGATCAGAAAATTAGGAAAATTCAGCATTACACGACCTTTTTTTGGAGGAATACACCGTGTGGGACCCTAATTGAAGCAGCCAGGGTTTGTATGTGAAGTTAATCATCACACGGTGTGTCACACTGTCACAATTCATGTGACATTATCACATGGTGTATAACCCCTCTTTGATGGATCTGTGTGTACCTAGGATGGTAAATGGACATGACCAGGAGTATAAGAGCATGAGAACACCATGTACTCAGACAGTTACATTTCTAGCAAAGTTGTGCATGTGAAGAGATATGTACATGGACATGAAAAGATTACTAATGCATGGGAATGTCTTTTACTTTTACATGGAAATGGGCATTATTCCTTTTACAAGGATAGGACCGAGTACCCAAGGGACATGTAGTGTACTTTATTAAACCCCATATACTCTTTCAAAGTTTTTTTGAATCCATTTTCCACTTCAACATGTACAATTTTCATTAGGGTGAGTCCCCTATATCCACTCCATAAGGGTTAGTATGGAATCTTATCCTACACATAGTATTATTATCCCCTCGACAAGACTTCTTGAATTTCATTCTTGGAATCCTTCAGTGAGGCCTAGAGTGATATCCTTTCTCTTATTCCTACCCTTGGTAGAGTTCTTGGAATAGTTGTGGCTGACACTACATGGGTGTTGATCCTATAATTAGTATTTTATTTAAGATTTAGTTTATGGTATACCACATCGACATTCATATGATCTTTAACTTTGTATCGTATTTATTAATACTTTCAACCTTTACTTCCTATGATGAGACCCAACAAGCATGATCTATCAAGTGAACATCATCAGTGTAATCTAAATTATTGACTGTGTTCTAACATATGAGTACTTTGTGGAACCATAGATCAGTAATCCAATGTCGGTATTAAAATTGTGACGTTACCTTGAAACTATGTTTCTATATTTAGTATATCTAGATAATATTGTTTTATATGTTGTATTTATATACCTACACAGAGATGACAATTATTTTTGGGTATATTCTTTGTGGTTTCATGGTGTCTTACTAGGTATTGTTATAGTCACCCCTACATGGTATTTTCCTACATGTTTCATGTCTTGTGCAGATGAATGAAATTTTGATGGAGTCCTAGAGTGACTAAACTCAGGTGGCACATAATGATACGTATAGACCGAGGTGTGTTCCTATGATTATATTGATAGTATTCCCAATTTTTATTTTATGTTTGGACATTTTTTCATACTCTTTTTTGTGGGATTTTATTTTTCCGTGTTTACTTTCCATTACTTATTATCATACTCTAGTTGTGAGATTAGATATATTCATGCATGAATTGTTTCAGTTGTTTTATATTTAGTATTTTATAGGCTTGGAGATGTTTGCGTGTGTAAATTTTCTTTAGGCTATGGCATCCCATGTTAGTAATATTCTTACTTAGCACTAGTCTCTTTGTCCTGGCCTATTAGAGGTAGTCTTGGGGAGTAGCTTCCTGGGCCCCTTTTAGATGGGTTGTGACATAGGGATATCAGATTAGTCAGTTCTACCTTAGTACTAGAGTCTGGAGGATTAGTTTGGGGATACAATGTTAATTTTTCCATGTTTGGATTTCATTCTAGGGACTCTTGTATTGGTGCGGTGGCTGAACTATCCATACACCAAGACACTAGTCACCAACTTTTGTATTGATACATTAAGACAATGGTTTTAGGGAAAAACAATGATCCATGCATCATTTAAAAATGATTTTTGATTTCTATGACCTTCTTAAGTTGGATTTTCAAATATACTCATTGTTCATGGATTATCATGTTTATTTTAGGATTCCTTCATAATGTGTTCCAGCTAGTATTCAATATTAGGATCATGAGGATGCTACTGTCAATGATGAGGAATCAATACATGAACAAGTTCTAGAGGTGTTACCTCTAGGTGTTTCACCAACTATGAAACCACATGATGAGCAGTAGATGGTACCCATAGTACTAGCAGATGAGGTGTGTAGGTTGAGTGCACGTCACAAGATTCAGTGGTAGAGACCCCTTAGGTTATGTGGTAATCCCGGCCAATAGTCCATTGAGGACTAGCTTGAGTTGGTGACACCAGTTTTCCCTCTTGTGAGGACACTAATAGATTAGATGGTTGTTCTGACATTAAGCCTTCTCTGGGTGATAGTTAGGATTAGTGTCCCAATCATATGATTAGGTGGATCTATCATGGTCAATGTTTGAGAAAGTTTTTAGAGATAAGTTATCTCCACATATGGTGAGGGTTTTACACATCTAGGAGATTCTAGAGATTCAGTAGGGCATCATGATAATAGGTGAGTATTCATCACGGTTCACCAACCTCTATATCTACTGAATAAATATGGTATGTGATAACTTATTTAGGGTCATACCATTAATAGAGTACCATGTAGATAAATTCAAGCCATCATTATACCTCTGTTAATTCCTATATATGTTGGGGTTCTAGATATATCATTAGTGGTTTAAAGTTTATTGGATAACTAAATACATACAATGGTTCCAAAAATGTTCATAAAAGAGAAGAGACTTCTGTAACAGGGATACAACATCAATCCGAAGGAGCTGGATGTGTGAGGAGTTCATAGAGGAGGTCTTAGGAAAGAGGGTATGTGGTTTAGGCCGCAAAGTATGGGTCTATTAAACCTATGGAGAGGAGATGATACTCTTGTGAGGGTAGGGAACTTCCTTAAAGATATTTTCCAACATGTCTTATTTATAATAATTAGATAGTGGATGGGACACTGAGGAAGAGGCAATGTTAGGATAAGATATGTTCATAGGGTGACGAACATGGAAAAGGGGATGGGAGAGATGCTAGTAGTGGTGACGCTTTGACTTGTTATTACTACCACCCTTAGGTGGTCCATGCCAGGCACATGGATCTAGAGGATAGGGGTGGGGGAAGTAGAAAGCTCTCAAGGCTTATGACCCATAGGCTCCAAGGATGATTTGAGGTACTATATGTATCTATTGTACCTTATCTATAGTACTGATAGACACATGTGCTATTAATTCCATTAATTCCACATATCTAGTTCAAGAGTTAGAGATTCTAGTTTCGCCTATAGCTTGACCCTTTTCCTTGGAGACTCTTTCTAGAGATAACTATGTGATCACACACTGGTGCTGACAACATGACCCGACTCTTAGAGGAAACAATTTCTATTGGGATCTCTTTGTAGTAGTGAAGAGGCCTTATGAAATCATTTTATGTTTGGACTGACTATATACTATTCATTCCGATATCAATTATTTTTGGTGGAGGATGCAGCGGCTCTGTAATGATAGGGATTGTTTTTCCATTATGGGTGAAATTTGAACCCAGGTAGGGCAAGATAGACTCATGCATAGGAGGGTGTAGCTGATTACTCACAAGTTGGATAACATGACAGTTGGTATAGTGGATGTTATGAGTTTTTTATTTCTTGTAGTGGTGAAAGAGTATGAGGATATCTTTGCTGGGAATGTTTTATGCATACCTCCCCACTAAAGATAGACTTATACATTGATATACACCCCACGATGAACCTGATACATATGCCAGCATATCAGATGTCTATCATAGAGCTTCATGAGTTGAGTTTGTAGAAAAATGACTTACAAAAGTTGGGATTTGTTAGATTTAATTTTTTTACCCAAGGAACCCCCAATTTTATTCTCTAAAAGAGGATGATATCTTGAGGTTATGTGTGGACTATATGTACATGAACTAGGTGACCATGAAGAACATGTTATCAATAATGACAATATATTACCTCTTTTATCAGTTTAGAAGGGAACAATGGTTATCGACGGTTGAACTATGGTCATGGAATCACCAGTTGTGTGTACAATATGACAATATTCCAAAGATGACAACCAGTTATCTCTATAGTTTCTATGAGTACTTGGTGATACCATTTGGCATGATGAATCTTTGGCCATTTACAAGGGACTCATAAACAAGATCATTTCTCCCTAATTAAATCAATTCATGGTATTATTCATCAACAATATCATAGTGTGCTTAAAATATGAGGAAAATCATGTGAGATACTTGAGTTAGTATTTTTTTCAGATCCACCCAATTGCATTACATTGGTGGAGAGGTTCTTTTGGTTGGAAAGCTACAATAATAGATTCATACCATACTTCTCCAGGATATCATCCCCCATGAAATCATTGACCTGAAAGGGGAATCCTTTCATGTGGACAGAGGTTCTAGTAGAAGATTCATATGTTGAGGTAGATATTGACAAACACTGCCATATTAATATTACCACAGGAGGGTGTTGAGTATGAATTATTCTTCAATGCATCAGTATCCAAGCATGTTTATGTTCTGATAATATGGCATGAAGTGATTTCATATGTTTCACTTATGTTGAGACCACATGAGTTAAACTATAAGACACGTGATCTTGAGTTAGCAGAGGCAGTCCTGAAACTAATGATGTGGTGACAATACTTGATGGCCGAGTAGTTTATCTTCTATTTTTACTACAAGAGTATCAAGTATATATTCTCTCATAAGTATATTAACTTGAAATAGAGATGATGGATAGATTTTCTCCATGATTATGAATTTGATATTTTCTGTGCTCTTGGTATGGGGAACTTAGTAGAAGTTTCTATCTAAAGGAGATCTTGTTCGTAGTTTCTAAACAAGGCATTGGAGCAGTTGGGCTCATTATATTTATCTTTTTGTTGATGTAGACAGAGAAGCTTACCTCTATTTAATGTTTGTTACCCCTCCACTTTTATAGTCATTTGGGGAGTAAGAACTTGGGGATACTGACTATGAGACCCTACGTACATGGATATCCATAAGGGGTGCTCCAAGTGGATTTTAAGATGGTCAGTAACATGTTTTTTTCAGAGCTCGCATGATGGTACCAGTGACATTGTGGGATAAGGTTCTGAGAGAGTACCATACATCACCTTTGGCGGTACATCCAGGTGTGGAAACTATTTATTAAGACCTATAATGTTAGTTTTGGTAGCCAATGATGAATAAGTTAGTTTCAAAGTTTGTCTCATGATGCCTTCCTTGTCATCAATTGAAGGATCAACACCAAGTTCCAGTGGGTTTAACTCAACCCCTTGTTGTTATAGAGTGGAGGTGGGATTATATATAAATGAACCTCATCAGGGGATTACCACATATTTCAATGGGGGCATGATTCCATTTGGGTGATCAGAGAGCGACTCAACAAGTCTGATCACTTACTAGAAATCTATGAGTAGATTTTATTATATATATTGGGAAACCTCAACATTCAGAAGATAGTCAGACTCCATGGAGTTCCCTCAAAGATAATTTTTTACCATGATACTCGCTACACATATTTGTTATAGAATGTATTTTAGTAGGAGTTTATGACTAAATTGTTTTTGATCATGACCATTCACCACCAAAATGATGGCCAGACTGAGTGGACCATTCATGTTCTGGATGATATACTGTGAGCTTGCATGTTGGAATTTGGCCTGAGTTGAGAGGATCATTTACCACCAGTGAAGCTTGTATACAATAACAGCTACCATTACACCAATGGTATGACACTATCCAAGACCTTGAATAGGAAACCCAGCAGGTCACCACTTTGTTGGACCAACCCAGGAGACCTTATCATCATGAGAACAGAGTTGGTGTGAGTCACTATTGAGATAATGTAGATCATACAAGAGATGATGATCACTGTGAATATCTATCAAATGTCTTATCATGACAGATGACATAGGCCTTTTGAGTTTGAATTGGTAGACCATGTGTTCCTATAGGATTATCTTTGAAATGGATGAGGAATATTTGGTCGGGGTAGAAATCAATTTTCAAGATTCATTTATCCATTCCAACTACTATGCATAGTTGGAGAGATGGAATACAACTTAGATCTACCTCGATAGCTAGATTGGGTACATGATGTCTTTCATGTGCTGCACCTATGGAGGTACATGCACGACCCATCACGGGTTAATGACATGAGAGATCATGATATTGAAGATAAATATATTTTTTCTGAGTACTCAGTAAAAATTGTGGATTAGAAAGAGGGGATCTTTTGTGGGTGAGAAATTACATTAATTTTTGATTGGTGGAAGCATGGGGATATTTAAGAAAGAACTGTGGAGCAAGACACCTTGATGCATGATTAAATCCCACATAGTTTTTTGTATCCACATGTTTTGTATTTTTATGACATAAAGCCCCTTGTTGTGGTGAATTTAAAGACTTGGATTTTCCATCTATTATTTTGATTATTTTATACATTATTTTTTCGACCAGGTGTCGAGAAAGAGTGTGATTCTGAGGCCCGGTGAACCTGAAATAAATGATTGAAATATATTTAATATAAAGCATAGATAGTTTTCATAAAAAATCGATTAACATCTAAAAGGAATCTCATATCATAAATCTGAGGGCATCGATAAGATAATATCATGGGTTTTACCATAGGTGCGACATCACCTTTGTCGATGCTGGGGTGTTTTCGAAAAATTCATCGCAGGTGTGAAATGAATAAAATAAATAAAATAAATAATTTATTTTGAAATGATATAGTGACTTATTTATTTTGTTTTTTAAATTTCTTAATGAAGACGTTTAGGGTTATCTGTATAACCATACCAATAAAGGATTGCCGCTAGAGGGGGTGGTTTATGATCCATTATGAACACCAAGCAGATCAAGGTTCTAGGATCACTCTACAAGTGAATGGGTGGATCTCACCAATGATAATGATTTATATTTCTTATTCATCATTGATCGATTAAAAATATTGGTAGAATGGGTTTTTATATGGATTTATTCCAATTTAATGAGTCCTATGACAAAAAATGAATCAATGAACTAATAAATTTATTCACATATCATGTGTATTGCCGGTATGAGATAGTTATGATTTGGGATAGGGAATTTATTGTTGATTATTTTTTAATCTATTCATTCATCATCCTAAAGGAAAAGAACCGACTCTAATATAAACATTGGATGAGATTAATTCTTCACAATTGGGATTATTATTTTCCTCCACATTTCATCATTCATCACAAGTTAATCTCTTATCCTGTGGTTTGAAATATACTAGAAAATTGAACATCGGGTACCTATTTCATGGAAAAACTATTTCATATCATATATCTGATATCGGTACAATGTGAGGATCATCAAATAATTGAAGCAGTAGTGGATAAGATGGATTTGGGGTACTCGATTCATGTCTTCAGTGTTCCATGAGGGAGGACATGCATGGATGTTTTATAAAAGCATTTGAAGGTCTAAATCTGATGTTCGATGAAAAAAAGGCTTGGCCAATGGTATTCCATGTATTAAATCAAGGTAATGGACACATTGATGGCTGGGGTAGTGGCTGAATACATGGGAACGAGATCTGAAAAATTGATAATTTTACATTACATGGTGTTTATTGCCGATTAACACTCCATATAGGAAAATCATAGTGGTGGTTATTATTTTCAAATGACTTTAAGTATCACATGGTATGTGACCCTATAACGTGACATGTGAAACCTCTCTGATCGCTCATAATGTACCTAGGATGGGACATTGACGCATCTAGGAGTACATGGTGTTGGGATTGTCATGTACTCCAACACAGACATGACCATGCTTGGTGTACATGGGAAGAGCCATCTACTTGGTCATAGGATTAAGTATGAATGCATGATCACACCACAAACATTTATACGGATATGAACACAAGTAATTTAAATGGGAAGGACTTGTTTCCAAGGTGTCACAGTGTGTAATACTAGTACACATTGTGTACTCCTTCAATGTTGTCTTGAATCCCTTGTCCTCTTTAGCCTGGAAAATTTTTGTTATGGTGCATCCCCAATGTCCCTTCCATGAGGGTTATTATAGGATCATTGTAACACCCCGAGCTTCCACGATATGCTTCTCATTCAATAATGCAATAGCTTGCATTGTACGCAACTTCGAGTTCTAAAACACCGCGACTAATCAAAGTAGCTGTTATGAATAGTAATAACCACTTTTTAAAATTATATAAATTTTATATTTCAAAATGGACTTCATTTTTGAATTCTTAATATCGAAAGTATCCTAAGTTGAATTTTTGGTATTTTTCTGAGAACTTCTAATTTTTTATGAATAGTGAAAAATACTTAAAACAACTTTTTTAATCAAAATAATTTATTGTGATAAATTATACTATTTAGTGGTTTTAAAGTATAATTAGAATATATTTTTACCATTTTATCCAATGGTGGTCATTAAAATTAATTTAACATTGAAATTGGACATAAACAATTGCCAATCTTTTGATATAAATTGTTTCTTAAAAACACGTTATTTGTCGTAACAGCGGGAATTAATTATAAAATTAATTAATGCAACTTATATGTTTGGAATTTTGTAAAATAGACATCATTTTTGAATTCGGAATACCAATTATAGCTTAGGGTGAAATTTTGGCATTATTCTGAAAAACTTCAATTTTTGATGAATAGTGAAACCACTAAGTGGTAGTTAAATAACTGATTTTTCGTTTAAATGAAATATTACCATTTCTGTGATTTGATTTTCAAAAATCCGACATACATGGTTGTCATTAAGAAGTAAAATGTGGTTCAATGAGATTAAAATAAATTTTTGGTGAATAGTAACTTTTAAGTTCTTAATCGCGATTAGAGGTAATTAGTGTAGTTTAAGGTACAAATAATGTTTTAATAATATGAGATGAGCATGACACTTGTCATACTCCTATTGGATGAGTCATGGCCGACCAAGACAACCCATGGGTAAACTTGGAGACCCCATGGAGCCACATTAGTTGGAAAATGACATTAATATATATTTATTTAATGTTAAAATTAAATTGACACAAACATGAGTTATTTTACGAAAACAGTTTTTAAGTGGGGATACACAAGTCCAAATTTTGACTATAAATATTCATTAGAAAGATAAAAAGATTTCATACATCATAGTATTTTTTTTATAATTTTTAGACATTGAATAAATTAAATTATTTATGACATCATTATGATGCAGTGATGACCTCATTATTTAACGATATAAATAAAATGAGGAGATAATGCAAAATCCAAGGCTTACACTTCTCCAAAGACTATTGGATGAGGATATTTCGAACCCTTATCACCTTAGACACTAATTATATAAGTGTGGGACCTTTATAATCCTAAAAGCATTGTGTAATAATGTAACATTTCAATCTTTCCAAAAGAGCCCCTCCTCTCCACTTATAAAAGGCTCCCACCTCTCCCACACTATTTACACTTTCAAGCCATTTGGCTCGGCCAACCTCTGCCCAAATACTATCCCAACTTCCCCCTATTACTACTAGAAGCCTCACTTTGGGCATAACTCTTCTCAAGGAAGCCTTTGGCTCAAATCAAAAAGAGTTACCCGATTTTGAGGTAATGTCTTCTCTAATGTTGTTTTGTTTTATTTTTCTTCTCCAACCCCCTAAACTCTTTTTATTAATTTCTTTTGTAACAACACCAGTATCCTCAATATACTAGGATGTTGTTATAAGAAGGATTCGAGCTACAACTACACACACCTACATCTAATGGTTAAAGAACATACGGTTTCTGTGGATGGCGAATTTCTGCCTCACGAAACGATGATTGTTCAACACTCATAAAACACCTTAAAAGGTGGCCGTTAAGATGTCACTATATTTATATATGATATATAATGTGTTTATGTTTTACTTATGCTTCTTTATTTCTCATTTATGACATAATTTATGATTTCCATTATGGGTAAAACGCGATAATTTCATTTTAGGAAGTGCGGACTACCGCCCCCTCAAAGTGATTTGAATCGTTAATGCCATATGTGGGATGTATAAAGGATGGATTAAATGGTATTATACACTATATTATACTGTAATTATATTATAAATTTATATCATTATGATTCCGTTTCATTAAATACGAAATAGAAATGAAAGTAGCGCTCATGCATACGTACGGCTTACCGTCTCCATGAACGGTGCATTTCATTTCTTACCTCTAAATGTTACATGAAATTATGAATGAATGTATATACTGGAAATATATCATATATATGATATCTACATCATGAATATGATTCTGGATATAATGGATATTTCACCACATGAACAACTTGAAATTATAGGAAGTTTATTTTTGACTCAAGTACCAAAGATCGACAAAACGACCGTTATTAACTTAAATAATTACATAATGTTCATAACATGGTAATAAGGGATATAAAAGGAATAATTAACATGAAAAAGGTTCTTAAGTAAATAGGAATTAACTCAATTTTATTATTCAGGAGGTTAAAGAACGGTCGAGTCAGGACAGGACGCAAGGTAAGGGAATTTCATAACCCAACTTCCATTCTTTGGGTTAATCTCCTAATTTCAAATTATGTCATGATATTATTGTGTTGTATATTGTATTTATACTTTCTTTATGTGTACATATAGTGAATACACATTATATATATATTTTATTTAAAAATGATCTTTTTAAGGGACTTCGTCTCAATCTCCATTCATTGAGGCATATTTTGTTTTATACACAAATTTCTTTTATACAGTGTATAAACCCCTTTGAATTTTACGTTTATTCAAAAAAAATCTTTTTTATATGAAGCGTTTTACTAAACGACAAAAAGGGAATGTTTTTATTTCCATACTTATGCAACAACAACGAATTCTCCGCCGCCGTAACCATTATTTGACTTTCGGCTTCCTCTACAAGCCATCATTTTTTTAATGAAAAATAAATACAATGTTTTAACTTTATTTTATTTTGGTATTGAAAATGGTTTTGAAAGCGTTTTTATTATATCAATGTGTTGTATTTATATCTTGTGATTGAAATGTGGAAATGTTATGTTTCCTTTATGCATGTTTTATGTGATACGATTATGTTATGGTTTATGATATGTTTAAACCTATTCATATGAGGAATGCATTGGACTTAATAAGTGACGGGTGGAGCCCGCTATAGCTCCTCGATGCATCGGCAGGTCTCATGAGACAAACTAGTGTCTTGGAACGAGGCCTTGACAAAATATTATTTGTGGTCTTGGCACGAGGCCTTGGCTACTTGGTTATGATAGTCTGGCATTATGCATTCCATCATTATGAAAGCGGTTATTGATATTGCATGTAATTATTAGACCAGTAGAATATCCATGTGAAGAAGTGAATGACATTATCTTATTTTACTTTTGCCATATAATGTTGAAGTTCATGTTTAAAAGGCTTTTGTTTTAGATATACATTGCCTTAAATGTTAATGTTTATTTATGAAAGCTTCCGCTATATTGTTAACCTTACTGAGCATCCGAGCTCACCCATTTCAATGTTTTAATATTTTCCATGATGTGAAGAAGTATTTTATGAATGACCTGCAGGGATAGTCAGAAGAGGATATGAGTGTGGACTATGAAGACTTTGTTATTAGTTTTTCACTTTATGATGTAATGTAAGACTTATGAATGTATCTAGTGTTTCCAAGTCGACTAAACTAATCGGACTTTCGAGACATGATCTTTTGTGATCATGCCAATGTTACAAAGTAATGCACCGTCTCTGGGTAGCTGGGGTCGGGGCGTTATAGTTGGTATCAGAGGTAGTTTAGTACTAACCTTGGAAGCTAGATTTAGATAAACTCTGATTAGAGAACATAGCCCAAAGATAGACTTTGAGGATTAGTATAGAAGAACTTCCTATAATGTTGGTATTATAGATATGTTGTGAGTTTTCTGAGAAATACATCCATGTCTGGATACGAGTAGGTAGAGGCGTTTATGGCACAGATGTACCTAGGGGTAAAACCCAAAAACACCGCTTTGAGCTAGACTCGAATTGGAACTGGTGCACGACAACGGGCTTTGCTGCACTCTTGGTTACGAAACTCCCGGGGGATATGCTGTGGATAATTCTCATTTTCTTTATAAACCACTATGAAGGGTTATGAGTATATACTTCCTCAAAGAAAACATTTTTATGGATTATATCCATAAATAGTTCAATTTATGTTAAGTATCTTACAAGTATGGAATTATGTATTTTGATTTATAAACTAATATAGTTTATGCCATTGTTTAGAAATGGAGCCTAGTGGAAGGAATGGAAACTGTATCAATGCACGCACTTCGTGTAGGGATTGCCCTCCTTCTCTAGATAATTATTGTGGAGCTGGAGATACAACTGGTGCTGATCAACTTATTACCATACTGGGAAAACTCACTCAGGTTATGAATAATAACCTTACTCGTATGGAGCACCCTGATCCGCAACGTGGAGGATCAATGTTAGACCGCTTCATGAGGCAACAACCACCAACCTTCAATGGGAGTACAAATCCTATAGTAGCTGAGCCATGGATAAATTCCATAGAGAAAATATTTCATGCCTTGGGGAGTAGAGAAAGGGAGAAGGTTGTCATGGCAGTTTACCGCCTCACTGGAGATACCGATCAGTGGTGGTCACTGATTCAAAACACAAAGGAAGATGATGACGTATCGAATATGGAATGGAGGGAGTTCAAAGAGCTTTTCTTAGAAAAATACTTTCCTCGCGACCATCGAGCAGATATGGAAAGGAAATTTCTGAGTCTGAGGCAGAAGGAGGATGAGAATGTCGCAAAGTATGAGGCTAACTTTACAAGGTTAGCGAGGCATGCTTCCGATTATATACGTAACCCAAGGAGTAAGATTGATCGTTTCTTTGATGGTTTAAAACCATTTCTCCGTCAAGCTTTAGTATCACAATCCTTCTCATCATACGAAGATATTGTCTCGTGTGCTATCAAGATAGAAAAGGAATTCTCTAAGTCTTATGCCAACAAAGTAAAGCAAGAGAAGAAGAGAACGGTGGAACAAGAGACAGATAAAGGGAAAAAGGGAAAGAAGGTTTTTCCATTATGTGATAATTGTGGGAAGAATCACTCTGGTACTTGTCTAAAAGGAATGGGAGTTTGTTATAAATGTGGAGAAAAGGGTCACCAGGCTCGTGATTGCAAGGGAAAGAAAGAGGCTATCAAAGTTGAATGCTACAACTGTAGAGAAATGGGTCATTATGAAAATGAATTTCCTAAGCGTCAGGGAAACTTACCTCAGAAAAGGCCAATGGATCAAGGACAATCTTATGTTGTTACTACAGTTGAAGCAGAATAACTAATGTATTGGTGCTTTTGGACTCATGGATTATATTTTGGTTATTGGAATAATGTGATATATATATATATATCAGGATTGTACTGCAGTACTTGTTGATTTCAGTAAGGTTTTAATATGATGAAGGTAATTATATTTTTATTATGTGACAATAAGAGAAACTTTACTTTGTTTGGGGAATCTGATAAATTGATTTTGGAATTAAGAGTCCTTTTAGATCAAGTATGGACAGAGGTATTTTGGATAACTATAATGGTTGGAGTGGATTAAGTTGATCTTTGGATAGTATTGATTAAGGTTAAAAAATTTATGAAGATTATTTTTGGAATATTATGATACTATAGTTTTAGGAAAAGGACAACCTGCAGGGTGGGGAATAACCCATCACATCGGACAAAGCTGCAGGAATCGAACCCACAATCATAGTGCGACAGGCCTTTATTTCCTACCACTAGCCTATAGGAAGTCCCTGGTTATTACAAAATAGTTTTACTAATCTAAATGGTATGTGTTAACATTTGGAACCTTATACAATTAGGATAAATAGAATATTTTTGAGTTCCGTTACCATTTGGAGTAAAAGTTGGGTTTCTGGTAAAAATTTATTAATGAATGAAAGTATACATAACAAGTATGTATATTCCCTTACGTTCTTAGTAAATCTCCTAAATAAATTCCTCAACATTATAAAAGGTAACTTAAAACAAAAATGTTGTCGGTTAACTTTTCCAACTGGGGATTCAATGACCGTTTAACCAATCACAAGTTTGTGATTTTCTTGTGGTTAAACATTCTCCTAATCCTGCTTTCTATAACTCTCCATCAGACCTTGATGGTTTGTTTCTCCTCCATATCCATATTTTCATAGAATCCTAGAATGGGCTATATCGGGTGACCTTTGTACTTATCTTGCGTTCTTTTAATGTTATATATATTAACCTTATTTCCGATGTGGGTTTTCCTCAAAGGTATTTTCTCTTTTCAACCTTTTATTTTCAAAGAAAAATTTCAAATTGCGAGGATGCAATTTATTGAAGGAGGGGAGAATGTAACACCCCGAGCTTCCATGATACGCTTCTCATTCAATAATACAATAGCTTGCATTGTACGCATCTTCGAGTTCTAAAACACCGCGACTAATCAAAGTAGCCGTTATGAATAGTAATAACCACTTTTTAAAATTATAGAAATTTTATATTTCAAAATGGACTTCATTTTTGAATTTGTAATATCGAAAGTATCCTAAGTTGAATTTTTGGTATTTTTCTGAGAACTTCTAATTTTTTATGAATAGTAAAAAATACTTAAAACAACTTTTTTAATCAAAATAATTTATTGTGATAAATTATAATATTTAGTGGTTTTAAAGTATAATTAGAATATATTTTTACCATTTTATCCAATGGTGGTCATTAAAATTAATTTAACATTGAAATTGGACATAAACAATTGCCAATCTTTTGATGTAAATTGTTTCTTAAAAACACGCTATTTGTCGTAACAGTGGGAATTAATTATAAAATTAATTAATGAAACTTATATGTTTGGAATTTTTTAAAATAGACATCATTTTTGAATTCGGAATATCAATTATAGCTTAGGGTGAAATTTTGGCATTGTTCTGAAAAACATCAATTTTTGATGAATAGTGAAACCACTAAGTGGTAGTTAAATAACTGATTTTTTGTTTAAATGAAATATTACCACTTCTGTGATTTTATTTTCAAAAATCCGACATACATGGTTGTCATTAATAAGTAAAATGTGGTTTAATGAGATTAAAATAAATTTTTGGTGAATAGTAACTTTTAAGTTCTTAATCGCGATTAGAGGTAATTAGTGTAGTTTAAGGTACAAATAATGTTTTAATAATATGAGATGAGCATGACACTTTTCCTACTCCTATTGGATGAGTCATGGCCGACCAAGACAACCCATGGGTCAACTTTGGAACCCCATGGAGACACTTTAGTTGGAAAATGACATTAATATATATTTATTTAATGTTAAAATTAAATTGACACAAACATGAGTTATTTTACTAAAATAGTTTTAAGTGGGGTTACACAAGTCCAAATTTTGACTATAAATATTCATTAGAAAGATAAAAATATTTCCTACATCATAATATTTTTTTTATAATTTTTAGACATTAAATAAATTAAATTATTTATGACATCATTATGATGCAGCGATGACCACATTATTTAACGATTTAAATAAAATGAGAAGATAATGCAAAATTCAAGGCGTAAACTTGTCCAAACACTATTGGATGAGGATATTTCGAACGATTATGACCTTATCCACGAATTATATAAGTGTGGGACCTTTAGAATTCTAAAATCATTGTGTAATAATGTAACATTTCAATCTTTCAAAAAGAGCCCCTCCTCTCCACTTATAAAAGGCCCCCACCTCTCCCACCATATTTACACGTTAAATCCATTTGGCTCGGACAAACTCTACCCAAAAACTCTCCCAACTTCCCCCTATTACTCCTAGAAGCCTCACTTTGGGCATAACTCTTCTCAAGGAAGCCTTTGGCTCAAATCAAAAAGAGTTACCCGATTTCGAGGTAATGTCTTCTCTAATGTTGTTTTGTTTTATTTTTCTTCTCCAACGCCCTAAACTCTTTTTATTAATTTCTTTTGTAACAACACCAGTATCCTAAATATACTAGGATGTTTTTATAAGAAGTATTCTAGCTAAACTTACACACACCTACATCTAATGGTTAAAGAACATACGGTTTCTGTGGATGGCGAATTTCTGCCTCACGAAACGATGATTGTTCAACACTCATATAACACCTTCAAAGGTGGCCGTTAAGATGTCACTATATTTATATATGATATATAATGTGTTTATGTTTTACTTATGCTTCTGTATTTCTCATTTATGACATAATTTATGATTTCCATTTTGGGTAAAACGTGATAATTTCATTTTAGGAAGTGCGGACTAACGCCCCCTCAAAGTGATTTGAATCATTAATGCCATATGTTGGATGTATAAAGGATGGATTAAATGGTATTATACACTATATTATACTGTAATTATATTATAAATTTATATCATTATGATTCCGTTCCATTAAATACAAAATAGAAATTAAAGTAGCGTTCATGCGTACGTACGGCTTACCGTCTCCATGAACGGTGCATTTCATTTCTTACCTCTAAATGTTACGTGACATTATGAATGAATGTATATACTGGATATATATCATATATATGATATCTACATCATGAATATAATTCTGGATATAATGGATATTTCACCACATGAACAACTTGAAATTATAGGAAGTTTATTTTTGACTCAAGTACCAAAGATCGACAAAACGACCGTTATTAACTTAAATAATTACATAATGTTCATAACATGGTAATAAGGGATATAAAAGGAATAATGAACATGAAAAAAGTTCTTAAGTAAATAGGAATTAACTGTATTTTATTATTCATGAGGTTAAAGAACGGTCGAGTCAGGACAGGACGCAAGGTAAGGGAATTTCATAACCCAACTTCCATTCTTTGGGTTAATCTCCTACTTTCAAATTATGTCATGATATTATTATGTTGTATATTGTATTTATACTTTCTTTATGTGTACATATAGTGAATACACATAATAGATATATTTTATTTAAAAATGATCTTTTTAAGGGACTTCGTCTCAATCTCCATTCATTGAGGCATATTTTGTTTTATACACAAATTTCGTTTATACAGTGTATAAACCCCTTTGACTTTTACGTTTATTCAAAAGGAATCTTTTTTATACGAAGCGTTTTTCGAAATGACAAAAAGGGAATGTTTTTATTTTCGTACTTATCCGGCGACAACGACTTCTCCGCCGCCGGGACCATTATTTGAGTTTTGGCTTCCTCTACAAGCCATCATTTTTTTTAATGAAAAATAAATACAAAGTTTTAACTTTCTTTTATTTTGGTATTGAAAATGGTTTTGAAAGCATTTTTATTATATCAATGTGTTCTATTTATATCTTGTGATTGAAATGTGGAAATGTTATGTTTCCTTTATGCATGTTTTATGTGATACGATTATGTTATGGTTTATGATATGTTTAAACCTATTCATATGAGGAATGCATTGGACTTAATAAGTGACGGGTGGAGCCCTCTATTGCTCCCCGATGCATCGGCAGTTATCGTGAGAGAAACTCGTGTCTTGGCACGAGGCCTTGACAAAATCTTATTTGTGGTCTTGGCACGAGGCCTTGGCTACGTGGTTATGATAGTCTGGCATTATGCATTCCATCATTATGAAAGCGGTTATTGATATTGCATGGGATTATTCGACCAGTAGAATATCCATGTGAAGAAGTGAATGGCATTATCTCATTTTACTTTTTCCATATTATGTTGAAGTTCATGTTTAAAAGGCTTTTGTTTTAGTTATACATTTCCTTAAATGTTAATGTTTATTTATGAAAGCTTCCACTATATTGTTAACCTTTCTGAGAATACGAGCTCACCCCTTTCAATGTTTTAATATTTTCCAGGATGTGAAGAAGTATTTTATTAATTACCTATAGGGATAGTCAGAATAGGATATGAGTGTGGACTATAAGACATTGTTATTAGTTTTTCACTTTATGATGTAATGTAAGACTTATGAATGTATCTAGTGTTTCCGAGGCTACTAAACTAATCGGTCTTTCGAGATTTGATCTTTGGTGATCATGCCAATGTTACGAAGTAATGCACCGGCTCTGGGTAGCTGGGGTCGGGGCGTTACAATAATATCCTATACATAGTATAGTGATCCCTTTAGAAATGATTCTTTAATAGAGTTGTTGGAATTCTTCTATGAGGCATGTAGTGATATCCACTATCATCTTCTTGCACTATGTGGTGTTCTTGGTAACCTCATGACCAACACTTCATAGGTTTTGATCCTATACTTAGCATGTTATTTTAGATTGTTTTTTGGTATACCCCATGTCCACATTTTTTATCTTAATCTATGTATAGTATCTCTTCATACTTTCATTGTATGATTCCTATGACAATACATATTCAGCATGAACTCTCAGACAAACATCATCAATGTTATATAACTCATGGTATGTGTTCTCCCAAATGAGTGCTATGTAGAACCTTTGAGCATTAATACTAGGATGGTATTACATTTTTGACTTTACAGTAAGATAGTATGTATTTGTTGAGTATATCTAGATATTCATTTTATATGTGTTCTAGACATATAGCTATGTAGATCTTATCGTTATTAATATTTTTTAATCATTATGGTTTCAGGGTGTCCTTCTGAGTATTTCTATACTCACCCCTACACAATCATTTATCATAGGTTTCATATTTTGTGTCAACAATTTACACTTTGATGGATTCCTAGAGGGACTAGGACCATGTAGTGCTTAGTAAGCCAGAAAAAAAGTGTTCTTTTATTACTATTATCTTAACATCAGTCCCCATATTTACATTTATGTTGGAATTGTTTTCAAACACTTTGTGGTGGTATTGTATTTGGTCCTTTTTACCTTCTATTAATTTTTTCATACTTTGGTTGTGGTATCAGATGCATGAATTCATGGTTTCTTTTCGTTTTTTTACATTTTACCATTTTATGGTCTTGTAGTTTTATGTGTTTTTGCATACAAGTACTTTAGGCTAAGGTCTCCCATGTTTGAGATATACCAACTCGGTACTAGTCACCAGACCCTAGCCTATTAGAGAAAGGATTGGTGAGTCTTGGCATATGAACCTTTGGGACATGTCATGCTGGATGTTATATTAACACCATTATGATTCTATGTAAATGATATTAATATTATATAATAGTATACTCTTACTCATTCATTAGTTGAAAATGTTTTTTATTTGGGCTAGTTCAATCACGTATATGAAGGATGCTATACTATCTTCACCACATCCAACATGAATGAGTATCATGATATTAATAATTGTAATATATGATATAATTGATTAATTTATGTTATAAATATGGATCTATAAGGGTGACGTAAAAAACTAAATTATTAATATTATGGATCTCATTACTATCTATAAATTACATAAAAAAGGTTTATCATGGATTCCATTCTTCTGAACAATAATCATACTTTCACTAAAATTTAGAGGGGACTAAATAATTATTTAGAAAACAATGATTCTACTTCATTTAATAATATTGTAATGATGATCTTTGTATCAAATAATGAGGATCGACATCTCCATTACTAAACTTGTGTATAATAATCAATATTAAAAACATCTAATGATGAAAATAAATAATAATAATTGAATATTATAAATGTTAATATATATGAAAATACTTATGAAATAAGTTATTAATATGATTATTTTTATTATACAGGAGGTTAAATCACTTTAATGGAAGTCATGAGTAAAGTTCAGTGTTTATCATCTCAATTTTCCTTCATTGATATATGTTATATATTAACCACCTTATTTATTAATGTTTTGTATAGAATATTTTTAAGAAAAACAATCATTCCATGAGAATAGTCAAGGAACCCACATCCGGTTCAGAGAGAATCCAATCCAAAATATCCCAAAATCATTTCAAAGGGTTTGCTTCGTGAAGCTCCACTACTTTTTGAATGGTCGAAGATTATGAATCTCTATGGATACATTGTACCATCATGAATGGGTGAATTTTTTATGGTAACTCTCTATATAGAGACATTCGTTGTCATAGAGTGCCTCAGGAATTTGTGTATGCTTGGTGGTGTCCTTTATGAATGCGCCTCAAAGACTTGTGAAGTCACACTCTCTCATGAAGCCCATAAATATTCACTAATTCTTATTATATTCATGAACCCAAATTTTCAATATACCCCCCCCCCTTCATTATGAAATTTCAGAGATGATACCCAACCATTCAGCTTCCAAAACAACTGCCAATTTTCAAACCTCATGAGCATCAGGAACCAAAGAGAAATGGATCACACAAGGTATCCAGGATTCACACAACCCATTTTATTATTCTCTTAAGAGCCTCCATCCCACATGGATATTCCTTCTTTGAATTCCCAGGCCCTTCCTGGAGGAAAAAGGCACCATGGGGAAGTTATGGCTTCACCAAGCATTCAGAATTAATAAAGAACACCACTTCAAAGTAAAGACATCTATCCAAGGTTGGGGAAACATGTTTTGTAAAGGATACACCTTCACAAAGACCCTTAAATTTGAGATGCAACTGAGCCTCATGATGAACCACTATAAAAGGTCACATGCTTCTCAAAACCTATCTTCTAGGCCTCCCCATGCTTCCTCACTTATTCTGACCCTCCTTCATGAATGATGTCTTCCCAATGTCCCCACACCAATCTAGGACTGTTCTATCCGCAACTCAAGTCCCCATGGGACATGTCCCACCCATATTCTGTTTTCACACATTAACCTATGTGTGACATGGGAATCCATCTTATGTCCTGGTTCTCAGCATATTTTCTCTAATATCTATTTCTTCATAGCATGGGGACTCTAATGTGGACCTTGTGAATGTACACTTCTCCTGTAATTGTACCATGGCAGCGGAAAAGACACAACCTAACCAAAGGTGCATTAGTAATGGTTACATAAGACCAAGGGGTGTGGTTTGATTCAACCCACTTCTAATATGAATGATTTAAAACTAACTACTTATATATCCTATTTTTATGACATTAAAATGTAAGACAATGTCCTAATAACCTGATGTTAAACTATGGTCCTACCTTATGTGATGTGAACAACATTCTCTATGGGGGAGTTGAATTGGATGGCCTCCAAAAATATGTCTTCTGTAAAACTCACATGGAATGAGATCCTCTGGGAATCCATCCTATAGTAATCCCACCATTCATTATTTCTAGAGGTAGTTATCTTTCTCCCTTTCACCCCCCTAGAATACAACAAAAAGTGAGGAGATTTGCACTCTAATTCTTATTATCTCTTCCACTGGACTAATTCACCCATCCACCAATGGAAAAAATTAGGTCATATGATCATCATATCTACTACTTCCTCATGTTCATTATACTGAGAATAAATCATGTGGTCTTAAAATTTATTGACAATCATGACATCTAAAGGATCCCAAACCACCCAAATGTGACTTATATTCGGTGTAAACCCCAACTCATTCCAAACTAAATGGTATTTAATTAAAAACTAATTGGGATACGTAGTAAGCCTCCCTATGTTCAAAACCTAACATCTAAATTCACACTAATATTATTCCGGTCACATCCCTGGTATGATCATGCTAACACCTAGAGAACACATCTCTTCTAGTTTTTTTGGTCCACCTTGTTGTATGTCTCATATCAAACCTTGACCAGGACTCTTCTATTTATGCTTCCTTATCAAATGATGTTAAACAGAATGGATCCGCCCAGTCACCTGACCCAAAACAATGGAAACAAACTCTGATGTTTTTTATCCCTATCTTAAAAATAGTGCACATAATACATCTTTATAAGGATCAATATAAAACAATGGTAAACTTTGGTGCTCCCTCATAAGGACATACCTCTTGGATCTTCCTCAAGGGGAATTATGATCCATCCATCCAGATCAACCTCGTGGGGAATTATGATCAACTACGGGTTTGCCTCAAGGGGAGTCTCATCCATTGGTAAACCATTTAGGTGTGACATCATCCCTATTTGGTACACACCTCCCCGATATACCTCAAGGGACATTGTTATCCATCCATTTAGATCCACCTTAAGGGGATTTCTGATCAACACTCGGATCGACTCAAGGGGCGTCCCATCCATCAGTAAACCATTCAAGTGTCACATCTTCACTCCTAGGGATAAAACACCTAGATATTCCCCTATGAGTTTTTTGAACCATCCATCTAGATCCACAATAAGGGGAATTTAGATCAACCTTGGTATCACCTCAAGGGGAATCAAATCCATCGATAAACCATTCAGGTTTGACATATTCGTTTATAGGGACACACCTATCTTATATACGTTTATGGGGAATTTTAATATACCTAATATATCCCCACATGAAGGTAATTTCATGCCCAATAAATGCATGAATTGTGTTAAAAATATGACCAATATGTTCATACAAGACATTAAAAATTCCTCTATTCTTTCACAGAAAGACATTAAACCTGCACCCAATCTTCCTGCAAAGCAGACATTAAACATGAACCTAATCTATCCCTAGAAGACTTTAACCTAATGACAATCACTAAAAGACATTAAAATCATTTTATAATTCATAAAACATACTCTATTTAAGACATGGGATGCTTGAGGTAAAAATATTTGGATGACTTTCAGCCTTGGCGTCAATTTCATCATGATTGACACGAGATGCATTGGGTTTGGCACATATGATGTCTCATATAAGCCTTCATGTAGAATAATGCAATTGAAAAATGCTCTGAGATTCCAAACATGCCAGTGATTCCAAACATGAATTCTGTTATGACGAATTTTATATGCCCTATCAGTACGAAATCAGAATTTCTAGACAAAAGTAGGGTAATTAACATCCATTCATAGAGACATAGCACCAGGAATGAGTTTCACAAAGATAAATTAAATCTATGAGGGAAACCTCTAATAGTAAAAGATATCCATGGAGTAATTCATGGAAGGGGGAACTGAATTTCAATAATCAAATCTCAATCAAGGAGAATGCATCATCGTTGAAAGTAACCAAAGTCTCTATCCATGGGAATGTGGGAAAGTGGGGCTATAGCATGCTAGTGTAGGCACACATCTGTGATGATTCATAGGTAGACTCCAAGGGAAATAGTCAGAAAAAAAAAATCAACGTGATTATCTTCTCTTCAACATGAGGAATAGTAGTTTTCAAGACATAAGTAGATTTTCATGTCAACAGAATGAAATATTTGGTGCCAAGTCCAGCCAAGAAAAATGGTGGGCCAATCATGGAACATAGCTAAAATTGGTGTTGTTATAGTTGGTCATTCTCATTCTGTGACATTATCATTGTTGATACTTATTCTCTTTAGAATATTGAATTACACTCTGGAATTGGGCATTTCATCCCTTGTGCTACTAGTAGCAGATGAATCCAACTTCTTTACAGGACCCAAGCTATAGGAAAAAATCCACACTGCACACACAGGCAATTTGGTAAAGGAATTATGGATATGGAAACCCGGAATAACTCTTTCTCTACCATTAATTATATAATAACTATGGATATCGGGTGCCAGTTCCAAATATCACCATCATAAATCATCCAACATATGGTTATCAGCACCCTCATATGCTAGTATGAGCAGAAGGGAGTCATTCCTACAAGGGATATAGCCCACCATGACCTAGAGGCATCAGTAACTCACTAACACTACCACCCCCAAGGGTCGCACTGTGGGAAATCACCCATGTTTTGATTTAAAATTGCTTCAGGTGTGTCCCCCGAGAGTGATCCGATGACTTTCTCTATTATTCCAAGGAGGTGGGGGATGCTCGAGTCACCTTAATCAAGACTACCGCTCATGATCCTCCAAGGAGTTCTCCCACAAGTCTACATTAGTTCATTCAATGTACAACCCCTAAAAATGAAGAATTTTGTTGAATTTACCCATACTCTATTGGCCCCAGTCTGAGCCACCTAACACCGAAATCAGAGGCAATATCAGAAGAACTCTCTATAAGGGGAATCATATTCTATGGCTCTAGTGTCCCCTTCCACCACTCGCCTATTCTTCCAGATACATGAAAAAAATGAGTGGGGATCCAATTTTTTCTTTATTAGGATCAAGACCCCAACATTATCATGGGAATCATGGGTTGACCCCTTCAATTTTGGTCACCACTGAAATCCTCTACCAGCCGACCCATAGAGATGTGGCTCAAAGTAGAGGAATTCTCGACTTCATCGACTACCAAAGTGGAGGTTCTCCCCATGACATAAACAACTTGAGCATAGTCCCTTCATACTGTATCACTTACCCAAGAATAAACCCTTCCCACTATTTCAATACTGGGTATGAAGGACTTCTTCACAGTCCCACTTATCAACACAGATGTCCTCCTCGGGTCTGTTTCAACCTGCATAAGGGCCCTCCTCATGCCCTAACCTACCAGCACAGAGTTATTCCCAATGTTGAAGAGTCTCCCTCCCTGAAAAAACTATCCTAGGGTAGAATGGAGGACCTCATCATCACCAACAAAATCCTAGGAAGCATCAACTCATCATTGACCTTAATAACCTATAAGACTCTTAAGATATATATGACTCATTAATTCCTTCTCCACCTTGAATATCAGAGGTTGGGGAAGGCTACCACCATGTCATATTCTCTATCTTAGAAGGTGACATCCATGGGATATTTAGATCCCTGTATTGGTATATGCAAGTGGAAGATACCCTAGATCCCTTATAGGGGCTCATGGTATAGCCCTCCTTGATATCACTAATGTCCCTCTCTACCTATACCTAGAATAACATAGATTTATTCATGTCCGGGATGACTCATATAGATTTTAAGCAGTCTACTGATCCATATATGAGTGATTCCTCCCTTACGCAAGAGGTAATGGAAAACACACCATCATATGGGGATGTAATGATGTAATTGGTTCCATCACCGAAATATGACCCAATGCATAGTGAAAATATTCCTCAAGAAATATCTATTCCACCTACCATATAGAAGCTGAACCGATCCACATTGGTTCCACAAGCCATATCCCAGCTAGCGTCGATCAGAGAATCGACTGACCAAGAATAGTAGGGGTCTTCCTCTGAGAAATAGATCCCATTTGAGGGTCTTGATTCTGATATAATTTCATTGGGTTTATGGTCACTAGATAATCCAAAATTCTATATTATGAAGTCCCTAACCATGATACAAGCCTTGTTTCCCCACTATTCCATATATGAAATCCTTCAGTTAGTCTATGATCATTATTTGACCTACCCAAGAATCTTGGGGATCCTATTGGATATCGATCAGAACTGCTAAAGAGTTCATTTGGAAGAGCTCCCAATAGCTACGCACAATAATTCATCTAAATACCGATAGACCCTTTAACATATATGCATCAAAAGACTCAAAATGATCCATATAAATATGGAATAGATTTGCCCACATGTGAAGATTACAGAATGGGGAAAATATGATCCCCTACACTTTATCCATATCCTATAACATGCAGACATACCCATTGATGATTAAAATTATACTGTGTGTATAGTTATAGTAAACATGGGTTTTCCCATGTTTCACGAGAACATGGGAAACAATGTACTATTTTCCAGGGAATAACTTCACCTTGGGGTAGCACAGTAATAGGAAGATACTCATACAGGTTCCCTCACTAACTAGCAAAGACATGCACTTTTCCTCAAGGATTCATCCTGCAATCCATAATTCTCATCATGTTTTAACATTAACACAGAAAAATATATGTTTTGGGCCTTCTAATCAACCTGAGTTTTAAATGAAAGACATGGAAGAGCACATTGTAGCCTCTGTTTGCAAGTATATTGTAGAGAATAAGAACCTCCTCACTGATCACATGGTTGCTCAGCACTCAAATCATGATCCTACTCTCAGATAACCCATATCCCTATAGCAATGAAATGACAGTAGGGCCTCCTTAGATAGTTTCACCCGGTCATTTTTGGTAACCCCATGCATCTAGATAGAGAAGAGGCCAAGGGGTATGGAAGGAGACAATGTTATAAGTCATCGAACTCACCCCTAACAATGTAACTAACATATTTTGGATCTTGATTGAGCCACTCCACAATATTTTGATCCCACTTAAATAGTAATTGATCCTTCAAGTGCATTGGTGGTCAATAATCCCATTCAACATAGGGACCCACTCTAGGATGATTTGATATCTACTCGCACTACTCATCCCGAGTCCCCTAGAGAGGTAACATGTGGTGATATCACCTGATGGTAAACTATACCTAGCATAGGTGGATAATATGTGTACACTACCATGGTTTAAGAACCATAGATTTTCCACATTCAATGTTATGGAAGAACTATTGTAGTACTTTTCCCACATCATCTCAAAGAACAGTCTAATGCAAGACACCCCAGAGCAGCAGCAGCCCGCCATGATTCTTTGCTTCATCCAGACATCATAAGGACCTACATTTATATAACACAACTGGATACCCATTGGATTCATTAAGGTTTTGGAAGAACATTATAGGTAGTTACTTTACCAGTTCATATATACCATATGAGAGATAATTATTTTTATCCTAATCAAGTGAAAGAAAATTCATGATGAGTGAGTCGTAGACTTTGTCGCCAAGTGAAAATGCCTAAATTACTTACTCAACAAGCCATTGAGATATGATATGATGATAAAAATGTGTGTGGGGAATATTGAGGCTGAGATGATCCCTACCCTCATCACCTAGAGCTTTCTTAGTGGGTTTAAAGGGTTTTCTAATAAGGTCTAACATCCAAAAAAATCCTTACCTAAACCGAAGGAAGTACTCATGTCACCTCTCCCTATACGGATGAGAAGGTCTTCCAAAGCATATACAACCAATACCATGTAGATAGAGGCCCCCATGACATTTTAGTTTTTGCCACTTTTCCAGAGGATCCTCATCGAGTGCAATTTCATCGGGCTCCTCCCCCATCAGTAGATATACTTTATGTGCTACCTCACAAAGATCATCTTCCTAGATGAGATAATGTGGCTCCAACCTTTCTTTAAGCTAAAACATCTTATTTAGGCCAGGATCATATGGTTCCCTTACCATAAATTAGAAACCATATCTAATCTTTCAAGTATGTATTTTTTATAGACTATTTCATTTGCACCATGGAAAATGGGATCTTGAATTGTTGAAGTGTTGGAGGCCCTAGGATGCGGGCCACACTGACTTCATTGACCATTTCCATTACCAATGAATCCCTAGAAATACCATCAAGGAATGTTATGTGTTTAAGCATTGTCTTTATAATCCAGTGGATAACAATTTTATCATATTGGACAATGTCCGGTTACAGGTATCTCATATCTCCACTGAGCCTAACAGTGATAGTGAGGGTTTAGGTGAATGAAAGGGAGCTTCCAACCATGGAAGCTAGAAGTATGATGACTAGTTATCTTAAAGAGTATTATCTTTCAAACATAGTGTCATCTATGCAAACCTAGGTAGGCCCAATATGCCTATAGTATATGCACCTTTATCGAGTATTTCTTCTTCATCTATATCATAGCCTTAAAAATCCCTATAGATAATGCTTTGATAATGTAAGGGATGTTGGATCCCCCTATCAGTGAAAAAACTGTCTGACACCCATGGAAATTTCATTCCCACAGAATTGGGAATCATGCCCAATGTCCACCCAACATTGGAATAGTCATTTAGTGATGACCAAGAGTATGACTCCATAAAACCCATCAATTTGGTGGATCCATTAATGGTTCCCTTTGATGATGAATACTAGGTAACCCCCTTCCCCCCAAGTTCCTACACCCTACATCATTATAAGAGAGTTCAAATACATGTGAGCCAGCAGAATGCTTAGGCTATTGTTTCATAACAAGATGTTCATGATATCAAAACTATGAAGCAGATGTTTCACATAGCATAGAAAGCATAATCTTCCCATCCCCCTCTATTAGATGTGTTTCCATAGTCGATTATGTTAATTGATCTTGAAGATCATCTTTAGTTGACCATCATAACTAACCAAGAAGAGCATAAACAACCATACCATGGTCGGCTGCATATACCAAGATTCAGGTGTCATTCATCCGATATTCAGTCAATTGTGATTCTGAGAGAGTCATCTAGTGAGAATCAAGATATTTCCATTACCAACCAGAACACCTTGGTACACTTGGCAGCACTCGTTCTAGTACCTTCCAAGGAGAGCCCCCCTCTAGATAGGAATAAGGCTTTATAAAAACAATTCAATGTGATGAAACACCTCACCAAAATACCTATAAGGATCTTGATCCTTAAGTCCCTCATCATGTAGAAAGAAAACTACACGGTCCTTTTAGAGGCCTTGAAGAGCCCTTTCTAGTTTTTAACTGATGTAACTGTGACATAGACAATGATGTGAAGGAGGTCAAGAAAGAGGAATTAAAATCTATCATCTTGTTCTTTTGGAGAGTTTTAGGGAACCCTTATGAATAGGAACATTCTCCCATTGTATATCACATTCTATGTTAATGGTGTGGAAGTCCGTTATTTCTTGGTCGATATAGTTTCTGGGATTAATCTCATCTAGACATGAATGCTACACAACATGGGGATAACTGAAACAGATATGAATCCCTCTAACCTAAAGATGTAGGGTTATGACATGACTGAAAAGAGACCATGTGGAAGGATTAAATTCAAGACGTTGTTTGGAGGCTGGATAGGATGTTATGAATGCATGACTGTCTCATAGGATATCAATTAAAAGAAACTTCTAGATAGGCCCTAGCTTTATCTGCATGTGGAAGTAACCTCGTTATATCACCAGTGCCTCAGAAAAATTTCTAAAATAATTGATTTGGGGTACCCAATTGTGATGATTATCCTTTAAACACCAATTAATCCATCTATCTGGATGCCCACTATTATAAGGGATAAGGGGAAAAAGTACATACCAATGGGATAGATCGCACAAATTTTGCGGGAAATCAATGAGAAGACATGGATGATTCCTTCATCGTTCTCATTCATTGGTTAGAACCTACAATGAAAAACATGGGAAGATTCTTTATTGTCTCTTTAAGGAAGGTTCAATACATATATAAAAAGAACCATCATTGAATGATTACCTCATACTCATAAAGATGAAAGGATTAGGTGATGCTAGAATCCCCCACAACTATTAAGTACTGAGAGGTTCGCTATATGTCCACCATTTCACGGAACACTTGTATGTTTCACATGGTAGGGTTGAATCAATAAAGGCTGACTCCCCACCATTACATTGATATTAAGAATGGATCCTATAGTTTTGGTCAATGCCCTAGTGGAAATAGCTCGACATTTTCTATCACCATGGTTTCAATAGAGACGGTACCCCTCAGTGGAGATTCTGTATCAACCCAAGTAGGAACAAGTGCTCCCCCTATGTTAGTAGGCCCCGATGAACCGCCTCCTATTGATTTTCATCACATAGATGATGAAGAGGATTTTGATGGTTCTCCTATTACATTTTAAAAGTTTTCTGCACCACCATCGATGAGTTGACTCAGTTGGACCTTTTCATTGAGGAAGATCTAAGGCGAATAATTATTAGTGTATCCATGCCCCAAGAAGAGCAACAATAGTATTTGGCATTCCCAAAGTAGCATCACAGTGTATTTTTCTGGGGTTATAAAGAGATTCTATGTTTAGATCCGCAGGCCTTCAACCACCATTTTGGCCTCCCAGGGAGTTATCGTAGGTTCAAGAAGCTACCTAGGAATGTGAATCAATCCTCTTGTGTTATGGTTAATGTCAAGGATGATAATATTATCAAAAAAACTTTTTAGGGAAGTCTAGTACCCCAGATGTCTAGCCAAAATCGTCCTAGTCATGATATAAAATGTAATGATTAGATTCTATATCGACTTCTGAGGTCTCAAACACCATTGTATGAAGCATAACGTTCCCTTTCTAGTGAAAAAATTATTGATCAATGCTATACCTGGGTTACAAGCTCTCTCCTTCAGTGATGGGTACTCCAGGTACAACCAGATTCAGATGAAATTTGAGGAAGAGGAGTCCACTTACTTTAAATAATTGTAAAGGAATTTATACTATCTAGAAATTCCCTTCAGGTAGAATAATGTAGGTGCCGCTTATTAGCATGGAATGCACAACATATTCAAACCGATCCTCAGGACATTGGTGGAATGATGTTTGGATGACTTGGTGGTCAAATCCCACCAACGTCAGGACCATCTCAAGGACCTTGAGAAGGAGTTTTGATTACTTCAACAATTCCATAGATCCTAGTATTTCAATATGGACCCCTTCAAATGTTCATTTGGGGTTATGTTTGGGAAGTTTATTTGCTTCATCATCAGATATAATGTCAATAAGACCGACCCATAGAAGGTTAAGGCTATCATTAAGATGCCACCTTGGACTAACCTTTGAGATCTCTAAGGAATCCAAGGCCACCTAGCCTACATGCACTGATTAATCATGGATCTAATTGAAAAGTGTAATCACTTATCAAATACTATTATGAAAAGAATCATATACCAGTTGGATGATTAGTGTTATATCACCATTGAAGAAATCATGCAGTATCTGCTATTCATGCAGTATCTTCTACAACCTCATGTTCTGATGTTTCCCATCTCTTGTAATCCTTCGGTCCTCTACAAGACCACCCTATAATGGTTTTTCAGTTCCCTTATATCCCTAGATAATAAAAATGGAAAAAAATAGTTTTTACTATCTCATTCACATGATCCTTGACATGGATAATATATACTACCCTATATAGAGGTGTTGCCTCACACTGCTTTTATCAATGTAGATGTTTCAGGATAATATACAACATCATGAGATACATATAGTGTCTAGAGTAGACCCAATGAAGTATATCAGGAATATCCCCATGTTTACTAGTCATTTGGAAGGCTTGGTAGTGAACCATTAATAGTTCGATATTAGGTTCATTTCATAGAAAGTACTTAAGGGTTATGCAGTGTAATATTATATGGACACCCAACCAACCCTAGAAGAACTACCCATGGATGTTGATTTTCTATATGATTCCATCCTATTAATGGATCAATCTATTCCATGATGGATGATGCAATTTGATAGATCCTCTTTAGAAATTCCACTAGAATAATCAAAAATCCCAATGTCAACAGAGTAGGCTTGGAGACCATATTCATCAACAGGGCATAAGATATTATACCATACATTTTCATGTTCTTAGATGGCTTGTAACACCCCAAGCTTCCACGGTACGCTTCCCTTGGAATAATACAGTAGCATGTGTTGTACGCAACTTCGAGCTCTAACACACACCACAACTAGTCAAACTAGAAGTTATGAATTGTAATACCCACTTTTTGAAATTTTATAAATTTTATCATTCAAAATGGAATTTAAATTTGGATTCAAAATATCCAAATTATCCTACGGTGAATTTTTGGTATTTTTCTGAAAACTTTCAATTTTTGATTAATAGTGAAAAAACACTGAGTTATAGTTTAAAAAATAATTTTTATTAAAATAAATTTTTATTTTATTTAAATATAATTACGGTCAAAATAGATACATAATACCTATATAAGTTCAATGTAATTCATTGAAGTTAGTTTATAATAATTTTAGATATATAAAAATCTTATTGAACTTCTCACCGCCTTTTACACACCTCCTAGGAGAATTTGGAAATTCATGTAAAACATAATTTTACCGCTTCTATGAGTGGAATTTCTAAAATCAATGAGATACGGTTAATATCAAGGAGTAAAATTTGGTTCAATAAGATGAAAGTAATTTTTGGTGAATAGTAACTTTTTACTTTTATTTACAACGGTTAAAATTAAATAGGGTAATTAAGGGTAAAAATATTATTAATATTACCCTAACACATTTTCTAATTCTATTGGAAAAGTGTATCTAGACCAGAAACAACCTTAGGAATAAAATATTATCATTTAGGTCTAGTTGGAATAGACTAGGACATTTATTATTATTTAATTCAAAGAAGTGTTAAAGGAGTTAAAATCAAAGTTTAATAAATAAAACATTTTTAATACAGAGATATAAATAAGATAAATTCGATTTCAAATATTAATTAGAAAGATAAAAATATTTCTTACATAATTTTATTTTATATATAATTTTTAGACATTAACTAGTTTAATTTATTTATGACACAATGGTGATGAATTAATTAACTAATTAATGAAATATTAAAATAACTGATATTATAAATATCAAAATAAATTTAATTTTAGACTTTTTATGAATTAAATTTATTTTATAGGTTAATATGACATATTAAGATTGTTTATATGAGTTTTTTTTGAAGTAAAAATGCTGTTATAAATTTATCAAAAACAAAATACCCAATAGTGTCAAAATTGACATAATAGAGTTTTTAAAACAAATAATATATTATTAATTGATATTAAATTCCTAAAAATATAAGGTTCCGACAAGAGACTTATATAATGTTAGGTGTATTATTAATGTACAACTTGGGGGTCGTTTGGATGTATATAGTAAGTATAGAAACTATATAATATAAAAATACTAAGTGACACGGTAAGTGTCAAACTAATTAACTAAGAGTTAAAACTAAAATATAAGGTTAATATAATAACCCAAACCTGTCTAAAATCTATTTTTTGAAAGGCTTTCGACCCATCCCCACCTTATACTTTGAATAATCTACTTTGGATCCATTGGGAACCGAATATGAATTTGTTATAAAATAATACCTTATGTTTTTCTAAAAGATCCCCTCCTCCCCCTAATAAAAGGACACCACTTCTAACCAATTCTTCACACCTTCAAAGCCTTTTGGCTCGGCCAAACCCTGCCCAAATATTCTCTCAACTTCCCTCAATTCAACCTAGAGGCCTTATTTTGATCAGAAAGCCAACCTAAGGAGCCCTTTTGATCAAATCAAAAGGAAGAACCCGAATAAGAGGTAATATTTTCACCACCCTCTTTCATGTTCCTTTCTTCTTAAACATCTTCTTTATTTTTTATTTAAATTCTAAAATAATAACTCCAGCATCTCCTATATACTGTGATGTTATTATAAAAATGTTACAACCATATTCAGTATTCTACCCATCCTTTGAATGATATGTCACCATACGTGCGTACGTATAGCTTACCCTCTCCACGTCGTGGTGTAAATGTTATTCAATACATTATTATTTGGATGGGTATGATAATGATGTATAATTAATTTAAACAATAAATACAACATGATAATTTTTTATATATGATATACCATCCTATTATATATTATTTTAAAATAATGATATTTTCACTCATCCGTACGTACGGACTACTGTCTCCACAAACGCGATGAGATTCATTCCCAATCGTATCCATTCAAGACTAAACTTTATTTGATGATTAACAATAAATTTTAAGGACTTAATATCATTCTAGACATGAATAAGATACGACCTATCCATAACAAGCACAACTTATGTAACGAAACATATAAAAGAAAACGAGTAAGTTAACACCCAAAACGATGATAATACTAAGATATTATTAATAAATTAATGTTAAAAGATCATATATGATATCATATTAATGTATATTATTCTTGTATAATTTAATAACAATTATTTCACCATTTTACAGGATTATAACCTACCCTCAACCAAGGAAAAGTAAAAGGTAAGGGTTTATTTTTCAATCTCTACAGTATCGGAGGTTGTTTATACATAATTATCTACTGGGACCTCTTTATCATCCACATCCATGTTTCTTAAAAATGTATTTCAAACCATTCTTACTATTTTATTGAATATGGGTTAAAGTCATTTATACCATTGTTTGACTTTTCATAAGAATTTTATAATGGAATCTTTTCGTCGTTTTCCAAACAAGGTCCTCTTTAACATTTTTGACAAAATTAAGGTAAGAATGACTTTTTAACTTATATGGTGGGTGCAGCTATTTTCCACCATTATAAAATCAAAGTAGATTCCCTTACAAGCTTGTAAAAATATTTTCAAATTAAATGTTTTATTTTATAATTATGTGGCCTTTAAATGATTTTAAAAAAAGAGTTATTTCTCTCAAATAGTTTTGATTTCATCTATGACAAAATCTTTTGATGGATTTTAAGATTATTTGACGTTGATTTATTATGATACAAAACATCCATATTTTATTGAAGTTTTTGTGAAATTTTGTACTATGGATGTGTTATTCTTAAACCATTCATGGTTTATGGAGAAACTATTGACATTTCGTATGCTAGTTTTAATACAAATGATTATGTTATGTTTAAAACTGTTCATATCTAGAATGAATTAGACTTAATAAGTGATGGGTGGAGCCCGCTATAGCTCCTCGATGCATCGATAGGTCTCATGAGACAAACTAGTGTCTTGGCACGAGGCCTTGAAAAAATCTTATTTGTAGTCTTAGCACGAGGCCTTGACTATGTGGTTATTATAGTCTGGAATTATGCATTCCTTCATTATGAAAGTGGTTATTGATATTGCATGTGATTATTCAACTAGTAAAATATCCATCTGAATAAGTAAATGTCATTATTTTATTATATCTTTTCCATATTATGAATATGTTCAAGATTAAAAGGCTTATGTTTTAGTTATACATTTCTTAAATGTTAATGATTATTTATGAATGTTTCCGCTATATTGTTATCCTTACTGAGCATCTAAGATAACCTCTTTCAATGTATTAAATTTTTCCTAGGATGTGAAGAAGTTATTTATGAATGATACTTAGGAAATGTATGAGGGGATATGAAGACAAGATGTTGGTGTTGTTCATTTCTCTTTATGATGTAATGAAATGCTTATGAATATATGTAGTGATTCCAAGGCTACTAATCTAATTGGTCATTCGAAACATGATCTTTAGTGATCATGCCAATGTTATGTAATAATGCACCAACTCTGGGTAACTGGGGTCGGGTTGTTATAATTGGTATTAGAGGAATTTTAGTACAAACCTTAGAATCTAGATTTAGATACACTCTGATTAGAGCACGTAGACCTAAGATAGACTTTAAGGATTAGTATATAAGAACGTCCTAGGATTTTGCTATTGTAGAGATTTTGTGAGTTTTCCAAGAAATATATCCATGTCTGGATACGAGCAGGTAGAGGCGACTCTAGCACAGATGTACCTATGGGTAAAACCCAAAAACACCGCTTTGAGCTAGACTCGAACGGGAAATGGTGCACGACAATGGGCCTTGCTGCACTCTTGGTTACGACACTCCCGAGGGATATGCTTAGGATAATTCTCATTTTCTTTACAAACCATTATGAAGGGTTTATGAGTATATACTTCCTCAATGAAATTTTTTTTATGATTATGGATTATATCCATAAATAGTTCAATTTATGTTAAGTTTTTTACAAGTTGGATTTATTTATTGTGATTTATAAACTGATCTAGTTTATGCCATTGTTTATAAATGGCGCCTAGTGGAAGGAATGGAAATTGTATCAATGCACGCACTCCATGTAGGGATTTACCTCCTGCTCAAGATAATTATAGTGGAGATGGTGATGCAACTGGTTCTCATCATCTAATCGCCATACCGGGAAACTCACTTAGGTTGTGAATAATAACCCTACCTGTATGGAGCACCCTAATCAACAGCATGGAGGATCAATGTTAGATCGCTTCATGAGGTAGAAACCACCAAAATTCAATGGGAGTACAAATCCATTAGTATCTGAGAAATGGATAAGTTCCCTAGAGAAAATATTCCATGCCTTGGGGAGTAGTGAAAGGGAAAAAGTTATCATGGCAGTTTACCGCCTCACTGGAGATGCTGAACAATGGTGGTCATTGATTCAATACATGAAGGAAGATGATGAAGTATAAAATATGTAATGTAGGATGTTCAAGGATGTTTTCTTAGAAAAATACTTTCCTCATGACCATCGAGCAGATATGGAAAGGCAATTTCTAAGTCTGATACAAATAGAGGTTGAGAATGTCGCAAAGTATGAGGAGAAATTTACAAGGTTAGCAAGGTATGGTAGAGATTATATACGTAACCCAAGAAGTAATATTGATCATTTCATTGATGGGTTAAAAACATTTCTTCATCATGAATTAGTCTCACAATCCTTCTCGTTGTATGAAGACATTGTCTTGTGTGCTATCAAGACAGAAAAGGAATTCTCTAAGTCTTATGAATTTAAAGAAAAGAAAGAGAAGAATAGATATGAAGATCAATCTGGAAATGGAAATAAGGGGAAGAAGGGAAAAGTTTAATATCCATCCTATAGTAAATGTGGGAAGAAACACCCCGCGACATTCTTAAAAGGAAAGGGAGTCTGTTACAAGTGAGGTTAAAAAGGCCACCAAGCTCGTGATTTCAAGGGAATAAAGGAAGCTACTGATGTTCAATGCCACAACTTCAGGGACATGAGACATTATGGAAATAATGTCCTAAGTGTCTGGGGAACTTCCCTTAAAAAAGGACAAGGGATCAAGGCCAAGCTTATGCTATCACTACTGATGAGGTAGAAGCTCCGAAAGACGTGGTGGCTGGTAATTTAATGGTTTCCTCATGTTTAGAAACTGCATTATTTGATTCTGGATCATCGCATTGTTTCATATCTTCCCAGTTTACTGAGAAAATTAGATATTTCCAATTTGATTTAATAAGGGAGTTGTTATTCAAAACTCTGAAGGGAAATATCATTGCTATAAAATTTTGTGAATCAGTTCCCATTAGAGCACATAAATGTTCTTTATCTATTGATCTCATCGTCATACCTATGATTGAGTTTGATATAATTCTCGATATGGAATGGATTTCAGACCATGATTAGAAGATTTATTTTAAGAAGGAGGATATGATTTTTGATGATGATGATAAGGAAAACCTTATCTTTAGAGCAGAATTTTCCCCACCAAATTCTTATCTAGATCCACCCCCAGTAGCTCAACTAAATTCAATTATCGGGGAGGAAGAGAATGAAATAAATATGGGTGAGGAAAGGAATGTTCAAATATAGGATGTACCTATTGTGAGGGAATATGTTGATGTGTTTCCGGACAATTTACCTGGAAATCCTCTAAAACGAGAAATTGAGTTTTCCATTGATTTAATTCCGGGATCAAGGCCCATATCAAAGACCCCTTATAGAATGGCCACTGTGGAATTGGTGGAACTGAATAAACAACTAAAGGAGTTGAGTAATAAGGGATTTATTCTCCCTAGTGTTTCTCTATGGGGAGCCCCTGTCCTTTTTGTTACGAAGAAAGATGAATCCACGAGGTTATGTATCGACTACAGGGAGATCAATGCTATAACAATAAAGAACAAGTATCCCCTACCTCGCATTAATGATTTATTCAAACAACTTCATGGAGCACAATAATTTTCAAAGATTGACCTTAGATCTGGATATCATCAGTTGTGTTTGAAGAAGGAATACATTCCGAAGATAACATTTCGAACCAGGTACGGGAATTATGAGTTTACAGTAATGCCTTTTGGGATGAATAATGCACCCTCTATTTTCATTGATCGAATGAACAGAGTTTTCAAGGAAAATTGTGATGAATTTGTATTTTTATTTATTGATGTTCTCTTGGTATACTTGACAATATACAAAGATCAGGAAAATCACATGTGCATTATCCTGAAGACTCTGAGAAGACATGAATTATATGGGAAGTTTAGCAAATTTGAATTCTGGCTTCAAGAGATTTTTTTTCATGGCCATATTTTCTCGAAGAATGGAATCTATGTTGATCCTTCTAAGACCAAGTAAATTTATGAATGGACATCCCTGATGCGTATAACTGAGGTACGCAGTTTCATTGGTTTAGTAGGTTATTATCGGTGTTTTGTCCAGAATTTTTCCCGATTGGCAAACCCATTAACAAAGCTCACATGAAAAGGGGTTAAATTTTTTTTGGAAAAAAGAGTGTGAATGATGTTTTGAAGAATTGAATAGAAGATTAGTCAATGCTCCTATATTGACTCTACCAACGGGTAATGATGGGTTCATTATTTATAGTGATGCATCAAAGAATGGACTTAGTTGTGTCCTTGTGCAAGATGATAGGGTTATTGCTTATGCATCATGACAGTTGAAAATTCATGAGCAAAACTATACTACCGATGATCTGGAGTTATTAGCTTGATCTTTGCTTTGAAGATGTGGAGACACTACATCTATGGTGAATAATGTGAGATTTATACTGATCACAAGATTTTGAAGTATATTTTCTCACAAAAAGAACTCAACATGAGGCAAAGGACATGGCTTGAATTTCTCAAGGATTATGATTACACGATACACTACCACTCGAGGAAGGCAAATAAGGTGGAAGATGCTTTGAGCATAAAATATCATGGAGTTTTGAACAATATAAGAATTGAAAGGGATCCTATTTTCACAGATGTAATAATGATGGATATGGGAATAACCAGGGAAGGTGAAACATCAATGATTTTTCAAATGGTTTCCAAACCATATTTACTAGAAAGTATAAAGTGTTCTCAGAGCGATGATGAAGAGTTTCAAAATATGATTGAAGATTTGAATGATGGGAGATTGAGTGACTTTGTATATGAGGATGGAATTTTAAAATTTGGGAAGAGACTTTGTGTTCCTGATATACCCGATCTACAGACGGAATTGTTGGATTATGCTCATAGTTCCAATTTCTCTATACACCCCAGGAGCACCAAAATGTATAATAATTTGATGGAACGTTTTTGGTGGGACAGAATGAAGAAGGATATTGATGATTTTGTGTCACGATGTAAGGTTTTTCAACAAGTGAAAGCTGGAAGGAAATTTCCTAGAAGATTCATGCAACCTCTTCCCATACCTGAGTGGAAATGGGATAATATCACGATGGACTTTATCATGGGACTACCAAAGACTCCTAGAAGGAACGATGAAATATGGGTCATTGTTGATCGTCTTACCAAATCAGAACATTTTCTCTCTATAAGAGAATATCTACCACTTGAACGTCTAGCAAGGCTATATATTAATGAATTTGTGAGACTTCATGGAGTACCCCTATCGATTGTATCGGATCATGATCCCTGTTTTACATCAAGATTCTTGAAAAGTCTTTAGAAAGCCCTGGATACTGAACTTCGTTTGACCACTGCCAACCACCCTCAAACAGATTAACAATTAGAATGGACTATTCAAACCATAGATGTCATGTTGAGATCTTGATCACTTGAATTTCAGGGTATGTGGGATCAATATCTACCTCTAGTAGAATTCTCTTATAACAATAGCTTTCATTAAAGTATTTGGATGGCACCATTTGAAGTGTTATACGGAAAGATATGTTTCACACCAACCTGTTGGGATGACGTTGGTGAAAGAAAACTTGTAGGCCCAGAACTGGTGGAGGAAATGATGGAAAAGGTAAAGGTAATCCAAAACCACATCAAAGAAGGACAAAGTAGGCAGAAGATCTATGTCGATAACCGAAGGAAGGATTTGGAATTTCTTGTTGGAGATCATGTTTTATTGAAGGTATCTACATGGAATGGAGTGATAAGTTTTGGTAAGAAGGGTAAATTGAGTCCCAGGTACATCAGACCTTTCGAAATTCTAGAACGAATTGGGGCTGTAGCTTACCGGTTGGCAATGCTACGAAGTCTCTCCAAAGTTCACGATGTGTTCCACGTATCACTGTTGAGAAAATACATGCCTGACCCAATGAATGTACTCACTTATGAGGAATTAGAACTGGAACCCATTATGTCTTATTGCGAATAGCCCGTCAGGATTCTTGATACAAGAGAACAAGTGCTTAGAAACCGGGTGAATCGTCTCGTAAAAGTTCTATGGAGAAACCATAAGATGGAAGAGGCAACGTGGGAACCTGAGGAACATATGATAAAGAATCACCCAAGTCTTTTCATTTGGTAGTATTCTAGAAATTTCGGGGACTAAATTATTTGAAGGAGGGGATAATGTGACATCCCAATCTTCCATGGTACGCTTCCCTTTGAATAATACAGTAGTGTGTGTTGTACGCAACTTCGAGTTCTAACACACACCACAACCAATCAAACTAGCCAATACGAATATTAATACCCACTTTTTGAAATTTTATAAATTTTATCTTTCAAAATGGACTTCATATTTAGATTGGGAATATCGAAATTAGCATAGGGTGAATTTTTGGTATTTTTCTGAAAAAATTCAATTTTTGATGAATAGTGAAAAAACACAGAGTTATAGTTTAAAATCGAATTTTTAGTTAAATAATTATTTATTTTATTTAAATTTAATTAAATTCAAAATACATACATAATACCTATATAATTTCAATTTAATTCATTCGAGTTAGTTTAGAATAAGTTTAGAGATATAAAAATCTTATTGAACTTTTCACCGTCTTTTACCCACCTCCTAAGAGAATTTGGAAATTAATGTAAGACATAATTTTACCACTTCTTTTAGTGAAATTTTGAATGTCCGAGAGACACTGTTAATATCAAGGAGAAAAATTTTGTTCAATAAGATGAAAATAATTTTTGGTGAACAGTAACTTTTTTACTTTTATTTACCACGGTTAAAAGTAAATATGGTAATTAAGGCTAAAAATATTATTAATATTACCCTAACACATGTCCTAATTCTATTGGACAAGTGTATCTCGACCAAAAAAACCTTAGGAATAAAATATTATCATTTAGGTCCACTTGAATAAGATTTGGACATTTATTATTATTTAATTCAAAGATGAGTTAAAAGAGTTAAAATCAACGTTTAATAACTAAAACATTTTTAATATAGGGTTATACATTAGATAAAATCTATTATAAATATTAATTAGAAAGATAAAAATATTTACTACATAATGGTATTTTATTTATAATTTTTAGACATTATATAATTTAATTTTTTTTATGACACAATGGTGATGCAGTAATTACCTAATTAATGAAATATTAAAAGAATTGATATTATAAATATCAAAATACATGTAATTTGAGACTTTTTATGAAATAAATTAATTTTTTACGTTAATATGACATAATAATATTGGTTATATGAATTTTGTTCGAAGGAAAAATGCTATCATGAATTTATCAAAAACAAAATACCCAATAGTGTCAAAATTGATATAATAGAGTTTTTAAAATAGATATTATATTATTAATTGATATTCAATTCGTAAAAATATAATGTTTGGCCAAGAGACTTATATAATGTTAGTTTTATTACTAATAGATGACTTGGGGGTCTCTTGGATGTATATAGTATGTTTAGTAACTATATAATATAAAAATACAAAGTGACATGGTAAGTGTCAAACTAATTAACTAAGAGTTAAAACTAATAGATAAGGTTAATATAATGACCCAAAACTGTCTAAAATATATTGGCTGAAAGGATTTAGACCCATCCCCACCTTAGATTTTTAATAATCTATTTTGAGCCATTGTAAACTGAATATGAATTTATTATAAAATAATACTTTAAGTTTTTCCAAAAGAGACCCTCCTCACCCATATAAAAGGAAACCACTTCTAACTAATCATTCACACCTTCAAAGCCTTGTTGTCAGCCAAACCCAGCCCAAATATTCATTCAACTTCCGTCACTTCAACCTAGAGGCCTTAGTTTGATCAGAAAGCCAACCTAAGGAGCCCTTTTGATCAAATCAAAAGGAAGAACCCGAAGAAGAGTTAATATTTTCACCACACTCTTTCAAGTTCCTTTCTTATTCAACTTCATCTTTCTTTGTTATTTAAATTCAAAAATAATAACTCCCTTATCTCTTATATACTGTGATGTTATTATAAATATGGTACAACCATATTCAGTCTTCTAACCATCCTTTGAATGACATGTCACCATACATGCGAACGTACGGCTTACAGTGTCCATGTCGTGGTGTAATTGTTATTCAATACATTATTATTTGGATGGGTATGATAATGATGTATAATCACTACTGGAAATGGAGGATATACCAACGATTCTAAACCATTGGTATAGGCTGGAAAACCATTGGTATACTCTATACCAACGGTTGTCCAAACTGTAGGGAAGTAAGGCATCGAGAAAGATCTATACCAACTGTTTGAACTAAACCGTTGGTATAGCCCACTTTATGTATTGATTTGCCAACGGTTCTTGTTGAACTGTTGGTATAGGTTTACCCAACGGTTTTGAACCGTTGGGAATTATATGATTTTGATAGTATACCAACGGTTTACAACCGTTGGTATAGTTTATTTCCCAACGGTTTCAATGAAACCATTGGCATATGTTCAATAAAAAATACAATACCAACCGTTTGTAACCGCTGGGATAGTTTTTTTACCAATGGTTTATTGAACCATTAGTATAATTATTTCTCAAAGTATAACAATGGTTGTAAACCGTTGGTATTGTGTATTTCTAGAATTGTTGCACAGCAGCCCCTCCAGTAGCCCCCGAGTGCATACACCTGCATAAAAAACAGCACTTAAAACAGTGAAAAACTTAAAACAACAAAAAATAACACCTCCTCTTTGATTAGAGACATGGTGAATAATTCCCCATTTGAATATTCATATGACAATAATCATCCAGTATAGTTGAATAAGATTTTCAATAACTCAAATATTATTTACACCCATTTCAATCTTCATATGACAACCACTTTTCTAATATACGGTGAAAAGGTATTTTCATAGGAGTCTCATCACTTGTGACTCCATAAGTGCCACACCAGGACTCGGATTGAGGAGCGTTTTACTGTTACACATCACATATGATCCATGAATCATTTTCCTATAGTTTCAATACATTCAGAATCCGTTTGATCGGTTTGGCCTATGTACGTAAAATATTGTCCATTTTGAACAAAAGTGAGGCAGTTTGGGTGGTCCCGGCCCCACAGTGACTCGAATTGAGGCGGGGTTGACTCGTACACCTCACATATGACCCATGGAGCGTTTTCATAAAGTTTCAATAGAATACGAATGTGTTTGTTCCATTTCCCGTATGTCAGTTTTTTGAAATCACTTACAATTTAGTCCATTTTGAACAAAAGAGAGACAGTTTGAATGGTCCCGGCCACACTGCGGCTCATATTAAGGAGGAGTTGACTCTTACACGTCAAATATGACCCATGGATCGTTTTCCTAATGTTTCAATAGAATCTGAATGCGTTTGGTTGGTTTGGCGTATGTCAGTTGATGTTTTCACTTAAAATTAAGTCCATTTTAAACAAAAGAGAGACACTTTGAGTGGTGACAGCCACGCCGGGATTTGTATTGAGTCAAGGTTGACTCGTACATGTCAAATATTATCCATGGATCATTTTCCAAATGTTTCAACACAATAAAAATCTGTTTGATCAGTTTGGCGTATGTACATAAAATATTGTCCATTTTTAACATAAGATAGACAATTTGGGTTGTGTCGGCCACACCGCGCCTCGTATTGAAGTGGGATTGATTCGTACGCATCAAATATGATCCATGGATCATTTTCCTAAAGTTTCAATAGAATCGGAAGGCGTTTGGTCAGTTTCTCGTATGATCGTTGTTGATTTCACTTACAATTTAGTCCATTTTCAACAAAAGAGAGACAGTTGAAGTGGTTCCAGCCACACCGCGGCTCGGATTGAGGCAGGGTTGACTCATGCACGTCACATACAAACCATGGATAGTTTTCCTAAAGATTCAACATAATTCGTAGGAGTTTGGTTTGTTTTCCGTATGACAGTTCTTGTTTTCACTTAAAATTAAGTGCATTTAAAAAAAAGTGGCACATTGAGTGGTGTCAGCCACACCGGGCCTCGGATTGAGGCGGGGTTGACTCGTACACGTCACATATGATCCATGTATCATTTTCATAATGTTTCAACACAATTATAATCCGTTTGATCGGTTTGGTTTATGTACATAAAATATTGTCCATTTGGAAAAAAAGAGAGGCAGTTTGGGTGGTCCCGGCCCCATTGTGCCTCAGATTGAGGCAGGGTTGACTCGTACATGTCTCACATGACCCATGGATCGTTTTCCTAAAGTGTCAATAGAATTCGAAGGCATTTGGTTGGTTTCCCGTATGTCAGTTGTTGATTTCACTTACAATTTAGTCCATTTTAAACAAAAGAGAGACAGTTTGAGTGGTCCCGGTCACACCGCGGCTTAGATTGAGGTGGGGTTGACTCATACACGTCAAATATGACCCATGGATCATTGTCCTAAAGTTTCAACAGAATCCGTAGGCGTTTTTTTGGTTTGGCGTATGTCAGTTCTTGTTTTCACTTAAAATTAAGTCCATTTTAAACAAAACAGAGCCACTTTGAGTGGTGTCAGCCACACCGGGCCTCAGATTGAGTTGGGGTAGACTCTTACACGTCACATATTATCCATGTATCATTTTTGTAAATTTTCAACACAATAAAAATCTTTTTGATCGGTTTGGCATATGTACGTAAAATATTGTCCATTTTGAACAAAAGAGAGGCAGTTTGGGTGGTCCCGGCCACACGGCGCCTTGGATTGAGGTGGGGTTGACTTGTACAGATCAAATATGACCCATGGATCATTTTAATAAAGTGTCAATAGAATCCTAAGGCGTTTGGTAGCTTTCTCATATGTCATTTGTTGATATCACTTACAATTTAGTCCATTTTGAACAAAAGAGAGATAGTTTGTGTGGTCTCGGCCACACCGTGGCTCAGATTGAGGTGAGGTTGACTCATACACATCAAATATTACCCATGTATCAATTTACTAATGTTTCAATAGAATCAGAAGTCGTTTGTTTGGTTTGGCGTATGTTAGTTGTTGTTTTCACTTAAAATTATGTCCATTTTCCACAAAAGAGAGACAGTTTGAGTGGTCACAGCCACAGCGCATCTCGGATTTAGGTAGGGTTGACTCATACATGTCACATATGTCCCATGTATTGTTTTCCTAATGTGTCAACAGAATCTTAAGGCGTTTGGTCGGTTTCCCGTATGTCAGTTGTTGATTTCACTTACAATTTAGTCCATTTTGAACAATAGAGTGACAGTTTGAGTGGTCCCGGTCACACCCCGTCTCATGTTGAGGTGGGATTGACTCGTACACATCACATATAATCCATGGATCATTTTACTTATGTTTAAACATAATCAGAATCCCATTGATCGGTTTGGTGTATGTGCGTAAAATATTGTCCATTTTGAACAAAAGAGAGGCATTTTGGGTGGTCCCGGACACACGAAACCTTCGATTGAGGTGGGGTTGACTCGTACACATCACATATGACCCATGGATCGTTGTCCTAAAGTTTCAACAGAATACGAAGGCATTTGTTAGGTTTCTCGTATGTCATTTGTTGATATCACTTACAGTTTAGTCCATTTTGAACAAAAGAGAGACAGTTTGAGTGGTCCCGGCCACACTGCGGCTCAGATTGAGGTGGGGTTGACTCGTACAGATCCAATATGACCCATGGATCGTTTTACTAATGTTTCAACAGAAGCAGAAGTGGTTTGGTTGGTTTGGAGTATGTCAGTTGTTGTTTTCACATAAAATTATGTCCATTTTCAACAAAAGAGATACAGTTTGAGTGGTCACAGCCACAATACATCTCGGATTTAGGTAGGGTTGACTCGTACATGTCACATATGTCCCATGTATCATTTTCCTAAAGTTTCAACAGAATCCGAAGTTGTTTGGTCGGTTTGGCTTATGTCAGTTGTTGTTTTCACTTAAAATTAAGTCTCTTCTAAACAAAATAGAGGCACTTTGAGTGGTGTCGGCCACACCGGGCCTAGGATTTAGGCGGGGTTTATCCTTACACGTCACATATGATCCATGGATCATTGTCCTAAAGTTGCAATACAATCAGAATCCATTTGATCAGTTTACCATATGGACGTAAAATATTGTCCATTTTTAACATAAGTGAGACAATTTGGGTGGTGTCGGCCACACCGCACCTCGGATTGAGGCGGGATTGACCCGTACACATCACATATGACCCATTGATAGTTTTCCTAAAGTTTCAATAGAATCCGAAGGCATTTGGTTGATTTCCCGTATGAAAGTTGTTGATTTCACTTACAATTTAGTCCATTTTCAACAAAAGAGAGACAGTTTGAGTGGTCCCAGCCACACCGCGGCTCAGATTGAGGCGTAGTTGACTCGTACATGTCACAAATGACCCATGGATCGTTTTCCTAAAGTTTAAATAGAATCCGAAGGTGTTTGGTCGGTTTGGCTTATGTTAGTTGTTGTTTTCACTAAAAATTAAGTTCATTCTAAACAAAAGAGAGGCACTTTGAGTGGTGTCGGCTACACCGGGCCTCATATTGAGGTGGGGTTGACTCGTACACGTTACATATGAGCCATGGATAATTTTCCTAAAGTTTCAACATAGTCAGAATCCGTTTGATCGGTTTTCCATATGTACATAAAATATTGTCCATTTTGAACAAAAGAGAGACAGTTTGGGTGGTCCCGGCCACACGACACCTTCGATTGAGGCGGGGTTGACTCGTACACATCACATATGACCCATGGATTGTTTTCCTAAAGTGTCAATAGAATCCGAAGGCGTTTGGCAGGTTTCTCGTATGTCATTTGTTGATATCACTTACAATTTAGTCCATTTTGAACAAAAGAGAGACAGTTTGAGTGGTCCCGGCCATAAGGCGGCTCGGATTGAGGTAGGGTTGACTCGTACATGTCACATATGACCCATGGATCGTTTTCCTAATGTTTCAACAGAATCCATAGGTGTTTGGTTTGTTTGGCGTATGTTAGTTGTTTTTTTCACTTAAAATTAAGTCCATTTTAAACAAAAGAGAGACACTTTGAGTGGTGTTGGCCACATCGGGTCTTGAATTGAGGCTAGGTTGACTCTTAAACGTCACATATGATCCATGGATCGTTTTCCTATTGTTTCAACACAATCAGAATCTGTTTGATCGGTTTGGCATATGTACATAAAATATTGTCCATTTGTAACATAAAAGAGATAGTTTGGGTGGTGTCGACCACACCGCACCTCATATTGAGGCGGGGTTTACTCGTACACATCAAATTTGACTCATGGATCATTTTACTTAAGTTTCAATATAATCCGAATGCGTTTGGTCGGTTTTCCGTATGTCAGTTGTTGATTTCACTTAAAATTAAGTCCATTTTTAACAAAACAGAGGCACTTTGAGTAGTGTCGGCGACACCGAGCCTCTAATTAAGGCGGGGTTGACTCGTAAACATCACATATGTGTCATGGACCGTTGTGCCAAAGTATCAACACAATCAGAATCCGTTTGTTCGGTTTGGCGTACGTACGTAAAATATTGTCCATTTTAAACAAAATAGGGAGAGTTTGGGTGGTTCCGGCCACACCGTGCCTTGGATTGAGGTGGGGTTGACTTGTACATGTCACATATGACCCATGGATCATTTTACTAAAGTTTCAACATATTTGGAACGCATTTGGTCGGTTTTCCGTATGCCAGTTGTTGTTTTCACTTAAAATTAAAGTCATTTTGAACAAAAAAGAGACATTTTGAATGGTACTATCCACACCGCGCATTGGATTGAGGCGGGTTTGACTCGTACACGTCATATATGACCCATGTATCATTTTCCTGGAGTATCAATATAATCTGAATGCGTTTGGACGGTTTACCGTATGTCAGTTGTTGATTTGACTTAAAAATAAGTATATTTTTAACAAAACAGAGGCATTTTGAGTGGTATCGGCCACACCGAGCCTCGTATTGAGGCGAAGTTGACTCATAAACGTCACATTTGACTCATGGATTGTTTTCCTTATGTTTCAACAAAATCTTAATGCATTTGGTCGGTTTTCTGTATGTTAGATGTTGATTTCACTTCATATTAAATCCATTTTTAACAAAATAGAGGCACTTTGAGTGGTATCGGCCACACCGAGCCTCGAATAGAGTCGGGGTTGACTCATACATGACACATATGAGTCATGGATAATTGTGAAAAAGTATCAACACAATCAAAAGCTGTTTGATTGGATTGGCATATATACGTAAAATATTGTCCATTTTAAACAAAATACATACACTTGGAGTGATACCGGACACATCGCGGATCAGATTGAGGCATAGTTGACTTATACATGTCACATATGACCCATGGATCGTTTTCCTAAAGTTTTAGCACAATCTGAAAGCGTTTGGATGGTTTCCCATATGTCAGTTGTTGATTTCACTTAAAAATAAGTCAATTTTGAACAAAAGAGAGGCAGTTTGAGTGATCCTGGCCACACTGTGCCTTTTATTAAGGTGGGGTTGACTTATACACGTCACATTTGACCCATGGATCTTTTTCCTTAAGTTTGAATAGAATCCGAATGTGTTTGGTTAGAGGGGAAGGGTCTAGTCGGGTACGCGGAGATGCTCGTCTACCTCTGGTACGAACCTCCCTCGTACCATCGGCCTAAGCACTGAAATAATGGAATAATGAAAAGTGCACATACTTATGTACCTGTAAAATCTACACATAGACAGCACATTGCTGCATCATGTCATAAAAAATAACACTAAGGATCAGACAAAATAGAAGCAGTCATGCAGAGTAATGACAAGTGCACATACAGATCAGAAGTAGGTAAAAAATTGTTGCATACATGCCATGTTTATTTCCTAAAAACAAGAAAAAAAATAAAAATTATGAAACTCTAGAACATGGTTTGCCTCCCAGGAGGTGCTAAGTTTTACGTCTTCATCCAGATGGATGGACACTGGTCAATCGTCTTGGTCCATCAGCTCAGAACTCCTCTGCTTCTTACAATAACTGGTGGTCGTGTCATCAAGCTCACAAGGACGCTTAGTGGGATTGATCACTTCAGGAGCGTAGAGGGTGTGAATATGGTGTGTAAGTAAGAAAATATGGTGCTCTTCATCAGCCAGACGCTGAGTCACCCATCGTGCAAGGTTAGATAGAGATGGGACATGTACATCGATGATCATGGAATAGGCAGACAAGCTAGACATTGTTGGTTAAGCTGCATCCACAAATAGATTCATTTTTATAAATTAGAACCTTTATAAATGTTTTTCCCTTTTTTACAAACAATTAATGTGTGAAAATTGTGAAATATAACTTATCGGATATACAAAAATGGATTTACTCATGGACATGATGCATAATATCTCAAATATTCCTCATTAGATCCCAATTTGAAATTTTAATCCATTATCAAATGTCATATATCAATTTATTTTTATTTGAATCCTTAAGGTTGAACGCTTTTTGTAAAATCTAGCCAAGGGAGGATAGACTAGTGACTTAGAATAAAATTGGATTCTATGTGCTGAAAACCACATTATAAGATTTTTTTAGGATATTATTGAGGTGGTTTGAGGGTCAAATATATCTTTTTAGAGAAAATCCAGCATGTCCAAGTTTGGTTGTCAAAGTTTTAAAGTGGGGGGTATTTGGTGGTTGAGGAGGGGGATGAGGGGGATGTCCAAGGTCTATGAGGAGGGGTGGGGGCTGTCCAGGGTCCCAGAAGGGGGGTGGGGGAAGGCTGTCCAGGGTCAAGGAGAAGGGGAGAAGGGGTTGTCCATGGTCCAGGAAGGAGGGGGGCTGTCCAGGGTTCATCGAAGAGGGGGGCTATCTAGGGTCCGGGGTGGAGGGTGGGGGGCTTCCTAGGGTCCAGGAAGCAGGGGGACTATACAAGGTCCTGGGAGGAGGGTGGAGGGGTGTTGTCCAGGGTCTAGGAGGGGGGTTGTCCATGTTTCAAGAAAGAGGGGGCCAGGCTGTCCAAGTTCCAAGAGGGGGGGACTATCCGGGGTCCAAGAGGGGCGGTGTCCAGGGTCCCTGAGGAGTGTGGGCTCTATTAAAAAGAGCAAATACCCAAATAATTCATTGAAAATTAACTAAACTTAATCCAAAAAACATCACAATTCCAATCCATCACCCAACCAACATCCAATTCATCCTCAATATCACCAACCTTCGCATGCCATAAACAACACAACCTAGTTTATACCAAATTAAAACAGAATACAAAAATAATAGATGCAAAACATTAAAACTAAGGTAGTACTTACAGATTTAGAGTGTAGAACTACAAATTTTTTTGACTTAAGATGGATCTGTGAGTAGAACGAGATTTTGATTCTTTGTATAGAGAGATCCCATACGTTTAGGTCAAGTCAAAATAGAAAAAAAATTGATGAAGAACATTATAACTGAGGTAGAACTTACATATTTAAAGTGTAGAATAGAAAAATTGTTTGATTGAAGAGGATGGATGGAGTTTTGGAGACTGGGTAACGAGAGATCATTGGGAGACCTTCAATTTAGGGCTACAGTCAAGCGGAGGGGGGCTACAATCGACCGGAGGGGCTGTTGGACACCCGAACTTGATTTAGGGGAAAATGTTCCCAACGGTTACAAAAAACCATTGGGAATGTATTCCTATACCAACGGTTTCTTTAAACCTTTGGGATAGATTCCAACATATACCAACATTTAGTGTAAAACAGTTGGTAAAAGTGTATTAATTGAGCCTATACCAACGGTTTTACAAACTGTTGGTATATTTCTTCATAAAAGCCTCTATACCAACGGTTCTCTTAGAACTGTTGGTATACATAACCATTCCCAACGGTTTATGAAACCGTTGGGATATAAGAGTTGGTAAAAATGGGATTTCCAGTAGTGAATTCATTTAAATAAAAAATATAACATGATAATTCTGTATATATGATATACCAACAAGTTATATATTATTTTAAAAGAAGGATATTTTCGCTCATGTGTACGTACGGACGACCGTCTCCATGAACTCAATGAGATTAATTCCCCATCGTATCCATTCAAGACTAAATTTCATTTTATGATTAAAAATAACATTTAATGACAGAATATCATCTTCGACATGAATAATATACAACCTATCCATAACAAACATAGCTTATGTAACAAAACATATAAAATAAAACAAGTAAGTTAACACCCAAAATGACGATAATACGAAGATATTATTCACATGGAAATGTTAAAAGATCATATATGATATCATATTAATGTATATGATTCTTTTATAATTTAATAAATATTATTTCACCATTATACAAGAGGTTAACCTACCCTCAACCAAGGAAAAGTAAAAGGTAAGCATTTATTTTGCGCTCTCTTCATTATATGAGGTTGTTTATACATAATTATCTATTGTGACCTCTTTATCATCCATATCTATGTTTCTTAAAAATGTATTTCAAAACATTCTTACTATTTTATATAATATGGGTTAAATTCATTTATACCATTTTTGACTTTTTATAAGAAGTTTTAAAGGAATATTTTTGTCATTTTCCAAACAAGGTCCTTTTTAACCTTTTAGACAAAATTAAGGTAAGAATGCCTTTTCAACTTATACAGCGGGTGTAGCTATTTTCTGTCATTATAAAATCGTCGATGCTTCCCTCACAAGTTTATAAGAAAATTTTAAATGTAAATGTTTTATTTTATAATTATGTGTCTTTTAAATGATATAAAAAAAGATATATTTCTCTCAAATAGTTTTGATTTCATCTATTTAAACATATTTTAATGGATTTTAAGCTTATTTGAAGTTGATTTATTATGATAAAAAACATCCATATTGTATTGAAGGTTTTCTGATATTTTTGACTGTGGATTCCTGGTTTATGGAGAAAGTATTGACATTTTGTATGCTAGTTTTAATACGAATGTTTATTTTATGTTTAAACATGTTCATATGAGGAATGCATTGGGCTTAATAAGTGACGGGTGGAGCCTGCTATAGCTCCTCGATGCATCGGTAGGTCTCATGAGACAAACTAGTGTCTTGGCACGAGGCCTTGAAAAAATCATATTTGTAGTCTTATAATGAGTTCGTCACTATGTGGTTATGATAGTTAGACAATATGCATTCCTTCATTATGAAAGTGGTTATTGATATTGCATGTGATTATTAGACTAGTAGAATATCCATCTGAATAAGTAAATGGCATTATTTCATTTTATCTTTTCCATATTATGTCGAAGTTCATGTTTAAAAGGCTTTTGTTTTATTTATTCATTGCCTTAAATGTTTATGTTTATTTATGAATGTTTCCACTATATTGTTATCATTACTAAGCATCTCAGCTCACCCCTTTCAATATTTTAAATTTTTCCCAGGATGTGAAGAAGTAATTTATGAATGACCCACAGGGAATGTATGACGGGATATGAAGACAAGATACTGTTTTAGTTCTTTTCACTTTATGATGTAATGAGAGTATATCTAGTTATTCCAAGGCTACTAAACGAATCGGTATTTCGAGACTTGATCTTTTGTGATCATGCCAATGTTAGGTAATAATGCACTGACTCTGGGTAACTGGGGTCGGGGCATTACAAGGCTGCACCATTAACGAGGTTTAGTCTCAAACTCTCAACATTGTTCTCAAGTTGTCCCTAATGATTTATTCCCCCCTCTTGCATGGGAAGAGTGACTCTAAGTTAGTCATCCAATATATTGATTGTGATTATATCATCATAAATCCATAGCTCATTCCCCCACTAGAGAATTCTCATCATCTAATGTCTTAGTTCCCTTCTCGGATAGAATTGACTCATTTCCCCCCACCAAATAATGGTTAAAATGATGCCTTGGGAAGCTTAGTCATGTCCCAAGAAGATCTTGACCAATATGATCTGTTCATTCATGTGACGGATCAAAGGGTCATCATTGTCATCATTTCCGATGACGGTGACATGAAACAGGTAATCTAGATGGCTTCCAGTGATTCTAAATCATAACCCTCAAGTTCCTCCATAGAAAAAGAAACCTCTGGTTTGATAATTCATTCATTGATTATCTGTAGAATGGAATTATTCCACTAAATCTAGCTGAGCATAAGAGAATACTCCAGTACATAGTGCATTTTACCCTTCAGAGCAGGCCCAATATTGAGAAATCCCTATAAAAATGTGGTTTTGATAGAATTATCATCCATTATATATAAGGATATGAAATTCTCCATGTCATATAAGAAGTCCATTCTGGGTAATGTTGTTCCCATCAAACAGGATTGATTCTCTCCCAAAAGATTCAAAGGGTGGTCTATTTTCAACCAACGATAGTCCATTAATATATTGAGTATTCTAAGAGGAAAACACATGTCATATCCATACCAATTTTAATATATTGGCCACTAGAGCTCCTCTATGCCACCAGGTATTCCTAGAACTTTTTAGTACGATGAATTATTGTTATGGTCCGGTCTCATCCAGTGAAATCTCATCAATGCATGTTCATTTTATCAAAGACATATTTTTTTCCATGTGGGAAGATTCAATTCCACTCATGGAATTCAAGGCCTGATCTATGATCAAATTCGTGATATTCCACACCATCCATCAATTTTGGGGTCCTTCATGCCATTCTCACTGACAATGGAACCAACTTTTGGGATGCTGAGATGAAGATATTATATACTATGTAGAGTATCCTATCAAACCATACTTCATGATACTATGAAAAGGCAAATGTATTGATCGAGGCATTCAACAAGACCCACTCCAGCATTATGAATAAGTTGGTGGGCCAAAAATATTGGCTCAAAAAACTCACAAATACCCTCTATGTGTATCGGATGACAACCTATAATTCTAACTAGGTGACTCTATATTACCTATTGTATGTGATAGAGGCAGTATTTTCCATTTAGGTTTAGCTTCTATCACATTGAACAACTATCTATACCCCATAGAAACAAGGAAAAATGGTATACGTCTGCCTATCTGAGCAGGAGGCCCTCAAAGAGAATATCCTCCCAACCTTGTGTAATCTAGAGAGGAACCATAATAAGATAGAAAGTGAATTCAATAAGAAGGTTCACCTCCACTCACACTAGGGTGTCATGGTATTAGTTTCTCAAAATAGCAAAAATACTATAAACGAAGGTTCCAAAGTTGGATCCCAAGTGGGAAAGACCATACATCAAACAAAAGTTATACTCCAATGGTCCATACTCTTTGATCACTATAGACAGAGTGTATATCACACTCATCACCAATGCCATGTTTTAAATGAATTATTTCACATAAGGATCATCTTGAATCCACATTTATGATACATGACATAAAACTACCCATTTCCACATCCTAGTTGCATGAAATTAAACTTCATACCCCCATCCCACTCAGATTTCATTATACTATGTGGTTTCTCCAAACACTATAACCTTAAACCAAGAGTCCATGTACAAACAAAATGATTATAAACTGTTTTCATGTACCATCGGAAATGTGTTGTGTGATGTTGAAGTTCCTTGGCCTTTATTCATGTTGGGTTTGTCACTCCACCACACCACACAAATCCACATGGGATACTCAATGTCCTCAAATCATGATGTTAAACTACAGCCTTTCCTCAGACAAGTTTGGGATACCCCTTACAATAAATATAGGATGAAAAAACATCCTTGATGCACAGAGTTACACTAAGGCTTTACCCCGTCATAAACTACAAAACCTCCTAATGAGAGATAAACATTATCTCATACTCTAATAATGGAATTCCCTATGATAACTAGGGGATGTCTCAAATTCCCTCATTAAAGAGGATCATCCCATTCGCATTGGTATCTTACCAATTCATGTTTCTAAACTATTCATTCATTAATTCCCATCCTCATGGAAGACATAGGGATTCACAGACTTGTTGTCTCTGGGCCCATCCATGCCTTTTAAATATCCTCATATAATGAATTTAAACTATGTGATTGGTCCGAGCTACAAAACCTTGAATTAATGGCCACTCTTAGTCCATTATTCATGACATTAAACTCTATGTAATCCTTATCATGAATGTGTTGTGTGGCAGTCAGCCTCCTTGGTCCTCATTCATGTTGGGCTTCTCCCTCTACCATGCTATACATATCCATTTAAGATACTCAAGACCTGGTTCCAAACACTATGAAATCAATTTAAGACAACATATTTAGAGATTTAATACCATAAACTAAATTCCATGGTCTATTAAATATGATGTTAAATGTTTGAATAACCCAAGTTTGAATCTCACTTACTGATATGCCCCATTAAAATGTCTAAATATATTGTGGTTTCAATCCAAGAGTGTTGAATCCAACACATACATTCCCTCATTCCATTTTCACACTTTGAGTCTTTCTCATTTTAGATCCCCATTACCTTTCAAAACCTAATAGGGCCTCAAATGGTGATGGTTTCTAGCCTATATTGATCACCTCCTATCCAGGGCCAATTCCCTTTCTGATATCCAGCATAAAATATTGAATCATATATTCCAAATTTTTTCAACAGTTGATCCATCATTTACTCACCACATTTTTTAAGAGTGAAGCGATCATCCTGGGGTTTCAAACATGGTTAGTAGTTAATTACATCCCACTGGTCTCCACTTTTCCAGACCTCAGTAGTCTTGATTTACCTTCTTTCCACCTTCCAATGATTTGGTGAAACTTTAACACCCTTAGTGAAACCGCTCCATTCATCTTTGTGCGTCAAGTATACAGTTTAGTGTCATTTGGAAATTCCCAACATGGCTTCCTCTTACAACTATTGTGTGCTTCCACATTTCTAGTAAATCTCATTGATACTCGTTGTTTCACACACTGTGCATAAATCATGTGCTATTAGGCCTCATGGTAGGTTTTTCACCTCAGCAGTTGAGCCACACAAGATCCAATCCCAAGCATCGTGAATTTAGAAAATATGAAAGATTATATTGGAATGTGTAAGGTGTATTAGTCCCTTCTTGGCCCTCATTCACACCAGGTTACTCTTTCCAAGCCATGAAAATCCCTTTTTAATTTCTCACCCCATGGTTCACGATTTAAGACATCAAACAATAGCCACATCATAGTGTAACAATCAAAAATTTAAACTGTATAAAAGCATATATAGGAATGTTTTGGGCATCATTAGGACATTATTGTCCTCATTTCATTGGGTTATTCTTTCACCACTACACATACCCCTTTGTGGGAACTTTTCCTCTTTTGGGTCCAAACACTATGACTTTAAAATAGAAATTAAAGTCTAAGGATCATGACCTAAAACTATGTGCAAGTGTTCTCAGTAATATGTGGTGTGGTGTAGGGCCTTCTTGGTCCTCATTGAAATCGGGTTTCTCAGGATACCACACTACATATCTCCATTTTAGAATCCCTTTATCCATGGTCCAAAATCTATAACATTAAACTAAGATCCATTAATTCGAGATTTAATACGCTAAAATAATAGTCATCCTATCATCTGGGAAATAAGACTTTAAACTATCTTTAGTCGGTCCAAGAATTATGACCTTAAACTATTTGAAACCCTTATAGTTTTAGGTCTACAAATTTAAACTACAAATCCTAATGTATTAAATGCATGATGTTAAGCTATGATTCTACCCAATTAAAAATAGGGATGACCCAAAATATGTGATGATATTTACCCCATCTCAGATCAAAATGTCTTGAAAGACGTGTATGGGATGGTCAACATATAGTACCCCATATCCCGAACATAGGATTCCCCATGATAATCATGGGATACCTCAATCACCTTTGTTGGAGAGGATTTCCCCGACTGGTATTTCTCTCTTACCACAACATGTTTTAGAACTATGGGTGGTCTGACACCCATCCTCATGGGGTTCGTAGTGGCGCATAGACGCCTCGTCTCTGGACCCATCCACAAATTCATTAACACTCCATCCCTCTAGCACATTGTCCGATCATCATGACATTAATATGTTATACACATTTTCTCTTGTCCAATAATTACAACCCTACACTTTCTGTTGTTTGTCTCTTGATGCTTTCATGGTATGCAATCTTATTTTGTCTCAATCATTTCATGATTTTACCTCTTTCATGTCTCAAAATAATTCATACAAAAAACACCTTTTTATAGTCTACAAATCACAACATTAAACTGATTTCCCAATGTCCATGTAACATGACATTAAAGTATTTACCTAGGCCCATAGCATATGAACATAAACGATATGCAACCGATGTCAGTATTGTTTCATGGAGTGAAGTGAATCCATGGCTCATTCATGTCAGGTTTTAACTCTTTCACCACATAATCATATTTGAATGTATTTCTTCCCATGGTTCAGACCATATGACCTTAAACTGTGTATACTTTGTTTCAGAACTATGTGTGTCTTTATTCCTGCCCTCGTGGGATTCATTGATAAACCTAGACATTCTTTATCTGGTTCCAACTATAGATCCACCCCAAAACCATTCATTATATGCAATGAAATCACTTCAAAATGTCCCATAAGACTTATTATTGATATAATCCCCATTTAATTACCTTGACACATCAGTGGTCCATGATGGCTTCATTTCCAGATATGAGGAAGGAATGTTCTCATCACATAATGATAAACTGTATCCATACCCCTTATACACTGATGATGCCTCATACCCAAGTTGATACGATTCAATGCATTTTTTCAAGAGTTTATCCCATTATTAAAATTAGTCTCTTATCATTCCAGGTTTCTAGGTCCAATAATCATGACTTTAAACTGTTTACAACTTTACACTAGTGTTTCGTGTGGAACATATACTCTCACCTCAATCATTGTTAGACACTATACGGTGCCTATGCTATGAACTCAATGACCATAAACTAGGTGCAGAACCTAAGTCCAATAATTATGACTCTAAACTATTTACAAGCCTCCTTGGCAACTCACAACGCTACATGTGCCTATATAGTGTAATGCTTGGTCCAAGCTTCATGACCTTAAACTAAAAGAAAAATTCCAATCATCATGACTATAAAAAATATGTGTATTGTTATAGGGGTGTTCTATGTGGCATTAGGTGGCCTCAAAATCCTATACATTCTTGTTGGGTAACCTTTTTTTATGTCACACACATTCCTTAAATACACCCTCTCTATGGTCCAAATATCATAACCTTATACTATGTGCATACAAAGTGATTCTGAGATATCTCATGTAGCAGGTCCTCTGAGGATTCCCATTCACACTGATTCACTACATCCTTTTCTCATGATGTTAAATAGTTTTTGTACCCTATGAAATGAAAAAGGGATGGCCTTATAACCTACCATGAGGAAGAAATGTTAGGTGGCCTAGTGCCAAACCCCACACATTCTATATCACAGTCACAATATGTTAAACTCTGATATGCTTCATGATCTATTGTAATAGTTGGTTTCCTAGACCAAACATAAACAGTAATTTTGATTTCCATATCTTTTATAGAATTAGATTAATATGATGTATTCTTACCATTATAGTGTAGATATTTATACATCCATTTTTCAATTGTAATTTCCGTAGTTTAATTTTCACATCAAATGGTTATATAATATCCAATGCTATAATGAGAACGTCAAGATACAATGAAATTAATCTTAAACAAAGGTTCTAGGGTATACATACATCTTACTGACTAGACATAATAGTTTTTTGTAATTTCAAGTGATGGGGGTTCATAAACATTTAGACTTCTTCTCATAAAGTTCTCATTTTGTGATCTCTTATAGTGAGCCCATGAGGACTGGTCTGCCAATAGGAAAACCACTTGTTTTGGGTGTCATTAGTCATTGATATCCACAAACGTGTGTATTGGTCTCTTGAATTGAGATATTTATCAATGTGTTCTATTTGATCACAAACTTTAATGTACGGAATACCCCATGATAATGAAAATTTGGCATGGTCGCTTGTGTTGGGTTAATCATTGGTGGTATGAAATTTATTCAATGGTCAAGAAAGGATTTTTCACTTCTGGGTCGAGGAAATAATATTATCATCCTTGTTGATCAGGATGGTAGTACCTTCATATGTACTTGTCCAAGGCAGTTAAGGTTAAATCCATCTAGTTCGACCAAAAAATAATAATAAAAGAAAAGTGTGATGAAATATGTGTTCATCCTGGTTTATGAGATATATAAAGTAAAAGATATTATGTTACTCGTCACATGTTAGTACGTTGGTTGTTATTTTTATAACTTTCCTTATCTCTTTTGGGGTCTTCATGGGTTTCTAGTATCCACTCTTGGAATATGGATAATATTCACTACTACTGAGATAAGGTCCTAGAGGGTATCACATTATAAAATATTCTATAATCCTCCATATTTATATGAATAGGTTTATTGTGTAATGACTCAAACTTTTGAATAATATTTTGGTTCTTGAAAAATGTATGTTTTATTCTATCAAAATAAATAAAACTATATAACTATAATTGAAATGTAACCTTTGAGTTGTGACCATTATATGCCCATTGGAAACAATATTAATTTTTTTAACATTATAATTGTTGTTTAAAATATAAATAATAATGGAAAATTAATGTAGAAAAAGATTTTGATGGCCTCATCCGGTAGACTCAGGTCATACTAAGCTCATATTTAGAATATTTGGAAGGAGGTAGAACTACTAGACTTTTCTCTGGACCATTCCCAAGTCGATTTTCAACATATTAATCTTGAATGAAAATGCCTTTGGGAGAAGTTTGAACTAATATAAATCACCACTCAGGAAATGTTGTCTGGGCCACACTAATATTCTATCAGCATTCCACACCATCCTCTTAGGTTATATGCATGTCTTATAAGGGGATATGTAATGAGTCCTTGGTTACATTGTGTAATCTTTTATATAAATTAAATTGTTATTTCTTATTATGGTAAATCTTTGGAATTTCAAATGTAAAAATAAATATTGGATGAATTTTTAGAAGTTTCATCTTGAAAAAAAAGTCTTTTAAAATATTTTTTATACTATAAATAATTAATAATGTGAAATTATTTTAAAAAATGGATTTATATTTTTGTGATCAGCAAGAAATTTAGAGTTTGATAAAATCAACATAATTTTTGGTGAATAGAACATTTTCAATAGTAACATTAACCTTATGAATAGTAATGTGATCAATGAAATAGTAACCTCACTTAATCAAGTATAAATATAATTTAGGCATCTTGAATTTTAATATGATATAATAGCATAAGTAAATAACTATTTTCAAAATTACGAGTAAAGTATTAGTTTTTTCGGGTAAATAGTGATTTTACTTAAAAATAAAATATCTTATATTTATAAAATTATTCTCATTAAATGGAGTTTCTTTTCTAATTCAAAACAGAAATATAATGTTATGTGAATTTATGATATTTATATAAAAAAATTTATTTTTTAGTGAATAGTAGAAAATCGGTTTTTGAGTTTTTAGTGTGTTTTATGTCATCATAATGATGTAATATGTACTTTAAAATTGGGATAGACACATTTGGATTATAATATTATATGATGTGTCCCAAGTGGTGAAAACCATTGGAAAAAAACATGGGAATGACCATGGTTATGAAAATACAACTAATGAGGTGTCCCTTAGAAATTAATAAAATTTTCAGTCACTTTTAATATAAATACCAACCCATTCCTTCATTCATTTCATTCCAAATTCCTCCCAAAATAAGATCTTATCATTTACCTCCCATGTTTCCCTTACAAGGTTCCCTCAAGCCCCCAAGGTCCCAACCATTATTTTTTTAAGTTACTCTTCAATGTAAGGGAACCTTTGACCTTCCTCTTTTAGTCATACCATATTTTATGTTCTTTATTTTAATTTTCATTTTTCTATATTGATGTATGTTATTTTATATCTTTATTGCTATCCATTTTATTTCCAAATTATGAGAGACCCTTTCTCCTCTCATCAACTGATTTTTTTATTTTTATGCAACATCGTTTGGCTGCAATATTTTCGTAACGAAATTACAAACTTCTCTTTTTCCATTTAAGTTCTCTTCTATGTGATATGTCATTAATGATTCCATAACATGTTCTAAATTAAATTTTATTATATCCCTCTACTATATAAATATACTTTTATGAATGGGTGACCCCTTTCCCCTCTATTTTTTACTGTTTTCTAAAACCATGTTGCATAGCCGTTACACTGCAGAATTTTGTCTCAAGATCTATATATTTTTCTTCAGAAATTAACTTATTTTATTCTTTTAATACCCCAAAATATTTCATTTCCTATGGTAATAATAAAGATATTAAAATGATATATTTTATTCTGGAATTGACATACATAAAACCCTTATCAAATTTACATGGGTTATAAATAACATAGTGATCATGTTTTTAAGCACTTTTTAAAACGTCAAGATTTTGGTATGAAACCAATTTCTTTTATCCAATTTGGGTTTTTTATGAAATGTTTGATTGTGATATATGTGGATAAAATGAAAGTAATGACATATTAAGGTTGCACCCTGATGGCGCTCTAATGTATTATGTAAAGAAATTAATCTCTAGAGATGACAAGTATAATGATACCTTGGTGAATAACCTTGGTAGTTTTTATAACACCTTGATGATGGTCCATGGTTTTATGATGATGAATCTATAAAATAAATTTTGTAGCCACATTTTCAATTTATGTTTAAATTTATTATTATTATTATATTCCTATTTATCATTCCTTTGTGATATTACCCACATTCTTATTAATATCATTAAAGTTCACATGTAAACTGTTTCACTTGTTTTCTTTATTGGGCCTTCTACTCACCCTTTCATTTTATGTATGTATCCAGGTTATGAGATGAAATAATTGTACTTTAGGATGAACTTTTCAAGATGAATTTCAATAGGATTAAATGAATTTTATATTTTTCGTGTATTATGTACCTTTTTTCCAAGACACTAGAATAAAAATATCATCTTTTTGTAAAATGTAATGAAACGTTATGTAATAAGAAGATGGGATGCCATATATTGGACAAGGTCGGACCAACTAAGGGGTCCGAGTGTTTTTAATGTTACCGATAACTGATAAACAAATAAATTCATTATTAATAAAAAAGAATAATTGGGTTGAATTTATTTAATGTATTTACAATTTAAGTAAATACGAGGATTAATATTCAACGAATTAATATTTGTTTAATATTCCAGAGTCATTTAATATTAAGTGTTAATTACGAGTTGAGTTAATGATTCTGATTTATTGTGTAATAAATTTTATATATATTTTAGTTATGTGATAAAATAATAAATAATATTGATGACGTATTTTAGTTCATCATAAATATTTATTTATTGGAAGTTAAATATATGGGGCCAGGGAACCCTACCAGTTATTTTTAACATCCACTATAAATAGAGAGAGAAGATATCACACAATATTCTATTCATTATGAGATTTACAGAGCTTCTCTCTCCTATACCCTTCATAAATATATAATCTCTCATTCAAGGTAATCAGATAAATTTCTGCCTCACACATTGAAGGCACATCGATGTAGTGATTGTCGGGACATTGAATGCGTCATGATACGTCTGTTATAGTGCCTTGAATTCATTGATGGAGGCTTATTGTAGAGACCTGAAGCTTGACGTACATGAATATTACATTACTTTTGCGGAATACTTAATACATAACAAAAACACACACACAAGGACCATAATAGTATAGTGTCTTTGGAAACTCGGAATATAATCTTCTAATCGTGGAGAAATATCTTCAACATCTACCATAAAGATCTCCCTTTTTTTACCTAAAACCTTTCTTCATATCCTGGGGAAAATAAAACATAAAAGGGAGAGCTCAAATGCTCAGTAAGGGTAAACAAAAGAAATATCAATCACATCATATTCATAAGAACATAACATTTTGGAAATCTTAACCTGCAAAAGAGAGCATAATTTCATAACATGGGATAAATCATAGTAGTGAAATGAAATCCCAATAATCATAACTCAAAACAAGAAACTTTGTGGCATACATACATAATCATAGAGAATCACATCTTATTAGTCAAGACTCATTGCCAAGACTATCTTATTGGACAAAGTCCATTTCTGAACCGAGTCACCCTCGTTTCAGTCCTGTTTCACTGAACCGGTATAACCTACCATTTCATCCATGCCTATCTCATGAGATATAAAATCCTTACCCAATGCATTGGAGGTAGATATAGGTCCCACACATCTCTTAATGATACCATTTTTATGTGAGCCACAAAATCATAAATTATACATCATTGCATAACCCATGTAATAAAAATGATATTCTTAAACATTGTGACATCATAAAACAATTCATATAAGATAAATGAAATCATAAAAATAATTCCATAACAACATAATCAAATCAATGTAATAATAGGGATATAAAAATAACCCTATATTATCTTAGATGGAAAATAATTTTGATAAAATGCTTGAACTCCATTCTTGAGGAAAATATCCTTTCTACTTCAAAAACATTTTCCTTTCTTAACATGTCATTAAATTTTAAACTAAGAGAAGTTGAATAAAAATAAACATGAAAACTTGTAAAGGAAGCTTCTTTAAAATAATTTTTTAAAAATCCATTCATGCCGTATAAGTTAAAAAAACATTCTTTTCGTACTTTTGTCGGAAAAGTAAAAAAGTACCTCGTACGAAAAACGACAAAAGAGTCCTTTTATACCTTTTACTAAAAACTCACCGAAGGGTAAAATTGGATTTACACAATTGTAGGTGGATGGAAACAATATTACATATTAAGGAAACATGGATGTGGATGATAAAATACACCCCAGTAGATACCAAAGTATAAGCAATCTCGGATAAAAATGAGATTGTGATATTTCCCTTACCTTATGTTCGATATGCTTTGTACATATCCGAGCCTCCTATATAATGATTTAAATAATGTCATTAACTTATTACAGAATCATATTCATTGTTATTATATCATATATGGTTCAGTTATGACTTTATATTACCCGTTCTTTTGTAAATTCCATGTTAAAGAAGCGTTTTGGGTAAAATCGTTTTATTTATCGTAGGTGTTTGGACTTGTTGTTCTTGACATTATTATTACTTATATCATGATTTACTTACTTCCAGAATATAAAACATGATTTATATATCATATATATTCAGTATATATATATATATAATAGATAGATAAATGAAATGAAACACACCGTTAATGGAGACAGTAGTCCGTACGTACGCATGAAGGTTGTTTTCCTTTCCTTATTGTCTTGAATGGAAGTAAGTAGATGACATACATATATATATATACATAAATCCAGTAGATTTAACGTGTCATATATTTCATTATTATTCATTATATATACTTTATAATCATTCATGAATGGTTAATGTGGAAATAAATCTCATCGCGTCGTGGAGACGGTAGTCCGTACGTACGCACAAGCGATGATATCGTTCTCATGATCGTGAACTTGTGTTGAAGTGTATGTATACTATTTCAGTATCAATATCAAATTATAATAATCATATATATTTACTCATTACACCATTATACCCATCCAATTAAGGTGGTGGCGGAAAATAGATTACACCACAGCGTGGAGATGGTATTCCGTACGTACGCACGCGCGGTGATTTCCTTTTTCCGTAGGATGGATAAAAGGTTAATTAGAGTTGTTTAATATTTATAATAACATATAAGTATATAAGAAATACTTATGTTATTACTTTATCATGAAAAAACTTAAGAATAAGAAGTTGAAGAAGAAATAAATTGAAAAAGATCGGTAATGGATATTACCACTTTTTGATGCACCTTCTCTTAACCTCCACTTAAAGAACTAGGGATGGTCTTTGAAGAAAACCAGGACCTCTAGGATGATACTAGGGAAGTGGAGAAGATATTTTGTCAGGGGTTGGACGATCTTGAATGCTCAAATTGGTGTGAGGAGGAGAGGGAGGAGGTGCCCTTTTATAAGGGAGGAGAGGGGCACCTTAGGAAAATCTCAAAATATTATTTTATATTAAGGTCAAATTAGGTTTATAATGGTTCCAAAGGGTCATATTTCTAAGCTAAAGTGGGGATGGGTCTAAATCCTCTCACCCAATAGGATTTATTCAAGTTTAGTTTATTATGTTAACCTTATCAATTAGATTTAACTCTAAGTTAACTAATTTAACTTTTACCGTGTCTTTTTGTTTTCTTACACTATATGGTTAATAAACTTACCATAACGAGCCAAAAGAACCCCAAGTTGTTTATTATTAATATATATAACCTTATCTAAGTAATTTGGCCGAACCTTAGATTTTTAGGAATAAAATAACAATTAATAATATAATATTTGTTTTAAAAACTATTTAATGTCAATTTTGACACTATTTGGTAATTGATTTTTGTAAAAATCATAACAGAATGATTAGTTCGAAAAAGTTAATAAAATCAATAATAACATGTCATATTAACCTAGAAAATTAGTGTAATTCATAAAAAGTCTCAAATTACATTTATTTGGGAATTTATAACATCAATTATTTCAATATTTCATTAATAAGATAATTACTGCATCATCGTTGTGTCATAAATAAATTAAATAATTTAATGTCTAAAACTTACAAATAAAATACCATTATGTAGGAAAGATTTTTAGATTTCTAATTAATATTTATAGTCGAGTTTATCTTATGTATAACCCCATATTAAAAATGTTTTACTTATTAAACTTTGATTTTAACTATTTTAACCCTTCTTTAAATAAATTAATAATAAATGTCCTAATCTAATCCAAGTGGGCATAAATGGCATTATTTTATTCCTAAGTTTGTTTATGGTCGAATTACACTTATCCAATAGAATTAGGACATGTGTTAGGGTAATAATAATATCATTTTTACCCTTAATTACCCTATTTACTTTTAACCGTGGTTAAAAAAAGTAAAAAGTTACTATTCACCAAAAATTATTTTCATCTCATTGAACCAAATTTTATTCCATGATATTAATCGTGTCTCTAGGATTTTCGAATTTCCACTCACAAAAGCGGTAAAATTATGTTTTATGAAAAATTCAGTTTTTTAACTACCACTTAGTGGTTTCACTATTCATCAAAAAATGAAAGTTTCCAGAAAAATATCAAAAATTAGGCCTAAGATATATTTGATATTATGAATTCAAAAATGATTTCTATCTTATCAAATTCAAAACATTTCAGTTACATTAACTAATTTAAAAATTAATTCCCGTCGTCAAAGAAAATAGCGTGTTTTTAGGAGATAATAACTATCAAAAGATTGACACTTGTTTATAACTGGTTTAAATGTGAAATTACATCCAATGAACAACATTGTATTAAATTGTAAAAATATATTCTAAATATACTTTAAAACCACTCAAATTAATAATTTATCACTATTAATTATTTCTATTAAAAAAGTTGTTTTTAATTAAAGTTTAGTAATTTTCACTATTCATCAGAATATGAAAGTTATCCGAAAAGTACCAAAATTTCATCCTAAGCTAATTTCGATATTCCGAATCCAAAAATGAATTTTATTTTGAGAGATAAAATTTCTAAAATTTTAAAAGGTGGTTATTACGATTCATAACGGGTAGTTTTAATAATATTTTAATGGCATATCGTTGTTTAGTGAAACTCGGTATTGCGTACTACACACACTATCGAGGAAGGTCGTGATTGCATGTAATTCAAGGAAAGTCAAGGATGCGTGTTGTGCAAGCTCCTTTTGGTGTAGCGTACAACAAAATACATTAATGAAATTAAAAAGAATATTTTTCATAAAATCTCGGGGTGTTACACTTATACGGTTATTTAAAGCATGTGTGTATGATCAGAAAGGGTTCAGATTTGGATACTTCAGGAAACGATCACTGGTGATGATTGGTAGTCATTCAAGCATTTATTTTGAACAAGGTATTTGTTGTTCCAATTTTTTTTTCTCTGTTTAATTTAATTGAGATCATTAGACCTTACTAGGGCTCGGATAGTCCTAACCAAACGTCTCTCCATCCTGATGGTGAAAAAAGTTAAAATCTCCATCCCACCGACATCCACTAAGACCCAAGTACCATCAATTGTAATCATATCCATCACATTAATTATCTGAGCCAATAAAAATTCAATTGCATTAAAAATAGTTAGTGGTTTTAATTTCAGTCCCAACATCACTAATGACAAGTCAATACGAAGTCAGATGACCAAGTTATGGTCCTTAAATGTTTTTAATATAGATTTATTTCACTAATTTTAGGTATTAAAATTCTAAAAACGATATTTTATATTTATTTATTTTATCTATTTAATATTTTGGTGGGGATTCTATTTAACACAAACTATTTTGGCCCGACAATATTGTCAGAATAGTGTTTTCACCCATCCCTTTTTCCATTGGTTTTGTGGAATTAAAAAAAATTAAAATAGTTTACTTTAATTTATAAAAATATTATTTTTATATTTAATAAATCATGTCTAATCAATAGTCTTTATAAGAATTAACCATTTTTTTGTGGGTGGGTACAGAGACTTTGAAAACCCCACTGTGTGGGCTGCTGTATTTAATTCATTTGCCAAAAAAAGGACTCAAACAAGAGAAGACAAGGATGGTGGACCCTCCATATCACCCTACCCTCCCTTCCACTCCTCTCCCCTACCATAATGGTATAGCACCACTCTAGAAATGAATTCATCAGTGGAACATAGAGATGGTGTTACCTCCCATTGCCGGTGCCACCCTTCTCTTCATCATCCACCCCATGGGGGATTCTTTCTCCTCAGTCGGGTGCTAGGTCATGTCACCCATACTCCCTATGGTGAGCCTGAGTGCAGTGTGTGTCTTTCATCATGGTAGTCACCCAGCATAACATGTTCCCCTCGGTGCCATATCTTCATCACACAAGATGAACTAACACCCGTGGACGCCCACCACACTTGTAATACTGAATCCCGCCACGAAAATACCAACCACCACGGGTCTCGACTGATGAACCGTTGAACTATCGCTTAGATATTTCCATTTAAAAACCACTGAAACCCCCTGAGGGATCCTTGAAAAGATCCTCTTCCACTAAATTGGGAGCCTCACCGACCGCCACTATCGGGTGCACCTGACAACTCTTCTCATCGACCGACCCCGTGACATCCCTGTGTTGGCCTCTAACCACCACTAGTTCCTATAGAACCTAGTCTATCTTGAGTTCACAACCCCTAACCATACCCAATGAGATCCATATCCAGATGATTAGAAATCCCATATGTCCTCCCTCATCATTGTCAGATGACCGACTGCCATTCAGCTACGTACAAAATCCTAGTTTGAGGTACCCTTCTCCTAGAATGGAATCTCCCCAAATGTGGAATGAGTGGGTCTTGAAAACCTGGAACAGGTTCAAGTTGAAAAGGATGGCCCAAAATATCCCACCATGGGATTTTCATGGCTAGTTATGGGTCTACATGGGTTAAGAACGAACCACAATAAGTCAGAGTACGGTTTTCGCTACATTATGTTAATTAAATTAATCTAAATTAATTGTTTTTGTTAATTTAAATTTCATTCATAAATTTAATTAATATAAATATTATTTTTTTTGAAAAAATCATATCGGGAAGAAATAAATTTAATTTTTGGTATTAAAATTAAATTAATTAAGGGACTAAAATTAATTAAATTATTTGAAATTATATAATTCAGGTAATTTAATTAGATACCCTTGTACTATAATTATTGAGATTTTATTTTTTATCATGAATTTATTTTACCCTTGACTGGTCTTGAGAAAATTTTTCTACTTTTGTATGTGTAAATTTAATTAATTATTTATTTTAACTATGTGTGGTCTTTGTAAATTATTAATTAATTTATATAGTCTCTTGTTTTTATTTTTTGGTCAACATGTATAAGGGCCTAAGTTTTCATCATGATTTGTATATATGTTGTGCACCTATTCTCTCTCACCTATGTTCAAGTATAATTGTACACTTAATGAATATAATGAGAGATGAGAACAGTACCAAGATGAGGCAGTGCACCAAACGAGATGTGGACCCCTCCAAGATGAGGTGATATTCTAGACGAGTTGTGCACCCCACTAATATAAGACTTTACTCTGGACTAGCAATGGACATACTTCATGGGGTGATCTTGATACCTAGACAAGAGACTACTCAGGTATGATTCCCCTAGGTCATTGTTGGTCGGTTGAATTTAAATGGATAAACCTGTATTATATGCTTAAGACCATTGGGTAGTTGATTTACTTTATGCATTTATTTATTATTTTATGAATTTTATAATAGTGCGAAATTACATAAAATAATAAATAATAATATTCATAATGATGCGATGAATGTTTTTCTGTCAATTCATAGTTGAGAAATTGAAAACATAGATAAAAAAATAATAGAAATGGATTACATTTATCGAGAGAGAAAATCACAAAAATCATCAAAATAGATATTAAGTCACAAATGCCATCCATTGTTTGAACTTGAACACAATTTGGTTTTCAGGGTGCTCGATCAGCCATAGCTGAGGGTGCCTCTTACTTATAGGGAGTTCTTATGAAAATGATGGGTTAACATAACTAGAATGGTAGTAAGTATTATCCATAACTAACATTCTATTACATTATCATCAAGTATTGAAGAAATCATGTTTTTGATTTTTGAAGCTGAGATTTCCCTCAATAGATCAAGTAGTTACAAGTTAATATGGTTGGCAACTCAAAAACCTACCTAGAACTCTCTAATCGATGGAATAGTCATATATTATAGGGTATAAAAGTAAGATAAAAGATAATTTCTATTAGAATACTCAAGGGAAGGAGTATTCTAACTCTAGAACATAAGGTTCCTAGAAATCGATAAAATAGTGGGAGACATATAATAATTTAAATAATTAATCGATAATGTCTAAATTAGTAATCAAAAAAAAATAGTTCTAATATGATAGAATTTATTTTATAGAAAATGAAAACTAATACTACAATATAAACCATGATAAATATTGGACAATGTAATTGTCCAAACTATAAAATTTTTTATTTTTAGTATTAGCACTTGCACACAATACTATTATATCAAAAAATCAAGTTGTTGGTGTCCCTATACATGTTACCCCACCTTTAGAAGTGAGGGTGTGATATATTATTATAGGAGACTCTTGAATCATGCATATGATAGTTACCTCATTATGTTGTCATCAATGTATGATTTTAGTTATGGTCACTACATTAGGAAATGGATGGTATAACATGTTTTCTTATCTCTAACAAGATTACAAGGAGAGAGTGAAGCAAGATATTAATGGGTGATAACTACAATTCTCATGTGTAAATTGAAAGGTAGATCATTATCGTCCAATGGATCCCTTTCTCTATTCATTTTAACCCATTCACTTCAGTTTAATTTTTATTTTGAAATGAACAATATGGAATAAAACACTTCAATAACAATTAGGTAAAATTATCCATGTAAATAAAGACCTTAAAATAAGAGTAACCTTTAGATCTTATGGAAAATAAGTTGAAATTAAAGTCTAAAAGATCAATGGAATGTGTAACACCAATGAAATGTTTACAACATCCTTCAATTAAATGATGTTTCCTATTAAACAAGAGGTTATTTCCATCACATAACATGAAATTAATTCTATTGAACTTAAATGCAATGAACTGAATTGAATACGAAAGTACCTTCTTTTTCTTCAGTGAATATTCATCAATTTTAAGTATTGTTTTTGACATAAATGGGTATTAGGTATAATATATAAATCAAATATGTGTGTTGAAATATTGTAACCAATTAAGTAATAGAAACATTAAAATATTTTAGTTATATTCTCCATGTGGATGAGAAAGGGTGATTCCTAAGTCAACAGTGAGAAACACATAACTTCTATTTTTCATGTTAATGATTAGAGTGAAAAAATTATTGAGTATAAAGACAAAATTTATCTCATGTTTCATTTGTAAAGAAGGAAACATTATTCCTTGTTCAATAATTAACGTTTTTTGTGGTGTTATGCACTCAAATAATAGTTCAGTGACACTTGAATCATTAGAAATATGTGATGAATATAAAATGTAAGACTGATTAACCATGTTTGGGAAGGTAGTAATTTTCAACAAAAACTAAAATATATCATTGAGGATATACCAATTTTGGTATATAGAGTCAATAGAGCTAAACAAATTTTGTATTATTGGTATATCCAGTTTGGATAAAGAAACATATACAAATTAGGTATGCCACAAAGATTTCAGAATTTGTTGAATAAAAAGTGTGAAAAATTATAAGGGTAAACTAATTTTAAATATAATTCATTATATTCCTTTAAGTTTATAATTAATTTGATATTTCAGTATATTCATTGTCAAAACATATGAGTTAATTCGAGTTGGAATAACAATGAATATCATAACCATGCATTCATGGGTCAATATTATGTATTGTGGATGAATTCCTAAGTGCATATTACCTAATCTACATCAAAATAATGGTTTCAATAAGGATGATTGATGACGAGTCTTACATTTTAATATGTATCAATAAAATTTACTTTGGGAGAATTTCTAAATGCACATTTTATACATCAGATCTGTGATGTAAGTTGTATCAATTATACCACCTGTAGAAACTTCCATTATATTTCAATATGTTATTTGAAATTAATAGTGATATCCCATTACAATATTCTATCTATAATGAAAAATTTATATAATATGATTCATGGTATTATGGAAAATAATTAGTTCTTAAGGACATGGGTTTAGATGCAAAGAGTTTCTTAGGATATAAACAAACTTGAATCAAGAAAAACACAATGTGAATCTAAAGTATTAATCTGAAATCTTTATTTGGATATTACAGAAATCCTAATGCTAGAAAAGTAGTAGTCAAGTGATAGGTTGTATTTCTATTTAAGGGTGAAAACGCAATTTGAGATAGTGGGATTCATATTGACTTCGGTTTAGTCAATTCCATAGATGGACATGTTTCCGGTATAGGATCTAGTTCCACAAGTGCATGTGGAACATGAATATTCTAGAGACATATACTACATTGGAAGGTTGAAACCATAAATATGGTTTTATATTCACCACGGAAAGTGATAAATTTTTCAATGTCAAAAAATAATTATAACAATTATATAGTATGGTCATATTTTATAATATTGACAAGTGAAATTAAAATTCAATACTCCGTTCCATGTATCAACGTGAAATGGGGCTTATTATTTTGAATGCTACGGTAGGTATTCAAATGACATGATACATGGATGGTACATGTATAGTAACAGTAAGGCTCGATTGGTAATACTATGTCTGTATTACTAAATACATTATAATTTTACTTATCATAGATAATATCAACGATCATTTTATTGAGTATTGGATGATATAAGCACAAATCATCAAAGGTGTATATAAAAAACATTGAGAAATGGATGGTCACATCAAAGAATGCTAATAAAAGATTATAATAACTGAAATCTTGTTTAGGATTGAATTACGAAATAATATCATAGAATATTTATTTGGAATGAATGTTTTCTGTGTTTCTACCAGAGTTTAGTGGGAGCACTATTTTTTTCCAAGTAAAATATTTTCTGCAACATATAGAAGAATACTATTGGAATTATAGTTAGTTAAGAGAAAGATGAAAGTAATACTCCAATGATTGAATTAATTTGGAAACCTATGTTCTAGGGAACATGATTTATATAGGTAGATATAATGATTGTTTGGACCTATTAAATAGTACATATAGTGACATGGTATTGAAAAATAGAAGCTGAAACAATTCATGATAGAATTATTACCAATATCACAATGTAGAAATACCTCAAAGTTGAAATTCAATGGTAGAGGAAGATATTAAGTAGTGAGTTGAGTTCCATATGATTTAGTGATGGATCAATCAAGTATTCCATGACGTGTACAGGATACAATATTTATAACACATACATTATAGTAGGAAAATATCATTTATCTCCATTATAACTGCAAGTCAAGTAATCAAAACTATATGATAGTTCTTGGGCATGTACGAAGGATTTGTAATTGGTATATGGAGAAGATGTGATACTATTTATATAGGGATATATACTAGTATTACTTAGATCAGCAAGATCTAGTATCTTAGTTAGGCTAAGGTGATAATTGAGACAATCTCATAAAAGATAGTGAGAGCCATTCCTACAAATACTAAGTACATTGTAGATTCTAAGCCAGCTAAGAAGTAGTTATTAAATGAAATAATTTTTTCCTTTTATTTTAATTTCATATAGTAAGTAATGTTTTATCATAATGATATTTATATTACTGATACTCACCAAGATGTCAAGTTATGATAGTGTACAAAAGGGATATACTCGAGGATACCATCTCTTGACATGATTTACTTAAAGATATGCGGTATCATATCACAAAAGAGCCATGTGGTAGAAACATGGAAGATATAGTAACTAAATTTGATGCTTAGTAGAAAAATGATATTTATCATGCGGGCGCTAACAAGGTTTGTTTGAAAGTTGGTGATAGTGAAATTGTGAGTGTTTTAATAGTGGGTTCCATATACCCACCATGATCAATAATTTTGATTGCCATATCATGTATAAAGATACATATACATGATATATTAATACTATTATTGTGTAGATATTTTACATCCACTATTTAATGGTATTTTGCATATATTAATTTTTTATACAATGGTTATATTAGATCACATGCTATAATGAGAACCTCAAGATACCCTGATATTAATCCTTAAAAAAGGTCATACGGTCTAGATATATCTTACTGACTAGAAAAAGTATAAGTTTGACAATCATGTTGTAACACCCCAAGCTTCCACGGTACGTTTCCCTACAAATAATGCAATAGCGTGTGTTGTACACAACCTCGAGCTCTAACACACACCACAACTAATTAAGCTAGCCGTTGTGAATAGTAATACCTACTTTTTGAAATTTTATAAATTTTATTTATCAAAATAGACTTCATCTTTGGATTCGGAATATCGAAATTAGCCTATGTTGAATTTTTGGTATTTTTCTGAAAACTTCTAATTTTTTATGAATAGTGAAAAATACTTAAAAACAAATTTTTAAATCAAAATAATTTATAGTGAAAAATTATACTATTTAGTGGTTTTAAAGTATAATTAGAATATATTTTTACCATTTTATCCAATGGTGGTCATTAGAATTAATTTAACATTGAAATCGGACATAAACAATTGCCAATCTGTTGATATAAATTGTTTCTTAGAAACACGCCATTTTTTGTAACAGCGGGAATTAATTATAAAATTAATTAATTCAACTTATATGTTTGGAATTTTGTAAAATGGACATCATTTTTGAATTCAGAATATCAATTATAGCTTAGGGTGAAATTTTGTCTTTGTTCTGAAAAACTTCAATTTTTGATGAATAGTGAAACCACTAAATGGTAGTTAAATAACTGATTTTTCATTTAAATGAAATATTACCACTTATGTGATTTGATTTTCAAAAATCCGACACACATGGTGGTCATTAAGAAGTAAAATGTGGTTCAATGAGATTAAAATAAATTTTTGGTGAATAGTAACTTTTAAGTTCTTAATCGCGATTAGAGGTAATTAGTGTAGTTTAAGGTACAAATAATGTTTTAATAATATGAGATGAGCATGAAACTTGTCCTACTCCTATTGGATGAGTCATGGCCGACCAAGACAACCCATGGGTCAACTTGGGGACCCCATGGAGCCACTTTAGTTGGAAAATGACATTAATATATATTTATTTAATGTTAAAATTAAATTGACACAAACATGAGTTGTTTTACTAAAACAGTTTTTAAGTGGGGTTACACAAGTCCAAATTTTGATTATAAAGCTAAAAATATTTCCTACATCATAGTATTTTTTTTATAATTTTTAGACATTAAATAAATTAAATTATTTATGACATCATTATGATGCGGCGATGACCTCATTATTTAACGATTTAAATAAAATGAGAAGATAATGCAAAATCCAAGGCATAAACTTGTCCAAAGCCTATTGGATGAAGAGATTTCCAACCCTTATCACCTTAGCCACGAATTATATAAGTGTGGGACCTTTAAAATCCGAAAAGCATTGTATAATAATGTAACATTTCAATATTTCCAAAAGAGCCCCTCCTCTCCTCTTATAAAAGGCCCCCACCTCTACCACCTTATTCACACTTTCAAGCCTTTTCGTTCGGCCAACCTCTGCCCAAATACTCTCCCAACTTCTCTCCCTTCATCTTAGAAGCTTTACTTTAGTCAGAAAGCCATCCTAAGGAGTCCTTTTGATCAATCAAAAGGAAGAACCCGAAGAAGAGGTAACATTTTCATCACCCTCTTTCATGTTTCTTTCTTCTTCCACTCCCTCTTTGTTTATTATTTCTATTATAAAATTATAACTCCAGTATCTTCTATATACTGTGATGTTATTATAAATATGGAACAACCATATTCAGTATTCTACCCATCATTTGTATGACATGTCACCATACGTGCGTACGTACGGCTTACGGTCTCCACGTCGTGGTGTAATTGTTATTCAATATATTATTATTTAGATGGGTATAATAATGATATGTAATTCCTGTAAATAATAAATATAACATGATAATGATTCTTTATATATGATATACTATCCAATTATATATTATTTTAATATCAAAATAATGATATTGTCGCTCGTGCGTACGTACGGACTATCGTCTCCATGAACGCGATGAGATTCATTCTCCGTTGTATCCATTCAAGTATAATTATCATTTGATGATTTAAAAATAATGTTTAGGGACATGATATCATTCTGGTTATGAATAAGATACAACCTATCCATGAAAAACATGACTTACGTAACAAAACATATAAGAAAACGAGTAAGTTAACACCCGAAACAACGATAAATCTAAGATATTGTTAACAAAGCAATGTTAAAAGATCATATATGATATCATATGAATGTATATGATTCTTGTATAATTTAATAACAACTATTTCCCCATTATTCAGGAGGTTAACCTACCCCAACCAAGGAAAAGTACAAGGTAAGGGTTTACATCCCAACTTCTTCATTATCCAAGGTTGTTTATACATAATTATCTACTGGGACCTCGTTATCATCCACATCCATGTTTCTTCAAAATGTATTTCAAAACATTTTTATTATTGATAAGAATATGGGTTAAAGTCATTTATACCCTTTTTGACTTTTTATAAGAGGAATCTTTCTGTCGTTTTCAAAACAAGCTCCTTTTTAACCTTTTCAATAAAATTGAGGTAAGAATGTCTTTTTTAACTTATACGGCGGGTGCGGTTATTTTCCGCCGTTATAAAATCTTCAAAGCTTTCCTTACAATCTTATAAGAATATTTTCAAGAAAATGTTTTGTTTTATATGGCTCTTAAATGATTTCAAAAATAGAAAGGGATATTTCTCTAAAAAGTGTTTTGATTTCATCTATGTCAACATCCTTTGAAGGATTTTACGCTTATTTGAAGTTGATTTATTATAATACAAAACTTCTATATTGTATTGAAGGTTTTGTGATATGTTTGACTGTGGATGTGCTATTTTATACCATTCATGGTTTATGGTGAAATTATTGTCATTTCGTATGCTAGTTTTAATACGAATGTTTATGTTATGTTTAAATCTTTTCATATGGGAATGCATTGGACTTAATATGTGACGGGTGGAGCCCGCTATAGCTCCTCGATGCATCGGTAGGTCTCATGAGACAAACTAGTGTCTTGGCACGAGGCCTTGACAAAATCTTATTTGTGGTCTTGGCACGAGGCATTGACTACGTGGTTATGATAGTCTGGCATTATGCATTCCAACATTATGAAAGTGGTTAGTGATTTTGCGTGTGATTATTCGATTAGTAAAATATCCATGTGAATGAGTAAATGGCATTATTTCATTTTACTTTTGCCATATTATGTTGATGTTCAAGTTTAAAAGGCTTTTGTTTTAGTTATACATTGCCTTAAATGTTTATTCTTATTTATGAAAGTTTCCGCTATATTGTTATCCTTACTGGGCATTTGAGCTCACCCCTTTTCCATGTTTTAATTTTCCCAGGAAGTGAAGAAGTAAATTATGAATGACCTGCAGGGATATTGTGAGGGGATAATAGTGTGGACTGTGGAGACATTATGTTGTTGTAGTAGTTTTTCATTTTATGAAGTAATGTAAAACTTATGAATATATCTGGTGTTTCCAAGGCTACTAAACCAATCGGTCTTTCGAGATTTGACCTTTCTTGTGATCATGCCAATGTTATGTAATAATGCACCGACTCTGGGTAGCTGGGGTCGGGGCTCTACAGTTGGTATCAGAGGAAGTTTAGTAAAAAACTTGGAAGCTAGATTTAGATAAACTCTGATTAGAGCACATAGACCTAAGATGAACTTTGAGGATTAGTATAGAAGAACTTCCTAGAATTTTGGTATTGTAGAGATTTTGTGAGTTTTCCAAGAAATACATCCCTGTCTGGATACGAGCAGGTAGAGGCGGCTCTGGCACAGATGTTCCTTGGGGTAAAACCCGAAAACACCGCTTTGAGCTAGACTCGAACGGGAACTGGTGCACGACAATGGGCCTTGCTGCACTCTTGGTTGCGACACTCCCGGGGGATATGCTTAGGATAACTCTCATTTTCTTTACAAATCATTATGAAGGGATTATGAGTATATACTTCCTCAAAGAAAACATTTTTATGATTATGGATTATATCCATAAATAGTTCAATTTATGTTAAGTGTTTTATAAGTATGGGATTATGTATTTTGATTCATAAACTGATCTAGTTTATGCCATTGTTTAAAAATGGCACCTAGTGGAAGAAATGGAAACCGTATCAATGCACGCACTCCATGTAGGGATTTCCCTCCTGCTCAAGATAATTATAGTGGGGCTGGTGATGCAACTGGTGCCAATCAGCTAATCACCATACTGGGACAACTTACTCAGGTTATGAATAATAACCTTACCCGTATGGAGCACCCTGATCCACAGCATGGAGGATCAATGTTAGATCGATTCATGAGGCAACAACCACCAACGTTCAATGGGAGTACAAATCCTTTAGTAGCCGAGAAATGGATAAATTCCCTAGAGAAAATATTTCAGGCTTTGGGGAGTAGTGAAAGGGAAAAAGTTATCATGGCAGTTTACCGCCTCACTGGAGATGCCGATCAATGGTGGTCACTAATTCAAAACACAAAGGAAGATGATGAATTAACAAACATGGAATGGCAGGAGTTCAAAGAGCTGTTCTTAGAAAAATACTTTCCTTGAGACCATCGAGCAGATATGGAAAGGCAATTTCTGAGTCTGAGGCAGAAGGAGGATGAGAATGTCGCAAATTATGAGGCTAACTTTACAAGGTTAGCAAGGTATGTTTCCTATTATATACGTAACCCAAGGAGTAAGATTGATCATTTCCTTGATGGGTTAAAACCATTTCTTCGTCGAGCTTTAGTATCACAAACCTTCTCTTCATACGAAGGTATTTTCTCATGCGCTATCAAGACGGAAAAAGAATTCTCTAAGTCTTATGACTTTAAAGCAAAGCAAGAGAAGAAGAGACCTCCTGATCAATCTGGGAATGGAAATAAAGGGAAGAAGGGAAAGGTTGAATATCCATCTTGTGGTAAATGCGGGAAGAAACATCCTGGTACTTGCTTGAAGGGAATGGGAGTCTGTTACAAGTGTGGTGAAAAAGGCCACCAAGCTCATGATTTCAAGGGGAAGAAGGAAGCTACCAACGTTCGGTGCTACAATTGTAGGGAGATGGGGCATTATGCAAATGAATGTCCTAATTGTCAGGATAACTTACCTCAGAAAAGGCCAAGGGATCAAGGCCAGGCTTATGCTATCACTACTGCTGAGGTAGAAGCTCCGAAAGATGTGGTGGCAGGTAATTTAATGGTTTCCTCAAGTTTAGCAAATGCATTATTTGATTCTGGATCATCGCATTGTTTCATATCTTCCCAGTTTGCTATGAAAATTAGATATTTCCAATTTGATTTAACAAGGGAGTTGTCGGTCAAAACCCCTAAGGGAAGTATTATTTCAACAAAGTTTTGTCGATTAGTTCCCATTAGAGCACCTAAATGTTCTTTACCTGCTGATATCATCGTCATACCCATGATTGAATTTGATATAATCCTCAGTATGGATTGGCTTTCGGACCATGATGCAAAAATTTATTGTAAGAGGAAAGAGTTTACGATTCTTGATGATGATGATAAGGAACACCTTATCATTAGAGCCGAATCGTCGCCACATAATTCTTATCTAGATCCACCCCCAGTAGCTCAACTAAATTCAATTATTGGGGAGGAAGAGAAGGAAATTACTGAGGGTGAGGAAAGGAATATTCAAATAGAGGATGTACCTATTGTGGGAGAATATGTTGATGTGTTTCCGGAAGATTTACCTGGACATCCTCCAGAACGAGAAGTTGAGTTTTCCATTGATTTAATTCCTGGATCAAGGCCCATATCGAAGACCCCTTATAGAATGGCCACTGTGGAATTAGTTGAACTAAAGAAACAACTAGAGGAATTGAGTAATAAGGGATTTATTCGCCCTAGTGTTTCTCCTTGGGGAGCCCCTGTTCTTTTTGTTAAGAAGAAAGATGGATCTATGAGGTTGTGCATTGACTATAGGGAGATCAATGCTATAACAATAAAGAACAAGTATCCCCTACCTCGCATCGATGATTTATTTGACCAACTGCATTGAGCTCAATACTTTTCAAAGATTGACCTTCGGTCTGGATACCATCAGCTGTGTGTGAAGAAGGAAGACGTTTCCAAAGACAGAATTTCGAACAAGGTACGGGCATTACGAGTTTACAGTAATGCCTTTTGGATTGACTAATGCACCCTCTATTTTCATGGATCTAATGAATAGAGTTTTCAAGGAATATCTTGATGACTTTGTAGTGGTATTTATTGATGATATCTTGGTATACTCCAAAATCCATGAAGATCATGAAAATCACTTACGCATTATCCTGAAGACTCTTAGAAGACATGAATTATATGGGAAATTTAGCAAGTGTGAATTCTGGCTTCATGAGATTTCTTTTCTTGGACATATTGTCTCTAAGGATGGAATTTCCGTTGATCCTTCTAAAACCAAGGCAATCCAAGAATGGCCAGCACCGACAAGTATAACTGAGGTACGCAGTTTTATTGGTTTAGCAGGTTATTATCGACGTTTCATCCAGAATTTTGCCAGATTGGCTAACCCATTGACAAAGCTCACACGTAAAGGGATTAAATTTGTCTGGACAAAAGAGTGTGAAGAATGTTTTGAAGAACTAAGGAGAAGATTAGTCAATGCCCCTGTATTGACTCTACCATCGGGGAATGATGGGTTTGTTATTTATAGTGATGCATCAAAGAAAGGACTTGGTTGTGTCCTTATGTAGAATGATAAGGTCATTGCCTATGCATCACGACAGCTAAAAATTAATGAGAAAAACTATCCTACTCATGATCTTGAGTTAGCAGCTGTGATCTTTGCTTTAAAGATATGGAGACATTACCTCTATGGTGAAAAATGTGAGATTTATACTGATCACAAGAGTTTGAAGTATATTTTCACACAAAAAGAACTCAATATGAGGCAAAGGCGATGGCTTGAACTACTCAAGGATTATTATTGCACGATACATTACCACCCGGGGAAGGAAAACAAGGTGGCAGATGCTTTGAGTAGAAAATACCATGGAGTTTTGAATGTGATGAGAATTGAAAGGGATCCAATTTTCTTGGATCTAGTGAAGATGGACATGGGAATAACTAGGGAAGGTGAAACATCAATGCTTTTTCAAATGGTTGCCAAACCATCTTTACTAGAAAGGATTAAGAGTTCTCAGACCAATGATGAAGAATTTCAGAAGAAGATTAAAGATGTGAATGATGGAAGATTGAGGGACTTTGTGTATAAGGATGGAATTTTGAAATTCAGGAAGAGACTTTGTGTTCCCGATATAACTGATCTAAAAAGGGAATTGCTGGATGATGCTCATAGTTCCAATTTCACTATACACCCTGGGAGCACCAAAATGTATAGAGATTTGAAGGAACATTTTTGGTGGGACAATATGAAGAGGGAGATTGCTGATTTTGTGTCGAGGTGTATGGTTTGTCCACAAGTGAAAGCTGAAAGGCAACATCCTGGTGGAGTATTACAACCTCTTCCCATACCTGAGTGGAAATGGGATAATATTACGATGGAATTTGTCATGGGACTACCAAAGACTCCTAGAAGAAATGATGCAATATGGGTCATTGTTGATCGTCTTACTAAGTCAGCACATTTTCTGGATATACGGGAGGATCTACCACTTGAATGTCTAGCAAGATTATATATTAATGAAGTTGTAAGACTGCATGGAGTACACCTATCGATTGTTTCTGATCGTGATCCTCGTTTTACTTCAAGATTCTGGAAAAGTCTTCAAAAGGCCTTGGATACTGAACTTTGTTTGAGCACTGCCTATCACCCTCAAACAGATGGACAATCAGAACGGACTATTCAAACCTTAGAAGACATGTTGAGATCATGATCTCTTGACTTTCAGGGTATGTGGGATCAATACTTACCACTGGTAGAATTTTCTTATAACAATAGCTTCCATTCAAGCATTCAGATGGATCCTTATGAAGCGTTATATGGAAAGAGATGTCGTACACCAACCTGTTGGGATGACGTTGGTGAAAGAAAACTTGTGGGACCAGAACTGGTGGAAGAAACAATGGAAAAGGTGAAGGTAATCCAAAACCACATCAAATCAGCTCAAAGTAGGCAGAAGAGCTATGCCGATAACAGAAGAAAGGTTTTGGAATTTCAGGTGGGAGATCTTGTTTTCCTAAAGGTATCTCCATGGAAGGGAGTTATACGTTTTGGTAAGAAGGGTAAGTTGAGTCCCAAGTACATCGGACCTTTTGAAATTCTAGATCGTATTGGGGCTGTAGCTTATCGTTTGGCGATGCCGCCAAATCTCTCCAAAGTTCACGATGTTTTCCACGTATCTCTGTTGAGGAAATACATGCCTGACCCAACGCATGTACTCACCTATGAGGAATTAGAACTGGAACCCGATCTTTCCTATTTTGAAGAGCCCGTCAGGATTCTTGATGTGAGGGAGCAGGTGCTGAGAAACCGGACGACTCGTCTGGTAAAGGTTTTGTGGAGAAATCATAAAATGGAAGAGGCAACGTGGGAACCTGAGGAACTTATGATGAGGAACCACCCGAGTCTTTTTATGCAGTAATACCCTAGAAATTGCGAGGATGCAATTATTTGAAGGAGGGGAGAATGTAACACCCCAAGCTTCCACGGTACGTTTCCCTTCAAATAATGCAATAGCGTGTGTTGTACGCAACCTCGAGCTCTAACACACACCACAACTAATTAAGCTAGCCGTTGTGAATAGTAATACCTACTTTTTGAAATTTTATAAATTTTATTTATCAAAATAGACTTCATCTTTGGATTCGGAATATCGAAATTAGCCTATGTTGAATTTTTGGTATTTTTCTGAGAACTTCTAATTTTTTATGAATAGTGAAAAATACTTAAAAACAACTTTTTAAATAAAAATAATTTATAGTGAAAAATTATACTATTTAGTGGTTTTAAATTATAATTAGAATATATTTTTACCATTTTATCCAATGGTGGTCATTAGAATTAATTTAACATTGAAATCAGACATAAACAATTGCCAATCTTTTGATATAAATTGTTTCTTAGAAACACGCCATTTTTTGTAACAGCGGGAATTAATTATAAAATTAATTAATGCAACTTATATGTTTGGAATTTTGTAAAATAGACATCATTTTTGAATTCAGAATATCAATTATAGCTTAGGGTGAAATTTTGGCTTTGTTCTGAAAAACTTCAATTTTTGATGAATAGTGAAACCACTAAGTGGTAGTTAAATAACTGATTTTTCATTTAAATGAAATATTACCACTTCTGTGATTTGATTTTCAAAAATCTGACATACATTTTTTTCATTAAGAAGTAAAATGTGGTTCAATGAGATTAAAATAAATTTTTGGTGAATAGTAACTTTTAAGTTCTTAATCGCGATTAGAGGTAATTAGTGTAGTTTAAGGTACAAATAATGTTTTAATAATATGAGATGAGCATGACACTTGTCCTACTCCTATTGGATGAGTCATGGCCGACCAAGACAACCCATGGGTCAACTTGGGGACCCCATGGATCTACTTTAGTTGGAAAATGACATTAATATATATTTATTTAATGTTAAAATTAAATTGACACAAACATGAGTTGTTTTACTAAAACAGTTTTTAAGTGGGGTTACACATGTCCAAATTTTGATTATAAAGCTAAAAAGATTTCCTACATCATAGTATTTTTTTTATAATTTTTAGACATTAAATAAATTAAATTATTTATGACATCATTATGATGCGGCGATGACCTCATTATTTAACTATTTAAATAAAATGAGAAGATAATGCAAAATCCAAGGCTTACACTTGTCCAAAGCCTATTGGATGAAGAGATTTCGAACCCTTATCACCTTAGCCACGAATTATATATGTTTTGGACCTTTAGAATCCGAAAATCATTGTATAATAATGTAACATTTCAATCTTTCCAAAAGAGCCCCTCCTCTCCTCTTATAAAAGGCCCCCACCTCTACCACCTTATTCACACTTTCAAGCCTTTTGGTTCGGCCATCCTCTGCCCAAATACTCTCCCAACTTCTCTCCCTTCATCCTAGAAGCTTTACTTTAGTCAGAAAGCCATTCTAAGGAGTCCTTTTGATCAATCAAAAGGAAGAACCCGAAGAAGAGGTAACATTTTCATCACCCTCTTTCATGTTTCTTTCTTCTTCCACTCCCTCTTTGTTTATTATTTATATTCTAAAATTATAACTCTAGTATCTTATAGATACTGTGATGTTATTATAAATATGGAACAACCATATTCAGTATTCTACCCATCATTTGAATGACATGTCACCATACGTGCGTACGTACGGCTTACCGTCTCCACGTCGTGGTGTAATTGTTATTCAATATATTATTATTTATATGGGTATAATAATGATATTTAATTCATGTAAATAATAAATATAACATGATAATGATTCTGTATATATGATATACTATCCAATTATATATTATTTTAATATCAAAATAATGATATTGTCGCTCGTGCGTACGTACGGACTACCGTCTCCACCAACGCGATGAGATTCATTCTCCGTCGTATCCATTCAAGTTTAATTATCATTTGATGATTTAAAAATAATTTTTAAGGACATGATATCATTCTGGTTATGAATAAGATACAACCTATCCATGAAAAACATGACTTACGTAACAAAACATATAAGAAAACGAGTAAGTTAACACCCGAAACAACGATAAATCTAAGATATTGTTAACAAAGCAATGTTAAAAGATCATATATGATATCATATGAATGTATATGATTCTTGTATAATTTAATAACAACTATTTCACCATTATACAGGAGGTTAACCTACCCCAACCAAGTAAAAGTACAAGGTAAGGGTTTACTTCACAACCTCTTCATTATCCAAGGTTGTTTATACATAATTATCTACTGGGACCTCGTTATCATCCACATCCATGTTTCTTCAAAATGTATTTCAAAACATTTTTATTATTGATAAGAATATGGGTTAAAGTCATTTATACCCTTTTTTACTTTTTATAAGAGGAATCTTTCTGTCGTTTTCAAAACAAGGTCCTTTTTAACCTTTTCGACAAAATTGAGGTAAGAATGTCTTTTTTAACTTATACGGCGGGTGCGGTTATTTTCCGCCGTTATAAAATCTTCAAAGCTTTCCTTACAAGCTTATAAGAATATTTTCAAGAAAATGTTTTGTTTTATATGGCTCTTAAATGATTTCAAAAATAGAAAGGGATATTTCTCTAAAAAGTGTTTTGATTTCATCTATGTCAACATCCTTTGATGGATTTTACGCTTATTTGAAGTTGATTTATTATAATACAAAACTTTTATATTGTATTGAAGGTTTTGTGATATGTTTGACTGTGGATGTGCTATTTTATACCATTCATGGTTTATGGTGAAATTATTGACATTTCGTATGCTAGTTTTAATACGAATGTTTATGTTATGTTTAAACCTTTTTATATGGGAATGCATTGGACTTAATATGTGACGGGTGGAGCCCGCTATAGCTCCTCGATGCATCGGTAGGTCTCATGAGACAAACTAGTGTCTTGGCACGAGTCCTTGAAAAAATCTTATTTGTGGTTTTGGCACGAGGCCTTGACTACGTGGTTATGATAGTCTGGCATTATGCATTCCAACATTATGAAAGTGATTAGTGATTTTCCGTGTGATTATTCGATTAGTAGAATATCCATGTGAATGAGTAAATGGCATTATTTCATTTTACTTTTGCCATATTATGTTTATGTTCAACTTTAAAAGACTTTTGTTTTAGTTATACATTCCCTTAAATGTTTATTCTTATTTAAGAAAGTTTCCGCTATATTGTTATCCTTACTGGGCATTTGAGATCACCCCTTTTCCATGTTTTAATTTTCCCAGGAAGTGAAGAAGTAAATAATGAATGACCTGCAGGGATATTGTGAGGGGATAATTGTGTGGACTGTGGAGACATTATGTTGTTGTAGTAGTTTTTCATTTTATGAAGTAATGTAAAACTTATGAATATATCTGGTGTTTCCAAGGCTACTAAACCAATCGGTCTTTCGAGATTTGATCTTTCTTATGATCATGCCAATGTTATGTAATAATGCACCGACTCTGGGTAGCTGGGGTCGGGGCGCTACACATGTGATAGAGGATTATAAGGATCGATACTTCTTCTCTTGATGTTCGCACTTGGTGATCTCTAGTAGTGAGATCATGATGAATGACCCCCCAATCGAAACGCCACATGTTTTGGGTCTCGTTCGTCTTTCTAATCTATTGAAATGTGTATTAGTCTCCTAAATTGAGTTAATTTTCAATTTTTTCCATTTTATTTCATACTATGATTCAGGGAAAAAACCATGCTAGTGATATCGGGGCGAGTTAGCTTGAGATGGGTGCATCGTTGGTGGTATTACATTGATTGAATGGTCAAGAATGGATTTTTCGCTTCTAGTTTAAAGAAATAATATATCTCTGGCCTTTTTTATTAGGATGGTAGTACCTTCATAAGTCCTTAGAAGAGGTAGTTGAGGGTAAATCCATCTAGTCTGATCATCAAAAAATAAATTAATAATAGGGCAATGACACATGTGTGCATCATGTTTTATGAGATATCTAATGATAAATAGATTGTATTATAAATTACGTTTTTGTAGGTTGGTTTTCATTGTTATGAATTTTATTATCAATTTAAGGGACATTATGGGTTGGTAGAATCTTCTTTTGGATTGTGGATACTATTCACTACTACCTAGATAATGGTCCTGATGGTCACACACAACAGCACTTTCAAGAATCTACCATATTCTGTCTAATAAGTCAGTTGGACATCGTGGGCCTTACTTAGGGGTATGCATGTTGTCCAAGTTATCAATAACTAATAAATAAATAAAATCATTTTTATTCAGCTAAATAATAATTGGGGTAAATTTTTTAAAATTATTTTACAAGTTAAGTAAATATAGGGAATAATATTAATTGAACAAAAATAATTTTAATTTTCTACATTCGTTTAATATTGATTGGGAATTTCATGTCTAGTTAATGAATCAATTTTAAGACATAATATATTTTATATATATTACATGTATGAGTAAAATATTAATTAATATTGATGATTCAATTTGGTTTTTCATAATTATTTCTCTAGTGTACATTAAAAAACTAGGGGTCGGGGAACCCTATCATGTATTTTGAACATTCATTATAAATATCGAGTGATGATATCCCATAATATTCTATATATTTTGAGATTTCCAGAGCCTCTCTCTCCTCCCTAACTTCCTAGAGAGATAATCTCTCAATCTATTTAATCAAATAAAGTTCTCCCTCACACATCAATGGCATGTCGATATGGTGATCATCGGGACATCAATGGCATCATTGGATCTTTGTGCTAGAACTCATAATTCACATATTGATGCTCATATGGTTTTTTTAAGTGTGTGTGGATGATATAGAGGGGTTCAGCTTCATTACCTTTGTGAAATTATCACTAGTGACAACATTCAGTTGTGCACGCTTTAGTTTTGAACAAGTTATGTGTTCTTTTTAATTTGAATTCACTATTTAATTTAAATAAGACCCTAGGACTGTACTAGGTCTCAGATCATCCTACTGACAATTCTCATTGTCCCGATGATAAAATAAAATTAAAAATCACTGGCCCACTAGCTTCCGTTGTGACCATGGTACCTTTATGACCACATTAAGTTAAATTCTACAATGCATCATCCTCACCATATGATGTGAAACTAGGTGTTCATCATCCTCATTTCATGAAATAAAAATTAAAGCCATCTTGGGACCTTTCCTAAAAATTCATTACCTCTCGTGCTAGTCATCTACTTTATCATTGATATCCTCTCATTATCACTCAACACATAAGATGAATCTGCCTTGGATTGTGATTTTGACTTTGTTCAGACTGATACACTAACACAAAGGTGCTCTAATCCATAGTTTCATAATTCCAAGATTTTGAATTCATTCAAACATTCCATCACTTCAACTCTATGATTTTCATGTCCCTTATTTGGATCCTTGTCCCTCTCCATGTTTGGAGGGACCCTCCCTTCCAACAGAGTGGTGTGTGGACAAGGTTCACCACTCACCTTAGAAAAATTCCCCATAAGAATTTGGATGAAATTTTATGGTAAGATACATGATTAAAACATGGACAATGGTTTAATATCAATTTACTTTTTCCAATCCTAGATAGGAGATATGGATATTATGTTCCAAAAATGGTTAGAAATTTTCATATATCATGATTCCACTCCCATTGGGTTCCAATTTTTTAGCATCGTGATTCACATTCTTTATTCCTGTTTGTTGGGGAAAAATTTAACACCCCCAAAATTACCCCATTCATACACTGGAGAACGTTGGAAAATAAATTCATTTATTCTAAGAGACCATTCACTAGCCACAACCTCTTTCAGTCTGAATACTCTTGGTGATTAGTCAATAATACCATACCATGAGTGTTTGATGATTGTCTAAGACACTCATATGAATGAAAAGTCATATGGTCATCCATTTTTGGCACACTAAGCTTGGATCATGTGAGATTAGGTATTGATAATTGGTTATGCTATAAATATTATGCAAGTGTGATACTAAAACTAGTATAAACTTGTCAAACCATGAAGACACAAAACAATAAAAATTTTCTGAGCGCTATATACATATTAAAACACCTTTTTATAAAATTAATTCAGATATTAACCTTGGTGATTGAGAACTTAAGCTTATATAACCTCTGTTGAGTGGCCTCCAGGATCCATTGTTGCACCGCTAGGTCTAATTTCTCCACATCATCCTTGGAGATGACGTCCTCGGATCATAACTGCTACCTATTCTTCTCAACCCAACACTCAACCACCAAGGATGACACTTTTATAGCCTTGGCATGGGACAATACCAACTGAAACATTAGTCCATTAGTCACCTCATCCTGAGTAGACACAATCGTTGTGTGTTCCTACACCGACCCCTCCATATAGGCAATCTCTCTTATTTTCTTTAATCATTTTGATGCCCTAAAATTTAGTCATATTCTAGGAGTGGTTAAGAATGTACCATTCAGAACATTCCCACTCGACAAGGATGTCCTAATATAGTGCATCGTGGTTGATAGAGATTACCACACTAGTCCACAGGATGACCATCAAGTGACACAAATATCCCACACACTGTGTTAGTTCCTCTATCTGAGTGTAGGTGACGAAATTCTATACGTACCTCCTTGGATTTCAGTGCACAGTCTAATTCTCATCGACAACCTATGATCCGGAATATTCGAATTATTTGAATGGTCCAAGTTCATATTGATGAAATATTTCTAATACATTATTAGCTAGATACTGAAAATGAAGATCATTTTCTACTAGAAGAAGGAGAACTATCTCTATGAATAGGTCTTTTCTAGCCTCTTTACCAGTAGTAGAAGACTCTTCTAACCCCTATGTTAGCCCTTAGGTCGATACGTCCATCCCAACTTCCTTATATTCTCTAGTTGGTGCCACAAAACCATATTCTGCCCCCATAGTTACCAATGTTGGAAATTATAGAGCATTCATGTCCAACAACACCACATAAGTTTCCTTAACTGCTGACACAATTCTCATATCCCCCATCATGACTTTGAAACCAATAGCTTCTTATAGTGGTGCATATATAATGTATTATATCACTACATTTCCATTTCCCAACCCTACCATGAGACCCACTTTCACCTCCCCCATTAAGGGCATGGTCACAACAGTCCCCTCTAGTGGGACCTCTATGGTCGACTCGACTACCCTAGTCTCCTTGACCATTCTTATAAGAAGTGAAACATCCACGATTTCTACCTTATCATTAGGTTATATTAATTCCCATAATAATGGATGAGTCCCAAGCATTATTAGAACTACAATGTCAAATTACGTCAATGAATAATAGGGAATAAAATTTTAAGGATCAAGGGAATAGAGGAGGAATAAACTTAAGTGAATTTTATAATACTACAAGGGGTTCTAGGATATTCATAGGTAGTCCCATAGGTCGGGCTCCCTCAATGACTACTTCCTTAGTTATAGGCATCGATGGTTCTCTATCTATATGCACAACACTAGGAATCTACCTGACACTCACCCCTTCATGGTTTGATGTCTAATCATCCTCATTTTAAAGTCCATCACAGACCTCCCCCTCTTCCATATCTGATTTATACACAGGTGAAAAAGGACTAAAGAAAAAGTTCTAGGAACAGTTTGTATCTGAGGGACATTAAATCCATATATCTACCTGGTCAGAAATAAAACTAATGTATCCACCTAATATCTGATAAGATTACCTCCCCCATGAGTCTTCTGATCCTTCAACTTTGTTTGAGATGGAAGCCATACGACCCTTAAGGGTGACAATATGGTAGGAAATTCCCACCAATATCCTTTCACAATCAGTCAAGGGATGCATGGTAACCCAGGAGTAGATAAAGTCCTCCAAATCTACCACATATTGCATCACTTCAGTGTGGGGAACGTATAACCATTCCTTTTTTCCTTTCCTGGTTAGAAATATCCAATCATTAATGAGATATTTATACACCCTATGAGGGGTTTTTAGTTCCTTATAAATTCCATAAATCTCCTAATAAATGTGACACATGGTGTCTCAAAGAATATTCGAGCCACTAACTCATTTCCCTTGTTGTTGAATGTGCATCCACAGAATCACCCTATAGGGTCTGCCTTCATCCTTCTAGCACATTACGTAGAGCTTTAAACTTGGTATTACACCTCTTCCAGTGACTTCATCTTGTCTAGAACCACGAACTAATGGTACTACTACTACCGCCCAAACCAAAAAGAAATCTCTTCCACCATGTTGTGCACCAACTGCCACACAACCTTGGACACATGGATTAATGGACACTCTTTCATTGAATAAAGTGTCCCACCACCTCATCATATCCCTGTGATATGCCCTCACTGAACTTTCTAAATAATCATGAATCAACCCATATATGGATGTGGGTGGTGGAAAATCATCTGGAATATTCCCATCCTCACTCATAAACAAACACTAGATCTTCCTCATCAACTAAGGGTGACTCTCATGATGTACCTCTGATTATACCATTAGTTCCATCCTCTATAGACGCCTATAAATCCTTAAGAGAAAATGCAGATTGAATGGCTCGAAGATCATCTCGCAGTCAACCCTCCCAATGAGTACTCTTCCATGAATGTCCTGAAGCTATGATCTATTCATGATGGTCCTTGTACCATCATCATTCACAATTTATATTGGGAGATGAATGGGTGAAATATGAAATTATCCACTACTCTGACCTTCTCCTACACTTCCACCAGACCTAACATGATTTGGTGAATGAAAAAGATATTGATAATCATTGGCGAAATTTTTTTTAGAGGAGAAATGGGGCTTCGGTAATACTATCCCCCTGTGTATATAGCCATCCAATTGTGCATAAAATAAAGGGGCCTTGAAACATGCAATAGGGTCTTCCATTTACTATTATTGAGAAGTACTTCGTAAAAATTCATCAACATTTGAACAACCTAGATGACGCACAACCCCATCACCAGTATCACTGCTATTAGGCTTGTGATCAGCCACATCCCCATGTGTGCATCTCTCATAGGGAGAATCCAACAACAGATGGGTGAAAAAATGAATCCTATCATCCTAAACACATGTTGAGCTTTATTATTGATTGTGCATCCCCATTTCTTCGACTGGTTGGCCTCCAAGTTCTATTAGTATGATTCATCATTTCCCTATTAATATCATTGATGTCATATGTGTGGCCTCATCAGTATAGTATTTACTAGATCTTCCCCCTCGATTGGTTCTACTTTATTATCATTCAAGAAGTACCCAAACCACTACTTAAAGTGAATTTCCCTCATCCCTAGAATCTCTTTGCATATGCCCTACACCAGATCCAACATTGCCTTATCCAAATTTAGAAGCTTCTCATGGACCCCCCATAAGTTCTATGTGGGGAGGAATTCATCGTACATTACCCCCAGAATCAGGATCCCAGTTATTTGTTTAAGGACATAATGGTTATGTCTGAACTCCCTATGGTGTAAATGAAATATATTGGTCTCCAAGGTCCTACTTATCAAAATCTAATTCATGATTTTTTTTGGGGTAATAAAAGTGAATCTCTGAAGCCCATGATGCTTCATAAAGTCCTACTATAAGAATACCTACCAAAAACTTAGGGTATGACATACATTACAAATAGGCCCAAGCCCAAAAATTGTTGAAATTTTCACCCTGGTAAAAATCTTAGCTATTAATCCATCCCTCTTTTTGATTCCCCAAACCACACCTGAGGTTTGTATCATAATATGGTGGGGACGCCTTATATTCTAGATTCTCCTTATCATCATTTTTGATGTGGTTGTAAATGAATTCTACTATGATTGTTGTATGGTTCTTCCAGATGGGCCTTACAATATCCCTATACCACTAGCACTACCCCAATGTGCCTCTAAACTAGTAGGCTAGTACATCTCTACATTCTTCTTGGATGAAGACCTCGACTCTTAGGCCAAATACATAAAGTGTATATCTTTTTCAAATAAGGTACTCCATTCGATCCTATTTCAATTTTCCCATCGGTGATTCACTATCAAATTTTTTTTGTATTCTCTCCAAGATCATGATGTTGTCATCTATATTTTCCCTTTGAACAGGATTAGTATTGGCTACCTGAGTAGCTGTTGGATTTGGTTCTTAGTTATTCTTTGAGTTTGGTTTAAGAATGTATTGTTTGAAGGACTTTCATGGATATTTTTCATTGATCCCTAGTTCATAGTGATTTATTTATGAAAATGTTGTTCATGGTGTCTCATTCGCTAGAAATCATTCACAGAGCAACATTCTAAAAGTATAGTTTAATATGTAGTGTTAGCATACCATGTTCACATAGATGAAGAGATTCACAAAAAAGAGATCACATCTCTTTTCTAATCACCGATGTTTAGTGACTTTGATCCCCCCTCCCCCCACCCTTGATATTTATATCCATACGACTACCTGGTCATCATGATGGGATTCACAATGCAACCTCCTTGAGTGGAAATGGCATATGAACATTATGACGGGGAGATAATCTTTAATTTGTATAAATTATCCATCATAATCTGACCCTTACTTTTCCACTTCAACTCCCGTTCTGAGGGGTGGAATATTTTGGCATGAAAATATATGTTCCTTTGTAATTTTCATGGAAACCATCACCAGTTTGCAGTGAATCCAATCCAAAACAGCATATTATCCCTCAAAAGTGTCTGTTTTGCAAACTCCACTACTTCACGGATGAACAAAACACCTGAAACACCCTATATGTGAATTCCCTTCTTGATCACATGAAGTATTGATGGTAACTCTATATATAGTGACATTCATAGTCATGGAGCTCCTCGCAAATGCGTGAATTATTGAAAATTTACTTTGCAAACCTAACACTTAGACTTTTGAATCCATGCTTGCTTGTGAAGCATGTAAATATTCACAAATTCTTATAATCTTTGTGAAACAAAATTTTCTATATACACTCCCTTAATTTTTATATTTCAAGGATGATCCTTAACTATTCGTCTTCCAAAACCTCTAATGATTCTCAAACCTATTCATCATCACAACCCGAAGAGAAATGGATCACTCAAGGTATCCATGGTTTTCAACACCAATTATTTTATGCTCTTAAGAGCCTCCACCCTAGGTGGATATTTATTTTATAAAGGACCAAGAACTTCTCAAAGGAAGAAGTCCCCATGGTACACCTCATACATCATATAGAATTCATCCTTTGTCAATAACTCCCTTTATATGTATATATTTTTCTCTAAGACATGGGTAGCATGTTTTATGAAGAATGCCCCTTTGCAAAGCCACTTCCCTTCATGATGCACCTGAGATTCCAGAACCACCACCCTGCAAGGTCAAATTCTTTGAAAAACCTCTCTCCTGGGCCTCCCCATAGTGCCTCCCACTTCTAGAAATCCATAATATAGCCATTTTTTATAACTATTTCTATAGGTAATAGCCATGGTTTTATGGATCATGGCTCATATTGGCGTGGAAATAGGATCACAACTATAGCCATGGTTTCCACTGTGGAAATACCTCTATAGCCACGATTTCTATCCATGGATATAGCCTCTTAAAAATTGGATTATAGCCACGGTTGAGAACCATGGATATAGATTTACTACCAAAGCTGAAAATCATGGTTGCATGTCTACTTCCACAGTTTAAAACCACGACTATAGCCTAGAAATACAGCAAAATTTTATTATTTTAAAATTATAATACAAGGTTATTTTTATCTCAGGCTCTATTATATGACCCAAAATTTTAATACAAGGTTAATAAAAAAGACTTTAATTGTTTAGTGATTTTTCATTATCAATACAAGATTAAAACTAAACATAAAAATGAACTTATACCACCCAAAGACACAGTACTCTACCCACAATTAGAAAACATCTAAACATAAGGTTGAATGAATCTAAAAACAATGGGAATTACATGAAAGTAGCCATGATGTAATTATTTATTGTGAACACATATACTTTATCCTTACTTATAGACATACCAATCATGTTTTAAATCCTTAAATTTCATTATTCCATTATTTTGCGCCAATATCCAAGCTAGTCTTTTTTATATTTTTGAAATATATTTCTCTATCGAATAGAAAATCCACCTAGATTCACTTATTCCTCTTCCATCTGACCAAACACAGCCTACATATCATCATCACTATCACATTAATACTCCTTGAGAACTTATCCACAATTATAGCTTTTAAAGTGATTTGTCCCTTCTATATACACAGGTAGGCTGTTGGGAAATTTGTTGATGTCTATTATTACTGTTGATATGAGAATCCAGGTCTATAATATTCTTCTTGTAGCCACTGACTTAGATACATCCTTCACATGGAAGGCTAGAAATTATTTGGTGTTCAGAAATTATGCCCCCTCTCTTTACACCCATTAATTTACATTGAAGTACCTACATGACATAACAATACATTCAAAATAAATCATAGATCTCATTATGTTTTTATTGTAATAAAAATTTAACTTTTGATGATATCAAAAATATTTCCAAATTGAATATAATAGGAATATTAAATAAAGTACAAATATATCATAAAAAACTAATTAATGTGGTGGTAACAACTATTCAGGTGATTATTGAAATTAATTACATCACACCTAATAAGGTATAGATGAAAAAAATCAATACATTATTAGTTTCTTTAATTAACTAATGTTTTAAATAGATTCAATTATATATCATAAATATTCATTTTTTTTAAGGATCCTGGATTAATAATGCATTAATTAAAAAAATGAAATGACTCCCAGTCAATCCCTATGTTACTTACATGTTTATATTTTCAAAAGATTGAGGTATTCAAATTAATACCCCTTCTAGAGAAGTCGTGCCTGCCTGGAATCCCAAACAACTTTCATAACATGAGATTCCATAATAAAGTGTCTTTAATGCTTTTTAATGGGTCACATATGAATTCATACATATCCAATATTAGGTATACTCTTAATAACAAGTATCCCAATAGCTCTAAGTAATCGTAATAATTTATTAGAATAAAAAGGCATATAAATAACAAAATACGTGAAATGAGAATGAACCATCATACAAAAGCTGAAATTGACATAAAAAAGATAAAATATAAGAACCTTTGTCACACAGAATCTATACACGCTAATGAAACACAATTAGACTTATGCACTAGAAATATAAAGCATCCCAAAGCTCATTTTATACAATCTAGAAACTCTATTACACCATCACGCAGAAACACCACAGAGAAAAATGTACATAATTTCTCCAACACTGAAAACACTAATCTGAAGACCATAATTTCAATGAAGAACCTTTGGAGCCATGTAATAGCTACTCCCTACCAACACAATAAACTATTCTCTAGGATTAAAATATTGACCATCCAGAATCAATGGCCTTTTAGAGGGTTCTTTCCAACTTGTTATCAAACAGAAACTCTAAAGCATGAGGTCATGATGAGTCACTCCATGCTTGTGATGTACCAAATAAAACTAAAAAACAAATAGGTTCACATAACTCACAAAAACCCCAGAATCATCAAAAAATCAGCTGAAAACACATTGCATCATGATCTACTACACCAACAGGTCATCTAATGTCATAACAAGTTTCATCAAACATGAAAAAATAATCCTAAAATATACTCACCCCAGAAAAAACATGTTGGGAAAAACAAAAATGAAATTAAATACCAAATAATAATCACAAAGAACAATTAAATACAAGACATGATGCACAAAACAATGACAAAACAATGAATCCATCAAATACATCTATTCCATATCTAAAAAATGGAAAAAACAATTAATCCATTGTCAAAAATCTCCCAATATCTGTATATTTCAACTCATAAATCAGAAACATAAAATGAAGATAATTCAAGAATCTAGATAGAGAAAACACAAGAATATTATGATGAATAAAAATAATAAAAATCAGTTTATCCCTACCTCAAACCAACTATAAACTCTGCATGCATCCATCAAAAGAAATGAGATAAGGTTCATTTCCACGGAATATATGTTGTACATAAATTCATACCATTCCAGCATCCATCAAGCCTTACAGCTTACAATAGAATAAAAATAAAATTTATAAAAATAATTGTCCAAACACAAGTAACATTCAGAAATCCACTCTCGAGCATTAGATATAATGTGTATTTAATTTCAAACAGTGGATGCATATTATATATATTTAGGGGTGTGAAAATAAATGTTTTTTATAAGAGTTAGTTTAATCATTAGAATAAGTAATGTGAACCTAATAAATATTTTTTTATCATAGTATTAGTGTATGTATAATAAGGATTATATGTATTTGTTTGGAATTATATTTTACAGTCTTTGTTCATTTTAGTATTTTTCATTCTATATGTATTATAGGATTTTAATATTATGATGATCGACATATTTTTTATGCTTTATATATAACCTAATGTATTTTTTTCTTACCATTTTTATGTTAATGAATGAATCTTAATAAAGCTGGAATCATTTTAAATTCATGTATGTAATTGCAGAATTATTAGATTGATAGGATTCAAAATACATGTGTATGTATAAAGTTTCTATAGATAAGGCTATACAAAATAGGTAATGGTATTGAAAAATAAACTGCATACAATATTGTATAATCTACCAAATTACAAATTTTAGTCATGCTTTGGATGTTAATGAATAACATATAAATTCTAGGTGTGTAACGTAGAGGGGAGAATCCAATATGTTTGCAACAATGGTGTTCCATGTAAATATAGAAGCTGATGTAAATAAATCTATAGATTAACTAAACCATTATTGGTATAGGAATGTGTAAAAAAATATGAAAATGTGAAATTAGGTAAAAAATAAATACTGGAAATGAAAAATACTTGAATATATCAAATGATACATACTCATTCTTTTCATGATTTTTTTCTTTATGCATTTTTTTGGAGTAAAATGTTCTCTCCTTTGATCTTAGAAACATGAAAATGAAAATGAATGGTTTTGAATTTTTTTATTGGAAGCAAATAAATTACACAAATCCAAAATATGAATAAGAAATGGAATAAAATCATTATAGATAAATGTTTTAAGCTAACCTCTTTTTTCAAAATTGGTAACTTATATATTTTTTTGTATACCAAAATTGTATTCTCTAGTTTATATACTCAATCATGTCTTGATTTTAATAGTTTTTTCTCTAGAATCCCCTAAAATCTTTTTTTGTATCATTATATTACCTGTAATTAAATGGAAGATAGGCTGTTCTTTTTTTGTGTTTGCATCCTAATTTTTTCATTATTACTCTAAAATGACTGTTTGAAAATTGAGAACCATTATCATTGATTATAGTTATTGGAACTATATATATATAAAAGAGTTATTTTGTGAAAACAATCTCCATATATAAACTCTTATTATCTAGTAATGCAATATATTCATTCCAAATTGACACATGCTCTATTGAAAAAATTATGCACTCATTCCTATGAGATTTACTATATCGACCAATGACGTCCAAGAACCATATATCATAGATATTGAATTCTATTATCCCTGACTATGGAATATCCTATCTACTCTATATATTTATTATTCTCAAGTAGTCTTAAACCAACTCCCTTGAATCTTTGATTATGTTAGTATATCATAAACTACATTGAAATGACTTTTTCACTTCTAGAAAAACACTTTCTACCCATGGAAACAATAATGGGATCCAAATCGATTATACTTATAGGTTCAAGACTAAGATATTAAGCTACATAGGCTATAAACTTACCCAAAATAATTCTATGGAGAACATTGTAAAGTATCTTCTCCAAATATAGTGAATGAATTTTAATGTTTTCCTACATTGTAACATGATATAATAAACATGTCTACACAAAAATTTATAATATTTTCATAAAATAAAATTAGATAAGGAATGATTCATGCTTCAATCTTATGTAATAATTTCTAATGGAAATTCCATGTGGCACCAATATTTATAACATTGAATCATTCCCACAATAAATGCATTCATATTCTTGGAACCAGAACAATACTTTTATATATAATATTAAGAGAATGTTTTATTAATACAACATAAAAAATCAATTCCAATTTCATGGGAAGTTGAGAAAATGAAACTTTCAGTTTTTATTATATTGTTCTATTCTCTATGTTCATTGTTTTTTAAAATACATCCAATCCAACTAGTGATATTAACCAAATTCCAACGATACACATTTTAAGGAATGGAAAACATCAAGTAAATATATATCGACATCATTTTATTGTGAATGAATTAAAATGATTCAATGTATTCCATGAAGGATTTGAACACTAACCAGTGGTGTATTTATGAAAATTATTAATAAAAAAACACTATTTTGGAACCGTATATGAATTTAACATAGACAGTATTGGAACCCAGTAGAGGTTTAGGTCTAAAATTAAATAAATACAATAGTTTTTTCATTCCAATGTATGAAATTGCTTCATATAGATTGTGAGTGATCAAAAAAACTATTTTGAGAGATATTTTATTCCTATTGTAGACAGAATATTTAAAAGTTAATATAATATATATTTTTTTGTTTTTAAGACACATGGAGTATCATGCCATCTTGTGGGGATAAATGAAATCCTTTTACATTATAAACAAAATAAATTAGGCAATATATTAAAGTGTTTTATAGATGGAAGCAAATCCCTATTTGAGAAATTATTGTTTTCTGAGCAAGTTTAGTGGAGTTTAAGGGAGTGATTTGATGTTTTGTACATGTTTAATAATTCCAACCACTCTTGACTATGTGGAGTGATCACCAACTTTGATGAGAACCATACTGACGTATAATAAAGGGAAAGAAAACATATAGAGTGAGTTATAAAATAAAGAGAATACAATCCAATTGAACAAATGCTTAAACCAAGGAGCATAAATTAGAATACTTCATTTTCTCATTTTATTTATATTTTTTTAACATGATCAGAATTAGTTAATTACATATTGGGGTTCACGTGATGTGGTATAATTGATTTCTATGAAAACATAAATGAATTTATATTTTATTATTGTTTTCCTAGTTCTCAATTCATCACTAAATTGATCTATAATTGAATCATATTTGGGGATTACGTGATGTAAAAAAAATTCAACTCCATATTATGCACTAAAGAGAAAAAATTACACTCTGAAGAGTGAAAAACACCATTATGTTAGGTAGAATAAAAACACATGAGGGTTGGGATTATATTTATGGTTTTAGAGAGTGTTTCGAGAGAACACAAGAAGGATAATGTAATCATGATATCATAAAATCAATAAATTTATATGTAAAAATTATAAAATGGTTAAACTTTTTTGAATAGTCCCACTATCTCAAAAGAAGAACACAAAATCTTTATACTCTATTTATCTCATCATCTACATGGTTTCTTCTAGTTTAAATTACTATAACATAGTTCCATAATAACTCACACACTACTATTTATTGTGTTTTTCATTTAGTCCTCACACATTACCAATAGCCACACGCTATTATTTTCATTCTTTTGACATAAATAAATTAAAATTTTGAAAAGAAATATGATTTTAACTAAAGATATTATAGGAGTGACTCCCATATAATATTTTAAAATTTTGTGTGAACTTATAGAAGGCTATTTAGTTTCTATTACATAATAGTTATTAATAATTTTTAGAATTTTTATAGAAGAAAGTGATTTGATCTCACATTTTAGTCAAAATTTGAAATAGAACATACTAAAAAATAATTTATTACTGTCAATATAAAAATGTACTATAATTAATGACTTCATAAATTTATCATTATATTATATTTAATGATACATTTTCAGGGATTTTAAGTGCATGTTCAAAATAATATCTCTTAGTGTTAAAATATTTCCATTAATACTAGTGATAGAAATTTATTTCCATATACTTTTTGCTAAAACAAATAAATATATAGCTATTGATGATTTATCTAGAATATCACAAGAGATAAAATATCAATTATTTATTTATCAATTCTCAAAAGTAAATATATTTAACCATGTCAAGGGGACCTATAAATTGCTATAGTCTTTTGAAACAAATTAAGCATTAGATTTGAACCAAATGAGAGGAAATATGTGTTAAACCACCATAATTTTTAGGACTTTCCTACTATTAATGGGATTCCATTAGAGGTTTCCTGGTTATTCATAATAGATTTCACAACAAATTTCTTGTATCTCCAACTCAATGGAGTATCAATGGATTTATATGTATTATGGTGTATTCCATAGTAAATAGACTAATTATAATCAAATTTATTGCTTCCTAAGGAATATAACTCTTTCAAAACATTATAAGTCATATACATTGAATTTACGAGGATATTTTACCCTATATAAATAACCATTCACTTATGAACTAAAATATCAATTTTTTACTAAAACAATATAAAAAATTTTAGTAGCACTGAGAATGATTCCATGATAATTAGTAAAAATTATATCTTCTTTAGTTTTCTCACACACTGTTAATGAAATTTTGTAATGAAAGATTTAATTTAATAGGTTAGCGCCTTATTCATTATGTTATTGGAGGCTATTATAGTGATAAAATATTAAAGGAACTAAAATACATTTGAAATATAATCTACATGAACTCGTATTAAAATATAATCATAGGTATAGTGATATTTCTAATGAAGTTTCATTGATAGTTGATTTGATCCCCCAATTTATATAATTGAATGAAAATAGTTTCAAATTATCATTTGAAATTCATAAGGAAAGAATGTTTAATTCATCAACTATGGAATGTTTAGTCACAATTCCATTAATTTCATGAATTTTAACATTCTAGAAACAACTTCATCACTAGAAAAAAATTGAGGAAGTAGGACAAATGTATGAAAGGTTAAGTAAGATATAATCTATTTTGAAATACCTATAACCCCTGAGGGTATAAATATATAAACATTTCTTGAAAGGTGTTAGGTGATCATAAAAAAGTTGGTATTTTGTATTCAATGGGAAATAAAAAAGACAATAAAGTATTCAAGATAAAAAATAAGGGAATCAATCTTGAAATCCATCCCAAGAGTATCTAGGGACTTAGAATACATTAAAAAGACATAAGAGATATAAAATAATCAAATAAAGAAGAAAATTTGTCTTGAAATGAACAAAATAAAATACTCTCATGTCTTGAATGGTTAATTCTGGGTATTCATTCAAGAAACAAAAATTTAAAAATGAAAGGGGGTCTATTTCATGGAAAAAACAATGACATATTAGGGTAAGATTCCTAATACAATTGGGGAAAAATTAAATATATGGATTCACGTAAATTACCCAAAGAGGAGGATAAATAGTCATGGGAATGTATAAAAAAGATACCAAAACAAAAAGTTATATGCTAAATAGTTGGAGGAAAACTTTCAAAAATAATGAGATGAAAGTAATGAAAATTTGAAGCAAAAATATATTGAAGATGTTGATAAATAAGAATATTGAATGAATGAATCTCTATGAGATTTATGTTAAAGCTAGATAACAGATATGTAACGTATTATAAGTCACCTACACAATTTTCAAGAGGCAGAGAACTTAAAATTAATAGAGATAAATACTACATATGTTGGATTAAAGTGATATAAATTACTAAATTTGATATGACATTTTAAGAATAACATTCCAATATCTCCACAAATACGAATTTTAATGATAAAATTTTCAAATATAGGAGGAGTCCCGAATAGTTTTATATTCTTATATTTATTAAAAAATAATGTTTTTTAATTCAATAGAAGATATCATTAAATCCTAAGGATCCTAATAGTTTTATAATTCCTTATGAGTTTTAAAGGAAAATAATATTAACTTATCTATGATCTTTGGTATCAAACATTAATTTAATCAACTTTAAAGTTAATAAGAAATTTTATATTGAATATATTGACCTCATAATAGTATATTTAATATTAGTAAATAGATCCATCACATACCATATAGGAGTACCTGAATAATTACAATAGATATTTTAAAATATTATACTACTATGTGATTTTCTAGTCTCGGACAAGAAAATTGATGGGGAAGTTCCCATCATCATTTTAAGACCCTTCCTAGCTACTAGAGATTTCTTGATAAATATTCTACAAGGGATGATAAATTTTCAAGATAGAGAAGATAAATAGATACAAAATATATTTTTGGTTTTGAAACATCAACATAAATTTGTGGATTATTTCACAGTTGATGTGATTGATATAGAAGTTTAAAATTTATCAAGTAAATTAGTTATACATTGAAGGATCTAGAATATATGAACTCAATAGTGTTATAAAATACCATCCTGATAAAATGGAAGCATTTGATGATCAATTTGATTATTACTATCCCAAAAATAAATTTGGGTATTTAAGGGATGAGTTTCATGAAGATAAATTGGATATGAAACTGTCTAACCTTAATCCATCAAGATTTTTTTTGAATAAATTTCCACTAAAATTAAATTATGAATATATGGGAAACAATGAGACAATATCTATTATTGGGTCATCGAAATAAGATAATAGACTATTTAGGATGCATGATAAATAAGAAAAAGACATCCACTGCATATACTATATTACAAAAAATATTCAATAATTCTTTCCATTTTTATACATAATATACTGATAGAAGATAATGTGAAGCCCACTATTTAAATAGTAATAAAATCCAAATAATTAGTGTTAAAGATTAAAATGAATTTTATATGATGTAGAATATAATAGATACAAAATACTTGTAGGTTACCATGATGAAAATTTCAACATTCAGGAATTATCGTAGTGAAGGTAAAATCATGAGTGATTTTTATGTATGAACCGCATGGTAGATGTTTGGATCAAAAGTGGAGGTAGATATATGACCTGAATGGATAGAAATGAGGATAACAGGGTAGAATTATATTACCAGAACCCTAGGGTATAATTTTGGGTCCATATAAGAGGTAGGTGCGAGTAGGATGACAGTTTTGGAGGAGCTGGAGTTGGGGCGGGCATATGCAGAGAGGCTGGAGGAGGAGCGGCCAGAAGCAGAGCAGCCGAATGCAGAATGCCCAGAGGAAGAGCTACTAGAGGTGGATTTTCTATAGGTGGAAAGGATGAAGGTGGAGGGGTAAGAGTTGGAGCGGCCAAATGTGGAGGGGCTGGAGGTGGAGTGTCTGAAAGCAGAGTATCCCAAGGCAGAGCAACTAGATACGGAGCAGATAATGGTAGAACAGCCCAAGTTGGAGCGGCTAAGGGAAGAATACCCAAAGAAATAGGCAGAGCGTCTGAAGGTGGAGGCGGATAAGGGAGTGGGATAATCGGCCGTAGTATAATGTTTTGGAGTGAAGGGATCATGGGTAGGAGATAAAACTCAAAAGGTAGGGTAAAATAATTGAGGACCAATTGCCAAAAATATATTTTTGTGGATATATTCAATATAAATCCACAGTTTTTAAATAAATGTGTCTATATCTCAATCTATATCCATGGCCAAATTCAACTGTGGTGATTGTCCCATGACTATATGTCATTTTTCTATTAGTTTCCCTTTTTATGACCCTCATTCATGATGGTCGGGTGCTTGGGGTCCCCACATTAGTACCGGACTGGTACGGCTGCACCTCAAGTTCACATGTGACATGTTCCACCCACTCCTACATCTACCCAATTTGCCCCATGTGTGGATCGAGCCTCATACATACCTATTGGTTCTCAAAATAGGGACTCTAATCCTTGTTGCTTCTCAACATAGGGACTCTAATTTAGACCTTGTGACTGGACACTCCTCCTGTCATTGTAAATTGGTAGTTCCAATTCTACGCCCCTCTCAAAGGTTCATGAGCAATCGTCATGTAATCCCTAGGGGTGAGGGGTGTGTTCACTCATGTACGACATACATTTCATAAAATTTCATTGTTCCATGTCCTAGTAACACATTTTTAATATGCATAACAACATCCTAAGACAATAATTCTAAAATGCAATCTTACCATGTTTGATGACCATAGGATGCTCCATGTGTGAGTAGCATGGGATGTCCTCCAATAGGATGTACTTTTTATCACTTATATGGAATAAGTTCCTCCATTAATCCCTCCTGGAGTAGGCCCCCTTGGTATTTTTCACTACAGGGAGCACTCTTTCTCTTCATCACCTACCTAGGATAACAAAATAAGTGAAGATATGGGAAGTCTACTTCCCATTTACTCTATCTATGGGATCTAGTAGCCATCTACCTATGGAAAAAAGTGGGCCATGTGATCTTTGTACTTATTAATTCTTATTTTTTATTACATTAAGTATGAATCCATATGTCTTATAAGTTAGTGGCGATCATGAAATCTTCATTATCCCAAACCTCCCAACATGGCATCATATTTGATGTAAGCCTCAACTCATTCTGAAAAATATGGGATTGGATTCCCAGATAACAAGCATATGAATGATGAATACCTGAGGTTCAAAACCAATATCAAAATTCTCTAACATTTTCATTGGGTCACATCACCGGAAAGATCATACCCCAACATAGGGACCACATCTCCTACAGGTCTCGTAAGCCTCTTCAGGCTAAGTCTCATACCAAACCACGACCATGCCTCTTTTACCTAAGTATCCTTATCACATATTGTTAAACTAGATGGATCAATCCTATCACATGACCTTAAAGTATGATATAAAAATACATGGGGTTTCATCCCTATATTCCAACGAGGGTATGTAGGATGCCTCCCTAAGGTTCAATCTTGTCCCACAGTAATCTTATGTGCTCCCACATAGGGTTTTACCTCCTAGATCTGTCTCAAGGGGTTTTTGGATCCATCCATCTATATCTGCCTCAAGGGGAATTCAGACCAACTCTTTTTTCTCCTCAAGGGGTGTCTCATCCATCGGAATACCATTTTGGTGTGAAATATTCCCTCCTAGGTACACACATTCCAGATCCACCTCAAGGGGTTTATGATCCATCCATTTATATCTTCGTCACGAGGTGTTCTGATCAACTAAGTGTTCTCCTCAAGTGTTGTTATATCCAAAAATAAACCATTATGGTGTGACTTAATTCTTTTTAGGGACACAATTAGTGGATTATCATCAAGGGGTGTTATGATTAATCCATCCAGATCCATAATAATGTGTGTTCTGATTAACTCTAGGTTCACCTCAAGGTCATCTCATCCATCGGTAAATCATTCAGTTGTGACATCTTCCCACCTAAGGACACACCTCCTAGATCGCCCCCAACATGGAGTTTTGATGAACCAAATATACCTTCACAATATGTTAAACATTTACCCAATATTTTCCCATGAGAAGTTAAACATGTTCTAATTCTATCCCCGCATGACATTAAACATACACCGAATTTATCCAAGAAATAATTTAATGCTACATCTAATTTATCCCTATAAGAAGTTACTCATACGCCCAATCTATCCCCAAAAGTCATTAACCGTATTAGTGTCTCCTCAAGATGGTAAACACATGTTATGATCTATAATACATAATCCATGTAATAAATGGGATTCTTGAGGTAAAAAATCCATAAATGAATTATGCCCTTAACATCAATTACCTCGCTATCAACCTGGGATTCCATGGGTACATCACCTAAGAAGAATCATATATGATTCCCTTTACAAGGAATAATATAGGTGACCAATGCTTCCAGTGTCTACACATACTAGTGATTCCCAACATGGCTACTCTCTTGACCGGTAGTTTCTACACTTTCAAGATCAAATCAGAATGTATATACATAAGTACTGTAATTAATAGACATTCAAAAAGAGATAGAACAAGTAAGGAGATCAAAAAGAATTAATTAAATATATGGGGGGATACATAGACTAGGATATGATCTCCAAGGAGGAGTCCATGGAAGGAGGAACTGATATACTATCTTACTATTTTTTTATTGATTATACATTGAAATTGAAAGTGATGAAATCTACCCGCATTTGGAAATCAGAAATGTGGTGCTACAACACGCCTGTGCGTCCACACATCTTTACCAATGGGTGGGTGGGGACTTGATGAAATCGTCAAAAACAATAATACTACATTAATTTTATTACAATATTTTCATATCATTAAACTCATTTTTAATACATGTATTATAATTTCATTTAATTACTTTTTATTCAAAATATTCCAAATACGTACGGGTTTCATTAATGATCACATTTTTGAATTCAATTTTTTTTTTATTTTTAAAATTATGTATATGGAAATTATATGTCCTTTTCTCAAAAACCCAAAATATTATTTTAATCTATTTATTCATGTGTTTTACATGTATTCATACAATTTAACCTCCCTTTGGTTAATGATAGATCTAATAGTTTTATATATTTCAATGAGTATATTGATGGTTTTTATCCCACTATTTTATCATTCACTGGGTTATTATCACATGTAAGAATAATATGTTTACTTTCTAAATTATTGTTGAAATATATTTTAAGATGGTTTTTATGTATTTTATTTAGCCTTTGGAATTAGAAGAATAAAAACTCTAGTTAATGATGAATGTATTTATAGATTTGTTTGGTGGATGAGTTTTATCTAAATAAATCAAAGTAGTTCTATGAATTATGCAAGTGCTAGGAAAAGATGGCCATGGATGGAATTTCACAATGTCCTCAAATGACTACTCATTGATACCATCACATAGTCTCTTTTTGGTTATGTAGTTGATCTTATAACCATAATTAGATATCAATGTCAATTAAAAAAAATTCAAACTCCTAAAGCGATCACACATTCATATTAACCATCAGTGTAGCTCCAATAACCTACAAGAGGAAATATAACCAGTCATTTGAGGATTGACCACATGTTAAACTAATCAACCATTTGAAGGAAATTGATCAACCATTCTGTTCTAGATAAACTACATGAATAACAGATGGACCAAACACTGAACCTATCTTGTGATCACTTGTTTTTTATATGTTCACTTAAATATCACAATTAATCAATTAATCCACAACCTCATGGTCGATCTAACTCTTTTACAAAAATGAACTTGTGATAATAAGGATAATTTCATATACAGGATTTATATAACTCATCCAACTTTTAGATCTATTTTGTGTGATTATATTCTAGTGTTTATGAAGCAAATATATGAATTCCACATAGATTGTATCATGTAGAATATTTTGAAGAAATAAAGGAAGAGAAGCTATACATTTCCTAAAATATCAAATTTTTATATGAATTTTATGTCATTAGAAAAGAAGATTAATTTTTAATTGAAAATAGAGAATATCTAGTTGTTTTTTTTGAAATTTAAAGGATAAATAACCTATTATTTTATAAAAGGAATTAGAGGTATCATTGGATAAGTCAATTTTTCCCTAGAACTTCTAAAATGATATACTAGAGAATTTCTATTATTTTTTTAATTTATCATTTAATTTTATAATTAAGACTCATAATGAATATATTTTCAACATTAATCTTTTATACCATTCACATGGAGGGGTAAAATCTATGTTATTGGGGAATGGAATGAAAAAACTCTATGTGATGATTGCTTACATGTGCATACAAAAATAAACTTCTCTCTCTATTTAATTAAACTAGTTTCAATAATCAATGACTATATTTAATTATCAACGTTGATTGTATTGGGGTTTCTATTTTTCTATTGATTATTTCCTTGGTCAATGATAATGATCTCCCTCTACCTAGTTTGTTTTGTATACAATGGAAAAAGAAAGATCCAGTTGGTGATGTGAACATCAATTTTTTTCATATGAGAAATTGGTAGAAGGAAATATATGTTATTTAGGAATATAAAACCTTATTGGTAATTACATAAGAAATCTAGGATGGTACACTATAATATATTCACACATAGTAAGGATGGTAGGCCAATTATATATCTCAATTAGGGTTATTTTCACCACCAATCTTTGGTCAAGGGAGAGATAAGAAGTGATTTAGTATTCTCTCTCTAACTAGCATAATATAACAAGAATATATAACCTTGATCTAGTATGACATTAAATAATGTTTTCCTATCCTAAATTGAGGAGTATATCATTAATAGTTATTTTAATTCACTTTTTCATTACATTTTTTATTTTAAAAAAGCACAAAAATCATTTCAATGACAATCCCAAAAAAAACTTTTTCTCTAATTGAAAATGGAAATATAGTTTTCTTGCACAACACTATTGGACAAAAACGTAGATAACCAATATAACTACACCTAACATAGGGGAAATTTTTATTTTTCCAAACCATTTGAAATGTGTACATATAAAATTTGGAAGTTTTTTTAAGGTAGAAATACCAATAAAAAAATTAAACTTTAATTTCCATAACTCAATCCTTTAATAACCCATTGTTTGTTTATGATCCCAAAATAAAAATAACATTAACAAAATTATGAAATTTGAATTCGAAAATATATTTCGTGAAAATCACCCTTCTAGACTTGATTGAAACGACATGTGTTTACTCAGAGACTGTCATCATTGATGAAAATCCCACGCAGAACCTCAATGACCTGTGTAAAACACAATTTCCTAATCAACATAAGCATATTACTATGAAATAATTGTAAAATTCCTTTGAATATAAAAATGTTTTATTGAATGTTTTTTCCAAGTTTCGTGGACTCTATAGTAAAGTCTCCAAAAATACATATAAGCATCCACACATATCTTCTTTACACTAAAACATCAAGGAGTGGTTGAGGAACATGTTAAGTGTGGTGAATTAACCTTATTAATTAAAGGGGATTTAAATGAGTGGCTTTATAGATTTCAACCATGTAATGTGCATGATTATGATTAATTATTGATATGACACCTTAAATTATTCTTTCAACACTTTATAAGAACAATAATAATAAATGTGATTTATTCTATTAGGAAATCCTAATAAGAAAATATATTAAATTATTGACAGATCTTTAAGATGATCTATGCTAGCTAAAAAAATTAAGATATAGAATAGAACCACATCCCTGTTTTTTTTGTCAAGGAATAATTGATAATGATATAACTATTTGGTGTCCATTATATGGAGGAGGATAAATCAATAAGAAACTAGTAGAATTGAAAGTGATGACTGAAAAAACTGATCAAAACTCATAGTAATTCAACACAGGAGACAGTATTATAAGAGATATATATAAGGTAAAAAATTACATCTAATATATTTTACTATAATCTAGAATTAAAGAGCTATAACACCTTGTAATATAAATTTAACTCAATAAATCTAGAGAGTTTCAAGAACTGTTTGAGGTGTGAGGTTTATTCTCATCACTAAGTCATTTCAGCGACCACAATTCTAAAGTGTAGGGAATTAATAATTTTATAGTAGCCATTTATTCAAGTAAATTAAAAATAAAATTAAGAATAGAATAATCATAATCCATAAAATTATGTATTTTAAAACCAAAAAAACAGTCACACACCCTTTACCAATGTTACTACCCAAACCAAACCCATTCTAAAAAACCCAATAATACTTACACCCAAAACCCTTCATGCATACCTAAAATAGCCTAATAAAAACCCATTAATGTATAAACCATTTTTATTAAATGATACCCTATATGTAGCCATTTACTGAAGAAAACTCCCCATTACAGTAAAAAAACTACCTATAGTTTAAAATATGTGGAATGAAATAGAGGATTTTATGAATCAGTTTACCAGTTTGACAAAAACATTTTTCGAAAATTGAGTTAAAATATTATCCCATATATTCTCTAACCCAAGAGAAAATTTGATTATGATAATAAGAACAATTTTAAATGAGAACCAACGTATTATAATACCAAATTTGAATCAAACCCAAACGAGCAGTGAAAATGAAGAAGATAGTGGTACTAAACCCAAACAAGTATATACTACCCTTGATGAATTGTTTGAAGACAAAATAAAACCAAGTAAACCTGAATATAAGGGGAATTAATATGGGAATTTCATAATTTCTAATAATATTCCAAAACTATATACTTCAGATGAAGAAAATAAAACATAATAAGTGAAGAATGGGCTATGGAAAAAGTGATAATAAAATCCACTTCTATGAAAAAAAATTGATTTTAAATACTTATCACGTATATTACCCTAGAGTGTGATAAAATTAGGGAATTTATTTTAATAATAACATAAAAAATTGAGAAACTTCTAGAATATAGAAATTAATATCCCTTTACTGGAGGCTCTCAAGAAAATCCGAAAGTAAAATATTTTTTAAAGATATTTTTTATAAATAAAAGTAGGATTTTAGGGAATGAAATGGTGAAATTATAAATAATTGTCTGATACTTGATCATATAATAGTTACCAAACAAGTGTCATAATCCATATAAATTTTCTATTCTCTAAACCACTAGATTTTTAGTTTTCGTTAGAACAAATGTGTTATCTTTTTTCCTATATTAATGTTTCACCACACTCAGTATTTTCCAATTTTTAGATGGGAGATTATATGAAAAAAATAATGGTGGTACTTCTCACAAACAGATATGATGTATTCCCAAAAAAAATTAGATGTTGTTCCGGTTAGAGTTCAATGGATTATATTTCCTGAAAATTTCTATATACTCAACATATGGGAGGATAGAGAACCAAGACACACTCTTATCATTTTAGTGTTAATATAATGGCTCCTAATCTAGTAACCCAGTGTTGGTGTTTAATTTATTATATTGGCATAGTTAAAATGGGTCACGTTCTAAAGGACTGATCACATTATATGTTTTACAGAACTATATACATACATGAAACCCATTTTACATTTTTATTAGAAAATAATACTTAATAATAAAAAAATGGCATCATTGAACTCATTCAAATATTAATTCTTTATGTATTGGGTTAAAAAAATAAGGCTGAGTTAAAATGATCAGTATGGTTTACATACCACAAAATCTATCCCAAATCAAAAAGGTATTATCAATATGGGAAGGTAAATAACTAAATATTACTTCCATTTAATCAATAAATTTACTATCATAATTAGATGTGGAATAATATATATGGAATGGTAAATAAATAAAAATACATTCCATTAAATTAGTAAATTGATAAAAAAATCAAACCATGGATAATATCATTGTCAGAATCACAGGGAAAATAATAACTGAATTCACAATAAAAGAAATTTGTTATTATTGATTTCATCATCTCATACATTAATATCTTTGTATTTTCATGACCTTTCAAGAGATTGTATCAAACTATGGGTAAAATCCCATTTAATTTTCCCAATCGATCTGTCTCAAGAGACCTACCGATTTATTGCAAGGATAAATAAATATGGGCCCACCTATCACTACATGTCCAATTGATTCCTCATATATTGAATAATTTATTTAATTCATCGATAAATATTTTGTATCAATGAATGTCTATATTGAATATGGAATTTAGATTTTTCAATCATTCCCTCGTTTATCAAATAACATTCAAAATAAACACCATATGTACAAATGGTATAAAATTTCTTAAATAATCAAATATATGATAAAAATAATATGGATATTTAAGGAAACATTAATGTCCAGTGAAAATTGATCATAATAAATTTATTATCTCAAGTGAAATTTAATTATCACAAAACTAATCATGAGATAAGAGGTGACCATCGGTTCAGTGTTAATATAGGGTTTCTTAGTAATATAATGTCTATTAGAAGAATAAATGGAATGGAAGTGTAATATTAAAATAATATTTCATAAAATATATTTCTTTTTAAAACCATTGAAATCATATATAGTAAGCTACATTTTAAAAAACTGTAATGATGGCGGGGAACTCTATTATCATTGTATATGTTAAAAACATTCTTTTTTGTCTATTTATTGAAAATGTACCTCTTAAAAATTATTAAAAATATTCCTCTCAAACCATTTTTAAATGTTTTTTATTAATAAAAATGTCCCTAATAAATCATTTGACTAATTAAAAGGACTCTTTTAAAATAATTTTTATAAACATTGACATGGGACAAAAATATATCTGAGTAAAAGTGAAATAAAATCAGTTTTTTATTTAGAAAATTTATTTTCATTATTTAAGTACAAAATATAGAAAAAGATGTTATAAAATATATAAACTAATTAAATATCTAATGGATAATAAAATTATTGGATCTTATTAAGTATAATTAATAATATTCCTTCAACAATAGTAAAATCAATCCAAAAAAAAGGGTGAGATTGTAAAATAGATTTTTACCACTTTGGTAAATTTCAAATTGTAACAAATTGAAAGAATAAACATAAATTTAAATATTAAAAATCATTAATAAATAGTTATTCATGCTAAATACATAAAATGGTTAATATTTACAGCACATAAAATTTAATAGATTCATATTAATAAATATCACCCATGAAATTGAAATTGAGATGAAATCCCTCACCACATGGAAACTCTCTAGTAAAATAAACTTGAATTAAATAATTAAAATTTAAAATTATAATAACATTTATGTATTAAGGATTCATTATATTACATGTAAACGGTGCAGTGTATACATCATATTAATGAAATTAGTGCATAGGATTAAATTATGCCTTAATAAAGGGAAATTAAGTTGAAGTGTCTTACCTAACACTTACCTTTGGTTGAACATGATTTAAAATCATGTATATTGATTATAATAATGTTATTAACTTATTAAAAAAATATTCATATTTATAATTTCATATATTATTTTATCATAATATTTTACCACCCATTTCATAAAAATATTTAATTGTTTTTCATTGTTTTGGGTGATAATTTCCTTGTTTTGTCATCCATGTTTTGTAATAAAAGTTACACTTACTATGAATATGATATAAATACATATATAAATTATATTAATGTTTTAAATATAATATTTACTCATCATATACATATTAATAAACATTCTTGAAATGTGTACATGAAAAATGAATCACATCGCTTCTTTGAGACAGTAGGTCATACATACACACAAGAGATGATATATCTACCTTAATAGGTGAAAGGGTAATTAAGTGGATGATATTTTTATTTTAAGGAATTAATATAATTTAATATTTATCTTATATATTCATCATTTTTTATTATTACTTTCTATATGAGTCGATAAATGAAAATATAAATTGCATCGGTTCTTAAGGAGAAAGTCTGTTGTACACAAGAGTGATGGCTTTTCTTCTTATTTGTTGGATAAAGAGATGGATAAATATTATTCCATAAACATAATAACATATAATTATATGGTATATAATGCTTTTATTATGGTGGAAGTGTTAATACATAATTTAATGATGTCGAAAAACAAAAAAATAAAAATATTTGTTTATATGATTACATTCTCTTAGGAAAACCAAATTTGGATATATTCTTAAAGACCCTAGGGATGGTATTTCAAGAACAAAAGAACCTATATATTGTGTATAATTATTTTTTGGATATATTATTGTAGTGTTTTGTTTATAAAAATTTATTTATAGGTATCAATAAGTGAGGGGAGGGAGTTCTCTTTTATAACAGAGGTGGAGTGACATTTTTGTTAATACCCAAAACTATTCAATAAATGGGAAGTAACCCTCACCCCACTTTATTTAAAATAGATAAATAATGAATTTTCAGTAATTTAATTATGATAAACACCTCCACCACATAAAAAGAAACATCTTTTATTCATGTTCTTCCCTTTTCCTCTATGTAAACTTACTTTTACCATTTTATTTCCACCACAATGACTAGTTTTTCATCATATAAAAATTATCAATTAATCCTAAAATAAAAAACACTTATAAAATAATTTGGACTCAATAGTTTTTAATATTAAATATAATTTATAAAATAAAATTTATATGTGTGTGTAAAATTAATTTATACACAAGTTAATATAACATGAAAAACCTCAGTTAAACCATAACTGTGTTAATTAATTTGTACTTATCATTATGAATAAAAAAATATTTTGAAATAATTACCAAATATTAATTATTCTTATTAAAAATATTAAATTTATTTTATTAAATTAATATCATATAATCAAAAATATTTAAATCAAAATAAACGCACAAAATGTGTTGGAAAAAATAATTTTTTAAAAAAATTAATTATTCAAGAATAAGATGATCTTATATTAACTATATAACTAATAATCATAATTATATGGGTTTAAATCATTATATTTAGAAATATGATATATTAATTTCATTTATATAATTAATTAATAAATAGTTTTTAAATTATTTAAAATGGATATCCATTATTCCATTTAAAAAATAGTTTTTTTCAAAAAAAAAATGTTTTCATAAAATATCACTTTTTACCTCCAAATGTTTTAATCCTTACTTATGTCAAAATAAGAGTTAATAAATTTTTAATTAAATAAATTATAATACATGATAATAAATAGAATTAAGAATTATTATATAATGGTGGTAACCTTTTAAACAAATTATTACATGATTTTGAGCATAATTAACCATTAATTACAAACCAAGGATCGTAAAGTCTAGTGTCTTTAGAAGATTAGGTAAATGAAACCGATATAATTGAAATAGAATAAAATATATTTATTTTGATAATCCATAAAAACATCCGAAATTCCATTGATATCTTATATAGGCATAGGATAACCTAGTGAATACATATGGAAAAGGGATGATATAAAAATCTCAGTATGGGAATAAACATAGAAGTAAAGCGTAACACATGGGTTAGATGGAATAACATGATGACATAAAATTTCATGGAACATAAATTAACATATAGAATAAAACATGTATAATAAGTGATTATATACTCATGGAATCATAGTAAAGTTGAAACAACATATAACATGAAATAAACATGAGTCAAGGCTAACTGAAAACATTATATCACATGGTGGAAAAAATCCCATAAAGAAATCATGTTTACTTCCTTTACCAAAATAATGTCTCTTGAGACTATACATTACCAAATTAATTACAGTTTTATCTGGGTGAACCAATCATAACATGTTCAGGCATATGTGTTCCACGTGAAGAATCAAACATAAGGGTCGCCATGGAAGGAATTGGGTATCATAAACATGTCATAAGGCATATCCAAGGGGTGTATCGTATTAGTGTTCAAGAAAGAATGGGTTTAAGAAATAATATTACATTAAAGAGATAATGGTAATATATCATGATTAATTATGTCTAAATGAAGAACAAATATATAAAAAGGGTTTTTAAGAAACATTATAAATGATCCACTTTTTCGCGGTTTAAGGGAAAATATTAAAGGGTCTTTATAACTGAAAAATAATATTTTTTGCATAAAACTAGAAATCAAAACATACATATTTTCATGATAAAATAACTGATTTTAGAGAAAAAAATTTGTATCAAAATATATTATGTATGGTACTTGAAAATAAGTAATAAATTGGGATCTTCCCCTTAATCAGACTTTTTTATTGGAAGGAATTGAAAAGGGGACCATATAAAACATGTATTTACACATAAAAATAATAATAACTGAGATAGGTGCATATTTTTTTAGAATAAAAACATAATTTATGAGGATTATAAAATATTAATTAATAATTACATTTTAGATAAGATAGATAAGGTGTATCCTAAAGAATGAAATAGTGGTTTGGAGAGAATCACTTACCTTATATTTGAAATCATTCTTCACTTTAACTTAATATAATGATAATAATATTATATAAATTAATTAATTAATTGTAAACCACTTCAAGATTTATTTTATTTATTATAATTTTATTATGTTCATTTTTTGTCATTTCCAGGAGTTATAATGTTCAATTTCATTGTTCCCAGTGTGTTTGTTTCGTTATTTTATGATCGGTTCCCTTGAGTTTAATTATTGGAGTTCTTGTAAAATTGAATAAAATCAACTTATGTGGAATTATATCATATTTATTCACCTATATAAGTTTAAATTGTCTCATATATCATTCTTTTTAGATATCATAATGATTCATTAGATAACTTTTTAATGATGAATGTTAGTTTATTTTGGTGAATTTTCAAACATGAAGAACTCATTATGTTTTGTTATTTAATATTATGTATGTATATTGGTTGAAGTGCATACAATGTTCTAATATACACATTAAAATATTTTTTAACCAATAATTGTTTTATGACTATCCCTGAAGGTATTAATAAAAAACTAAAAATTGTCATCAACATAGTTGGTCAATTAATACATCAAAAATGATGTTTTTGTTTTTCAGATAAAAAGAGAAGATAAGAGATGTGATGATTGATATAAACATAAAATAATATAATTATAATATATTTATGATAATGTAGTTATGATATCACTTTTTAGAGTGGAGGAATTGTTGAGGTATAAGAAATAAAGAATTTAAAATAGAATGATGGAGGATTTTACCTCTTGAATAAAGTTTACATGAGAACCTCCTTAAGGCACTTGTAAATAGTATTTTGGTGAGACCAGAAAGACCATAACTTATAAAATAGGGTTGGGAGATTAATTGTAAATAATATTAGAAACATCTAAAGCTTAAAAGGTGTGTGGAGAAGAAATGGAGATGGGTGGTATTTATAGTGGGAGGAGAGGGGCGTTTTTTTATTATTTTGTTAATTAGTTTACTATTTTTGGTCAAGAATATCAATAGTTTTGATTTTTGTGACTACGTATAGTAACCAATTAATTTGAGTTTGAAATAATGTGTGATTACATCATCCATGACTCAGAAATTAATGTATTTGGCTTAAAATGTAAAATACCATACATTACAATTTTTCACTATTAAGTAAAAAAGTCATAAATTTTATAAAAATCTCAAAAATTTACCACAACCATTTTTTTAATTTTAGGACTCAAAAATATTATCAATTTTATCAAATAAATTTGACATATGAGAAATTTTAATTTTAGTTAAATAATCATTTTTTGGAAAAAATTATTATTTTAATATTGTAACCGATTTTTTGAAACATTGAATGATTATTTAAGGTCTCATAAATTTATTTTATAATTATAAGACCACAAAATATTAAATTTATGAATATATTTTATGAAAATAAATTTTATTTTAGATCGGTATATTTGTTACAGAATTTCAAATAAAACATTTATGTTTCACAAAAATACTGACATTTAATTTATCATTTTTAAAACATTTATTTACTTAGGTCAAGATATAAATATATCATATTTTCATTTATAATATACTGTTATTTTTTGAAACATTCACAGAGGATGTTATTATTCTAACAACCATATTATTATTTCTAATGGTCACAATACTATTCCAACAGTCATGTTACTATTAAATTGGTATAAGTTTCTTAATTTCTATAAATACCACTTATTTCATTCTTAATTGAAGAAAATAATGATTTTATTATGTTCTATATGTGATATATGTGCTTCAAATAACATATTTTTATGAAGGAAACTTTGATTGATAAAATTTTGGGTCATTAAATTGTTACCTTCTTATGAAATTTCACCCTCAAAATTTTGTTTTACATTCAATGTTGATAACTTGTGGGGGTACATTTACTTTATTTCTTCCTTTGGTTCCCATGTAAAATCTTAATACATAAGTTTATAATATTGTATTTAAACTAGGTTCATAGTATTATTGCATAGAAATTTTTCTCTATTGTCTTACATCTTCAGCGACATCTCTTCATACAAGAGGTCGTTCTCCAATTTTGGAACCTTTGGATTCAGTACATGTGAGGGATATAGTTTATACTTCCTCAAGATGGTTACATGGAATACATCGTGTACTTGAGGCATGGTTGGTGGAATCACTAGTTGATAGGCCACATCTCTGACACGATTAAGAATCTTGAAGTGGTCGATACACAAGGATCTCATCTTTCCTTTCTTCCTAAATCACATGATACCCTTCTATGGAGATATAAGGAAGATTACCATGTATACAACCATAAACTCCATGTCTCATCAACGATTTTATATATAGATCTTATGTAAAATTTGGGATAACTTAATGTGTTTCAAAAAAAATTAACATTTTCTACCATTTCATCAACCATTTCAATTCCAAGCATCTTATGTTCACCGTCTTCAACCCAACATGTTGGTGTTATGAATTGATACCCAGAAATGGATTCGTATGAGGATATTTGAATAATTTATTGTAAAATATTGTTGTAATAGAACATGAATAGACATATATGTTGGTATTCTTTTCTTTTTAAGTCTGTAGAACATGTCTTCAAGTGTCTGAATAGTCCTCCCAGGTTGGCCATCATTTTGAGGATGATAATCCATACTGAAGTTCAACTTAGTGTTTAGAGAATATTGGAGAATTTTCTAAAACATATAGGTAAATTTCAGATCTCTATTGGAAAAAATCGATAATGTTACACCATGAAGCTTTACCACTTCTCTGATGTATATCTGTGCAAGTTAATTGAGTGGTAATTCCTCTCGAATTGTGATAATGTGAGCTATCTTGGTAAGATGACCCACGATGACCCATGTAAAATTATTTTCTCTAAAATTATTAGAATTTCTAATGAAAAAAATTCTATGTTTATTTTTCCCATTTCCATATTGGAATGGGTGTATGGTTTCATCATTCATGTAGAATTTTTCTTTTCATCCTTTACAAGCTGAAATACTAGACACATTGATATATATTTTTTGATCCCCTTCTTAATTTTTTCCCACCATAAGTTCTCTTGGAGATCTTGATAAATTTTTGTGCTCCCTGGGTGAATAGAAAAAGTTAAGCTATTTGTTTAATTACAAAGAACTTACATTATCTATAGATTACATGGAACACATATTCATGACCAAAATATTAAAAATCCTTCCTCTTAAATATCAAACTCCAGGGATTTCTCTTTTATGATAGCTTCTTCCATCTTCTAAATTTTCTCATTATTTATTTGAGAATACTTTTTTACCATAAGGGATGGATGAGATATCATTTGAGAAAGGATTGATGATGTTCCTTAATTATTCCAATTTCTATCCTTTATAGGTCTATAAAGATTGGATCCTTCTCAATTCTCATCATTGATAAAGTTGTAGGATCCTTTATATATATGGAATCCACCACTTTATTTGATTTAATAGGATGGTAGTGTATTGAGTAGTCATAATTTATGATGATCTCTAACCATCTTCACTAGTGCATATTAACCTCTTTCTGTGTGAATATATATCTAAGGCTATTATGATCATTATATATCTCACACTTCTTCCCACATAGATAATGCTGCTAGATTATCAATGTGAAGATCACAATCGTAAAATTGGTATCATGTGTGGGATAGTTTTTCTCATGAACGTTCAACTTCCTTAAGGGTTAGGCTATCACATTTTCATTTTCCATAAGTACATATCTTGGTCACTTATTTGAAGAATTGTGGTTTATTACAAACTGTTCCACACTTGTTTATAGTTTTATTACTAGTGTAGTGGTAAACCTATTTTCAAATCTTTTAAGTAGACTTCACATTCACAAGTCCATACAAACTTTAATCCCTTCTAATTCATCTTCGTTAATCATTTTGAAAATAATGATAAGTTATTAAAAAATAATCAAAAATGCCTATCTAGACCAAGGAAACTATGGATCTCCATTACAGATGTTGGAATAGGCCACTCTTTGATTTCCTTTATCTTGGAATAGTGTATATATATCACTTTACTAGTGATAACATTCCCAAAGAATGATACTTCAACAATCGAAAACTCACATTTACTTTAGCATTCATATAGATTATCCCATCATAATGTTTTTAGAACATTATTCATATGATCCTCATATCCCTCCTTCATCTTGGTGTATATTATAATATCATCTATAAAGACTACAAAAAATATTTATAGGTAATTTGTAAAAAGTATATTCATTAATTACGTGAAATTATTTAGGGAATTAGTGACTCTGAAGGGCATCACTATGAACTCATAGTGCCCATTCCTCAGTTTAAAAAATTTATTAGGAATATCTTCCTCATTGAACTTTAATTTATGATATCCTGACTGAATGTCAACATTGAGAAATATATGGACCCATGTAGATAATCAAAAAATTAACCTATCTATGGTAGGGGATGAATTTTCTTTATCATTATTTTTTTGTATCATTATAATCAATGTATAGGCACATTGATCCATCTTTCGTTTTGATGAAGAGGACTGGAGCACCCAATAGTGAAGAACTCATGTATATAAAACCCTTTTATAGATTCTCGTGTAACTGTTTCTTCAGTTATTCCAACTCAATAATGACCATTATTTAAGGTGTCTCAAATATAGATAGAGATATAGGAAAAAGTTCAATCGAGTACTCAACCTCTTGGTTCGAAGGAAGACTATGCAAACCGTCAAGGACATATCAGTATATCCCCTCATGATGGGAATGTCTTTGAACATGATTATCTACTTTGTATCAATAATTTGAGCTAGAAATGATTGATTGTAAGGAAATAATATCCAAAATTGAGATGATGATTCTAATATAGATTCATCCTCCTCTATAAACTTGTACAAAATTGTGGTATGCTTCAAGATGTGATATGTGATCTACATTTCTCAATAGTTGATATTGGATTTATATAATTATAGACAATATATGACCAATATATCATCAAGATACCCCATTTGAAGTAAAAAAAGATTTTATGTAATGTTCATTCAACAAACATTAATTAGGGAGGATTTATATACTTTGGATTCAACAATTTCCCAATTCATTTTTTTCACAGATAACTCAACCTCCTATTTTGTGGTGGTGTTTTAATATTTCTATTAAACCTGAATGATATAAAATAGTGCATAGAACCAGATTAAAATTTTACTTTCACTATTATTTAATGAATAATTAGAGTACCTTTCACCACATCATTTTATGGCTCCACCTCTGTAGTAGTGATAGAATATTCCCTTCATTTCTCCCATAGAGGTTGTTGTTCTTGATTTTCTCTGACAACCCCTGGCTTAGGGAATTGGCTCTCATAATTCTATTGTTCCTTATATTTAAAGCATTGCACTATATGCTGAATATTGATCTTATCCTTTCTTTTTCTTCCACATTTGTGGTCTTTTCATATCAATTGGAAATAACTATCCTAATTCCCCTCCCTTTCACATTTGTAGCATAACTGGGTTCCCTTTATATAGTGCTTGATATGCTTATTCCAACACTTTTAACATGTGGGATATTGGGTTGTTTTCCATCATGTGATTTATCTATCGATTCTCCCATATTAAACTCAAATTTTCATTTTTTCTCTTGACCCATTATACCACTGAGAGTATGCAATCTCCATCTCAACATTATGGGTAAAATGAAAAATATCTTCATAGATATTATAGTCTCATATTGCCAAATATTTTTGTATACTAGGATTTAGTCCTCTAAATAAGTGATCCACCTTGATTTCCATGTTCCTAAAAACCCAAGAGGCATATCGTGCACATCTAGTAATGTTTTTTTCATAAGCCTAGACAGACTCATCTTCTGTCTAAGGAACTCTATTCCCTTCTTAAGATGAAGAGTTTAGGGATATATTTATGGAAAAATATTTTCTCAAATTATTCCCAATCCATGTAATCAATTTCCTCTTATAATTTGTGTATTTGAAGAATTTCCACCACTAATCAGATTCCCCATCAAAAAGATAGACCTCCAGAATGACTTTCTCTTATTCTAAGAACTAGAGGACATGGAATATCTTGTCAATGGATTTAATCTATTTTTATTTGATAAGGGAATACGAAAAACGCATAAATATAGGAAGCATTTTTCTCATAAAATATTTGACTTTAAATTTCATGTTTTAGGAGAGGGAGGGCCTTCCACATGATTGATGTTATTAATCATAAATTGGGCAAGTTGTGCTAGTAATTTCATTATATTTTGATCTCTCATTTCCTTAATATTTTTTATTTAATTATGGAAATCATCACATTTCCTACCACATTTATTGTTATCATGAGTTGTTCTATTTCTAGCCATTAACTATGAAAAAGTAAGTACAATTAGGGGGGTCTTGAATAATGCGCTAATAATCATATAAAGAGGAAACTTTGAATATAGAAGGATAATATTATAAATAAAAAGTATATACTAAAAAGTGATTTTCTAAGTTTCTATCTATGTTATAAATGGTGATAGAATAATAAATAGGGTTCTTAATAAAGTGATCTACTCCTAATATCCAAGAATAATAAGACCGTGATTGGATACCATCTATAGAGACCCTAACCATTTACACTTATTATTATATGATATTCAGAATAATTGACCATCAATTAAAAAATATGGATCGTAAAGTCTAGTTTCTTTAGAAGATTAGGTACATAAATATGAATCCAAAGAAATATAATTAAAAAAATTTATTTTAATCATCCGCAATGATCTCTTAACTTCTTTGGAGCTCTTACATCTTCATAGGATAACCTGTTTAATATATAAGAAAACGAGATGAGATAAAAATCATAGTAAATGAATAAACATAGAATTAAATCATATAACTTTGGTTAGAAGGCATAACATGATGATATATAAGGTCATGGAACATGAATAAAATTTTTGAAGAATAAAATATAGTACATGGGGTCATGTAATCATAGAAATATAAGAATGTGGCAGCAACATATAACATGAAATAAACATGTTTCAAGGATAACTTCTAAGACTATATCACATGGTGGACAAATTCACAAAATAGAATAAGGTTTACTCCCTATCACAACATGATTTATCATCAAACTAATAATTTCATGATCCATTGGAGTGCTATTTGGATACTCCTGTTGTAACATGTTAATTCAAATGTGTGCCACATGAAGATTCAAATATAAGTGTTTCCTATTGAAGGAATTGGGTACCATAAACAAGTCATAAGGCATAACTAAAGGGAATATCATAATGGACTACCAGAAAGAATGGGTTTAAGTCATACATGTACATTAATAAAGTAAAATAGTCTTATATCATGGTAAATTATGTCCAACTAAAGTGAAAACTTATAAAAATTGTGTTTAAGAAACTATAGAAATGATCCACTATAATGCAGTTTAAGGGAAAACAATAACGAATCATTAAAAAGGAAAATGATTAATTGTTTACATAAAAATAAAAATAAATAATGATAATTATTCATGATATAATGATTAATTTTAGAAAAATAATTGTGTCTTAAAATATATTATGGATGGTTCTTGAAAATGGGTAAGAAATTGGGAAGTTCTGTTTAATCAGGCTTTCTGATCAAAGTAAATTGAAAAGGGAACCTTATAAAACATATATTTTTCCTATAAAAGAAATAAAAACCGAGAATATATAAGTATTATATAATAAAAATGAAAATTTTCATTGGGATAAAGAGAGAGAGGGCCTAACCAATAAGAAAAAATATGGTTCAGAGAGAATCTCTAACCTTATGTATGAAAGTTTTCTGCACTTTCACCTAATGTCCTGGATAAAAAAATTAGATACATTAATTAATTAATTCACAACATATTAAACTTGAATTTTATTTATTATATTTTTATTAGGTTACTTTATGGTCATTTTGATGAGTTATAATGTATAATTTCATTATTTAGAGAGATTTGTTTTTTATGATTTTATGATCGGTTCCCTTGATTTTAATTATGTGTGTTCTTATAAATTAGAAATAAAAATAAATAAGTGGTATTATATGATATTGATTCACCAAAATAATTTTTAATGGTCCCATATATCATTTTTTCGGTATGATAATTTCACATTTGATAACACGTCAATGATGAACAATAGTGTATTTTGGTTTATTTTTTATTATCACGAATTAGTGTTGTTTCATTTTATAATATTATATATACATATATATATATATATATATATATTAGCTATAGCTGACAATAATATTTTTAATATAAATTTTACAATCTTTTTTAACCATTATAATGGTTTTACAACCATCCCTGAAAGTAGTAATATAAAATGAAAAAATGTCATCCATGAAGGTGGTGAATCGACATATCATGACTGGTGTTTTCATTTTTAAGATAAAAATATAAGAGAGGATATTTGGTGATGGATATCTCATTAACATAATAAAATTATAATATATGTCTCATACTAATTTTTTTCTTTTACTTTGTATATTGGAGGAATGGATGAGGTAGAATAAAAAATGAGTTTAAAAGGAAAAGGTGGAGGATTTAACCTCTTTAATAATGGCTCCTTGAGAACCTCCTTATGGAACATGAAAACGGTATTTTGGTGAGTCCAGAAAGACCAAAATGCGTGGAAGTGAATTGGGATACAAATTTTGAAGAATATTCTCAGGATACAAATCTTAGAATGTGTGAGAAAAATAGGTGGTGAGGAGTGATATTTATAGAGATAAGGTAGGGGTGTTTTAAATTATAATATTCACTTGTTTATTATTCTAGATCAAGAATATCAATAGTTTTTATTATTGTGACTATGTAAAGTAAATAGTGAATTTTAGTTCAAATTAATAGTTGCAGAAATCATCCATGACTCATAAATTCAGGTGTTTGACTTAAAATGTTAAATACTGTATATTATCGTATTTCACTATTTACAAAATATTCAACTAATTCAGAAAATTCACAAAAATTCAAACCATCCATTTTTTGATATGAAGGTATAAAAAATGTACTGCATTTTATGGAAATATATTTCTTAATTTTTTAAAATTAATTTTTAAATAAAATAATCATTTATTTGAAAAAATATCAATTTTAATATTAGAACAGATTTTATGAAACATTGAAAAAGTAATTAAGGTCTCATAAAATAATATTTTAATTATAAGGCAACAAAATATTTATTTATTAAAATATCTTATGAAATTAAATTTTTTTTAAATTATTTTAATAATTATAAAAATGAAAATATACATTTGTGTTTCAGAAAAATTCCAACACTTAATTTATCATTTTTAAAACATTTATTTACTTATTCCATGATAAAATTATATCATGTTTTCATTTATAAGATACATAATTTTTTTATAATTTCATAGGCGATATTACTATTATAATTTCAATATTACTATTCAACATGGTTTCATTATTATTCCAAAGGTCATGTTTCTAATCCACTGTTTTAGGTTTCTTAATTTCTATAAATACCACATATTTCATTATTAATTTGTGAAATAATTTTTTTATTAGGTTTTATAGTGGTGTATATATTTTATATAAAATAATTATTCGAAGTTAAATTCAGTTGATAAAATTTTTGGTCATTAAATTTAAAATAATACATTTATTATTTTTCATAAAAGCCAATCTCTACGGGAATTTTTCAAAAAAATATTGGATTATTTTGAATAAGTAACATGAAAATTGAAATCCATGATATAAAATATTAATTTTTGATCCATGATATATTAAAATGATCCTTTTATAAAACATCTATTAAAATACCATTTTCACTTACTATAATTTGAGGCTTGGGGTTTCATGTATTGAAAGCTATCAAGGAGATTTAATTTATTTAATAGAGAATATTTTAAAGTCTTGGGGTGTTACCATATTTTATCCTATGAAATTTTCATCCCAAAAATTTCACGTATATTACCTTCCGAAAAATGAGGGTAGTTCTTCTACATAAGATCCTCAGTTTCCCATGTTTCTTCCTGTATTTTATGATTTCTCCAATGTACCTTCACTAGTAGAGTCCGCGATTCCTTGATACTTTTTCTCTAGTATCAAGAATCTTGATTGGATCTTTAGTGTAAGATATATCATCTTCCAATTAAATTTCATCAAAGGATAACACATGTTCTTGGTTTGGAATGTACTACATTAATAATGATGTATGGAACACATCATCATATTAATAGAGGATTAAGGTCACTGCCAATTGGTATGGCACATCATCAATCCATTCAAAATATTTAAAGGTTTGTATGTACCTAGGACTTAGTTTTCCATTATTAATAAACTTTCTAAAACCATTCATAGAATATGATTCCAAAAAAACATGATCTTCCACTTGAGATTTCAAATCCTTAATTTGATTCTTGTCATAACAGTTTTTACTACTTTGAGGTGCCTTAATATGAGGTTGGATTTTTTTTACCCTTGTTATTGTCTCTTTAACAGGTTTTGGTCCTATAAGATTATTTTCACTAACATCATCCCAACATGTTGGATTATATATTGTCTTTAAAAATAATTCTTTATATGACACTGTCTGTATACTTAAGACTCCTCCAAAATATGTCTAAATATTTTAGAACCCATAAATCTAAAATATTTGGTCAAACTTTTACCCCCATAAAAAATAAAGAAACTCATAATTTCAATACCAAATATGAAAATAACTTTATTATATATTCTAATAAAGCATTATAATAACTTGAATTACCATAAACCCTTAATGAAAACATGAATGATTCTAAAAAATTACTCCCTCTTAATTCCTTGAGTAACTTAACAAATTATTGAATATATTACATAAATCCTATAATTATGTAAACTCCATTAAATATAACATAATTCACTTCTTCAAAAATAACTATTTAGTTCCATGGTCATCAATATTATCCCATTTACATCATCAAATTCAATCATCACTTTATCCTAATTAAAACTAATTAACACATCATTAAGAACATTTTAAGGGATATATTTCCCTTAATCATGTAAACTCCATAAATTTGACCTTACCACTAAATTAACTTTATTAGTTATCATTACTATTCAACATATTATTTCAAATACTTGAAGAAAAACTATAAAAATACAATCCTTATAAATTTCAAGGTTCTTATAACCATAATATCATTAATAAAACACATCAAAAATATATTTATTTAATCCAAATATACAAGAACATTAATCATTATACTTTGGTTATTTACTAACATAATCTTGAACTTGATCCTTTATATTCTTCTAAGGTATACGCCCTTGATAGTTGGAGAATTCATTTTCACAGTGCCCTATACACAAAGTTGAAGAAATGAACATTAAATTATTCTTTTTTACCCTTTCATTCACTCTCCTTGTAGACTTTCTCTCCACACTTGAAGCAAACTCCAATTATCTTCGAGAAAGTACTATGGTATTTTGTTCCATAATTATCAAATGGGTAAACATACTTCTTTCTCTTCATCCCATTATATATTTTTTCCTCCTCAAAACTCTTATTCCCTTGATTCCCTTTTAATATATAGGATCTAGAAAATTTATTTCCATTATTTATGGTGCATAAAACTATTATGTTATATGAAGAAAACGTTCAAGAGACTAGTTCCATTCACATACTTAGCGTATTCCCTTTAAATAGGTAATCAATTTTTCATTTAGTATTGTGTATTTAATTTTTAGCATTCATGTATTTTATAATAAAGGTTGCCTCATAATTTTAAATACTTTATTATTTATTTTTATTTAAGGTAAGGAACTTTCTCTTATTTTTAGTTCACTGCTCATGGGGTTAATATTTGTTGAAGAATTATTTTTTAAAACATTTCAATTCCATTTTTTCTATTTCTTATTCCTCTATAATATTATTGATCAATGTACACCATTGATCATAATTTATATTGAGACAATAAATTATATGTTTATCTTTTTCCTTTTCATCACATCCAATGGCCAAAATTATCTTTTAAAGGGACATAATCCTTTTCTCAGTTACCACTAGATAAGTATTCCCACTGAATGATGCGGGCTTCTATTTTATAAAGTGATCCAATATAGGATAATCAATTTGTAGAATAATAGAATGATATATTTGGGTAAGGTTTTTTCTCTTAACCTAGTTATGATTACATAATAGATCTTTGAACTAATAAATTAAAATAAAAGGTATATTGGATTCCTATTTAGGAAAATACCAACATTTCCCATGAGTATTGATACCCTAAATTCTTCTAGCCTCCATTTCTAAATAATGAAATACATTCGATTATCACATAACGTTATGTATTTTAAATCATAGTTTATTATTCTAAATCTTATGGAACACTTAACATAAATAAAAAATTTATTCATTATTAATCTTAGAATCATCAACATGGTTTCTTTGGGGAACTATTTATCTTAAAACACATTATAATTATTTGTTATGAAAATGTTAATTATCCTAATCATATACCTCAGGAGTGTCAAACTAGTTGTTTATTAAGGTAACACTCACCACACACCATAATTATGGCCAAGATGTACTTGACCAAATCTTTTGGGGTTTATTACCCCCATATGTATCTATTCTAAAACCACGTCCAATTATAGTCTCTAGAGAGGGATGCATTTCATAGAAAACCCACAAAATCACCTTTTCAACAAAACATTAGGATGTTCTAATATACTTATACTCAAATCCAACCATAAGTATATATTCCCTAATATATATTTTCCTTAATATAGATCCCAATTTTTCTACTAAATCTACTATAATACCAACTGTAACAACACCAAATCTAGTAATACAAAGACGATGTTTACATTATTACATTGGCATAGATACAATGGGTAAAATCTCAATAGACCGATCAGTTTAGTAGTTTTAGATAACTATATGTATCCATGATACCCATTTTACATTGATAATAAAAAATAAAATATATTAATAGAAAAAAATTTTCATCCTTGAACTCATTCAAGAAAATATTCTTTAAATCCTATATAAAAGAAAAAAATAAGAGTCAGCTAAAATTATTAGTAAGGGTTATATATAGTGAAATCTATCACAAATCAATAAGGTATAATAAATATGTAATGTTAAATAACTAAAAATACAAACCATATATTCAAAAACATTACTTTTATAAAAAAATAAGGCATAATCGATATGGTAAGGTAAATAACTAAAAACACATTCAATTTAATCAATAACTTAAGAAAAAAAATGAACCCATGGATAATAATAGCTAAATTCGTAAAGAAATAAATTCATCATTTTGGACCTCATGATCTCTCACATCATAATATCTATACTTTCAAGAACTTTCATTATATATTTTAAAACTATAGCTAAAAGCCCACTTAATTTGGCCAACTGATTTGTCTCATGAGACCTATCCATGAATCGGGTGGAGTATAATTCTAGGACCCACCATTCACAACATTTCTGATTCAATCTTTATATATAAAATGTTCGATCTAATTCATGAATCAATATTACTTATAAATAAATATTTTTATTGAATAAATAATATAGATTTATCAATATTTCCCATGTTAATCAAATAAATTTAAAAATAAACACCATATGTAAAAAATGATATATATTGTTTAAGAAATAATAATATACATGGTACAAATAATATTGATATTTAAGAAAAATTAATTTCAAATAAAAATTGATCACATGAAAGTGATTATCTCGAGAAAATGTTAAAAATCACATAATTTTTCAATATATTAGAGAAACTATATGTTCGTTGATAACACTAATTTTATCAAAAAAATCATTTCCGCTGGAAGAATAAATGGAATGAAAGAGAAATTATAAAATAGGAATTCATCAAAAAATTAATCATTTAAAACCATTAAAACTTGCAGAATAAGCTATTTTTTTAAAATTGAAGTGGCAGTGGGGATGTCTCTCATTGCTATATATGTTAAAAAATTCCTCTTTGATTTTTTTTAAAAAATCCATTAAAAAATTGTATACATATTCCATAAAAACTATTTTTAGAAGTAATTTATTACATAAAATATCATTAATAATTAATTTGAGTAATTTAAATTACATTCTTAAAAAAATTATAAAAATCTGGACATGGAATAAAAATATGTCCTATTTAAGGAGAAATGCATTGGTTTTTCCATAAATAATCTCATTGATTGATTTATGTAACAAAGAGAGGAAAATTTGAAATAAAATATATAAATTGGTTAAAATATTCATTGGATAATAATATATTTGATATTATGGAAGATAATTGATAATATTCCTTTAATTGGTGTAAAAGCAATCCCAAAAGAGAGTGATATTGTAAAAATATATTCTTACCTCTCTCATATCATTAAAATTTTAACTCCATGAAAGGATAAACATGAATGAAACATTAAACACCATTAATAAATATTTATTCATGTTAAATAAAATAAAGGGGTAGTATATACACCACATAAAAGTCAATAGGTATATATTAACAAATCTGTATCAACGAAATAAATATTTAGATGAAATCCATTTCCACATTGTAACATTGATTTCAAATACCCTTGGTTGAAATAATTCAAATTGAAACATATAAAAACAATAATTATTAAGGATGAATGATAAAATATATAAATTCATTAGTATATATAGAATATAAAATAAATTGGTGTACGACATTGAAATATATCATAATGAAGGGAAATTATGACAAAGTCCTTTACCTCACACTTACCTTTGATTTAATTTACATTAAATAAATTTATAATGTATATATGCATGTTATTTACTTATAAAAGATGTATATTCAGATTTATAATATAATATATGACCCTATTATATCATTTAAAAACACGGTTTTTGTAATATTTCATTATTTTCATTGTCTTGAGTGTCAATTGCCTTATTTTATCAGGTATGTTTTGTATGAAATTTTCTTGTTCTTGTACCTAAGATAAAAATCAATAATATCTAGAATGATATAAATTTTATAAAAATAACTTTTATAAATTATAAACAATTTTAGAACCATTATTGAATGTTTTACATGATAAATGAACCACATGGCTACACAGAGATGGTATTTCATATGTCTGAAGAGAGAATATATCGTTCCCTTAATGGGAGAAAGGCCAAGGAAGTGGATGATATATTAATTTTAAATAATTGATATAATATCATATTTTTCATATATAATAATTATTTCCATCATTATTTATATCTATATGATTTTGTGATGGAAAATAAATTACATCGGTTCACAAAGTGATAGTCCATTGTACACATGATACATGAATTTATTTACAATTTTTTGGAGAAAGAGATGGATAAATATTTTGTCACCAACATGATATAACATCAGTATATTTGAGATATAGTCAGTATTATATTTTACTTTTTAAGAAGTACATTTGGTTTGTAAAATAATAAATAATTGAATTATCTTCGTTAAGACGATTACATTCTCTTAGAGAAACTTCCTTTGGATCTCTTATTGGTGACCCTAGGGTGGGTATTTTGGAAATAAAAGCACCACTAGAATGTGTATAAAGATGTTTTATAAATATTTTTATATGTTTTTTCATCTAAATGGATTGATAGGTGTAAATGTGTGAGGTCTGTGAGTGCAATTTTATAACTGAAGAAGAGTGGTATTTTTTGTAAATACCCAATACTATACAATAGTGGGAAGTTAGTCTTACCCAGAGTGAATAAAAAAATTTAATAATGTTTTTGATGAAATTTAGGTTCTATGAAACCTTCCAATATATAAAATTTAACATGTTTTAAAAATTTTCTTCTTTTATCCTCTAAGTTCACTTAATTTTACCATTTTAGTTTCCACCACGATAAATAGATTTTTCAAACTAGGTAATTTATCCATTACGACTAAAATAAAATAGCCCTTATTAGATAATTTGGACCAAATGATTATAAATATTAAATCAAATTTATTAAATAAAAATTATATGTGTGTGTATAATTAATTTAAACACAAGCGCATGTAACATGGAAAACCTCATGTTAAACTTAACTGAGTTAATTAATTTATTATTTCATTTACTAATCATTATGACCAACTATTATATTGACCATATTACCTAATATTAATTATGATGATTTGATATGTGGAATATATTTTATCAAATTTAACTAATTTACGTGTCAATATTAAATTTAAAATAAACCCGCAAAATGTGTCAAATAATAGTTTTTCAATAAATGCATTTTCCCAGCATAAGATGATCTTATAAAAACTATAAGATGTTTAATAATAATTAGTTAGGTTTAATTTAATATATTTATATATATAATAAATTCATTTAATTTATATCATTCATAATTAAAGATTATTTTTAATTAATTATACTCTATATACATTTTTCCTTTTTAATGAAAGAATAATTTATCGGAAAACCCATCTGTTTTCTAAAACATATCCATTTTTACCTACAAATCATCCAATATTTATATAAAATTTTTAGATTATAAGATATTTTTTACACATATTAAAATATTCTATTATAAATTAAAATAGAAATCTTTAATTACTATATTTTTTATTTTTCATATAATCTTATTTTTAAGGGAAAATATCAAAAATCCATTCTAGGCTAATTTTCACCAAGTAAGTTCGAAATTGATATTCATACTATAGAATTAAAATTTGTGTTCCCTGAACTATTGAAATGATCATTATATTATAGATTTATTAAAATGGAATTTTCAATTACAATAATTGACGCTTGGGGTTGTGTGTATCTCAAGCTATCAAAGAGGTGGAATTTATTTAAAATGGAATGTATTATAAATTCTTGGGATGTTACAAAGATATTTCATAATGATATAAAAATAACATCATCAATGTCTCTGAAGGAAAATTCACCATGGATGTTAGAGACAACACTATTCACTTTAATAATTTGGACTCTATCAGGCACCCTTTAGATGACCATTCACATTTTAAACTGTACCACCTTAAAGAGGATAAACCATTTGAAGATAAAATTATGATACATGATTTTTTATCCTTAGGAAAACATTTTATAAATTAAAATTCCATATAATATAATATTTCCCAAAATTCCAGAAATTCTTCTTTGATATTGGAATAATGGGTAACTTATTAATTTTTTGGTGACTATGATAATTTATTTCATGAATTAGAAGCTAATGTATTGTCCTGTGTGTAATAAGTTCGTGTTATAGGAGTTTAAAACATTAATTTCATTTCATCACAAGTTAAACACCCAAAAATGAAAATTAAAACCACTACCAACATAGATAACATATTTTTACCCCATGGAATGGGGAAAAATACTAGTGATGCTTTCTATTAATCTTTATAAAGAAAATAAAAAAATTAACTGAAATTTTGGAAAATAATTGATATGTAAATATCATTCACGTATTGTTTATATATAAATTTATCACTTTTCATATATAAATGATAAATTATTATTTCTTAATTTAATCTAGTTTTTCATATTTAGTAGGATAATCTAATTTGTGAAAATGAGAGAAAGAGAAAAAGATATGAGGATTTCCTCTTAAAGGTGGCCTCCCATGATGTTTTATACATATGGAATTATTATTTGGGCCAATACTAATGAATCGAGGATAAATGAAGGATTCGGAGATAAAAATTGGAAATTTGTGGGATGTATCATGTTGAGGGTATGTATCCAGTTTAGGGAATTTATCTAGTTCATGATGTGAAACCAGTTCGATACATGAATCCAGTTCATGATGAGAAACAGTTTATAGGTGTAAATCTAGTTCAAGGTGTGAAAGTTATAGGATTTTCTCAGTAAATGAAGATTTCAAGGGGATTTTTGATGGGATAAAAAAATAATGTCTAAGACCAACGCTCATCTCCTAGGACAGAATTGATACTAATAATTGGATATTTTTATGATAAAATAAATCCAAAATCATCCTCATTTATGTCAAAAAATAGAGAGCTATGCTACTTCTATCAGGGATGGAATACAGAGACTAAAACATGGGGAGAGAAGTTCTAATGTGCATGGTCCTTGCTATTCCCTTTCTATGGGTTTTCATTCATGTTTTGCTTTTATTCATTCCTTACCTCTTACTACCTCACCACTATTATGTGGTGGTAATCTTCACCTTGTCCTATTATACTTTATCTGAAGGGGTAAGGTTTCATTGTATTTTATTTATTTATTCTCATTCATCTTTTAGGGTTCTTAAATTTTAAATAAATTTCAAATCTCTTTCTTTTCCATATATCATGACCATTGGTATTTTAATCTGAAATAACATTTAAATTGTGAAAATTATTACCATAATTTAGGCATGAACATTGTTGAATTTAGGGTGACCATGTTTAAAATTGGTAATAAGAAAAACTCAATTCAACAACGCCCTAAATTACCTCACCATAGGAAAATGGGGATTACCACATCGAGGATAGGATTTCATGACCATTGATTCTATCTCATCCAAATTCCAACACCAATACTAAATAATAATTTATTTATAGAATCCAATTTCTCTTGAACCCTAAAACCTCAAAAGGCTAGCATTCCATCAAACCAATTGTTTCCAAAAACTCAATCGGTTATGTGTTCATTGTCTCTCTCTTTATTCAAACATCATTCAAACCCAAAATTCATTTATTCCATACCCTTATTCAAAATAATTAAAAGAATAAAATCTAAAAATTTAAATTTCTAATATTTCCATCTCTTTTGTTCAAACTCGTGTCACTACTAATGAAATTTTAATTAATTAAATTTATCTCTTTAAATTTTATAAATTTTTTATTTTGATTAGCCTCATAGGTAAATAATGATGCCACGTGGTCTTGTTATAACTATCACAATTTATTGGGACATTTTCATAGTATTTTTTAGATTTTTTTAATTATATTTATATTTTATTACTTTTATTTTCTAGTTTACTTTGGGTGTTTCATGCCTCCTTTTTTAGGGTTTTTATTTTTAATTGTGTGACCACCACACATGTGCAAAATTAAAAGTATTTTTTTGACATTGATCATGAACTATAGAACAGAATAGAGAAGATAAAAGAATATATTACTATGGATTGAACAAAAAATTGAAAATTAGATGTTCAATGAGTTTGATAAAGTGACCTGGGGATGAGTATGCTCACAGACTACAGGAAGGCATCGAACACAGAATAGAAACTAGGCATCTTGGAACCACCCATTAAAGTAAATCACTTTTAGATAAAACATGAAGTCTTCTAGATGATCTCAAACATTGTCAAATTCATATAACTACTTCATGAAGATCCATACATGCTTCTTGGATTCATTCACATGCTCCCTGAAACCTTCCAATTCAAAAATGTATCAAGTGATGTGGTAAAGATTTTATTTTTCAGATTTTTATTTTTAGATCGAGCCCTGGAATAGATCCTAAATTAACCAACATATTTCATCACCTAATGGGATGAGCTAACAATGAACATTCTCATTCTGTTCTTACCACTTCCTATGTTGATGGACATACGGGTAAACATTAAAATATTTAGTCAACTTGATGATGAGCCTATCTAATCTTCTTGAGAACATTGCAATGATATGTGTCATAAATTCCCTCATCATAGTAAGGACCTATGAATACTAATGAAAAAATAATTTTATGTACCACTATTGGGAAATATTTCTATTCTAGATGCAGTAGCTAGTGGATCACTGATAAACAAATCACCTAAGGAGTGTTGTATCCTAATACATAAAATGGAGAGAAACAACATTGAGTTTAAATACAAAGGGATAAAATGATGTATAATCCACATTATCAATGACAATAATGAGTAGATTATTACAGAAATGGAATCCATGAAATTATAAGTGGATTCAATGATGGCTCTGTAGAACCCCCAAGGTACTTACACGAAGGATGAAAATCATGTTGATTATAATAGAGAGAATATATTTAAGGGTTATAGGCCTCAACAACAATAAGGGAAAGGGTACCAACAAAGGGAATAGTGATAATAACAACAAGACACACAAGGTCCAACACTGATATGGTAAGTCCATACCTTTTAAGATTCATTCGACACATTCATAACCATGATCAAAGTGGCAATAAAAGAAATAATAGAAGGCTCGATGATCTATAAGGACTCATTGTGAAATATAATTCATCAAGTATAAAAAATCACTAGGTATCTCATGAAGTGACTAAGAGGAGTAATTATGAGATTTCTCAAAGGGCATCATTATATAGATTTTAATTTCATATCCCTAAAAAGTGTAAAAAAGACTGAATAAAACCCTTAATCATGTAAAGTGAAATAAGAGGAGAAAGAAGAGATTGAAAATTGTAAGGAATAATTATCTGAAGAGAAATAATTTAAAGAATAAATACCTGTGTAAATAGAGACTTTGATTTCCAGTGAGACTATCACAATTAAAGATCGACACATAAAAAGGTACATTTTTCAATAGTTTAAAAATATATGTTAATATTCTTTTTTAAAAATCCTTCACAAAAATATCAAAATATTAAAATTTAATTAAAGAAATAGTGATAAATATGAATAATCTAGAATATATTAGAACCATTTTACTCATAAAAGAGTGTACGATAGTGGTATCCAAGAACCTACCTAAGAAAAAAAATCCAGATAGTTTTTTAATTCCTATAATTATTTAAGATTATAAATTTGAAAAATCATTATGTTACTTCGGTGTGTGTTTCAGAATAATATTATTCACCAATTTCAAATATGAAAAAATTAAGTTCATTAATCGACCATGATTTTCACTTCAATTGAAATATTCAATAGTGAAGTAACCTTAGGGGGTTATCCAAAATATTTTTGTTAATGTTGATGAATTGTACTTCCTAGCTGACTTCTTTCTATTGGAAATGGAAGAGGATCACACTCCACTCATTTTGGGAAGAATATTTTTATCCACTAGGAAAGCATTTATTGACGTATAAATAGAATAACCTTGTAGAATATTTTTCTATAAGAAACTCAGTTTCAATATCCACTAGGCAACGTAAAAATATGATATGAGAAAGGATTATGAGTTTTTAGAAGATAAAATTCTAGAAGTTGAAGATAATACTAAGGTTGAAATATTACATAAGGTATTTCTTATTGTTCAATTGGATACTCAAAATAAATGTACTTGTTAGAATAAAGACAAGATAAAGAATCAGACTTCTAACACCAATTGAGAAATCTTATACACCAATTTTAATAAGTTCTACAATATATGAATGGTACGTGAACTTCCATTTATGGTTTATAGATTACGGAAGAAATGGAGGATTGGTATGATGAAAATAAAGAAATTCCTGCCACTAAGAAGAGTTAATCTATTTATAGAGGGAGGTCAATGTCCAACCAATATAGATAGGTCAAAACTAATAGAATTTATAGATATTGACTTGGTAAAAAAAACTCAATCATTCATCACCTGGGATGAAGCTGAAAGAGTTAAGGTTGATAAAATTATGATAAACAAAAGTGATGCAAGTAGTTAACCTGATTATTTAAGATGTTTCATTATTTACTTTTAATAATATTCAGTAACCCAAAAATAATTCAAATTTCATTGATTATGTTATATGATTTGTCTTATTTATTTTTATTTTATATGAGCATCAAGACCCTAGAAGGAAGAAAGTAGCAAGAAAAACAAGAAGAACTCGTTGGATAAATACACATTGTGAACCCCATTCATTTCAGGAATCTAAGTTAATACACACCATAAATTCCATTGATTTCAAGAATTATGATAAAAAGAAACTTAAGAAAAAAATTCATATTTTAATTCAATGGGGATTAATCGTTAAATTCTTAATTTTTCTACTATATTCCCTAAATCTAACTTATTTAAACCTTTTAACTATGAATTTAATGTCCACATTTAATTCTTGATTTAATAAACTTAACTTTTAGGCATAAATTACAGAGGATAATTACCTTTATATTAATTTAAATTTATTTTTCAATTAATTTAAATGAGATGGATGGGAAAAATAATTATTAGGTACAATCATGTGGTTTTGGATTTAAAAAATAATCAATTATGGGGATCATGATAATTCATGAAATTTAATTTTTGTAGAGATTTGTCCATCTTTGAAATATTGATATTTGTATTAACTGGTTTAATTATTTTTATGCATTTCTATGATTTAATATCCAAACCCTTCATTATTATTCCCAAGACATACTATTAGAATAATTTTTTCCATTATTTTCACTAGTATATATCTTATGGGACTTGGTAATGTTCTCTTCTAGAACATTATTGGAGTCTTATCAGAGTGATGAAAAACAATCATCCTCATAATGGATAAGGAATATTGTTTTAATCTGTTAACCTTAGACACACATTTTAATAATTATTTTAATATCATATATTTGATGAACAACATTTTTAAAAGATGAGACATGTTACATTCCTATTTTATTGACTCATAACTTCCTCTAAATATATTTAATGGTTCTTGAAATAATAAGTATAGGGGGAGACATTCCACGTTGGATAGGGATGTATAAAATTGGGGATATGTTGATGGGTTGTCATGATATTTTGGGAGAGGACATAATATTTTTCATTATACATTATCATTATTGACCTATATTTCTAAAAAAATAAAAAATGTAAAGAAATAAAAGAAAAGTATAAAATGGGATGTGTCTTGGGAGGATCAAAAATTACTATTACCAAAGAGAAAATCTATTGACCATATGTGGTTAGGTGATATAAGTGAGATTTTTCGTAAATATAAATTTTAGAAAAAGAAATAAAATAATTATTATTATAATAAAGAGATTGTGATTGATTCATTTTTTCTTACTTTTGTAACAGTGCCTCTTTGAGGTTTTTGGGGTATGAGATAAATGAAACATGTAAATGGAGATTTTTTGAGCTTATTTTATATATCATACATTATTATTTAGAGTGATTCCTCTTTCATGGGATTTATTTATTTTCACACCATTACCCACCTTCACTAAAGCCTCATATTTTTTTAACCTAACAATAATCCCTAGGGATTAATTCTATTTTATTTTTTTATGTAGTGGAGACGCTAAATTCCTTACAATCTTGTGGTAAGTGGCATGTTCTTTTTGAATGTGATGAATTATTTTTATAATTTTTCCCTGATGGTGGGTATAAAAATTCAAAGGGGGGTAAATTTAGAATACAATGAGTAATAATAAAGATGTTAAAACTAAAAATGGATCAATGAAAAGGGTTTTCTATTTCAAAAGTGGAAAAGTCAAATAATTGGTTGATTTTTTCATTAAAAAATAAAGAATTGATGTATTTTATTATGTGATTTTTGAACATTTTAATTCCCTATTTGATAAGTTTATTTTATTAATATTGAGTTTAATGCATTATAGGGTGACCATCCTTTATATTATGTTGAGATAATATCCTTGAAAAAAATCATGAATTCAAGTGTGGGTAATTTGATACACCAATTTATTGAACATATTTTTCATATATAAATGAATTACTTTTGATATATAAGTGATTAATTCTAAAATTTTTATTTAATTGAATTCTTTATATTTGGCAGGACACTCGAATTTGTAGAAAATTAGAAAAAGGATAAAAATGGAACATAATTTATACTTAATGGTTTCCTCCTATGATTTTGGATACATATTGAATTATTCCAATAGTCGAAACTAATAAACTAGGATGAAATGGAGATTTATGATCTAGAAAATAAAAGTACACTTTTCTATCTCCCCATGGCACTATTTCATAAAAACAGATGACATTTGGATTTTGAAATGATTAAGGTACATTTAAAATTTACATTGTAAGTATATTTTCTTATCACATTATGGAATAAAAGGACACATTCTTTTATGATTTCACGGTCTTTAGGCACTCTTTTTAACATTTTTTTGAAAAATATTGAAAAGGTCCAAAAAACTATCAGTCAAAACAATCTTATATTGATCTTTTAAAATTTAATTTCATGGTGAAGAGAGGAATTTTTCTTTTCTATAATATTTCACAAAGGGGAATTAAAGTAGAATAATTATAAATTAATGTGTTAATTTTTTTTTCTTACCCAATTTATTTGAAACATGTTAGATCATTTTTAGGATATGCAGGATTCTGCATGATATTAATCAATTTTTTACTATTATTTCTCTCTCAAGATTACATTTGAATAATAATGATTTTTAATTTAATGATAAGTGTGGGGTATCATTTTATTAATTGAATGAAATATTGATAACCCCAAATCTGATATAGAAACTAAATTATGAATAACCATTCAAGATACTTTTTAATAATTCTAACCAGGAGTTTTGAGAAGTCCATTCTCTAATAATTGAGGGTATTCCACAATTCTGAACCTAGGCATCAAGGACCTTATATTGAACTCAATTTAACTACACAACCAGATAAAAATAATTTTTATTTTTTTCTGTTCTTTGGAAATACTTAAATCATATATTTGTTTGGGTAAAGTTTCTATTTTCTATGAACATTATGACTATAGATATTTGATGATGAAAAAAGATTCCAAGACTATTCTTATGATATGGAATCTACTACTTGAGTATTTTAACATGTAAATAAAATAAAAAAAGGGAGATAAAGACCATGTGTTTTATCACATGATTATACTTACCCACAAGAAAAATGTGGAGTTCATAGACTACAAACCTATACAAGAACTCATTATAAAGGAGTAACTCTATATTGTTGAAGGTTATGATTAAAAAAATAAAAATATGGTAAAATATTTGGTAACATCTCAAGTACCAGCCTATTTAAATCCATAGAAAACTTAAGAGAGATAAATCATAATCGAAATTCTATATTTAGAAAGATATATTTCTCTATAAAAACAAAAATTATCATGTAATAAGAATATGATTTCTTGAAGGTGAAATTGAATTTGTTTTTCATTTTATTCACACTTTAACTTATGGAGGTCACTTTAAACCTAAAAATATAATATGGAAGGTTTTTTAACTTGAAATTTATTAGATCACTTTTTTCAAAATGCACATTATTTCTAAAAACATTGTTAAAAATGTGAGTTTTAGGGAAACATTTTAAAAAATAATTTAATTATGTATATTCACATTACCTTTTATGAGTGTTTTGTTTTTTGGGGTTAGATTTTATTAGAAATTTCTAATTTTCATTTTTAGATTCTTGTTATTTCTTCCAATGGAGTATTTTTCCAAATGAGTGGAATTACTGGCCATAAAAACCAATCATACTCACGTTGTGTGTGACTTTTCTAGACCTAACATATTTTGTTGGATTGGACTTCCTAAAAAAGTCATTAGTGGTTAAGGGTATAATGTTTTCAATAAGATAATAAATATTCTTTTAGAAACTATAGGGTGCATCATAAAACATATGCACCTTATCGTCCAAAACATAATGTTTAAGTTTAAGTGTCTAATAAGAATATTGGTGGAATTTAAATAAGAATATAAAACTATACATGAATTATTATGTCCAAAATCTAGAAGACATGTCATTTTCTTATAATATTTACTAAAAAAAGCCTATAGGAATAATTGAGTAGGTGATAATTTATGGGAGAAGCATCCCCGCGCCTATAAAATTGAAATAAAAGCCAATTGGGAAATAAGAGAGATGAATTTAAATGTAGACTAATCTTGAAAGATTATAATACACTATCTAAATGATCCAGAAGAAATTAGAACATATGATTTTAAAATTTACAAGTTTTAAAAATATAAAACATGGGTGTATCATGAAAATATGACCAATCGAAAAGACTTATTTCCTAAGGATGTAATATTATTATATAACTCAAAACACAAGATAATTATAGATTAACATCATTCTAGATGGTATGGTCCATTTATTTTTACTCATGTCTATCTTTTTCAGGTTGTGTAGATTATAATTTAAGGATAACGGGAACCATTCACTATTAATATGCATAGGCTAGATAAACTATTTGGGAACCTTATATAATATCTAGTGGAGATGTTCACACTCTTAAAATCTATTTATCACTAATTTCCATCTAGTTTTACCTTTCTTTAACACATAAATTATTATGTTATTAAAATTAAAATATCCTTACATAATAAATTATTTTTTATATATTAATGAAACATTATAATTTAATTTTAGGGGATAGAACCATTGAAGTTTAGGAATTTTTTTTTGAAAATATTTGATACTTTTATAAAATTTTGTGTGTGTCTTATTTATAATTTTTAGGGAGCTTTTCAAAACTGTGATGATAACTATAATTATCTTGAAAACATTTAATCCATGATAATTTTCTGAAAATAATTTGACTCACCAACCAACCAAAGATGAATGTTATAATGAAATATTTTTATAATTATAAGTAATGGAATTTAATGAAAAATGTCATAATTTCGGAAGATCATGAAATGATTTCGCATTTTATATTTCTAATCAATTACCTTAGAGGCCTCTGAACTAATTTTCACATCTCATTTAAAAGTTCCTACTTCTTGAGAAAATAATGACCTACTTTAACACCCAAAAATTTCTAAGTAATGTATTTAAATCCATAGATCATTCGAGAACCTTGTGCTAAAATAATTAAGGACTTATTTTTATTTTAACTCAGCCTTTTTCAATCCTGCATATACATTAATACTTATATCTCATATAATCAATGAAATTATATTTTAGTTAGACACATTATAAGAAAAATATTTATATTTACATTACTCTAGAAGCGATTTCAAGACATAAATTGAATTCAAGTATGGGGGAAGAAAAGGATCTAGATAAATCATTTAAAAAGATATATATTTAAATTTAAAGACTAATTTAATGAAACATTATTTTTATTTTTTTGGGAGTAAAATTAGGATGGAAATAATGAAAATATTTTTCTTAGTTTCATTCAAGGACAACCACGAATTTACCCTACTATATTGAAGTAAAAAATACATGTCTTTAAAAATATTATTCTGAAGAGAAAACAAGATCTAAATGATGGATAATAAAATTCCACAAATGGTGTAAATTTGGAAGAAATATACCCATTTATGTTGAAATTTCAAGTGTTAGTACCACCAATGAGACTAGAGATGATTTGGGAGAACAACTAAAGTTAATTGGAAGGTAAAATCAGTTATATAATCTATTAGGATGTTGTTTTCTAGTAGGATCTACTAAGGGGGGAGTGTTAAAGTTGTCGAAGAAGGGATACTGAAAAAATCCTAAGGAATTTAGAACCCTTTATAATATAGGCCCATGAATGCTCCATAGCTACCATATAAATTATAAAGACACTCTCCACCACTAATAACATAACCAAAGTGAAAATGAAAAAAAATGTGTGTGAAACTTGTAGGAGGAGATTATGATTGGAATAGTTTATACTTATGAATTGATAAAAGGTATATGTTATCCATGATACTTTATAGAATTAATGTTAACAAATTAGGAAAACAAGTTTATGGATAATCTATTCTTAAAAGAAATTTAAAATCATGCATTGAGATTAAACATAGATCTAAGCCTCCACATTCATCATAAAGAGTTTAACATTAAGATCCTATTAACCATTAAGCCACAAAATAACCCTAACTAATTCATCATGATATGGAAAAATTACAATACTAATTTGGTCAAGGTGAAGAAATTCATCAGTACTATGTTGAAATTTTTATGAACCTAAAATGAAAAAAACATTAATTGAAAACATACTTGAGTGTTTAGTGAGAGATTCCATATATGTGTCTATATGTTTTTATTAGTGGATGAAAGAAGTGGAAAATAATTTAATTTACCTAATTAAGTGAATGTAATCAGGATCTTTAATAGTAATGATAATATTGAGGACTATGATGTTGAAAAAGAACTCACATTGGCTATGTATTTTAATTGTTTATGATCATATTTTGAAATTCACCTATCGAGAGTCAAATGTTTAACTGTTAGGGAGTTGAAAAATTTAGTACTTTATTTTATTTCACTAATAATTTTCATCGTTTTAATACAACCATTTTATCATTTATTGGGTTATTATCACATTTTTTAATCAAATGATATCATTTTTTTGGAGATAAAATAGATTTTAACATGGCTGTTAATTGTTTAATTTGATCATTGGAAATATTTGAATAAATATTCCATTTAATCATGATTTTTTATGGTTATTTTAGGTGGGAAAGTATTATCTACCAAAATTAAAGTAGTTTGTTGAATTCAATAACTATTATATACAACTGACCATGGCTTTAATTTTACAAATTCCTTAACCTACCACATGTTGAGTCCATAGTGTTTTTGATCCATTTACTATATGTGAAAATTACACAGTATTATGAATCAATCATCTGTTCATATCAACTGATAATGTAATTACAATTGACAATAAGAGAAAATTTGATCAACTATGTGAAGATAAACCTCACCATGATCAAGTTGAATAAAAGAAGGAAATCAATTTATTATACATTTATAGATTGAATATATGAAAAATTGATTGACCACTTGATGAAATTTTTTATGGTAACATGTATATCATATGTTATCATGAACCACATGGTCAATCCAATAATCCAATTCATCATGCTAAATACAATACTTTTCCAAAAAACTAACTTATTAAGAATAGGATAAGTTCACATATATGATTTATGGAACCCATCCAAACATAAAATCCATGCCTTGTTCTTCCATTTTATTGTTCATTAAACCAATTAGAGTTTTCCACTAATATCTAACCATGTAGGATATTTCAAAAAAAATTAGAATAGGAATCCAAAAATTTCAAGGATTATAAAATCATGATATATATTTAAATCCATGATAAAGAATGTAAATATATAAATTATAAATAGGGAATATCATATGGGGTTTGACTATTCCAAAAGAGAATGAACCCACACATTTATAAAATTAGTAAGAGGGTGCATTGGAGAAGTTAATTTTTCTCTAGACCCACTCACATTATCTACCGAATGATTTCTTCTGATTTTTTTCTATTCTTAGTAAAATTAATTTTATGCCTTTTAGTCCCATATTTGTCTCATTTCACCATAGCTACCCATCCTATAGAGTGGTAAAATCTGAGTAGTCTTGGAATGGAATTCTAAAACTATATATAATGCCTGATTTTATGTTCTCAATGGAATAAAAATAATTATATCATTTATTAAACTAGTTTCAACTTTAAGATATATAATTTAATTATCAAGTTAATTGCATTTGGTTTGAGAGTCTATTATTTATTACTTCCTTGTTCTATGATCATCATATCCCTCCACATAATTTTGTTCCATATACTATAGAATAGGCTAGAGATTAGTAGTGAAGTGATCAATTATTGTCAGTATATATGGAAGTGGTAGTGGGAACACTTGGATGTTTAGGAATAATGAGAACCAATTAAGAATTTTCTAAGTCAACTGGGAGGGTCCACTAAAATAAATTTACACATAGGATAGAGGGTAAACTAATTTGAGATCCAAGTTAGGGTAATTCTTACCATCACTATTCAATTAAGTGAGGGAGGAAAAAATTATGGATTCTTTAAAGAACTAGATTAATAGGATAAGAGTATATAACCATGGGAATTGTATGGTATTACAATAATTTATTCCACCCTGACCTAGTAACCATATCACTACTAGTTACTTACAATTAACATATTCATTTCTTTATTGAAGTTTAAAATTCATAAAAGTTATTTTAAAGAAAAACCAAGACCAACCCTTTTTTTAAATTAAAATGTTATGTCAAATATTTTTGCACAATTATCTTAGAGAAAAACCAAGATAACCACAATAATTAAATGTACCTGAAGTAAAAAAATTTACATATTTCTACACCCTAATACATATGATCATTCAGTTAAAATTCTGACTAAAAGGATATATGTAACTGGATCCATCCTCATATATTCTTTTTTAATCAATACTATTTCTCCTATATTTCATATATATATATATATTCTTATCTCTACTTCTATAATTTCTTATGGTATTTTTTATTGGATTTGACTTTCATTAAAAAATTAATATTTTTTATAATTTTTGGGGTGGTTGTTTTCCCAAACATTGACTGCCTTTACAAAAGTATGGAAGGAATGTTATTTTTTAATGTTCATAGAATGAACACATTTTCCTTACATCTAATTTGTTTTTATTTAATAATATTTCTATTATAGTTTTTGTGGCTTTCCAAATTAATTTTTTTTATATTTTTTTGCATTTTTTCTTTGAAACAAAAGATATTGTAAATATAAATGTTTATTTCTTCTCATTTTTCAATGTTATTTCCTAATACTCTTATAATTTGTTTTCTTCTATTTAAATATAATTTAATTTTTCTTATTATTAATTAGGGATATGGTTTAATTTTATCACCCAACTTCTTTCTCGAGATGGTTTATGATCATGTTTTTTTGGATGTTTTCATGAAACCTATTTCTTTCGAAGGGTTAATTAAGCTATGATTTAATTAAGAATGTTATTAGGTTAATTTTTCACACATTTTTAGGGTTTTAAAATATTTTATGGGTTTTTCTAAAATTATATACCCCTCCAATTCATTGTGTAAATATTTATATCTTATGAGATGACATGTATAGGATGGAGAGTAAAGCTAATCTACTAGGTGTCTCTTTCTACTATGTTAATGGGAATGGGGAGTGAACCTAAACTACTATGGTACTCTATATACTAGGTGAAAATAATATTTTTAGTTTTTTTTGAACATAGAAAATGATTATATATAATTATGTATGTGACACATTCTTATTTCTATGTTATGTTTTCATGGATCATGATTATCAACTCAGGATTCCAATTTCATACATCTAATTTCAAAATTTTTACCAAATGTCTTATACCATGACTCATGATTTATGATAAATTATTTATTTTACATGATTCTCTTTTGTAATGGCCATGTAGAAATATTTTTTTCTCATACCCACATACCTATATTCATCTCACTTTTAACCATTGATTGATATCTCTTATGTTTACCCATAATGAGAATCTGAGCACACCCTTTCTTGTGTTTATGTTACCTAGATTACAAAGAAGTTTATTCTGTATGATATATCTTAAAGTTTATCATATTAATATCATATTTTTTTATGTTAAAAATGTTTTAAAATAAGTTTTTTATGTATTTAATGTACAAGGAAACTAAACCTTTATGTTTAGGGGTATGATTTATTTTGAGATGTAATGAATATTCATATAAAATGAAGTAATATGTATGAATATTTTTTCCAAGTCGCCTCATTTGGTATTATAGTAGGTGTTAGTTATTATTTTGGGATTAGGATATTCATAATAAGTGGAAATAAACTAAAAAAAGCAATGATGATCCTAAAATGATGTTGGATAAACCTAAAATTTTGTAGGTTTAAATGAAAGTGTATTAATTTAGGAAATATTACGAATGATTTCCTTTTATTACATACTCTAATTGTTGTTTGTTATTTATGACACCAAACTTTTTGGTTTTAGTTAATGGGCTGAAATAGGAAGAAACAGGTTAACATTGATTTTTATGGACAATCCAATAATTTTTCTAATATGAAATTAAATTGAATTAGAGATATAGTAAGAAATATAATGGCTATTCTAAAAACTCTCTCTCAGTCTATGAAAATTAAATTGATTCATGATGAACTTGGTAGCTTTCCAAGGAAGTAACAAGTCAGCAATGAGTCATTCATGAAGAAATGTCCACCCTTATTTAGTGGTCCTTTCAACCCACATGTTTCCAAGAGATGAATCAATATAATAGATAATGTATTTTACTTTCCCCAGTGCCCAAATCATGAATATGTGGTTATTTATTTTTATCCCTTGGAATGAGATAATAATCAATAATGGAATCTCATTAAGAATATAACGTAGGATTAAGAATTCAACTACATGGAATGAGAGGAGTGTGAGAAGGTAAATTTCAATAAATAATTTCCCTAAACACTTCATACTAAAATATATTTGGTATTTTTAGAACTAAAACAAAGTAAGTATGAATCAATTGGTACCTATCAAGAAATTGTTATGGGAATTAAAAATATTGTTTTGGGTTTTATCATTAAACCTGAAAAATTATTAATTGTTTTTTTACTGGATTAAACAAATATCTAAAAATCATTAGTTGAAAGGGAATTTCATGAGTATCAAGATATGTTTTTATGGGATATAAAATTGGAAATGGAAATAATATACTCCCATTATTCTCATGGTTTTAGGTAGAAGAATATGAGAATTGAATTCTATGGAAGCAATAATGATAAAACTCATGGAGGATATATAACTAATCTTTATACATGCATAAAATGGTGGAACAACATGGATGGAATTTCTCTTGGGATATATAAATGATTCATTTTTGAAAGAAATAGACATTAATAAAATTAATTTTAAAGATATATTAATATACAAACTAATGAAATTGATTAAAATAAATCTCATCCTAACATACCACCCACACTAAAAAGATTTAATTGTAATAATTATAGACATTAAACTAGAATAATCACTAATATAAGTGTTAATGATGAAAATAATTGTTAGCATCCTCCAAAGCTAAGTGAGAAAATGAATGGTTTTGAAATCACAATTGATGAAGTAGGTCGTGACAATTAAGTGGTGACATGTTAACTTATCATTAAATCTATAATTACAAATGTATTTATTAGATTATGTATTTACCAACTCCTTCATATCTAATAATTTTTATAAGAGAATAAAATCACCACCCAAATGGATTGATATTTAATTATCAATGATAAATTATAAGGTTATACTGATTGTATCCCAAGACTAAGACTCCCATATGATAGATGTTTTTAGGAATTTTCTTTCTAAAAATATTATTATTCTCCCTTTAGTAAAATTTCATATGATCGTGGGAATGGATTGGATCTCATTATATATATCCCATATTAATTTTCATTATAGGTAAGTCACATTACATATCTTGAATGAACCTATGGCCATCTATCAATGAAATTATAACCATGAGCTCTCTATATAAATTACTTCCAGTATATGGGTCTTAATACCCAATCATGAGGGGAATTAATCAGAAATGGATGGGGAAACCATGATATTTATGATATTATTTTTATGTGGGAATATTTAAATGTATTTTTATAATATTTTCCCAATCACCCCGCAAATCATGAGATTGATTTTTTAATAGAAATATTACCTTATGTTATGCTAATATCAAAGACTCCTTATATAATAAATCTGATTGAACTGAAGAAATTAATGAATAATCTCTAATACAATCTAGATGAAGTGTTTCTTTTATGAAGTGAATCACCACGGGGTGCACTAGAAACCTTTGTTATAATGAAATGTGGATCAATGATTCTCTGTAATGATTATCATAGGCATAAACAAATTATGATCAAGAAAATTTTTTACACTATATTGAAGATCTATTCGATTAGTTGTGAGGGGTTTCATACTTCTCAAAAATTCAACTTTGTTCTGGATATAAAAAATTATGGGTCTAAAGGGAGGATATATAAAATTCAACATTTTTTATTAGATATAGTCACTATGAATTCATAGTGATTATATTCCATCTTACAAATTACCATGTTATCTTCATTGTTGTAATGAATAGAGTCTTTAGAGAGTACTTTGTAAATTTTTGGTAATCCTTATAGATTATATTCCCATATATTTCATGAGAAACTAATAGAATGAATATCATTTTGGATTGTTTTAAAGTCCTTGATAAAAGAGAAAATGCATTCCAAATTTATAAAGTGTCAATACTAGGTAAAAAAGTATCATTTTTGCATCATGTAATCATAAGAAATGGTATATTTATGGATACTTAAAAGATAGAGGTTATTGAATAATAACCAGACCAAAAAATGTAACATAGTTTCAAATTTTTCTTGTATTAGATGGATATTTCCAATTCTATGTGAGAAATTTCTTACAACAATAATGTCAACTAAATAAGTTAAACCAAAATGGAATCAAGTACCTATAGATATATAAAATCAAGAGAAAGATGTTCACTACAACTATAATAACATTACCCTATAGTGGAGAATGGTTTGTGATATACAGTGATGCTTTAAAGAATGGATTCTGATGTGTCCTCATGCATAATAACTTATTTGTATCTTATGAATTATGATAATTAAATTTTCATGAGAATAATTACCAGATGCATGATTTGGTGATAGTAGTGGTGATGTTTTCAGTGGAGATATGGAATAGTTATCCCTATAATTAATGGTGTGAAATATATATTAACTATAAGAGATTCATGTATATATTACCATAGAGGGAGCTAAAAATGTGTTAAATGAGCTGGTTGAATTCAATCAAGGACTATGAAAACTCAATAATTTACCACCCTAGGAAAGAAAACAATGTGTATAACGCTTTGGTCAGGAAGGATCATTATTATTTATCAATAATGAGGATTGAAGGAGATCCAGTACAAATGAACTTATGAAGGATTAATATTAAAGTTAAGAGGGGAGTTGGGAAATACTATATTAACCAAATCACTATTTATAAATCCATCCATGTAAATATCAAGTAGCCAATTAAGTATGATGAAACGATACAGAGGAACATATGAGATTTTTAGTAGTTAATATTTGTGAAGGAATGAATTATAAGATTATGAAAATGAATATGAGTTTTATCAATACCAAAATTAATGAAATAAAAGTTGAATAATAAAAATAATTCATCATTCTATATCCATCCTCAAAGCACAAATATGTAGAGATATCTCAATAATTATTTCTTATGGGAAAACAAGAAGAAGAATATAGTAGAGTCTATATCATAATGGATGGTTTTCCAACAAGTTATAAGAACAATATAATACTAAGGGGATGATTCCAAAATTACACAAACCTATATAAAAATGGAAAACATCACCATGGATTTCATGGTAGGTTTTCCTGAGTCCCATAAATTCATTAATTCCATTTGAGTTATAGTTGATCACCCAAAAAAGTCAAAAACATTTCACTACTATTTGATAAGATTTCTTGATCAATAAAATTTCTACGATATATATAATGGAAGTGGTAAGGTTTCTTGGAGTACCACTATCAACAATATTTGTTCATGATATGATGGTTACCTTGAATTTTTGGATAGTCTTATTTAATTAGTGGATATATAGATGATCTTCAACACTACTTATATTTCGAAGACAGTAGGCCTATTTGGAAGTACCATTCAAACTCTAGAGTGTCTGTTGAGATATTTTTAATTTATTACAAAGTAGTTTATGATCAATAACCTCCCCAAGTAGAGTTATCATATAATAATGACATCTATTTTAGCATTAAAATGGAACTAACAGGGCAATTTATATGAATAATACCTAAAAACCCAACATGTTGAGATGAATTATGAGATTATAAACTGATGGCATCGTATCTTACTCAATAAATGAGAGAGGGTATTTGAATCATTCAATGTAACTCTAAAACTGCACAAGGTATAAAAAATATCTATATTAACAATCATAGGTGAGATTTTGATATTCAAGTCAGATAGAAGTTATTCTTTTAAATATCACTATAAAGATGGTTATGAAATTTTGTAAGAATAGAAATGTTATCCCTAGAAAAATTATCCCCTTTGAAATCCTCAATCATGTGGGGATTATAGATAATCCTCTTACACATCTTCTAAGCATCTCTCAAGTGCATGATGTGGTTCAAGAATCACTTGTGAGGAAATAAATACTTGATCAGTCACATGTTCTAAACTCCTAGGATTTGAAACTCAAACCATACCACTAATATGAGGAATAATCAATATAAATTATTAATCATATAGATAACATACTATAATACCATACCACCCACTTGGTTAATTTTCTATGAAGGAATCATAAGTTTCAGGAAGCTATTTGTGAACCTGAAGATGTAATAATCCATAAATCCCCCCATTTCTTCATTAAGGTAATTAAATTTTGAGAGTGAAATTATTTTAAGTGTTTATAATGAAACACCACATGATTTTATTATGTTACTTTCCTTTAAAGAAACACTGGATTTAATAGACTAATTTACACATAACACCGAACTAAAAAACCATGATACATTTTATTGAGATAAAATATTATAGTTTAAAATAATCCTTATTAAATAATTATAATTGAATATAAATAATCAATAAGAAAATTAAATGAGGAATATGTTTGAAATTAAATTAAATGACCACATGGAAGACATATTTATCATCATGGTTTTCTGTAAAGATAAACCCCCTAATTGAACCTACATAAATAAGACAAGGAATTAGAAATATAATAGACATTTCATGAGAGATGTAATTGAATATGAAAAATGATTCTAAGAATATATATAATGTTATATACAGGAATGAGATATGACCATTATATATATAGTCATTGAAAATATAATAATTGGATATATGGTCATTTGGTATGCTTGTCTGTAATAAAAATATTTATTTTGATTAATTTTTATTAAAAAATATAAAATCATTTAATTCATAATTATAGAATAATATAAAGAATAATGATTAATTAAAAGTTTATAAAAATATATTTTTATTTATTATATATTATTATAATAATTAAGGAAATATTATTTTTTTTTAAAAAATTCAAAGAAATATTTTAATACCTAGGTATTGATAAAACTAAATTGCTATAATATAAATAATTGTATTTAATTGGTTATTATTAAAATTATTAAATGTTAAAAAATGATAGTTTTCAATGAACTTGTTTTATGTATTATAAAGTATTGTCTTAATAAATATAGTTGATCACCTTAAAATGATGAATATAATATAATGTTTTGATTTATAAAAAATATTTTAACATTAATTTTATTTAGTTATTTATGTTATATATTATTAATAACACTAAGTGATAAAATGGTGAATTTTTCCATAATAATAGTTTCTTCAAATTATATTACATTTTCATTTCAATGTTTAAATATTAAATATTTAAATATAAATAGATTAAATTATTTCATGATTATTTTCATCATGTTGAAATTAGTTAAATAGGTAAAATTCATTTTTGTGGATAAGAATATGTTACTGAGGTAAATATTGAGTTACCACTCTAAAGTTTAAATAAGGTAAAAATGGTTAAAATATTTGATAAAGACATAAAATATCATGAAACCTTAACTATAATTTTTTAAATGATGGGATACATATCACATATCCATTAATTTCTACTTTTTATCCAATTTCATTTTAAAATGAAAAACATCTACATTAATTAATGAATATTTGTGAATATTCCACCCAAACTCACTTATAAAAGGACCCTTCTTATACCTGTTGAAAACATCTCAACCCAATTGGAATTCTAATGAATCTCAACCCATTTATCCTCTTCTAAAGTAAATTGAATGGACAATGGGAGAATTATTCAAATTACCTAATGTTAGACACAATATTGTTTTTCAAAAATATCCTAATAGTTCAGACGGTTTGATGCTTGTAAAATCACTAATGCAGAAAACGATATTTACGTCAGTTATTTTCAATTTTTTATGTCAGTTTTTAGCCTATGTTAATACGGACGAAGTTATAAATAAAGTTTTTTATGTCGGTTATTTAAAAACTGACGTAACAAACAAAACATCGCGGTGTTCATCACGTTGGTTAATTAATAACCGACGTGAAGAAACCCGGGGGGGTTTATAACATCGGTTTTTATATAACCGCCGTGATAAACCAGGGGTGGGCTTTATCACGTCGGTTATACAATAACAGACGTTATAAACACGTGTAGGGGAGTTTATCACGTCGGTTATTGAGTAACTGGCGTGATAAACTCTTGGGCGATGGTTTATCACGTCGGTTATTTAATAATTGACGTGCTAAACCAGTCCGAGGGTGGGTTTATCATGTCGGTTATTGATTAACTGATGTGATAAATCATTTCCTAGGTCCTTCATCACGTCGGTTATGTAATAAGCGGCGTGATAAACCATGCCACTAGTGTTTATCACGTCGGTTATGAAAAAAACAGATGTGATAAACCCTTCTCGATTTCTTTATTAGGCATGTTATAAAATAACCGATGTGGAAGACAAATTTTTTTTAACAACAATTGACTACAGTCCTTTGCTCTCCCCAAAAATCAAGCAGAAACCAAATCAATAATTCGTACCACAAAAACAGAAGGAGATCAAAAAATGAAATAAAGAAAATTTAAGGATTTACATTGATAAGATATAAAACATACCCCACTTGATATCCCCCACCCTCATTTATACCCCATGTATAGCCCTCCCCCACCCCATTGGAGCCCCCACCACACCCCTAGAATGCCCCCCGACCCCCTGGACACCCCCAAACACCCCTCGACAACCCCCCACCCTCCTGAACAGCACCCACTCACCCCCTCACCCCACTTGACAGCCCCCACCACACCCCTGGACTGCCCCCTGACCCCCTGGACAGCCCTAAACACCCCTCGACAATCCCACCCAACCTCCTTAACAAAACCCCCTCACCCCCTCACCCCACTTGACAGCCCCCACCACACCCCTGGACTGCCCCCCGACCCCCTGGCCAGCTCCAAACACCCCGGGACAACCCCCCACCCTCATGTATACCCTCCACACCCTAGATAGCCCTCCCCCACCCCATTGGAGCCCCCACCACACCCCTGGACTGCCACCCCCCTCCTGAACAGCACCCCCTCACCCCACTTGATAGCCCCCACCCCATTGGAGCCCCCACCACACCCCTGGACTGCCCCCGAACCCCTGGACAGCCCCAAACACCCCTCTACACCCCCCTCCTAAACAGCACCCCCTCACCCCACTTGATAGCCCCCACCACACCCCTGGACTGCCCCCGACCCCCTGGACAGCTCCAAACACCCCGGGACAACCCTCCCACCCTCATGTAGACCCCCCCCCACACCCTGGACAACCCTCCCCCGCCCGATGGGAGCCCCCACCACACCCCTGTACTGCCGCCAAACCCCTGGACAGCCCCAAACAACCCGCGACAACCCCCCCCCCCCACCCCCACCCTCATGTATACCCCCCACCCAACCGAATAGCCCTCCCAGACCCCTGGACACCCCCAACCCCACTGAACACCCCCCACACCCTTGAAACCCCTCCCCCAGACCAGAATCCATACCAGAAAAACCATCATAAGTAGACCAAAACAAGAAGTAGAGAAAAATTAAACATTCACATATATAACAATCAAAACTTACACTGTAAACTTCAAAAAAAACTAAATCCAGCCTAAACGACTACCAAATACACAATTACAACGACAATATTCAAAATTACATTTTACATTACAAACAACTAAAAGTTAATCAAACCTATAAAATAATTTGACCACTCCACTTGTAAGTGTTTGATGTCTTCAGCTTTATAGGGTTGAGGGTCATCAAAAAACTACAAATGAAAGGGATAGTAGTTAACGTGTATAATGAGTAAATCAAATTGAAATATTATTGAAAAGTTGAATAGGAAATCTTACCAGGTCAAAATTCACAACTATCCTAGTTGTTATTATTTCATTCATAAATATTAACATATAATATCTGCTTTTGATGACGCCTTGTTGTTCATGAAAGTTTTGTTTGAATGAGTGTAAATTCAATATATTATTTTAATGTAATAAATCAAAAAGTACAAATTATAAATGGACATTTACCTTCGCAAATACATATTTGATCTTTTCATTCCTTTTCTTTGTGTTTTTTTGAAAGTAGGCCCCTGCCCTGTTAGAAAATAATACTAACAGGGTAAATTTAAAATTCATTATAATATATAAAACTATTGAGAAATTGAAACTTACATTTCCAATATATTCTTAAAACATTCCCGCACATCATCATGGACAGAGCATATCCAATAATGTGCTTTATCCCTTGGAAAAAAAACCCTAACAACTAATGATCACTGATAAAAGGAAATTTAACGTTAGTGGTTTTTTATGTTAAAAGATAATTAACTCTTTGAGAGAGATGTGTTACATACCTCTCACAAAAAGTCATCATCCAGAATTGTGTGACTATATTCTTTTCAAGTATTTCAGAAATATAAATCATTCTTTTTTCCTCATCCAATGCACATGCTTCAGGGGAAATCAATTGCGGGTCCATGAATCCATATACATCTGTCAGCTCATTCCTCTCACAAATTTTATAAAGATACCTAATACAAAACAGACATAAGTATACATTTTTAATAAATATAACGCAGGGAAAAGGTGTTAAGACTTACATGGAAGACGTTTTCACCATGTTGATGCCTAACTTATCTCCAGTAACATGCTCCATGATATCATTTTTCATAATCTCCACATTTATTTCACATCCACAAACATGAGCTTCCATTGGAAACTCATAATGACCCGCCAACAAATTTGAATATCTTGACAATCTCTCAAGACTACTAGAATCTGTATCTAATTTCATAGCCATTTGTCTTTGTTTTTTTCTATACAGTATTTCTTTACCTTTGAAGTATTCCTGTAAAAATAAATTGAAAAATATATTAGTTTTCAAATGATAAAACAACTTTAATAAAAAAAATAAAAGATATAACATTCATACCTCTATGGTAATGAGTCGAAGAAGTCTGGATTGCCAAATTAAAAAATGGTCGATACTATGTTCAACTGTTTCCACCTCATCTATAGGTATTGGTACCTGAGCTGATCTATCTATAATATCTTGTATAGTGACCCTCTGATTCTCTACCTCTAATTGTTGATGATGAACTATATCTCCTATAAAATATACCAACCCATATGATACTATATGATGTTTAGAATCATCTACATACAACTCGCAATAAGTAGGAAGTTGCGTCAGAGGAGTAGGATAAAAAATGGGGTCAGTAGGCTGAGGTGGGGGAGTGGGACCTACTGGCGGAGGTGGTGGATAAATAATGGGGTCTGCAGGGGGAGGTGGAGGAGTGGGAGCTGCATACTGAAATTGTCTTTGCATGTCTGCAAATATAGACTGCACCGACACTCTAATCCTATCCTCCATCATCGCATAAATATTATGATATTCATTCTCCAAGGATTCTATTTTTTTATAAACACCCTCAACATTTCATGTTGAAGAACGCGGAAACACTTTTCTTACCGATACACCTGCCGGATATCCTCTTACACGACGGGGATGTTCGGGCCTTCCCAATGCTACAGATAAAATATCTTCCCTCCCAGTAGCTATAAATGTCCCCTGTGAACTCTTCTCCTCAAGAGAGTCTTGTATTAATTAATTGAACACTTCTGTAATGATTGAAATTATATGAATAAATGGTTAAATTAAATAAATAAAATATATATCTTACAATCCTCTTAGCTATGAGTCTCGATTCATCCGAAAGATATTGCCGTTTTTTCCCTTCCGAGATCTCTTTCATTTTTCATGTCTAGATGGAGGGGATGGAGGGGCTACCTCTCCAGAGCTTGAAGACTCAGCTCTTAGTTGTTGAAATTTTTCCGCCATCAAGTGTTCTTCCAATAATGAATACACTCCCCGAGATAAACTATGAGGGTATACATTTTTAGATTGGATATCCTGATGAGATTTCCTTGTTTTCTGTAAATTAAGAATAAGAAATCATTAACAATACGTTAATAAGATCATTTATATAAGAAATCTTATAAAAGTTTACACTGCCCTTACCAAAAATGACTCTTTTCTTCTACTTTCAAAAAACTGTCTCCATGTGTCTTCATCTATAAAAGTATATATACGAAATGGATTGTCATGACTCCTATGACCATAAATGAAATCACATGAGAGGGCTGATTTGAAATCCCTCCATCTCCTAGAATCCAATGATAAGCATTTCTTCCTGACTCCTCCAATGTTAAGAATATCAAATATCATCTGATAAAGAAGATGTTAAACATAATATATATACTAGAAACATTTAAAGAATATTCAAAAAATAGAAAAAGATCTTACCAAAATCGTCTCCCATAACCGAGAGATTATCTCTTTATCCACACTTCTCCAGTCATCCTACAGAATGCTTACTTTGCTCTTATCCTGAGTTGCTACAAAACTCTTAAAATCTTTTGCATTTGGACCTCTAGGAATATCATCATCATCAAACTAAACTAGTATCCTCTGATCCTGCATACGAGCAACTGATAATTTTGGTAAATGTGTGCACCCACGTTTACCAACCTTTGAACTCTTTATCGTAATAGGGGCATGTGAATGTTCCTCTCCAGAGGTATGACCAGTATGCTCATCTCCAGAATCATGTGGTTGATCAACTTAATGATATGTCATTATCCTTCAAATAAAAAAAACAAATGTTAGTTAAAAAATATACAAATTCAAATATTTTAATACTACTATAATTAGAAAATAGAAAAGTTTACTAAGTTACGTAATAGTAAACATTGGTAATATGGTAAGCATGTTAAACAATGGTAAAGAGGGTAAAGATGGTCAAGATGGTAAACATGGTAAACATGGTAAACCTGGTAAACATTGTAATGTAATTTTCACTGAACAAAAATAATATATATATAATTTATGTAATGGTAAACATGATAAAGTAAACTAAACAAACTTAAAAAAACAAAAAATTGTACTTATTTTGTTTTAAAACATGTTTTAATAAATAAAAAACTTACAACATCTGACATTTATGAAAAAAATAAATGTAAACAAGAAATAAAAATATGTTACCTGTAATTTTAGGAATGTACAATTGGATTGTTTTCCCAAATTCCTTCGTCATGATCGTTCCTTATGGAACAAAGCATGTCTTCAACATGCTCATCATTATGTTCTTTTAATCTTTCCATGGAAGTAAGGATCTCACATAAATCAGCATCTTCATCAACTTCATCCTCACCAACATATTGTTTTTCCCTTGTAAAACAACAGCCCACTTCATATCTGATTGATATACTACATAAAAAAATTTTTTTTCATGTGTTGCCATTATAAAAGAATCAGTTATGTCTTCCAATATATTCATATTAACAAGTTTCATTCCAAATTCATCGTGCCTGACACTGTTGTTACCGATAAACCAATTACAGTTAAAAACATGAACTTTAATTTTAAATTAATAAACCTCCCATATGTCTTCAATCACTCTATAATACACACTTGATGCAGAAATTGTCTTTTTTTCCTTAGCACTCGAAAAATACATTTCTTCTGCAAACACCAATACACCACTATTCTGAACTGCACTTCTGTTGTCCTAAGCTTTCGTATGAAATGTATAGCCATTAATGTCATAACCGGACCATGTTATCACATTTAAACATGGACCACCCACTATCCATTTTAATGTCTCTGATACATCTGATCTACCAAGAAAAGTCATTTTAATCCATGACAAAAAAGTTTTGTTGTGCTCATTCAAAATCCACATTTCTTTCTTCTTTGGATGACACTGTTTCAACTCATTGATATGCAATGTGATATACGGTTGAGCATCAGCTATGTTATTCAAGATGTATGATTCTAACTTCTTCATTTGTTTAGCTGACAATGATTTGACTTTCAAGCCACGAATCCTCTTTCCCCCATTATTAACTCGTTCATGGTGAGATGGAGGCAAACCTATGTGTTGTGTCGCAGCTAAGTAGCTCGTAAAAAACTCTGCTACCTCCTCAAAAATATACTTTTCAATAATTGAGGCTTCAGGTTGATATGTATTTTTAACATACCCCTTTAATATTTTTATATACCTTTCAAAAGGATACATCAAACGAAGATATATAGGTCCATAAAGATTTATTTCTCGAACCAGATGAATCATTAAATGCGCCATTATATCAAAACAAGTTGGAGGAAAATACATTTCCAATTTACAAAGTATAAAAATTGCATCCTTTTCCAAAATGTTCAAAACATTCACATCAATCGCCTTGTTACAAATTGAATTGAAAAAATAACACAACTTCATCATAGTCATTCTGACACGAATGGGAAATATTCCACGCAATGAAACTGGAAGAATTTGTTTCATCATGACATGATAATCATGTGATTTCATACCTATCAACTTCAATTCCTTCAATGAGACAAAAAATTTTACATTTGAAGAATAACCTTGAGTCACTTTGATATCATGAAGACACCGACAAAAGATAATTTTCTCCCTCTTCGATAATGTATGACAAGTCGGGGGAAGAAATGTTCATCTTCCTTTAGGAGTGGGAGCTAACTCCAAACGCATTCCCCTTGACAGTAAGTCTAATCCTGCATTCAACTAATCTTTAGTCTTTCCTTTAATATCTAACAATGATCCAATCAAACAATCACATATATTCTTCTCCACGTGCATGACATCAATATTATGTTTAATTTCATGATACCTCCAATATGGTTGCTCAAAAAATATTGACCTTTTCTTCCAAATATGTCTATCATTACCAGATTTTTGTGTCTTTCCCAATGTCACATCATGGTTTTTCATCCTCTCAAAATATAGATCCAGGGATAAAGGTTTTAGAGCAGTATCAAATTCTTGTGAGCCATTGAATGCCTTTTTTATTCTTCTATAAGGGTGATCCATAGGCAAAAAATTTCGATGACCCATGTACACTATTTTCCTCCCATGATGAAATTGACAATATGACATATGTTGTTCGCAAATTGGACATGCTTTATGACCTTTAACACGGCTCCAGACAAATTTCCATATGCTGGGAAGCCAATTATAGTGAATAGTAGCATTGTATACAGTTGAAAATATTCCATTTTATAGGAATTATACACCCTAATACCATCATCCCATAACAGATTCAAATCATCAATCAAAGATGACAAGTAAACATCAATATCATTATCAGGTTGCTTTGGACCAGAGATCATTATACTCAACATGACATATTTGTGCTTCATACAAACTTCAGGAGAGATGTTGTAAATTACCAATAAAACTGTCCATGAACTATGTGTGCTACTGAGGGTTCGGTATGGATTCATTCCATCTGTGCACAACCCTAATCTGAGATTCCTTATTTTATTTCCTAATGTAGAATACTGCGCATCAATTTTATTCCATTGTAGACAATCAGCTGGATGACATATTTATCCATCACATACCCACTCATCAGCATGCCATCTTAACCTTTTTGCATCATGTGAATTAGAAAATAAACGTTTGAAATGATGAATTATAGGAAGATACCAAAATACCTTTGAAGGGAGATTTGTAATCTCTACATCAGCCTGTGATTTTTCTTTCACCTTATACCGTGATGTCCCACATTTAGGACACTCTAACAGAAATTCATATTCCTTCCTATATATAATGCAGTCATTCAGACAGGAATGTATTTTCTTGTATCGCAATCCTATCAGGCATAATATTTTCTTGGCCTTGTAATGTGAATCTGGAATATCGTTATCTTTTGGAAGAATGTCTTTCATCAATTGTAGCAGCTCTGTAAAACTTCTGTCACTCCATCCATGTTTCGCCTTCAGGTTAATCAATCTTAACACCGCTGACAAAGCCGTAAAATCTGTACAACCAGGATATAATGGTTTTTTAGCATCACCATATAGATGCGCAACTGTCGGTTCTATCTCAATTTGTTCTGCTACAATATCTCGAATCATTTCTTCAATTCCATCAGAGTTACCATCTTGTGAATCATCATCATCAGTGACATTTCTTCCAGTTTCACCATGCCAAATCCAAGGGCTCTAACTCATATTAAAACCATGAAATATCATATGATCTTTTATCTCTCTACTTTTCAACTTCTTTATATTCAAACATTTCAGGCATGGACAGAAAAATATGTCACTACTTGGAACATTTCGTTTAGAAAATTCCAAAAAGGTATCATCACCTTCCTCATATTCATTGATCATTCGATGTGCCGTAATCCAACTTCGACTCATTATTACCTATAACAAATATCAAAAAAATATATATTTTTAAGATAAGACAAATATAAGTTTATATAAAAAAATCATAATTTGAATGTAAAACTATTTTTAAATATAAAACAAATCTATGCGTATTTAAAAAAATATGCTTGAATATTATTATTAAAACAAAATATAGTTAGATATAACAGTTTTAAATTCCATTTAATAAAACAAAACCATGGAACCTACATGGTTGATAGAAAATTGGAGAGAATGGAGTGAACCTGAGAATCAAATCATATTTAAAATAAAAATTCAGATGGAGAAAATCAAAATGTAAATCCAATCATCACGACACAATCATCAGAATTCTTACATTTAATCAACAACCATTCTATATCTAATAGATTCTCATATAAAAGAGGATAAACATAAGCAGCAACAACACATGAAATATCATTTCTGAATTCGTACATTTAATCAATAACCATTCTATGCAGTAATATAGGTGAATGAGATCATTAGTTGTCAAGGACAACAAAAATTACCATCAATGTCAGGCATTCGCGAAACAAAAACAAACTAAATAGAAGTAGTTGAGGCTTACATGAATATTGCGAGTCGATATAATAGATCTAGGGATGATAAATAATATGATGATGGAAAAAAGAGGTAAGAGTGTTCGAAATTGAACAATCTTACCTAGTTTAAACAGGAAAATTGAAAAACATAAATATAGACTATCCGGGAAAAAAAATTGAACGAAACAATTTCGTGGAAGGCTTAATTGAGTGATCTGAGTTGAGATGATAGATCCGAGGGGAGTAAATATGATAAATGATGATGGAAAATGAGTTTAACATAGCGAGATCGATGAGTTGATTAGGGTTTACCACGTGAGAGAGATGAGCCGCTAGACTGTCGATCGAAAAATCGTAAATGACAATCCACGGGGCTTGTTAATTTTTTAAATGTTTTATAACGTTGGGTATGAAATAACTGGCATTAAAAACTGTTTTTTTACATTTATAAAGTCGGTTATTATAATAACCGATGTTATAAATTTATCAGATACTACTTTTTTAAGTCGGTTATTTTTTAACCGACGTAAAAAATTCTGCATGTTTGTTTTTTACGTCGGTTATAGAATAACCGATGTAAAAAAGACATAAAAAATCACAGTTTTTTACGTTGGGTATTGTATAACCGATGTAAAAAACGTTCGGTGGGTTGTTTTTTTACGACTGTAATAAAATAACCAATGTCAAAAAGGCCTCAAAAGCCGCGTTTTTTATGTCGGTTATCAAATAACCGACGTAAAAAACCCCCCATGCTTTGGTTTTTTACGTCGTTTATTTTATAACCGACGTAAAAAAAAACCCCCAAACTTTTGTTTTTTACGTTGGTTACTTTATAACCGACATAAAAACCGAACACGCGCGATTTGTAACGTTGGTTATTAAAATAACCGACGTTAAAAATCTACTCACCATATTTTTTACGTCAATTATAAAATAACCGACGTAAAAAACCACATTTCACAGATTATCACGTCGGTTATATATAACCGACGTAAAAATGGTGACGTAAATAAAATTTTCTGCACCAGTGAATCCTAATTTATTTTAATAATAATTTTTTAATAAGATATTTTTAGTGAATAAAGAATATTTGTCCAATTATTATTTCATATCAATTTTTTGTCATTTTCACTTATTCAAGGTTGTAGAAATTTTCCTAAGGAAAATATCCTATGAGCCTAAAAACATCCTATGTTCTGATGAAATATTGTATTTTATTAGAATTCAAATTTTTGTAAAGTTAATTCTCTTACAAGTAGAAAATATTTCTTATGATGAAATTTAGAATTTTAAAAAGTACATTATCATATGAGAGCCTCATGTAGATGAAATATCATATGATTTAAGAATATTATCTCATGATGGAGGATAATTTTTAACGAGAGGAAATATCTTATCAAAATTATCCTATAATCCAATAAATTCACATGTTCTAGATATTTGTTAAAGTAAATTATCCCACAATATAAGAAAGTTATACGTAATTATTATTTGAAAAAGTTAATTATCATAAAACACTTAAATAATCATGCATGAATTATCTTATGATCGTCATAACTATCCTATGATAATTAGGTTTCTATATTATCTGGTAATGATAAGATTTCATATGTTATAGATTTTGGAAAATGTAGACAACTCAAGAGGGATGTGAATTGAGATTCCAATTAAAATTTCTATTTAAAACAAAATTAGAATTAAATCCCCTATTTGGAAAAATGTCGCACTTAATTAATAAGGTATCCATATCTGATTTAATGATTTTAACTAATCTCTAAATAGTCTAATCAAAACATAACAAGGTTAATCTTATGATTATCTGAATCTTTCAAGATTATTATACTAGAACTGAAGATTATAAGTATCACTTTTAAAAACTAACTGTTAAAGTATAAATTTATATAATTTATTTTATGAAAAATTTTCATATATAAGAACAAAACAAATAAAGTAAACTCTAAAATAAAAAACAAGCGTCCAATTATTAAGATGAGACCTAATCCCAACCACTTATAAGTCACTCGCTGCTAAGAACATTTATCAACAAATAAATAGTCCCACAACCTATATTGGGTTTTATAAATAACATCATGAAGGGATGGCCATGATATAAATAATGTCTCCTAGAATTTATATGTATTGTCAAATGTAAATAAAATATTTTAAGACAGTATACCATAATATTTAATAGAGTATATGATTAAGTGATAATAAATATATAGTTCACAAAATTATAGCTCAAAAGTATGATAAAACAAATAGAAATTGAATAATAAACATTTTGATGAATAATTAGAATGATGTTAGGGTGTTTTATTGGTTCTTATTATATTCTAGATATTAATATTTTGGTTAGGACCTGATATAAGAACACATGATGATGTTCTATTAATTTTTTATAAGGTTCTAGTCAAAACAAAGTGTCATGCAATTCACATTTTCTACATTTACAAATGTATATATGTCCTAAATATGTCTCCATATTCTTTTTCATTATCTTCAGTATTCTATAAAAGTAAATATTACTCCAAAAAGAGACATTGTAAATGTATCATTAGTAATCCTCATACTCATCATGCATTATGGTATAATTTAACTCTTCTGAATTCACTTTTAATAATGCGAAGATATTGGTTCGAAATTATAATATTTGAATATAACACCCATTTTAGTAATGGTCTATTTACATGTTCAATTTCATCTGATCCATGTTAGGGCTAACACTTAAAAAACATGATAAAATTTTCTTGAAAAATAATAGGGTTGATTTGTTTAACATCATAGTCAATCCAGTACTTTATGAAATTATACAGACTCTCTATATCTCAACATATGGTCTCTTGGAATTTTATAGTAGCTTAAAATTTTTAGTAAACTGGAAAACTATCATACGATCACTTAAAATCATAGTGTGGTTACTCCATGTGGTAGTGAAAAAATAGATAAAAAAATATACTATGTGGTTTCTCCAACTTGGCTTTGTGGTCCCTTGGTTGTTTGTGTGGTCGATCAAGGAGTTACTGGGAAATATAACATGATCGATCCACTATGATTGTACTCAATTAACTTTTCATGTAGTCAATATACTTTTCATGTGTTCAATCATCTTTTTTTGGTTGATCTACTACTCAGTGTGTAGTTGATCCACTTTTTGTGTATTTGACCCAATACATTGAAAATAACTAAAATTTATATAGACGGATGATTGGTCTTATGGTTTCACGATTCCCTTTTGATTTTCACTTCACATTCATTCTTATAGACATTTAGTCAAAAAATAATCTATGCAGCCAGTCTTGAACTTTTCCAAATCGTTCTTGTCCGTATTTCTTATTTCGAACAACTCAACACATTGTGAAATTTATATTTTTCAAACTCAAGGTTGGTGCTATCATTTCGTTTCCTTTACAATCGATTGAAAAATTAGAAAAATTTCTGAATCACCAAAAAAGATAACTTCCATAAAAAATATAATTAATTATAAACACAAAAAATTAATTTGTGGTTATTATAATATGGAATTTTTTACTATGAAAATAATATTCCAGTTTTTGAGGATAAAAAGATATGGAATTAATAAACACTCATAATTCATGAATCATGAAAATAATAAACAAAAAATTTACTAAAATTCCATAAATTAAATAAAAATTTCAAACTTTACTCCCCCTTTTTATATTATCAAAAGGAATACATAATGGATAAGAAAATAAAAAATTAATAGATATAAAAATAATGTGCATAAAATAAGAATACAAAAAGTTTAATCAAAAAATATTTCACTAATATTTAAAGATAATTTTAGTATAAAGACCTATGAGAATCCATATTCATAATATAAATCTAAGTGTAAAGGGGTTGAGGGAACAATTGGGTCCTCTTCCTTTTCCAATAATATGAACAAGATGTGGTGGAGGATGTGGTATAGTAGACACTTCTCGAATCATTAAGGATTGGACAATATGCTAAATCTATCCAAGTTCTAGAGTAAGAATGAGAAAAAAGATTTTGGTAGGAGTTACAATAAGAGGAGAAAAAATGGGGTAGGGTTAGGTGTAGACACTAAAAATGATAATGGTGTTGAGATATCTAGAAGAACTAATGTAGACACTATTATTGTATCTCAGGTGAGATAAAGAGATATGATGGAAATATGTAGAGCCAGAGGTTATAGAAATAGATCATTTTTAACATATATATAATGTTCGATAATCATGGTAATATTTGTTACATCTTTGGACCCATGCTTTAATTATCTGTCTGATTCTGTCCTTCTCTAGTTTGAATTGATACAAAAATGGTTCCAATATTAACAAATTATCGACAATCCCTTTGAATGTATCTATGATAGGAGGCATCATAATGTATCATTAGATGTATTGGATCTCTAGTTAGACTTAATATAAATATTTTTGAGATAATTCATGATTTATCACTTAATTATAGTCTTTATTTGGATGAATTAACATATTTAGATTTAACCAATTCATATGGATTCTCTCATGGGTAACCACTTCCATTTTCACATGGTTTGTAATATATTTAATGTCTCCTTGAAATACATGTATTTATTCATGAAAATTTATTCATAAAAGATACAAATCTATATAAACCAATGGAGTAGAAGAAGATGAAGGTCTCAAAGGACCAGTATTCCTAGAAATATATCTTTTTTCCATTTGGGATCACATATCTAATAGATCAACATGAAGGGATACAAGATGGATCTGAATTCTTCCATTAGAATTTGAAATATAGTAATCTCATGATCCATATAATCAATCTTGAGAAAAAAAACTTAGAATATTCTAAGATACATCATTATATAAAATGATACCAAGATTTATTTGAACTTATTGGATAGAAAAATCAGATTATTCTAAAACAATTACCTCTGTTCTGGTATAATAATCAAAGATTGGGTCTCTGTAATGTAACAACCCGAGATTTTATAAGATACATTCTTTTTAATTTCATTCATATCTTCTATTGTACGACACACCAATATTATCTTGCGCTATACGCAACACTGTATTAGCTTGCAGTATACGCAACACTTTTCTTGGCTCTTGTTACAAACAATTTCATGTTCATTTGATAGAAGTTATTATACGCAACATTGACTGTATATATATATATATATATATTCAATGTATAAATAAAATATGGTTGGATTCTGTTATACGCAACAAAAAAAGGAGTTGTTCACTACACGCAACCCTGACTTGGCTTGCATTACATGCAATCGCGACCTTCCTCGATAGCATGTGTTGTACGCAATACCGGGTTTTACTAAACAACGATATATTATTATAATATTGTTATGAACTAGCCTTTATGAATAGTTTTAACTAAATTTTGAATTTTATAACATTATTATTCATCTTACACATTTCTAGAACATGGTATAAGAACAAAATAAATTTTTCGGGTAAAATAAGTATTTTTCAAAAAATGCAGTTTAGCCACCTTTTGATGGCGCACCCACTTTAAATATAGTTTTTGACATGTTTATATGTTCAACTTGACAAAATAAAATTCTTCTTTTTAATCAGGATATAAAAATTTACATTAGATAATGTTTTGATATTTTTCCGATAACTTTCATATTTTAATGAATAGTAAAAACACACTATATTTTAATTAAAAACAACTTTTTTCATCGTAATATCTTATGTGGTTAAATTATAATATTGAATGGTTTTAAAGTATAAATAGAATATATTTTTACAATTTAATATAATTTATGTCATTAGCATTGATTTTACCTTGAATTCGTAGGTTAAATCAATTCAATCTTCTGCAATGTTTTAAAGAAAACCCGTTTTCTTTCGACAACGGGATTAATTTTATTTTAATTTATGCATCTTTTGTGTATTGAATTTGGAAAAATGGATTCCATATTTGTAATCAGTGGGTCCAAATTATGTTAATAAGCTACTTTTTATTTTTGGGCATTGTGAATAGTAACTACGGTAAATTTTATTTACTATAGTTAAAGGTAAATCGGGTAATTAAGGGTAAATATAAGATTATAAAATTACCTTAACACTTGGAAAAATCCTATTGGATGGCTAAAAGTAGACCCATATAACCTAAGAGTCGGATTAGATTCATTTTATGGACTTTTGTCCATGAAAATAATTTAATTATTATTAAAACCAAAGAATGGGACAACATGTCACTTTCTTAAATCTTATAAGTATAATAATTTTAATTTAGGGATAAACTTCATGAAACTTCAAACATAAATAGTCTCCAGAAATATAATACAATTATCTACATCATAAGAGTTTATTTAGAATTTTTATGGATTAAATAATTATCATTTATTATGACACAATGATGATGTAGTAATTACCATAATAGTGAAATATTATAATAATTGATATTATAAATACCCAAATAAATATAATTTGAGACTTTTCATGAATTCCACTAATTTTATAGGTTAATATGACATGTTAGTATTGATTAAATTAACGTTTTTTGAACTAATCATTCTGTTATGATTTTCACAAAAATCAATTACTAAATAGTGTCAAAATTGACATAAAATGGTTTTTAAAAAAAATATTATATTATTAATTATTATTTTATTCCTAAAAATCTATGTTTCGGCAAAATGACTTAGATAAGGTTATATATATATATAATAATAAACTTGGGGTTCTTTTGGCTTGTTATGGTAAGTTTATTAACCATATAGTGTAAGAAAACAAAAATACACGGTAAAAGTTAAATTATTTAACTTAGAGTTAAATATAAGTGATAAGGTTAAAATAATAACCTAAACATGTCTAAATCCTATTGTATGAGATTATTTTTACCCATACCCACTTTATCTTCGAAATAAGACCCTTTGGAACCATTATAAACTGAATTTGACCTTAATATAAAATAATATTTTGTGATTTTCCTAAGGTGCCCCTCTCCTCCCTTATAAAAGGGCACCTCCTCCCTCTCCTCCTCACACCAATTTGAGCATTCAAGCTCATCCAAACCCTGCAAAAATCTCTTCCCCACTTCCCTAGTATCATCCTAGACGTCCTGGTCTTCTTCAAAGGCCATCCTTAGTTCTTGAAGTGGAGGTTAAGTGAAGGCGCATCAAAAAGAGGTGATATCCATTACCGATCTTTTTCAATTTCTTTCTTCTTAAACTTCTACTTATTTAGTTGTTTCATGATAAAGTAATAACATCAGTATTTATTATATACTGATATGTTATTATGAATATGAAACAACTCTAATTAACCTTCTATCCATCCTACGGAAAAAGGAAATCACCGCGTGTGCGTACGTACGGAATACCGTCTCCACGCCGTGGTGTAATCTATTTTCCACCACCACCTTAATTGGATGGGTATAATGGTGTAATGAGTAACTATATATGATTATTATAAAGTTATATTGATACTCAAATAGTATACATACACTTCAACACAATTCCACGACCATGGGAATGATATCATCACTCGTGCGTACGTACGGACTACCGTCTCCACGACGCGATGAGATTCATTATCCATGTTAACCATTCCAGAATGATTATAAAGTATATATAATGAATAATAATGAAATATATGACTTGGTAATTCTACTGTATTTATTTATATATATATATATGTCATCTACTTACTTCCATTCAAGACAATAAGGAAAGGAAAACATCGTTCATGCGTACGTACGGACTACCGTCTCCATGAATGGTGTGTTTCATTTCATTTATCTATCTATTATATATTTATATATATATATATACTGAATATATATGATATATAAATCATATTTTATATTCTGGAAGTAGGTAAATCATGAAATAAGTAATAATAATGTCAAGAACAACAAGTCCAAACACCTACGATAAATGAAACGATTTTACCCAAAACGCTTCTTTAACATGGAATTTACAAAAGAACGGGTAATATAAAGTCATAAGTGAACCATATATGATATTATAACAATGAATATGATTATGTAATAAGTTAATGACATTATTTAAATCATTATACAGGAGGTTCAGATACGTACAAAGCATATCAGACATAAGGTAAGGGAAAATATCACAATCTCATTTTTATCCGAGATTGTTTATACTTTTGTATTTACAGGGGTGTATTTTATCATCCACATCCATGTTTCCTCATTATGTAATGTTATTTCCATCCACCTACAATTGTTTAAATCCAATTTTTCCCATTCGGTGAGTTTTTAGTAAAAGATATGAGAGAAATCTTTTGTCGTTTTTCGTACGAGGTACTTTTCGACTTTTCCGACAAAAGTACGAAGAATGTTTTTTTTAACTTATAAAGCATGAATGGATTTTTAAAACATTATTTCCAAGAATCTTACTTTACAAGTTTTCATGTTTATTTTTAATCAACTTCTTTTAGTTTAAAATTGTATGACATGATAAGAATGGAAAAATGTTTTTAAGGTAGAAAGGATATTTTCCTCAAAAATGGAGTTCAAGTGTCTTATCAAAATTATTTTCCATCTAAGATAATAAAGGGTTTTGTTTCCATCCCTATTCTTACATTGATTTGATTATGTTGTGATGGAATTATTTTTATAAATTCCTTTATCTTATATGAATTGTTTTATGATGTCACGATGTTTAAGAATTCCATTTTTATTACATGGGTTATGCAATGATGTATGATTTATGATTTTGTGGCACACATAAGAATGGTATCATTATGAGATGGGTGTGACCTATATATCCCTCCAATGCATTCGGTAAAGATTTTATATCTTATGAGATAGACATGGCTGGAACGGTAGGTTATACCAGTTCAGTGAAACAGGACTGAAACGAGGAATGAACTCGGTTCAGAAAGGGACTTTGTCCACTAAGAAAGTCTTGGAAATGAGTCTTAACTAATAAGAAATGATTCTCTATGATTATGTGTGTATGCCACAAAGTTTCATGTTTTAAGTTATGATTATTGGGATTACATTTCACTACTATGATTTATCCCATGTTATGAAATTATGATATCTTTTGCAGGTTAAGATTTCCAAAAGATATGTTCTTATGAAAATGATGTGATTGATATTTCTTTTGTTTACCCTTACTGAGCATTGGAGCTCACCCTTTTTATGTTTTATTTTCCCTAGGATATAAAGAAAGGTTTTAGGTAAAAAAAGGAAGATCTTTATGGGATATTTTGAAGATCTTTCGCCACGATTAGAAGATTATATTCTGAGTTTCCAAAGACACTAAACTATTACGGTCCTTATGTGTGTGTTTTTGTTATGTACTAAGTATTCTGCAAAAGTAATGTAATGTCTATGTACGTTAAGCTTCAGGTCTCTACAGTTGGTATCAGAGGAAAGGTTTAGTCAACCTTTGGAAACTAGGATGCGAAAACGTTAGTGAGATCCCTAGAGATATTTCTAAGGTATGTCTAGGGATGTACCTAAGGATAAGAATACGTATAGGATATAGTCCTAGAACTATGGTAAAGATCTTAGAATTTATCCTAAGATTTTAGATATTGAAGGTACACCCCCTTTATAATGTTGTTTTCCCTAGCATGATTTTTTCCTCTCACACTATTCTTTTTGGGTTTTAGATGATGGCTGGAACCCGAAGGAACAGTGTTGATCAATGCAATGGACAATGCAATGATTGTCCTCCTGAACAAACAAATGTTATGAGAGATGGAGTGAAAAATCTTATTGCTATACTTACACAAGCTATGAATCATTCTGGACTTCCAAATGAGCAGAGAAGGGAACAATATTCTATTGATTCCTTCATGAGGCAATGTCCACCTTCTTTCAGTGGGTATTCTGATCCACTTGTTGCTGAACAATGGATCAGTACTACAGAAAAGATATTTTTAGTTCTTCAATGTTCTGAACATGATAAAGTCATCTTAGCATTATATCATTTGGAAGGTGATGCTGATCAATGGTGTAATCGTATCAAGAATACGATGCAAGGAGATGAAATTGAGTCCATCGAATGGGACGAGTTCAAGAATTTGTTTTTCAGTAAGTACTTCCCTCGTATTCTTCGAACAAATATGGAAAAGGATTTTCTTGAGCTGAATCAGAAGGATGATGAATCTGTTGGTATATACGAAGGGAATTTTACAAGACTTTCAAGGTATGCATCTGGCATTATCATCCAACCTGAAAGTAAAGTTGATCGATTTTTTAGTGGCTTAAAACCAAGTCTTCGAAGGGAATTAGCTATAAGAGACTTCAGTAGCTATGAAGAAATTGTGCGTTGTGCTATCAAGGTAGAAATTGAAGTTGGTTTTACATATCCATCTCATGGTTTTGAAAAGAAATGAAAGATGGAGTTCAAGGAGAAGTCTCAGAATAATGGTGAAAAGAAGATGAATGTTTCCTTATTCTCAAAGTGTGGAAAGAAGCATGGTGGAGATTGTATTAAAGGGACATGTAAATGTTTCAAATGTGGAAAGGAAGGTCATCGGGTATTTGAATGCCGCAATGATGGGAAGAAGATGTCTAATGATGCAAACAAAGGAAGGGATACACAGAATGAACCTACTACACTTCAATGTTTCAAGTGCAAGGAGATGGGACATTATGCCAATAAATGCCCAAATCCAAGGGTTAGTGATGATTGACATGAGCAACCTATTAAGGCAAAGGACAAAGGGAAGTCACATGTGATCACTATTGGCGATGTTGAATATGATAACGATGTGGTGGAATGATTAAGTGTATATGTAATGGGATTACAAAATAATGTTGTATATAGTATCGTAGAATATTGGAATATTTATGTATTGGTCTACTGTGGTTTTCAATAATTTTATGGTACCCGTAACCATTGAAAGTGATTGAGATATTTTTGGAAAAAAAGATGATATGGGCATAATGAAGGGAAAACGAGAAAATGAAATATTTGACAGTATTCATGAGCTCATGATTGATATAAGGACTAAGTGATATCATGGTTTGAGTATATAGAATTTTGATGATTTTGGTATGTGGAAAGTTTTAACTTTTAACTGCATTCATGTTTTCACTAAGGTTCAATGGGTATTCAAGAGAATTTATGATTAAGGCCTTTGAATGTTTGGAATGTGACCAACAAAACATATTTTATGATATATGGGGATCAACGATGGTATTAAATCTCTGGTAATCATTTTCACTATATTATGAGAGTGGACTACAGTATTATGGATAAGCCTAAAGATTGGAATGGATTATGTTGTACATAAGTTAGTATTGTTTATGGATATAATTTTTTTCAATATTATTAATGGGATGTTATAGTAATATAGTTTTAGAAAAAGGAAAACCTGCAGGACGGGAGACAGCCCATCGCGTCGGACAAGGCTGTGGGAATCGAACCCACAACCGAAGTGCGACTGGCCTTTATCGCCTACCACTGGCCTACAGGAAGTCCCTGGTTATTATAAACTAGTTTTATTTTATTAAGCGGTGTGATATATGAAGTATAAGTTCATTTTTGGAACCATATACGATTAATCTAACAATAAGATGGACTTTTAACTTTTGCTAACCTTTTGTTTGAAAGAGATGGAATGAACCATCATTCTATCACATGATCTGCTAACACATCACAAATAACAAATTCAACTTCATTTCTTTATGGGATGAAGTGGAAATTGTTCAATTCACGAACAAGAGTGAGATTGTACCAAAATCAGGCAAGTATTTCTTTTAATTCATCAACTTTAGGGAAATGATCTTGAAAACCAAAAATGTTGTCCTAGTTCCCTTTTATCTGATTAATCAGATGGTACCTTAGATCATCACAAATCAATAGCTTTGTGATTGTTGGCTTTTTCATAGCCATGTTCTCTACCACTCTCCATCAGAACTTGATGGTTAGATTTTTCTTCCATATCCATATTTCCACCTATATTCTCCTACGTGGAAACCCCGTGATGAGTTAATTTGGGTAACCATTACATTTCATACTTTAGTTTTTAAAAGCCATGTTTTGGTATTCCTTTTTACGATGTGGGTTTCCATTAAACAAACTTTGGAGTAGTAAACCATTTATAACCCCGATGAATTTTGAGGGCGAAATTCATTTTAAGGGGGGTAGAATGTAACAACCCGAGATTTTATAAGATACATTCTTTTTAATTTCATTCATATCTTCTATTGTACGACACACCAAGATTACCTTGCGCTATACGCAACACTGTATTAGCTTGCAGTATACGCAACACTTTTCTTGGCTCTTGTTACACACAATTTCAAGTTCGTTTGATAGAAGTTATTCTACGCAACATTGAGTGTATATATATATATATATATATTCAATGTATAAATAAAATATGGTTGGATTATGTTATACGCAAAAACAAAGGATTTGTGCACTACACGCAACCCTGACTTGGCTTGCATTACATGCAATCGCGACCTTCCTCGATAGCGTGTGTTGTATGCAATACCGGGTTTTACTAAACAACGATATATTATTATAATATTGTTATGAACTAGCCATTATGAATAGTGTTAACTAAATTTTTAATTTTATAACATTATTATTCATCTTACACATTTCTACAACATGGTATAAGAACAAAATAAATTTTTTGGGTAAAATAAGTATTTTTCAAAAAATGCAGTTTTGCGGCCTATTGATGGCGCACCCACTTTAAATCTAGTTTTTGAAATGTTTATAAGTTCAATTTTACAAAATAAAATTCTTCTTTTGAATCATAATATAAAAATTTAAATTAGATAAAGTTTTGATATTTTGCCGATAACTTTCATATTTTAATGAATAGTAAAAACACGCTATATTTTAATTAAAAACAACTTTTTTCATCGTAATATCTTATGAGGTTAAATTATAATATTTAATGGTTTTAAAGTATTAATAGAATATATTTTTACCATTTTATATAATTTATGTCATTAGAATTGATTTTACCTTGAATTCGTAGGTTAAATCAATTCAATCTTTTGCAATGTTTGGAAGAAAACCCCGTTTTCTTTCGACAACGGGATTAATTTTATTTTAATTTCATCATATTTTGTGTATTGAATTTGGAAAAATGGATTCCATATTTTTAATCAGTGGGTCAAAATTATGTTAATAAGCTACTTTTTATTTTTGGGCATTGTGAATAGTAACTACGGTAAATTTTATTTACTATAGTTAAAGGTAAATCGGGTAATTAAGGGTAAATATAAGATTATAAAATTACCCTGACACTTGGAAAAATCCTATTGGATGCCTAAAAGTAGACCCATATAACCTAAGGGTCGGATGAGATTCATTTTATGGACTTTTGTCCATGAAAATAATTTAATTATTATTAAAACCAAAGAATGTGACAACATGTCACTTTCTTAAATATTATAAGTATAATAATTTTAATTTAGTGATAAACATCATGAAACATCGAACATGAATAGTATCCAGAAAGATAATACAATTATCTACATCATAGGAATTTATTTAGAATTTTTAGGGATTAAATAATTATCATTTATTATGACACAATTATGATGCAGTAATTACCATAATAGTGAAAAATAATAATAATTGATATTATAAATACCCAAATAAATATAATTTGAGACTTTTTATGAATTACACTAATTTTATAGGTTAATATGACATGTTAGTATTGATTTAATTAACTGTTTTCGAACTAATCATTCTGTTATTATTTTCACAAATATCAATTACTAAATAGTGTCAAAATTGACATAAAATAGTTTTTAAAAAAAATATTATATTATTAATTTTTATTTTATTCCTAAAAATCTAAGATCGGCCAAATGACTTAGATAAGGTTATATATATATATAATAAACAAATTGGGGTTCTTTTGTTTTGTTATGTTATGTTCATTAACCAAATAGTGTAAGAAAACAAAAATACACGGTAAAAGTTAAATTATTTAACTTAGAGAAAAATCTAATTGTTAAGGTTAAAATAATAACCTAAACTTGTCTAAATCCTATTTGATGAGAGGATTTCGACCCATCCCCACTTTATCTTCGAAATAAGACCCTTTTTAACCATTATAAACCTAATTTGACCTTAATATAAAATAATATTTTGAGATTTTCCTAAGGTTCCCCTCTCCTCCCTTATAAAAGGGCACCTCCTCCCTCTCCTCCTCACACCAATTTGAGCATTCAAGCTCGGAAAAACTATGCCAAAATCCCTTCTCCACTTACCTATTATCATCCTAGATGTCCTTGTCTTCTTCGAAGACCATCCTTAGTTCTTTAAGTGGAGGTTAAGTGAAGGCGCGTCAAAAAGAGGTAATATCCATTACCGATCTTTTTCAATTTCTTTCTTCTTCAACTTCTTGTTATTTAATTGTTTCATGATAAAGTAATAACATCAGTATTTCATACATATTAATATGTTATTATAAATATGAAACAACTCTAATTAACCTTCTATCCATCCTACGGAAAAAGGAAATCACCGCGCGTGCGTACGTACGGAATACCGTCTCCACGCCGTGGTGTAATCTATTTTCCGCCACCACATTAATTGGATGGGTGTAATGGTGTAATGATTAACTATATATGATTATTATAAAGTGATATAGAAACTTTAATATTATACATACACTTCAACACAATTCCACGACCATGGGAACGATATCATCGCTCATGCGTACGTACGGACTACCGTCTCCACGACGCGATGAGATTCCTTATCCATGTTAACCATTCCAGAATAATTATAAATTATATATAATGAATAATAATGAAATATATGACATGTTAAATCTACTGGATTTATTTATATATATATGTCATCTACTTACTTCCATTCAAGACAATAAGGAAAGGAAAACATCGTTCATGCATACGTACGGACTACCGTCTCCATGAACGGTGTGTTTCATTTAATTTATCTATCTATTATATATATATATACTGAATATATATGATATATAAATCATTTTTTATATTCTGGAAGTAAGTAAATCATGATATAGGTAATAATAATGTCAATAACAACAAGTCCAAACACCTACGATAAATGAAACGATTTTACCCAAAACGCTTCTTTAACATGGAATTTACAAAAGAACGGGTAATATAAAGTCATAAGTGAACCATATATGATATCATAACAATGAATATGATTCTGTAATAAGTTAATGAAATTATTTAAATCATTATACAGGAGGTTCGGATATGTACAAAGCATATCGGACATAAGGTAAGGGAAAATATCACAATCTCATTTTTATCCGAGATTGTTTATACTTTGGTATTTACTGGGGTGTATTTATTCATCCACATCCATGTTTCCTCAATATGTAATGTTATTTCCATCCACCTACAATTTTTTAAATCCAATTTATCCTTCGGTGAGTTTTTAGTAAAAGATATGAAAGGAATCTTTTTTCTTTTTTCGTACGAGGTACTTTTTGACATTTCCGAAAAAAGTATGAAGATTTTTTTTAAACTTATACGGCATGAAAGGATTTTTAAAAAATTATTTCCAAGAAGCTTCCTTTACAATTTTTCAAGTTTATTTTTAATCAACTTCTTTTAGTTTAAAATTGTATGACATGTTAAGAAAGGAGAAATGTTTTAAGGTAGAAAGGATATTTTCCTCAAGAATGGAGTTCAAGTGTCTTATCAAAATTATTTTCCATCTAAGATAATAAAGGGTTCTGTTTCCATCCCTATTATTACATTGATTTGATTATGTTGTGATTGAATTTTTTTATGAATTCCTTTATCTTATATGAATTGTTTTATGATGTCATGATGTTTAAGAATTCCTTTTTTATTACATGGGTTATGCAATGATGTATGATTTATGATTTTGTGGCACACATAAGAATGGTATCATTATGAGATGGGTGGGACCTATATATCCCTCCAATGCATTGGGTAAAGATTTTATATCTCATGAGATAGACATGGATGGAACGATAGGTTATACCGGTTCAGTGAAATAGGACTAAAACGAGTAATGAACTCGGTTCAGAAAGGGACTTTGTCCACTAAATAGTCTTGGCAATGAGTCTTGACAAATAAGAAATGATTCTTTATGATTATGTGTGTATGACACAAAGTTTCATGTTTTAAGTTATTATTATTGGGATTACATTTCACTACTATGATTTATCCCATGTTATGAAATTATTATCTCTTTTGAAGTTTATGATTTCCAAAAGATATGTTCTTATGAATATGATGTGATTGATATTTCTTTCGTTTACCCTTACTGAGCATTTGAGCTCACCCTTTTTATGTTTTATTTTCCCTAGGATATAAAGAAAGGTTTGAGGTAAAAAAAGAGGAAGATCTTTCTGGGAGATGTTGTAGATCTTTTTCCATGATTAAAGATTATATTCCGAGTTTCCAAAGATACTAAACTATTACGGTCCTTGTGTGTGTGTTTTTGTAATGTACTAATTATTCCGCAAAAGTAATGTAATGTCTATGTACGTTAAGCTTCGGGTCTCTACAATAAAATAGATTATACGATTTATTTCTAAGGGAGGAACATTTATCCTAAATTTATAGAATAATATTAGAGTGATCAAGCTTAACTTGTTCCACTATAATTTGTGTAGAATGATTTTACGAAATAGGCTCTGAGACCCTAGAAAAAACAAGAAAATCTAGCTCATATGGGTTTGGCGGATTATCATCATGACCATCATACTCACCCTTATAACCACCACTATGATTAGGAGTAAAGAGATCCAAATCAATGAATTTTTATTGTAATCACATTATTTTGGATGGATTTTTCTTTTTTATATTTATATGAATATATCTTCAATTTTCCTTGGAGTCTTCACTATGTTTGGATGTATCGGTACCCTGAAATCAATATGTTATCAATATAAATATATTTTAATACACATGTGAACATAATTTTACTGTTTCTTGTTTTTACATTGTTGAAGACCATGATTGGAAACTCTAAGACCATGATTGAATCTATAATGAAGGTTTTACCCAAGGCATTACCAAGGGTTGGTTGACATTGGGCATTCCAAGTAAAGTAGTCATTGGTGTGTGAATTTAACTAAAAAACAAACACAATATTTATTTTATTTTAGATTTCCATGACCTATAATCCTAATTAAAGACTCCATAATAAAAAATAACTAGGGTAAGATGCATAACCCTTAGAGGATATGAGAGGAGGATTAGGTGTTTATCATTGTCATATCAAGATCAAATGATGAATAAAAATTAAATTGAGGTAGATTTAGAGGTAATAAATGCAGTGGATCATTTTAATCACTAGATAATTCATTTTTCAATAAAAATTAATCATAAATCAAGATAGGGATTTTCCTTTTTGGCTTCCTCCCATTTTATTAAAATATTAATCATGGATTAATATATGATTATCATGATCTATAGTGTATTCATTCTTCATTGGAGCCCTGTAATTTATTAGTTATATTTACCTAATATAATTCTTCTATTTCACCTTCTATCACCCTGGATCACCTAATTTTTTGTTAATTGTCCAAGAACTCATTGCTAAAGATGATTTCACCTTTCTTATGTTCTTTTCCTTCTATATTATTTTTTTCATTTCTTTTGGCCCATGAGGTTACAATTTAACATTTGTGGGGTAAGATCAAGAATGATCGAATACCTATATTTTTGCGATTTCATGAATGATTAATGGTTTGATGATTTGTAGATGGATCAGGATGAGTTGTTGTGGGTGAGGCATTCATGGATCGGAGATCCCAAGTGTAAATAGAAGCATTGTGGCAACAATGAGTGAAATTGTGTGGTGTACAGGTGGTCAGAATCTAGACAATGAAAATTAATTAGGCGTGGATAGCCCCAGATTTGAGACACTCAGTGTAATTCGAGGAAGAATGGATGGAATAGGTGGCATGATGGTGAAATTTTAAGTTTCTAGGGTTTCTATAAAAAAAATATTACTATACATTGTGTAGTCGAGGATTACTCAATGCGTAGTCCCCTGGCATCGATGAGTAGGGTTTCAAGAAAAAGATAATGATCACACATCGTGTATGGCCCATACATTACATGTGACCAAATGCTGGTGGCCCAACATGTACTTCAGGATTAAATGGTAATGGAAATAGGTTGGAACATTTTTATGACCAAAGGTACACAATCACAACCTCATACTCTAACAGGGCCATGTATATGTGCATATCTTGATGTACACGAACAGTGGTGGAGGTACACAGTTATGAGCCGAACATACACGGCCAAGACCAAGGTAGTGAGGACACATTATTTACCACCTACCCACATATTATAGTACCACATAGCCAGCCAGTCCCAGTGTTGGTAAGGACACAACTTAGTTATTAGGTGTGGTAACATACTGTGTGACCCATGTTACTCATCATGTACCACCATGAAGACCTTCCACATTTCATATCTCATTCTTCATGACTCATATTTCTCCTCAATGTCACCTATCAAGATAAATTTTTCTCATATAATGTGACAGAGTCCTAAATATTAGTCTTTGATATATAACTTGAGGTGTTGAGAGTTTGACTCTTTTTAAGGATATACCAAACTAGTAATAGTGATTAGGTGTGATCATCAGAGGTTGAATTGGTTCAGAAACACCCCCCCCCCCCACACTAGGGTGGGGTCCCCCAAACTACTTGCATTGGTTGAGTGGTACCCCCTATAGAAGGAGCACATGATTCCTCCATGTTAAAGTGGAACCCCTAGAGAACTAGGGTGTAGTTCTTCTATCTATACCAATATAATTGAACCCCCTATGTTACTAGGTCATGTGTCATCCATGTTTGAGTGGAACACCTAAAGAACTAGGGTGTGATTCTTATGTGATTGAGTGGAACCAGATTGAAAAAATACTGGATAAGTCATATACCTATACCTATCGATTGTAACCCCTATGGTACTAGGGTGTGTATCCCAATGTTTGAGTAGAACCACCTGAACACACTACGGTGTTGGTCCTTTATTGATACATGTTGAGTGGAACCCCAGTATCATACTAAGGAATGGTTCCTCTATGCATTTAGTGTTACGCCATTGTTGTACAAGGTATATGGTACCCTATCTACCTACTGAGTGGCATCCCACTATCATTCTAGGTCATGGGTCCTCTATTATAGATTTTACCCCCTCATACTGTTGATTAGTAGAAATGGGAGGGTCCCCCGCATGACACACTTAAATATCCACTTAAGATTTTGGGCATCGGTCATGGACCTTAGGAGCTAAGTAGACAAATCATCCTTTGTTTCGATATAGAGATGGATATCCCCTATATCACTCATCTGGGATTCTTTGAGCACATATATCTATGATGTTTTTTGTTTCCATATTGTAATAGGTTGATATGACCTTTTCTATATCATTATATTTCTTCAGTTTTGGTTTTTGGGGAATCATACTAGGTATGTATATACTCACCCTTATAAGGTATTTTCTTACATGTTCCATTCCTTATATAGATAATGGATGGTTCGGTGGTGACATTTTTGGATCATAGTGATAACATGGTTCATTTCCCACATATTGTGCTCAAACATTGAGATTAGGATCTAGGATCTGTCATTTTTCTTTTGATCTAGTTATTTTTATGTTGGGTCTTCATTTTTGTTTAGGCAAGTATTCCCCCCTCTTATACATTGTTTTACCTGTCATACGCTATTATAAAACCTAGAGTTTGTTTCATATCTGGTTTACTCTAGATATTACTGTGTTTTATTATGCCTCTACAATTTTTTATGGATATGTTTGGGTGCATGTATATAGGTACACAATATTGGGGACTCTCATCTTATATTGTACCTTATCAACACTTTTCTCCAACCCCTAGCTTATTGGAAGTGGTCTTGGGGTTGTAACGGCTCATCTTGACACCATCCAGGTGTTCCCTAGTTAATCGGGCCTTTATAGAGTTCTATTAGAGTAGTTAATTCTTTGGTATGAGTATTACCATTATAAAGAATTGGATTGTACAATGGAAATTGTGTAGAACAATCTTGAGTGGGGCTTTTGGATGTTGGAATCTAGTGTCGGTGCGTCGGCCAACATATCTATACACTTAGACTCTAACTACCTTATTACTGACTTGACATATTGATACATTGGTTTTCTATATCATTGGTATGTGTATCAAATATTATTGGGTCCTTTGACTAGCATTCTTGAGTCGACTCCCCATATATATTCTCATCTAATTGTTATACATCTTGATCATGTTTATGATACCTTTAAAATGATATCCATCCATGTTACCGATATAGGACCATGAAGATGATCTGAGGAGTGATGAGGTTTCAATTCAGGGTTTATCCCATGAAGAGTTTCCTCTATGTTGGTAGGGATAAGTAACCCCGCCTATCAATTAGAAGATAGTTCTACCAGTTCAACATAACAATGCGGGTAGGATTAGCACATTCCATGAGTAAAAATATTATAGTCCACTTATGTTCTGTGGTCTCCCAGATCCCCAGGAAGGGGAGGATTGGATTGAGTCCATGATACAAGTCTTCTGTCTCATGAAAACCCCAACTGATTATATGGTTTCCCTGTCATCCATTATATTCCATGGAGCATTAGGGCCCAGGTGGAGTCTAGTCACATAGATTCATAATGAGATGACTCTCTCACAGTTCTATATCATACAGTAATTTCATGAGGAGTAAAACCCATCGTGCTTGTTCTTAGTTCTGATACAATATCTTCTTGAGATTAAGTAGGGATGTATGATTTTTTTATTATTTCATGAGGTTCATCGACCCTATATGGTACTCCCTCTATATGGTGGGATATGGTTACTTCAAGACATCAATGTTTGAGTAGGGTCCCCATAGAGACACTAATAATACTATGGTCCCCTTGTGAATTTCAACCTATCCTATAATTATAGAGTGGGGTTTGGTGAAAGATATATTTCTTTTATAGGGACTCTAGATAGGTATATCTGGTAGTGCGGGTCACGGGGATAAGTTGTCTGCAGCATATAGAAGGTTCCAGTTGGTAGGGTCTCATTATAGGAGGACTTATCATGGCTGAACTCAGTCACACAGTTGTTTGGATTAGGAATAACATAGAGGTTCTTTTTATCCCAGAGAGGGGTGATGTTGTACTTGTGATGGTAAAGGTTATATGGAAATATATTTCCTAACATATCGAGATGAGGATGGTAGGAAGTTATGACATGGTCTTCATTGATAGAGGCAGCGTCATGATTAGGGATTTCCTAGGTGCGGCCAGGGTAACACCCTAGGAGGTGGTGTTGGAAGATGAATATGTGTAGATCTAGAGGGTGGAGATGTTGGTAGTAGAAAATAATATGAGATACACCCACCACCACCACCATGTGTACCATTTCAGGATCAATGAGATTTTTGTCGATGTCGTGGGCTATTTTTAGCTATGGAAGGATATGACCAAGCTTCACACAAGATAATATGATCTACAATCATTATTTATTGTACTCTTTATCAAGTAATTATATACAAATGTTTGAGTAATTTGTTTATATCTATACACTTGGTGGGGTATCTAGAGATTCTAGTTTAGTTTTTATCCTAGAAACTTTAGTTATAGGTTCCTATAGGGAACTCTTCTTCTTTATCACTTATATTTCAATAGTGAGTGATAGTGCTTCGTGGAGGGAGTTTCTCATTGGACCTATTAGTAATCACAATGAATCATCTTGATTTTTTGTTTGGGATGGAATGGATGTGCACGGTGTGGGCCTATATTGGCATTCATCATAAGGGAGAAATATTCCTTCAGGAATATGGTATGAGATTCTACTTTGAGGGTGAGAAAGATCTCATGGTTGAGTGAGTGTACCATGTGAGCAGGAACCTACAACCAATCACCCATAAGTTAGAGATATCATCCTCTAGTGTTGTATACTCTATAGAAATATGGATTCCTTCGAGACTAGAAGAATACATTGATGTATTTCCTAAGGATGTTATGTGACTACCTCCAAGGTAGGAGATGGAATTATATATTGACTTTCACACTAGAAATATAATGATATCTTATGTGGCATATCATATGGACCCTACTAAGATATAGGAGTTGGGGGTGTAGTTGGACGACCTTCAGGAGAAGGGATTTATCAAACCTAGTGTCTCCCCCAGGGAAGCCCTAGTTTTATCATGAGGAATGATAATGAAGTCTTATGGTGTTTCTTGGATTTTTTTTCACCAAAGTCAAGTGACGGTAAATAAAAAGTACCCAAAATTAAGGATTGATGACATATTTAAACAATTTTGTGGCACAAGTTAGTTCTGGAAAATTGATCTTAGGTCTGGCCACCACTAGTTGAGGTTTCTCAAGGATGATATTAATAATATGTACTTTTAATATTTATAAGGAGAATACGAGTTCTTGGTGATTCCATTCGGTGTGAAAAATACCCTCATGGATTTTATGTCTCGGATGCACCAAATCTTCCAACCATATATGGACTATTTTTTGTCTTTATTAATGAAATACTCATTTACTCTTCTTTAAATGAGGAGCATGGGGAGCATTTAAGAATGGCCTAGACATACTATAGGATAACCATTTTTTTGGAATTTTTGTGAAGTTCTTGTTTTAGAACTATAATATTCACTTTCTTCTGCATGTCATTTCATAGAACAGATTAGCTATGGAGCTGGTGAAGGTTGATACCGCCCTTACATGGTAACCACCCAAGAGTGTGTTAGAGGTGTGGATATGTTTTAGCTTGGTGGGGTACTACATGTGGTTTGTGACATATTTTCCTATGATAACATCCAATTTTACCACTTTGAAAAATAAGGGTATCCTTTTATATGGATTGAGTAGTGTCATGGGGCCTCCAAGTTGAAGAGACTGAGGTAGTCTAGTGATCTGTTGATGAGACTACCGGAGGAGGGCATGGTGTAAATAGTGTTTTTCAAAGAATTTTGAGCTGGTATTAATTGTTTGTTAATGCAGAGGAATGATATAATTTCTTATGGGTTGAAATAGTTGAAACCCCGTGAGTTGAACTATGATACTCATGACTAGGATTTAGTATTGGTAGTCTTCCATTTATATATATGGAGCCACTATCTTCTAGGAGACTAATTTATGGTATACTCATACCACTAGAGTCTCAAACATATATTCACAAAGATATATCTTAATATGATATAGATTAATTGGTTGGAGTTCCTACAGAGCTATATATTTGAGACATTTTATACTCTTTGTAAGGTAAATGTGGAGGTATATTCTCTTAGTAGAAATTCATGTTCTCTCTTGGTTGAGTAAGTGTCTGAGTAGTTGGCTTCATATAACAACCCTTTTCTTTTTATTAAATTAATACATGATTTAATTACATAAAACTACACTTAATACAACCCTAAAAATGGATAGGTCTAGTGTATTTGGGGCTTAGGAACATTACATAACAACTTAAAACATAAAATACAACATCTTTATTGAAAACCTCCTTTACATGCTCAAAATACACCTTCATACATAATATTAAGTCAATAAGGTTTTCCTTATGACTTTTCCATTCCTTCATAATTGGGGGAGATTGTTGAGTCAATAAGGTTTCCTTATCACATTACCATTCCCTCTTGTTTTTAAAATCACAGACACCTTATATTATGAAAAATTTCATTTTACCCTATACTATGTTTTCATAAGGAAAATTTTCCTTCCCCTAGAAAAACATCATGAACATGTTTTTAGACATACCAAAGCTTTGTATGGACTTATTCAAGCCCCTTGAGCTTGGTATGATAGACTTATAGGATTTTTTCTTCAAAATAATTATGTTAAGGGAAATCCAGATCCAACCCTTTTTATAAAGAAAGATAAGAAAAAAGTTTTTATTGTTCAAATTTATGTTGATGACATTATATTTGGTTCAACTCCTCAATATTTAACCGGTTACTTTTCGGATCTAATGAAATCTAAGTATGAAATGAGTATGATGGGTGAGTTAACATTTTTTCTTGGTTTTCAAATTTCTCAAAAACTAGAATGAATCTATATATCCCAACATAAGTATATTAAGGATCTTCTTAAAATGTATGGATTTTAAAACAAAAAATTATTAGTACTCCCATTAGTACCTCAAACACTCTTGATCATGATGATTCTATGTAACCAGTAGATCAAACATCTTTTAGAGGTATGATAGGAAGTTTACTGTACTTGACAACTAGTTGTCTTTATGTGCAAGATATCAGTCCAATCATAAGGAATCTCATTTAAATGAAGTGAAAAGAATTTTTCGCTACTTAAAGGGAACCATGGATTTATGACTCTTTTATACTTCTAGAAATGATTTTGTTCTAAATTGTTATTCAGATGCTCGCATTGGAGGATGTATAATGGATAGATGGAGTGCATCCAGAACTTTTCATTTCTTAGGAGATTCATTAGTTTCTTGGTCATGCAAGAAGAAACACTCAGTATCACATTCCACTACTGAAGATGAATACGTAGTGGTTAGAAGTTGTTGTGCTCAATTGTTGTGGATGTAACACACACTCACAGACTATGGTATGAGTTTTACCAAAACAAAATTTTTGTGTGATAATACTAGTTCAATTGCTTTAAGAAGAAACCCTAAACATCACTCTCAGGAAAAACACATAGATATTAGGCCAAAATTTATTAGGGATCACACATAAAAAGAAGATACCATTCTTCAATTTATCAAAATGCAATATCATCTTGCTGATATTTTTACAAAATCTTTACCCTCCAATAGATTTAAATATATTAAACAAAAGTTAGGAATGATAACCATAAGGTAATCTTTCTCATAAAATTTCTATTGAAATCAATCTACTCACCGTAATAAACTCATTTTCATAGGGGAAGTACATTTTCCCGTTTGCTAAATTAAAATTTTTCGTAGTCATTTTTTCAAATTTTTTCGTAATAAACATTTTTCGTGATCAGTTTTTCAAATGTTTTCATAATGAAAATTTTTCGTAACCATTTTTTCAAATATTTTGTAATGAAATTTATTTGTAATCATCTTTTCAAATTTTTTTCATAATGAACATTTTTCATACACAGTTTTTAAAAAAAAATTCATAGTAAAAATTTTAGTAGTTAGTTTCTCAATATTTTCGAACGAAAATTTTCGTACTCACAATTTTCATAATGAATATTTTCCTAATCAAAATTTTTGTGATGAAGCTTTTCGTTCTCAAAATTTTATTCGTAATGAAAATTTTCCTTTTGTAATCAATTTTTTTTAATCTAATGTTATTTAGGGAAAATGTTTCCTCAATACGAATAATCTTCCTAGCAATCTGAAAGGTATGCTTTCTTTCTTAAGTTTTCGTAATAATTATTTACTTGCTGGTATTTTCATTTGATGTTAAAAGTTTTTGGAATATCTTTTCCTTAAATCTGATTGATTTTCTTAAAAACCTCAAAAGATCGAATTCTATCATGTTTTTCCTTGTGGCTATCATTTCTACTGTCAGATCTAATCATTAGTTTTATTAACTGTTGGATTGATTTCGGAAGTACAATCATCACTTAAAATGCCTATATAAAGGACCCTTTAAGGGTTGTCCCACATCGTATTTCAATCCTTTGTGTGTCGAATCTCTACCCCCCTTTCAAAATCTCATTCTGAACCTTTCAAATCTTGCTCAAATCAGAATGTCTGTTGAAGTTCCTTCTCAAGACATGTCAACTGTCAAGCCGATTTCGGAGTGGTAGATTTACAGAGAGAGGTAGGTCCATCCGAATTTCTTTGACAAGTACAATTCCATTATATCCAAGAATATCAGGATGAATGGATGGGAAATTGTTTGCATATAAAATCCAGGAGCTCAAGATTTGGTGTATCCATATCTTCTTATTGATTTTTTTGAATCAGTTAGTTTCTTCAAGGAAGAAGGCAGATAAAATTTTTATTTTAAAAGCTATGGAAAGACCTTTGCACTTTCATATACAAATTTTGCTAGTTTGATTGGAGTTCCATATTAAGGGGAAACTGAGTTCTGTTCCCATAAGTTTATGGATGTTCAAGGAAGCTTCGTCAAGTTGAAAGATATAAAGTTTCTCAGTCTTACTGATGTCAAGACTCCGAAAATTGCTCACCTTTCTATAAATAATCAGATCCTTGAATTGTGGGTTCATGGTTTTATCATTCTGAGAAAAGGTGATAAGGACACCTTGGATAAGAGCGACATGTACATCCTAGATTTTCTGTTGAATCTAAGGAAGATAAATTTGGTCAAGCATAATCTGGTTACAATTGAGAATATTATGAATGGGAACTTCAACGATCTGATTATCATGTACCAGGATATTCTTTACAAGCTAATTTTTAGGTTCTTAGAGTCTTTCAAAATTCTTTGAATTTCAAAGCTAAGGAACTAAAAAGTAATGTTGATTAGTGGTGATACCCTCAATAGGATGAAAGTTGGTTTTTATAAGGAATCAAAAGAATTCTATGATCTACCAGTAGAAGAGGCTGAAGCTATTCTGTAATAACAAGAAGTAGATGAACCATTGAAAAAGGTTGGAAAGAAGAGAAATTTGAAAGAAGGAGAAGAAGAAGAAGAGAAAACACCCAAAGCTAAGGAAGCCCAATCTACACCTCCAAAACCAAATAAGAAAAAATCCTATCTAGATTAGGTTATTCTAAAGTGTAGGGTAGATAAGAAAAATCGGAAGGAAGGAGAGCCCCAGTTTGGCTTGGATCCTGCAGAAGATAAGGCTTTGAAAGAGAATACAGCTGATGAGCATGAGAATCAAGATAAAGATAACAAGAAAAAGAAGAAGGTTTATGAGACCAAAATTGTTCAATAACTTCTAAGGGATACTTAGAAATCATCCGAGAATATCCCAGTACCAAAATATTTTTTGGTAGAGGCCTTACTAAAAACTCTGGGTAAGAAGTTTTTCAGTTCGAAAAAATCCCAATAAAATATTATTGAAGACAAAGGAGAAGAAGAGGTAGAAAGTGGTGGTGGATATGAAGATATTTTAAATAAAGTTGAAGATTACCATGAAAAGGAAACACCTTTAGAGAAACTGTCAGTCCGAACTTCTAAAGTAGATTCTTCAAAACTAGAAACTTCTAGGAAGGATGAGGAAGGTGAAAATGAGAAGGGTGAAGAAGAAGTAAATAAACTGTCTGAGGAAGAAAGTTCAAATCATGATTTCATACACCCTAAGGATGATGAGGCTAGATATGAGAAAGAGAATATAGATAAAGATAATATTGTTCAACTTTCTGACTGTGAACATAAATATTTGGATGAGGAAGCGATTCCAAGAACTGACAAGGGTAAACAAGTGGTTGTTGATACACCCACTAAAGCAGTTGTGAAGAAGAAAGATGTTGGTGGATCGTCAAATAGGAAGATTGTTGGTCTATAGAAAGATCCCTCACCAAGCATAGTTTTAGATTCGGAATCATCTTCACATGGACATGATTTCATTGTCTAGTCTTTGAAGAAGTTGGTTGGCACCATTCTGATTTTTTCATGCATAGAATCTAGATGTCAGATGCTTCAACATGCACGAAATCATAAAGCAGATTCAGTGTCCATGGTTATGGATGAGAGTGTCAACCTGGAGGTAGATATCAAATCTTTCCTTATTAACTACGATGCCCACAAAAGGTCTTGTAAGAAAGTGGTTGTATGGTAAAAGAAAATAGTTGAAGATTTTAGATAACTCGATGAGTTTCAAGATGGGGTCAAGGAGGATTTTGAGATAGAAGATGTCAAGATCAAGGATCTCATGAATATCCTTGAGGAAAAGATAACTCTTGAGGAAAATTGTCATATTCAATAGGTGAAAGATCTGAATGGGAAGTTGTATTCTATTTCCCAAAGCTGGAAAAGGGAAAGGGATCTTCGGATTGAGATTGAAGAAAAGCTTGTTAAGTACGAAGAAGTCCTGAAGGATCAGGAAGATGTTCTCAAGGCTCATCAAGATAAAATCCAAGATCTTGAAAAAAAATCAGTGGATCATGATCAAATTCTTATGATATTAGAGGAATATCACAAAGATTACAAAAAGATGAAGACTATAGTCAAGAATATGATTCCAAATGAAAAGGAAGGATAACCATGTTTCAATCCGATCTTTTGTTGTAATTTTCTTCCTTTTACAAAATCATTCTAAGAAATATCAAATTTTTTGTTTCTTGTATTTTGGTTGTGTTGAACTAATATTTCAGGAACAATAATTACATTTCTATTCCCTCAAATTCAATCTGAAAATCACAAAGGGGGAGAAAGGAAAAATTATAATAAGAAAAGAAGTTATATCCCTAAGTAAGAGGGAGTTTATCTAAGGGGGAGTTTTCATTATAGAGATTTTTGTACTCAATATAATTGAAAATATCATTTTGGAAATCTATAATATGATCCTTAGTGTTCCAAAGCCTAAGGGGAGTTATTTATATTCATATTTACTCATATGAAAAGGGAGATAGGTTTTATTTTCAATGACTAGAAAAATATTTTCTATGTCCTTATATTATTTTTCGTAAGGTTGTTTGTGCTTTCCAAAAAAGGGGAGATTGTTGAGTCAATAAAGTTTTCCTTATAACTTTTCCATTCCTTCATACCTGGGGGAGATTGTTGAGTCAATACGGTTTCCTTATAACATTACCGTTCTTTTTTGTTTTTAAAATCACAAACACCTTATCTTAAGGAAAATTTCATTTTACCCAATACTTTTCTTTCATAAAGAAAATTTATCGTCCCCAAGGAAATTCATCCTTACCATGTTTTTTATTTATTATATTGTATAATTGTAAAATAAGGTTTCATATCTAAAACCTCAAAATCATATAATACTTATATAAAGAGCATTTTGTTTTCAGGATCTGAATTCAGAATCTGAACTCTTATGAGTTCAGACTCCGAGTTCGCTGAATTCAGACTCCGAAATCTTATGAGTTCTGACTCTGAGATCTCTGAATTCTGACTCTGAACTCTTATGAGTTCTAACTACGAGTTCACTGAATTCATACTCTGAACTCTTATGAGTTCTGACTCTGAATTCTAAAGAATTCAGAATCCGAACATTGTAAGTTCAGACTCCGATTTCTAATGAATTCTGACTCTGAACATTTTAATTTCTGACTCCAAATTCTCATGAACTCTGACTTCGACATTGTAAGTTTAGGTTCTGAATTCTTGTAAATCCAGATTCCTAATTTCCTTGAAATTCAGTCTCTGGAATTCTATAGATTTCATGTTCCTAATTCCTTAGAAAATATAATCCGAATATCCTTGTATTATAGACACCGAATTATTTTTTCGTTAGACTAGGTACATTTATTTTCATACATTTTGAATATTTTATTTTGGTTGTGCAACCATATTTTTTCTTAAACTTGTGTTTTTTATAAAATGATGTCATGGTTTTAGTTACTAACTAACCGTTGTTTGAGTGACACTTATATAGGTCCCTCTGAAATTCAAGGAAAAATATGACCGTTGGAGGAGGGAGCCGAACGTTGGTGTTGTGCCTATAAATAGGAGCTCATTTGAAAGAGCTCGACACTATTCTATGACTCTAGAGATTACATGATGTTGAAGTGGTGTCTAGAGAGAGACTCTCATGAATTTTGCGTATTGAACACCTTGTTCAAATTTTCTTCTGGTGACTCCGAATGTTGCTGAGTACATTCGAGGGCTTCCTGGGATAGGAAGACAGATGTGCCGAATACCTAAAAGTTTGAGGACTTCCTTGCAGAGGAAGAGAGAGGTGCCAACTACCTTGAAGTTGAGGGCTTGCAGGGATAGCAAGACAGACTCCGATCTTTATATTGAGGGCTTACCCTGTTGTGGGTAAGACAGACTTTCTTGAAAGTATAAATCAATGGACCTTTATCCAAGGTTGTTGGATACCCTTCTCTTTGGGCTAAAATACATACCACTTGTTACTTATTTGTTTCACGTTTTCCACTGTATTTTAATTGTTGAAGAAAGTATAACTATCTTGAACTTCCTTATACTTGTATACTCTGATTTAGTAAGATTCTGTACGATTTAAGGTAGAATCTTCATCTTTGTAGACTTTCATTAAGTTTCATTTTTTGGAACCATATTTTCCATAATCACTTTCTCGGAATCATATTTCTAGAATCTAGAAAGTGTGTAGAACTAGTGGTTTTGTGAATTACCTTATTTAATCTTGTTAAACATAACCACCTTCAAAAGTTCCAATGGAAGTTTTTTTTAAACTATAAAATTCACCCCCCCCCCCCTCTTGTGTATTGAGCATCATTAGAAACTTCATTCAGTATCTATATTATTTCGATCCTACATTTGGTATTGTAGAGTATATCATACTCCACATACCATATCAACACATAATACTACATGGGATAACATGAGGATGTGCACAAGAAAAGGTAGATCTATAAAGCTGAGTAATGGAGTAAAAAGGCATAACATGGAGAATACAATACATGTTAGGAAACAGTCATATCAATGGATCATAAGAGAAACATGGACATAAAAGAATGATATAACATGATTATAATAACAAACAAATGTGGAAACAACTTAAAACACTACATCATAAACATAAAAAAATCAGGAAACCCCTTCTGCCAACATGGTGGATAAAATTTCTATAAAGGAATTTGGTAAACCCCTATTCTAACATGACATATCATGATACTAAACATTATCCAATGCATTATAGTGATATAAGGACACACCATTCATTATCATTTAAATATCCTGCTTATGTATACCACATAGATCAAATAACATCGATTCATTCAACATAATCATTTATTCCATGAAAAAAGAATGTGGAATACATGAATTTATGTTTAAAATGAAAAATTATATTTTCATAAACGTGAATTCCCTTGACCATGAAATGGGAATTTCATTCACTATATGATGATTTTGGCATGGAAAATCGTGGTGCAATTTTGGCAGCATAACAGCGTCATATGGAGATTCATAAAATGGGTTGATGAGAGATAAAGGGGTCTCTCATTGGTTATACATAAAAGTGGATCATGTATCATAATATACCAACATATGAAATGGAATTTGAGGTGCATAATCTAAAATAAATGCATAAAAGGAAATGAGGCTAGAGAAGTTACTTATAGAATTTTGACATGGTAATGGGTGTAAATGGGAGGGATTAATGAGAGTAAAATGGGTCTATAATCATTAAAACATAATAAGGGTAGTATGGGGGAGGTGATAAAACATACCCTATCATTTTAAAATGAAAATAAAAGGGTATAACAATATAAGAAAACTTGGACAAAAAAGAGAAAGGAAAGAACCCTTACATGGATGTGTGATTCTATTCTTGGGAGATTGGGGGTGCATTGGTAGGACTCTCTGGAGTGGAGAGTAGGGTGAGGATGAGCTTTATGGGGTTTGAGTGAAGAGGAATGGGTTCTTTGGTGGGTTTATATAGGAAAGGAGGGGGAATTATTTATTATTTATGTTTTGGACACTACACACTAAAATATTCAAAACCACAAACCAACCTATGTATTATCCCCCAGATTAAAGAAAAGGGAATTAGAGAAAATTATTTTATTAGGAAATGGAATGAAGATATTAATATATTATCCTTTTTTATGTGGAGGTGAGTCCCACTCTCAAGGAAATTAATTTAAAATAATAAAATATACTATATATTTTGGAGGATTAATTAAGGCATTATAAAATAACTCAAATAAATATAAAATGACATTATTTTAAATTTAAAACAATGTTTTTGTTGAAGATCCCTTTAATGGTGTTTATTACATCGCTATTTGGACATTATGATGCCATAAAGCACAATATATATTTATATATTGTTTAATTTGAACCCAAAAATTCGACTGTCTCAAGAAATTATAAAAAATTAACCATTGGATATTTTTGATTTCCTAATTCCAAAAATAATATTCATTTTATCTAAATAGTTTTCTAAATATTTTAATTTTTTTCTTTTAAAATGAGGGTCAACATTCATTGAAAATTGAAAGGTTTTGACCAAAATAGATTTTAAACCATAATAAAAATTACATTAGAATTCATAAAAGTAATATACTCATTCATTATTATTATAGGTAATTTGATAATAATATTCTTCTAAAATATTTATTATTTCAAAAATTCATTAAATTCTTTAAAATAAATTCATTAACTAAAAATACACTTTTTATTTTATCGTATTAAAATATAACTCTTATCAAAATGATTACCTAAAAATTTATAGATAAGGAACTAATATAATCATAATTTATAAGAATTATTTTTATAATAGTATTAATAAAATATATTATTTAATGTAATAGTGTATATATTTATCAAAAATACCATTTTTACTCAAAAAATAAATTTATCAAATTCATCATATTTTAAGGAAAAATATTCCTAAAAAATAATTGATGCAATAAGAATTTTTTTTATAAAAAATTATTACATAATATGTAACTAAAATCTTGCTGCATAACCCCTTATAACATCCGTATAAGACTTACAAGTAAGGTGTGTCATGGTGACTGACTCTTGGGGTGGCTCGGATAACATTCCCCAGGTGGTAATCATTATTAACTTTAATTTCTCAGGTACGTGATTCCGTTCAAGCTTAACATGTGAAAGCTTAGCTTGTGAATCATCAAGAGAGAATCCTAGTGATGCTACCTCCTTCTTGAGCTCTTCCAAAAGAGATACATATGATAAGAGTCTACTAGATGGGGACATCACCTCCTTTTTTTGTGTTGAAAGGATTTGTAAAACCCCTATATTTATAATAGTCATTTCATCACTATTGAACGGTTATATTATCAATGGTAAAGTTACTTAAGGGTCATTTAAATCCAATTGGATATAATAATAGATTAGTAAAAGAGTGCATTTGTTTCTTATATCCATGGGAAATATAACTAAAATAAAGGTAATTTTATTCATAAATGATCAGTTCGTTACAACATTACCCCCATAAGGAATGTCACCCTCAAAATTTCATTTTCTCACATTAAAAAAAATCATGGTAACTCTGTTTCATCACCTCTTCTAGTTCCCACATCACTTCTTCAAACTTTTGGTATCTCCTCACCACTTTGACGAAGGGAATTAACTTATTTTGTTGAACATTATCTCCATGATCTAAGATATTCATCAGCTTCTCCTCATAAGAGAGGTAATTCATTAATGGTACCACCTCTAGATTAATTACATATGAGGGGTTTAATATGTACTTTCTCAAGAGGGATATATGGAATACATCATTTACTTGAGACAGGTTCAGTGGGTGTGCAAGTTGATTGAGCACCGCTCCGATGAGATCATGGATCTGAAAAAAGTCTGATGTACATTAAACTAAGCTTCCCTTCTTCCCAAATCTCATAACTCTCTTCTATGGGTATATGTTGAGGAATACCATGTCTCCAAAATCAATCTCTAGGTCTCCTCGATGATTGACATCATATTTCTTCTGTCGACTTTGAGATGCTTTGATGTGTTATTGTATGGTCTCAACCTTCTCCACCATTTCTTAGAACATTTCCTAACCTAGAAGTTTTTGTTCCCCAACTACACCTCAACATGTCAATGTTTTGTACCTATTCCCATAAAGGGATTCATAAGAACCCATTTGGATTCTGGAGTGGAAACTATTGTTGTAAGAGAACTTTACCAAGGGAAGATATTGGTCCCATCAACCATTGAAGTCCATTATGAAATCTCTCAACATGTCTTAATGTTTTTGGATAGTTTTCTAAGATTGACCATCAGTTTGAGGGTGATAGGATATACTGAGTTCATGTTAGTGTTTAAGGAATACTGGAGACATTTTCAAAACGTTGAGATGAATCTTGGTTCTCAATCGGATGCAATTGACTGTCACACACCATGTAGCCTTACCACTTCTCTAATATATATCTCTTCCAGTTGACCTCATGAGAAATTACATCAAATTGTAATAAAGTGTGCAGTATTTGTAAAATGATCCACAACAACCTGTATTGAATTGTTTCATTTGGATGTCTTTGGATGTCTGGTGACAATATCGATGGGGACGTTTTCCCATTTCCATTTTGGAATGGGTAATGGTTGCATCATCCTCGTATACTTCTACCTCTCAGCCCTAACTTTCTGACATACCAGGAACATTGATGTATACTCAGTAATATCCTTATTAATGTTATACCACTAATAAAGATCTTAGATATCTTGATACATATTTGTGTTTCCTAGGTGAATGGAGAAATTTGAACAATGTCCATTATCCAAAAGTTCTATTTCTTACATAGGATTTGATGGAATACATTGTATCAACCCAAATCTCACAATTACTACTTAATTAACATTAAAATATGAGGATTTACCTTTTATTATAGTTTCCACTTCCTTCTGAATTTCAACATCATCTTTTTCAGTATTCTTTAATCTATCTAGAAGAGATGTTTGAACAATCATTTTTGAAAGTATTGATGTTGTTACCTTCTTTATTATTAACATTTCCATCTTCATTAAATATAAGAATATTGGATCCTTTTCAATTATCATCAATGATAGAATTGTTTGGTCCTTTATACTCAAAGCATCTACCACCATTTTTTCTTTCCTAGAGTGGTAATGGATGGAGTAGTCATAGTCTCTCATCGGCTCTAACCATCTTCATTGGTGTATATTCAACTCTTCCTGTGTGAATATATATTTGAGACTTTTTTTTATCCATATATATTTCACACTTCTCTCCAAAGAGGTAATGTTCATAGATTTTCAATTAAAAGATCATAACTCCCAACTCCATATCATGAGTATGATAGTTTTTCTTCTGAATTTTCAACTGCCTAGATCCATAGGTAATGACATTGTCAGTTTTTATCAACACACATCCCAATCCCTTCTTTGAAACATCACTAATGATTACGAAAATCTCCCTTCTTACGGGTAGTTTGAGCAGAGGGGAAGAGATAATCCTATTCTTTAACTCCATGAATCTTTATTAACATTCATCATTCCAAGAAAACATGACTCCCTTCCATGTTATATTGGTAAGAGGGTTTGAAAACTATGGGAAATTTCTCAGAAATTGATGATAATAACTATCCAGCCCAAGGAAGCTACAAATATCTATCACAGATGTTGGCCTCAACCACCCCTAAATTGATATGTATTAAAAGTATCTACAAATAACCTATTTATTTTGACGATATACACCAAGAATGAGGCTTCCTTAAAGAATAACTCAATCTTGTAGTACTTTTCATAGAGCTTCTTCTTTCGCAAGATCTCCAGCACAGTGATTAGATTCTCCTCATGCTCCTTCATGGTTTTGGAGTATATTAGAATATAATCAATAGTGACTACCACAAATTTGTTGAGGTAATCTCTAAAGACTCTATTAATCATGTCCATGAATATTTCTGGAGAATTAATGAGTCTGAAATGCATTACTATGAATTAATAATGTCAGTACCTTGTACGAAAAGCAGTCTTGGGGATATCTTCATTCTTCACCCTAACTTGGTAATATCATTATCATAGATCCACCTTGGAAAAGTATTTCTATCTACATAGATGTTCAAAAATGTAATCAATCTTTGGTGAAGGATACTTTTTATTTATTTTTATCTTGTTAATATGATGATAATTGATGCAAAGGGGCATTGACATATCCTACTTCTTGACAAAGAGGACAGGTATTGCCCATGGTGAAGCACTTGTGTGTATAAACCCTTTATCTATATTTTTCTTTAATTGATTCTTTAGATCCTAAAGGTACAAAACAATCATTCTATATGGATTCTCAGATATTATAAATTCTCTAGGTATAAGATCGATTGAAAATTAAACCTCTCTTCTAAGAGGAAGACCAGTCAATTCCTTGAGAAACACATCAGCTTATTCCCTCACGATGGGAATGTCTTCATGGTTGATTCTTTCCATAAACTCGATCATTTGATCTAGATACACTTGATCATAGGGAATTAATATATATGCTTGAGTTGATGGTGCTAACTAATATTCATCCATTTCCTTATATTTGTATAGAATTGGTGGACAATTCAAAATAGAGGGAGTGATCTCCTTCTCATTGAAATTTATGTTGAATATATATAGGGAAAAACAGTCCATGTCTATAATCACATATATATTCCACTAAAAGGAGTATGATGAATTTTTCAAGAATTTCAAACCAGAAATTGTAATTGGGGAGGAATTATATATGATGGATGCTATAATTTCCCCAATTGTCATTTTCACTAAATCCCTACTTCCTTGCTTTAGGGTGGCAATTGGATTGTTCTACTAAACTTTCGGGATATAAATAACATGTTCAACAAAAATTAAAAACTACATTCACAATTCTTGAATGAATAACTTCTGTATCTGTCACAACTCTATTGTCGACATTCACTTCAGTGGTAGTGATGATTGATTCTCTCACTTAGTACCTTGGAGGTTGTTGGTTGCCTCCTAAAACCCATGGCAGAGTGCATTGGTTTGAGAAATTCCCGAGTTCCTTGATGTTGTAGCAATGAACAATATAATGAGTGTTTAATAGAGTATTCCGCTCCTCCATCGCAGTAGTGGGTTTTTCATGTCATAAATCGCACGATAGTGCCCTCCCTTCCCACACCTAAAGAATTTTGGTTTCCCCTTCATCAAATTTCTAGGTTGCTTCTTTCCACACCTTTGGAAAGTGGGATTCTATAATTTCTTATTACTACTAGGTTTATCCATCAGATTTCCAGAGTTAATGTCAACTTTCTTCTTCTTATCCCTATGATACCTATGAGATTCGTCGATCTCTATTTCAACTTTGAGGTAATATCAGAAAATTTCTTCATAGAAGTCAAAGTCATAAATTTTAAACGCTTTCTGTAGGATAATTGTTTTCCCACCAAAGAAATGTTCTACCTTGAATTATCGGGTAACATGAAAACTTGAGGGGTATCATGCATGTTTGGCGAATTTCTCCTCATATGACCCAACATATTTTCCATCATTTTTACTAAGTTCAGGGAAATCCATTTCCATATTAATACGAAGGGTGTGGGAAAAATATTTATGGAATTTTTTTCCTAGAAATCCTTCCATCCCATCGCCTTGATCTCTTCCTCAGGCTTCACATTTTTTATCAATGTCCACCATTGATCATCTTCACCAACTATATGACAATCATGTAGAAGAACTTAATATTTTTGGGAGCAATGATTGGTGGAGAAGATATTCTCTATAGAGATGATCCATTGTTAGGTGATTGAGGGATTAGATGATCCACTGAAAGTAAGAGGCATTTGTAACTTCCCTGGCCCAGGATCCACATAACTGGTGACTTAATCTGGGTCTTCACATGACCTCAAGCATTCCTCCCTATATTCCAGAGGTTTCCGAATAATATCAAGGGAATGAATAGTCATGGGGGGAGACTATACCCTCTTTACCAGAGTAATCCATAACGTTATACAATATAAATAAAAGAATCAATATAAAACAAACAACACAATGCATAAATAACAGACTCCCAAACTGGGTAAAAACATAACCAATAGTAAATTTGTCATGCCATGCTATATTTCTGAGTGAACAAAAACCCAAAAAAAAAATAAAGACAAATAGTAGAATCCTAAAAATGGTCCTGACACTATGTCCTGAACCTCAACCACTTTCTCCCCAACCCTGAATCAGTTCCAAATCACTAGTCCCTTAGCCTTCTCCAGACCTAAAATCATAAAATCGGCTCGGGTACCCAACAATGGCCCGATCAGGGTATGAGTATTACTCAGTGGGCCACCACCAATGGTCTCTACAAAATATCAAATCAAATAGATAGTTCATGTAATGTGAGAAATAAAGAAAAATAAAAAAGATACTACAAGAATCTATCATAATTGATTTGTATCACTAGGTCCATACTACTACATAAGTTCCCCATGGTTTAGTTTTCCCTTTTCATGTGTTCGAAGGATTATGCATAACAATGTTCTTAGGGAATATGGGAATAATAAAAGTCATATCTCACTAGGAAAACACATCACAATAACAACAATATCTCACCTCAAAGCATCTATCCAGGTGGAATGAAACCATTTGGGGAATGAACCACCATCCCCTTTCGTAACCCGTGAATTGTGGGGTGGAAATTAGAGCATCAGACTATCTTGAATTGTGGGCATAGAACCTCAGTTATTACCCCACACTACGAAGCCATGTACACATGATTTATTTATCATTCATCACATTTAACCACAAATCACATCCAAGCATAGCTAATATCATTAGAAACAACACAACAATATCAATAAATAGAAATTTAACATTATGAAACAATCTATTAACACACTCACTATTTATAGATTACATCAATTTATCCCGATTTCCCATTTTTCATGCCTATCTCACTTACCATATTCATGTATAACCACTATCCCTTAACATTTCCTCATTAATCCAATTTACACACCTACCAAATAACCCCTTATACAATTACCCTATTTAATAACATTTTCAAAACATAATTTTCATATCACTCATGTGTATTAATATATTAATTATGGCCTCTTGGTTCATACAAAATGACCTTATACTACATGGATAACTTCTATGTCTGAGAGACCTAGGTACACCCCAAGGGCCATCTTAAAATAGGTCAGATCTTCCTCTATGCATCCCATAGGAATCATGAGGGTCTCATATGGTTTTTTAGACACCTAAAGCACCACATAATATCAAAGTCACCAAGAACTCATCAATAGAGGGAAAGAATAAAAACACTACATACAAAATTCTACACAAAAACCAAGTGATATAACTTGTAGTCCACCTACCTTGTATCAGTTGGAAAACACACTCTCAACCGAAGCCTTGGATCCCTATTCAACCAACCATTGAATTATCACCCTAAAACTAACCTAAAAGAAGTTTTTTAGAGGTTATGAGTGATATGATGAAGAAATAGAAACCCTAAACAAGAAAAGAAATCAAGGAGGGAATTAGCCTTACCCGGATCTTCATTTTGCAACTGAAGACACTCCAAATGACCTAGAATTGAGGGAAAATAACCCTGGGATGTTCTTGGGAGGTATGTGTAGGGTTAAAAGGGGGAGGAATGAGGTAAATCCCAAGTTGGGTATTAAAATTCCATATTGTAATTTTTGTGATTTTACCAAAAAATCCGGCCAACACGGTTTACCTGTATGGTTTCCCAAACCATGCTCAAACCATGTGGAGGATACTATTGAAATATCCTTCTTCTATACAATTTAACTAGGCTATATGCATGGGTATGACTAACCATGCATAAACCATATGGATTTCCCAAAAAACACCTTTTTAATCATTTTTTCATGTCCCGAACCACCAAAACACCACAAGGCCTTCTTAAGGACTAGTAAAACACCTAATTAACCAGAATAAAGTAATTAAACTAAAACATAAGAAAAACATACCTTACAGAAAAATACAGGATCTTAGAACCTCCCCAACTCATGATGGCTCATCCTCGAGTAACTCTTCTTATAATCATTTAGTTTTTGAAGAAAGGAGTTTGGGCCACTAGGCCCGTATATCTGATTCATTCTTCCATGTTTGTTTTGGAACATTCTCATGTTACCATAGAAAACAAAAAAAGTCACAACCTTTCCTCTAAATAACTTCTAGAGATGTTCCACAACTCGAATTGGATGCTCGTCAAAGGACACATCAACATCAAGCTCAACATCATCAATATCTATCAAGTGAGATGGGTCAGGGTGATATTGTGTAGCAATGAAACATGAAACACATCATGCATAAAACTGTACCACTATAGAAGATCCAATCAGTAAGCCACCGGTCTAATCCTCTCCATGATCTTATGTGGCCCAATATACCTTGGTGACAACTTTCCCTACTTTTAAATTCGACGGTAACCCAACTACAGAGACACCCGTAGAAACACACTATCACCCACCCTTAACTCAATAGGTCTACGACTTCGATCGTTGTAAGACTTATTCCTACTATGAGAAATATTCATACACTTCTAAATTAAACTATCCTTCTCAGAAATCTCCTTCACAATACTTGGTCCTAACAACTAAGACTATCATACCTCTAACCAACACAACATAGATCTACATGATCTCTCGAATAGTGCCCCAAAATTATGCATATGAATTGTAGCCTTAAAGCTATTGCAATAAGAAAACTCAACATGTTATAAGTTTTTTTCCCATTACCCACTAAATACCAGAACAAAAGCCTTCAACATGTCCCCTAATACCTTAACTGTTCGTTTTGATTGCGCATCCATCTGCGGGTGATAATTTTTACTCAAAAACACTTGGCTGCCAGCCACCTTCTGTAGACACTTCCAAAAATGAGAGGTGAAATGAGGATCAAGATATGAAACTATGGTTCTTGGGACCCATTGAAACCGCAATAACTCTTGTACATACCACTCTCCCAACTGGTCAACTAAGGTCTCCTGGATTGGTAATAAATGATCCACTTTTGTCTACCGGTACACGACCACCAAAATTAAATCATATTTATGAGGTTTTCTTGGAAGACCCACTATGATTTCCATCATCACATCATTACATTTCCACTATAGAATAGGTAATGGCCGCAACAACCCACCTGGACGTTGGTGTTTGGCCTTCACCTGTTGACAGGTAAGGCACTTTTCCCCAAAGCTCGCGACTTCTTTCTTCATTCCTAGCCACCAAAACTTTCTGCGAATGTCACGATACATATTTGTCTAGTTAGGGTTCACTTCCCACTTTGATGAATGGAAATCACACATAAACTCTTCTCATACTACTACTGGTACCAAAACTTGGACATGAATATGAGAAACACCATCAGCACCAAAAATCAAACTAGAAGGTGACTCCCCACCTTTAAGACGTTTCTTCATAGCTAAAAACTCTGGATCCACCTACTAACTCTACTTAATCCATCTCAAAAGAATAGATTCAACTTCTATGGATACAAGAGTTTTCTGCCTCAGCCCATCCTATACCTCTAGGTGTATCTCAACGAACAATGTCATCAATCTCTACTTTGATGATGATTCTTGAACCACCTAATTCTGAGGCTTCTGTTTCAGTGCATAAGAAACACTATTCTCGTTACACGGTGTGTAAGCTAGCTCAAATTCTATGTATTGTAGGTAATCAACCCACCATCACTGTTAAAGATTTAGATCCTACTGAGAGAAAATGTTCTTGGTACTTTTATGATTAGTAACACTATGAATGGTTCTCCCAAAAACTAATGCCTCCGACACTTCAAGGCATAAACCAGTGAAGCTAGATCAAGTTCATGAGTTGGGTAATTTCACTCATGTGGTCTCAATTTTCTAGACCCATAGGAAAAAACCCAGTCTTCCTACAGCAACGCTGCTCCAATTCCAACACCAGACGCATCACAAAACAAGGTATACTTCTTAACTGGTTCAAGTATAACCAGAATCTCTGTGGTAGTCATATTCTACTTCAACTCTTGAAAAGAACCTTTAAATGCCCCTGAACAATCAAACATTACTCCCTTCTTGGTCAGTTTAGAGAGCGGTTCTACCAAGTGAGAAAAGTCCTTAATGAACCTTTGGTAATAACTATCCAAACTAAGAAAACTCCTAAAATCAAAAAATTTCTTGGGTTGTTCCCAAGACACCACAACTTGTACCTTCTCTTGATCCACCAACACACCCGACTCTGAGATGATGTGTCCCAAAAATTACACCTCACCAATCCAAAATTTGAAGTTTGGTAGTTTGGCGTAAATCCTATGATTTCATAGTGTACACAAGATAATGTCAATATGTTGGGCATGATCGTCATGAGTCTTGGAGTAAACTAAGTTGTCATTAACAAAGATAATGAAGAACTGGTCTAGATATGGGTAAAATATCTTGTTCATCAAATCCATGAAAACATCTAATGCATTGTTCAACCCCAACGGCATTACCAAGAATTCATAAAACCCTTACCTACTACAGAACGATATATGTGGTATGACAGACGATATCACCTTTAACTAATGGTATCCTAATCTCTAATTGATCTTAGAAAACACAAAATCACCTCTGATCTAGTCAGAAAGGTCACAAATCCTAGTAAGAGGGTAACCGTTCTTCACTGTCATCTTTTTTAGCTTCCCATAATCGACACATAGACATAGAGATCTGTCATCCTTCTTAGCAAACAACACATTAGATCCCCACGGTGATACACTAGGATGAATAAACTCCTTGTGTTCCAATTCCCCTAACTAAACATTAATTTCTTGTAGTTCCACTGGAACCACTCGATATGGTGGAATGGAGACTGGATCCACTTCTAGTAACAGCTCAATTGTAAACTGAGCATATCTCTCAGGTGGTAACCCCAAGAAGTCCTTAAGAAAGACATCCTAAAAATGATCCACTATAGGGTGGAAATACTTGATACTCGTCTTTCTCACTACTTAACATGAGGCATGCTACTTGGGATGTGTGTTCTCCCAACTAATAGTAATGTGTCCTTGAATGGCCTGATCCACTGTCTCACACACCATGAATGACATAATTGTTTCCATCAAGACTTGTAAACATTACCTGACATCACTAATAATCGATATGTGCTTGATACAACACCAACCAATTCATGCACAAGATTAGGTAAAATCTTGGTCTCTCCAAGACAAATATATCCCACAGAAAATGACATCCACCAATCTCTAGAGGACAGCCCCTACATTGCCTAATGTTTTCAACTCATACCCCCAATGAGGTGTCAATTGACATTACCCCCATAAGTGATCTCTACGGTCAAACCCAACACAACTAAAATATGGGAATAAATAAAATAATGCATAGCACATGTATCAAATAATGAACTAGAAAGTGCGGAAGCTATGAGAATTATAACTTGAACTGTAGACGATCCTACCTCACTACCCTTAGGAGTATTCTGAAATGCATGGAGTTCACATGCCCCTCCTCCCTTGGCTCCAACCTGAGTATCATGTACTACACATTCCTAAGGGTGTGATTAGTCTCTCCCTTGAGTTCCACGTACACTACCCCATCCAGTGTGAACTATAGAGCTCTAACTACCAAACTGATACTGTGTAACTGACACCCTATCTATACTCAACATCTACCTCTAACACCATGCATTTCTCGACTGTCACAGTTTCCTGCAGAACTTTTGTACAAGGCCTGTCCTACCACATGCTCATCAATATACTAGTGGTAGATGAAACTAGTCATGAGTGTGCCCTAGCCTTCCACACTGCAAACAACATACTGGTACATCGCTCTAAGAGGTTTCCCCCCCTCTTCTGACTACTCTATGAATTCCCACCCTGCTAAAAGTTTCCCAAATGATGCTTACTACCCTCGGAAGCCACACTACTAGTCTACCCAGCAGTCACCACAAGTTCACTACCAAAGGCTCCCTTGAGGTTTCCCTATAAAATAAGATGTTGGTACACCACTTAATTAGACCTATTTAGATTAAATATATTTACCTAAGACCTGATCTCATGTCTCACACCATCCTGGAAACGTCTTGACAAAGCTACCTCATCTCTTAACAAAGTCGGAATGAAGCATCGCAAATCTGTGAAATGACTAGCATAATCCATTACATACATTGTCCCATAAGGAAACCTTATAAAAAATGTATCCTTATCCCATCTCAAGGTTTCTAGGGTGTTTTTTTCAAGACACTTTTCTTAGAAGTCCTTCCTTGTCATTAATTCAGCATGCTTCGTTTAGACCCTGATGTCCCACAAATGCTTTTCTCGGCCTCGCAACATGTAGGCCACCAACATGACTCACTTATTTATATGAGTCTCCAAATGGTCAAGAGTAGTTTAGATGTACTCAATCTAGAATATTGCAGCCCCTAGCCCACCCTATTCCCTAATGGTTGGAGGGTGCTCTATCGGGAATTCCCGGGTCATCTCGAACATACTCGGCGCAACCCACCCTGGGTCATGTTGTATCATCTGCATAAAATGATAAAATTTCTCATGGAACTTCACTTTTCATTCATCCTAAACCACCTGGTTCCCCTACTCCATTACTGGGGAGTATTTTTTCCAACATCTTCCTGTGGCCCAACCAGAACACGTCTTCGTGGTGGAATTTCTCTACAATTCCAAATATAAACTTTAGAATGAAGCACTAAGGCTATCATGAGAAATAAGGATAGAATAGGATGGATCATAACTAGCCATAAACAACAATTTTTAACACATTATCCAACCACACCCATCACATCCAGAATACTACCCATAGTCATCCCTCCTAAGACCATGGCTACCACGGTTATCTAACTCACACAGTTACAAGCCTCATATATTACACCTTTTCAAACCATCTATACACCCCATGTTACTTTAAAAATATCTTAATCAACTTTACTTTCTTATTAAAAATGATACTTAATTATCACCCAACATTTTCACCCCCCTTGTTACCCATTAATATCATCTTATGAGGCATTATTTTATTACTTTTAAGACAAACAATGCATCATAACCTATACATACCGCACACCCATCCTGTGTGTGTTCCTACTATGTTGCATGTCACTCAAGTTCCTAGAATTGTTCATTAATTCTAAGCCTTGTGCCATTGTGGTAAAGGTAACAATACGAAAAATATAATCAAATCACACCTCATGTGTATCACCCAATGGTTAAATATCATCAAATATAACAACACAACTAAGAAAAAAATTTCCCACTAATGGTGACTTGGGTTTTCCATCATGAATGGGTTAGATACTCCCAAGAATGAGATCATTACAAAGGCCAGACACCATCCTAACCTCCTTTCTACCATCCCAAAATAGTAACAAAGAGAATGGAACTCCTCTGATATCTCTTTGTAAACTCCCCAACCCAGGAGCCACTAAACTGGTGCCCTGAGTTGGGTTGTCACATGACTGCATGTGTGCCTCCCTATATTACGGATATTTATGTCTAGTAGTGAGGGAATAAATAGTCATCTGGGGAGACTATACCCTCTTTACCAAAGTAATCAACAGCAGTTTACAATATAAATTGTAGAAACAATATAAAACTACCAACACTATGCATAAATAACCAACTCCCAAACTGGGTACAAACATAACCAAGAGTAAATATTTCATGCTATACTATATTTCGAAGTCAAAAAAACCAAATAACAAATAAAGAAAAATAGAGGAATCCCAAAAATGGTCTTGAAACTATGTCTCAAACCTCAACCACTTTCTTCCCGAACCTAACTTAGTTCCCAAGCACATAGCCCTTGCCCTTCTCCTGACCTTCAATCATTAAATCTTCTCAGGTACCCAATGGTATCCCGTGTAGGGTGTGAGTATAACTCAGTAGGCCACCACCTATAGTGTCTAAAAAATATTTAGTTAAAAAGATAGTGCATGTAATGTGAGAAATAAATTAAATTAAATAAGATAGTTCAAGAATCCATTCTAATTGATAAGTATCATTAGGCCCATATTACTACTTAAGTACCTTGTGGTTTAGTTTTCCTTTTTCATGTGTTTAAAGGATTAGGCATAGAAATGTTTTCAAGGCATATGGGAATAATACAAGTCCTATATCACTAGGACATCACGTCATAATAACAACAATATCTAGCCTCGAAGAATTAGTCTGAGTTGAATGCAACCATTAGGGAATGGATCTTTTTCCCTTACCTAACCCATGCATTATAGGTGGAGATTAAAGCATCAGTCTATCTCAACCCATGTGCATAGAACATTAGTCAATACCCCACACTACCAAGCCATGTGCAAACGATTTATTTATCATTCATTGCATTTAACCAAAAATCACAACCAAGGATATCTAATATCATTAGAAACATCACAACAATATCAATAAATGGGAATTTATTCCACAATCCATTAACACACTCTCCATTTACAGCCTGTAACCATTTAACCCCATTTCCCATTTTCCAGGCCTATCTCACTGTGTATATTCAATTTTAACCATTATCCCTTTACATATTCCAATTAATCTTATTTAACCCATTTAAACATCAACCAAACAAACCCTTATACCATTACCAAATGTAATCACATTCCCAACACCATTACCAAATATAATCATATTTTCAACAATAAATTTGAATATTCCTCAAGCATATTAAAATACTAATTATGGGAACTTGGTTCTGGCAGAATGGCCTTATACTACTTGGATAATTTATAAGTCTGGGGAACCTAGGAACACCCCAAGGGCAGTCCTAAAATACGTCACATCATCCTTGATGTATCCCATGGGGATCATGAAGGTGTTATAGGGTTGTTTAGACACCCAGATAACCACATCATATCAAAGACACCAAGAACTTGTCAAAAGAGGGAAAGAATAAAACCCCTACATGCACAAGTCTACACAAAAAACCAAGGTATATAACATGCAGACCACCTACCTTGAATTTGTTTGAAAACACACTTTAAAACGAAGAATTAAATCCCTATTCAAACAACCCTTGAATTATCACCCTTAATCATAATAAAAAATAATGTTTCTAGAGGTTTGGATGGAGACAACGAATAAATAGAAACCCTAATCAAAAAAGGAATAAAGGATGGGATTAGCCTTACTCGGATCATCGTTTCAAAACCGTCAACACTCCAAATGACCTTGAGTTTAGGGAGAATCACCCTTGGTAGTTCATGGGAGGTTTGATTCCTTCATAGGGTTCAAAGGAGGATGAAGGAGGTAAATCTTGAGTTGGGTATAAAAGTCCCATAATGGAATTTTTTTAAATTTTCTCAATAATCCAAGGCCACAAGGTTTACCCGTATGGTTTTCCAAACCATTGGAAAATTTTGTGGAGTCTACTATCTAAAAATCCTTCTTCTACCTAGTTTACCTTGGTTGTCTCCACGGTTACAACTAAATATGTTCCTTTCCTAAAAAACACATTTTTCCCATTTTTTCATGTCTCGAACCCCTGGAACACCCCAGATCCTTCTTAAGGACTTGGGAAAACACTTAATTAACCAAAATAAATGACCTAATCTAAAAAATAAGTAAAATATACATTATGGATAAATCCCAGATCTTACAGCCTTTTTCTCATGATGCACTCGATTGCGACATGTTCTTTCTTGGGGGGTGGACATTCCTCTTGACCCTTGTTTCTATTTAAAACATGAGTTAACTGGGAGAGTCTCATGAAAAAATTTGTGATTCTCTCTACCATCAGATTGAGCATCTCATTAGGACAGTCATCACATTGATCTCTACATTAGTTGTTAGCCAGTGTCCTCATATTTCTGGCCATCGGATAGAATAAAAAGAAATTTAAGGATGACTATTTTAACATATAAAGGGGAATTCAATGATATTAAAGGAATAAATTATAAATTAAATTTCTCTCCTCAACATATATATTTATATGCTTCAATCTATGATATCCATGATCTATCTCCAAACTTATATTCTTATAGGCTCTCTTTTTACCCATAATAATGGTTCGTACTATGATTATGAATTTACAAAAGAATATCCCTTGGGAGTGTCAAACCAAGAGTGCATAAAGGCTCGTTGTTGTGCACCAGATCTCATTCGAGTCTAGCTCAATGCGGTGTTTTCATGTTTTACCACTAGATACATATATGCCAGAGACACCACAGCTTATTCGTACCGAAACAGGGATGTATTTTCTTGATAAACCACTAACTCTATACTCATTAAAACATAGGTATTCTTTTCTTATGCTTAGTCTTATCCCTATGGATTTCACTATAGTTTTCTAATCCTAATCCCAAACATAACTAAACCTCTCTCTAATACCAACTATAACAAACCTGTTCTTTTTTTAAAATCCATACATGGTTTAATTAAATAAAATTAAACTTAATGAATCCTAGAATATCATGTTTTCTAGCATACTTGGGGCTTGGGAACATTACATGACAACTTAAATATTGAAATACAACATCTTTATTGAAAACCTCTTTGACATGCACCAAATACACCTTTGTACTTAATATTGCGTTGGACAACCTAAGGATGAACACAAGAAAGGGTTGAGCTATAAATCCCAGTAAGGGAGTAAAAAATTAATTACATAAAGAGTAAAATACATATTAGGTTATAGGAATATCAGTAGATCATAAGAGGAAAATGAACATAAATTCATGGTATAAAATGATTATCAGAACAAGGAAATGTGGCAAAAACATAAAACACTACAACATAAACAAAAAGGAATTAGGTAAACCCCTTTCCCAAAATGGTGGGAAAAAAGTCCTATAAAGGAATCAGTTAACCCCCTATCCCAACATGAAATATATTGATAATAACACTACCCAATGAATTGGAAAACTATCAGGAAGCACCCTTCATAATCATTTCAAACTCATGCTGAACTGTGCCACATAGATCATATATCATGGATTCATTCAACATCATCATTTATTCCGTAATAAAGGAATGTAGAATAAATACATATATCTATCCAATCAAAAAGAATATGTTAATAAAGGTGAATACATTTGATAGATAAATGGGCATGGTATTCACTACATGATTATTTTGGATTGGAAAATCACAGTGCAATTTCGGAAGCATAATGACGTCATATGGAGATTCATAAAATGGTTTGATGAGAGATAAATGGGAATATAATCATTTAGAAATGAAATGAAAAGTAAGGGGATCATGGATAATAATATCTGAACATATGAAATTGAATTTGAGATGCATAATATAAAATAAATGCTTGAATGGAAATGAGGAGAGTGGAATCCCTTGTAGAATTTTAGCATGGTTATGGGTGAACGTGAGATTTATTAATGGGATTGAAAGGGGTATATAATATGTCAGAAATATTTAGGGAAGTTAATTGGAGGATATAAAACATACCTCATCATTTTTAAATTAAAATAAAAGGGTATAAAAACATAAGAAAACTTTGAGAAAATAAGAAAGGAATAAACCCTTACATTGATGTGTGATGCCAATGGCTTAAGAGAGGCCTCTTGGGAGCTTGGGGGAATGTTGATAGAACTTTAGAGAGTGGATAGAATAGTTAGTACGAGATTCAAGGAGTTTTGGTGAGGAGGATGGATGCTTGGGTGGGATTATATAGGAGAAAAGGGGGAATTCTTTATTATTTTTGTTTTAGACACTACACACTAAAATATTCAAAACCACAAACCAACCCATGGTATTTTACCATTCCTTATGGAAAAGGGGATTGTAAATCATTATTTTATTTAGAAATGGGTCGAATATATTAAAATATTATCCTTGTTTATGTGGAGGTGAGTTACACTATCAAGGAAATGAATTCCAAATCATAAAATACACTATATATTTTGGAGGATTCACTAAAGAATTATAAAATATGTAAAATAAATCTAAAATCACATTATTTAAAATTTAAAACAGATAGTTGGTCTAATATCTCTTTAGTCTTATTTATTACATCATTACTGTGTCATTATGTTGTCATAAAATACATTATATATTTATATATTATTTAATGCTTACCCAAAACTTTGATTGTCTCAAAAAATTATGAAAAATTCACCATTGGATAATTTAGACATACTAATTCCTAAAATAATATTCATTTTATCTATATAATTTTCTAAATATGTGAATTTTTACTTTTATAATGAGAGATGACATTCATTGAAAATTGACGGGTTTCGACAAAAAGAGATTTTAAACCATAATAAAAATTAAATTCGACTTTATAAAATTTTTATAATAATTTATTAATAATAAAATTAATTTGGTAATAATATTATATTAAAATATTAATTATTTCACAAATTAATGAATTCCTTAAAATAAATTATTTAATTAAAAATACACTTTCTATTTTATCGTACAAAAAAATAAATCTTATCAAACTGATTAACTAATAATTTATAGATATGGAATTTATATAACCATATATTAGAAGAATTATTTTATAATATTATCAATAAAAACCTTGTTTTAATATAATAATCTATATATTTCTCAAATTTACCATTTTTTCACGATAAATAAATTTATAGAATTTATCATTTTTTAAGAAAGACTATTCTCATAAAGGAATTGGTGGAATGAGACTTTTATTTATAAAATGGGATTACATAATAAGTAACTAATTTTTTATTACATAACCCCTTATAACATCTGAATAAGATCTAAGGATAAGGTGTATGATGGTGACATACTCTTGGGGCGGCTTGGATAACATCACTAGGTGGTAATCTATATCAACTTTAAATTCTCCTATATGTGACTCCGTTCAATATTAACTTAGTTAATATCTACTTGGCCTTGGTCATGAGTGAAGCCTAGTGATGCTACCTCCTTCCCGAGCTCCAATAAATGTTCTTTGTATGGCCCAAGTCTACTGGATGAGGCTGTCACCTCAATTGTCTTTGTTGAAAGGATTTGTTAAAACCCTATATTTATACTAGTCATGTGATCACTATTCAATAGATATATTATCAATGGTAAAGATTCATAATGGTCATTTAAATCCAATTGGATATAAAAATTTATTAAAAATATTGTACATGTGTTTTCTATATCCATGAGACATTCAATTAAAAGAAAGGGAATTTTAGTCATAAATGATCAGGTCATTAACTTCATTGCAGCTTACCCTGGTTGTGGAGAGGGGTGCAATTTGTCTCCATTCATTGGTGGAGAATCCTTTGATTATTAAATGTGTGATAGAGTCTTAGTTGGGATACATTGACTATGAAGTTATTTTGACTAGATATTTGTAGAATATGCACTGAATGGATTTTCTTTTGGAGGGGTGAATGTTATAATTTTATAGGGATGGAAAATATTTCTAGTCATGATTTCTAAATATGTAATGATGGAGTTTAACACTTCCTCCTTGGTTGTACATACTGGTGTAGAAAATATTTACAAGTACCATTAGTGGAATTTTTGTTGGGTTCTCATATGATGGATAATATCCTAGTTCATCTCTTGGTGTCTCACATGCTAGCAGGTGATGCCGAAGACCCAGTTCTGATAGGTTTGATACAGACTCTTGAGATACTATAGAGGAAATCAGACAGCATATCCATGTACTTAATGAATAGGTTTCTGAAGATTGTTATAAGACATAATTCCATCTGGTTCATTGTTTATTGAATTACAATGTTGGAATACTTCCTTTCCAAAAGGGGTCATTTTTTGTTGGAGAGATTGGAGAAGTTGTACATGTGGGAGATCATCAAGATTCTTAGGGTATCATAAAATATTGTCTCTAACCATAGTGATAAATTCACATAAAATTTGTGGAAATGGTTTTAGGATGAATTTGAGTCCCATTTGGGGATGAGTCTTTCATTTGACTCTAAGATTGATATCCATACCGAGAAGACTATTCAGGTTCTAGAGGATATGATGAGAACTTGTGTTCTAGACTTCATTGTGAGGAGGGAGGAACACTTACCATTTGTAGAGTTTTATTAGAATAATAACTATCAATCTATTATCATCATGTATCATTTTTAGGTTATATATGGGAGACTGTGCAGATCACTCTTATGATAGAATGATATTTGTGAGACCTATCTTTTTTGTTCAGAGATGGTGAAAGTTATGATGAAGAAGGTTCTGGTGATCGACAAGCATAGGGGGACAAACTAGTGTTGATATAAATCTTATTAAAATTGAATGAATAGTCCCTTGGAGTTTTAATAGTGATATTATGTTTTCTTTAGAGTCTCCAAATGATAATGATTTCAAAGGATTGTCTGGGGAGGAAAGTTTTCATAAAGGTTCATTGGGACATTCGAGATCCTGCAGAGAGATATTCAAGATTCTTATAACTTATCTCTACCCTCGCACATGGAAAAACTACATGAATTCTTCCCTGTTTCATAGATGAAGAGCTATGTGCATGAACCTATACACCTTATTGATTAGGGTGAGCTGGACATTAAGGTTGGAGCCACCTTCATGAAGTACCCAGTAGAAATCAAGGATCGATAGAAGAGGATCTTGTGAGGATTGAAAATTACTTCATTTTTGTGTTTTGGTAGTATGATAGTATTCCTGAGAGATACTGGGAGTGATATAGTTATACATATAATCAATATCCCCCACAATATTGTCTATGTTTCTCTTTTGGGTATGTAAATCGTTAAAGGAGGGGATAATGTAACAACTTTGGGATTGATGGATTTTTCCTCTTAATATATATATATATATATATATATATATATGAATATATGTGGATTTATCCTTTGATTTTTCCGGGTGTATGGGTATCAAGGGACCTCATAAAAATACTAATGTATTTTAATTCATGTGTTCACATCACTTCTATGTTTTTTTATCAATTTTGGGACATCATATGGGAAATATTAGACCAATATTTTTTTTTAATGTGGGGCTTACCCTAGGCAAGACCTAATGTTGATTAGTTTTTGAAATTCTGATAAAATCATCCATTGGTGGGTTCATTTAAATAAAATAAATAAAATATTTATATTTTATTAAAATTCCCAAAACCTAAAATTCTCCTTAAATTCCTCGTTATAAAAAATCACCAATGTTAGATACATAACCTTAAAAGTATTTGAGATTAGGATTAGGAATTATTCATTGGTGGATCGAAATCTAATGAAAAAAAAATATCAAACCGAGGTGGATCGAGAGGAAATGAATGCAACATATCATCTTAAACGCTAGGGAACATGTACTTCCCCAATAATGAATCCAAATTTCTAGTAGAAATTTCCATTTTTTCCTTCTTCTATTTTGATTAAAATATTGATCTTGGATTCTAATCTACTATTATTAATTTTATATTTACGTGTTATTTATATGAGCCATACAATTTATTGGTTATATCTACCCAATATAATTCTTCCAGTTTACCTCCTTTCACCTGGAAAATCCCTATTTTTTATTTATGGCCAAGAACATTTGTAAAATGATGGATTCTCCATTCTTATGTTCTTATCCCCCTATATTTTCAAAAAAAAATCATCATTGGCCCACAAGGTTTTTTCAGGGAAGTTTTGTGTGCGATAAAGCCCCCGTATTTATGGAGGTTTCACAAATGATGAATGTATTGATTATTTATGGGCGGATTAGTATGATTTGTGGGTCGTGAGTAAGGACTATATGGATCATAGATCTGGAATAGAAATTTAAAGATTTTGGAAGTAATGAAAGTAGACATATTTGGTTCGGGTGGCCAAAATCCATCAATCGATGATGGATGGGCAGCATAAATCCCCTGATCTAAGACACCTAGTTTGATTCATGGTGGAAATGATGACGGAATTGGTGAGAATTTAACACATGAAGCTTCCTAGGATTTTTTAGAAAACCATACTACATGGTGTGTTGTCCAGGAACACATCATATCTAGGCCCCGATATATTATGGCTATAGTTTCGAGAAAATGATATGGATCACATGCCATGTATAGACCATACATGTTGCGTGACCCAATGATGATAGCTTAGCATGTACTTAAGGATTACATCAGAATGGGAATGGGTTGTCACATGGGAACAACCTGATGTATATGGGTATGGCCAAGAGTACACGAGCGTAGCTTATTACTCGGACATAACCATTTATAAGGGAACAACCCAATGTACATGGGCATGAACAGATGTACATACCCATGGGTCGAATGTACATGGCCAAGAATAAGGTAGTGAGGACACACCACATACCCACCATATAAGTTTTTTAGACCATTATTCCAGTCAGTATGTGTGTTTGTAAGGACACTACCATGTTACTAGGTGTGGTCACATGCCTTGTGAACCCTATTACACATCATGAACCTTCTTAAGGACATCCACCTTGTGTATGTACTTCTTAAAAATTCATATTTCATTCCCATAGTTTCCTATCCTGAGTAATTTTCTATGTATAAAGTGATGGTATCCTTCATAAATTATTTTGAGATGTGACATGAGGTGTTGAGATCATGATGCTTCTTCAAGTGATGCTAGACCAGTAATAGTGCTCAAGAATGATCACCAAAGAGATACTAGGGTTGGTAAACCCCTATATCATGAGGGTGTAGGTTCCCCAAACTATTTCACTAGTTGAGTGGGACACCCTTGGTTTCTAGGATTTTTTTCCTCTATGTTTTGAGTGGCACCCCCATGTAACATTATGGTGTGAGTCCTCTATCTATACCTATTGAGTGGCACACTCTATTTCACTGGCATATGAGTCCTCTATGTTTCATTGGCACTCTCTAATGCACTAATGAGTGGTTCCTCTACCTATACCTATCATGTGGGGACCCTATTGTACTTGGGTGGGGTCCAAATGCTTTAGTGTCACCACTAACGCACTAGGATGATGTTCTTCTATTTATACATACATAGTTCCACCCCACTATCATGCTATGTCACATGTCCTCTATGGTTTAAGTGGAACCCCCTTGATGCACTAGTGCATAGGTCCTCTATCTACCTACTAAGTGAAACCCCTTACCATTCTTGGGAATAAGTCCTCTATTGGAGATTTTGGCCCCGTGGATTGTGGAGTATTAGAGATGTGTGGATCCTCCACATGGATTTCTCTAATAGACATGTGAGAAGTTGGGCATCGGTTATGGGAATTTGGAGATACATGTAGACTCATCATCACGGGATGGTCTGTAGATTTGGTGATACTTATTCTCTATTGAATGGGTTTTTAGCACATATATCTATTGTTGGTTTTGTTTACCTCTTATTATGGGTTGATTGACCTTTTATATATCATTATATTTTTCTATTTGTGTTTTCCAGTGTGTCATATTGGGTATGTATATAGTCACCCATATTTAGGATTGTCACACATGTTTCATGTCTAATGAAGATAATAAAAGGTTCAGTGGTGACATTGGTGGAGTAGAGTGATTCCTAGGTGCATTGACAATGTAAAGTGTTCATACTTGTAGATTAGGATCTCATCTCTCTCATTTTTCTTTTATTTCGGTTTTTTCAGGTTGGGACTTCATTTTTGGTTGGGTGTGTATTTTTCAATTTTAAACATTGTATTACTATTCATAGTCTATTATATTTCCTAGTATTTTTTGCATTAGTGGTTTAATCTATATGTTGCAATATTTTATTATTACTCTACACTATTTCATGTAGATGGTTGGGTGTGTGAATACATGTACATTAGACTAAGGCATCTTATTTTATATTATGACTTATTGGAGCTTGCCTCTAGATTTTGTACTATAAGATCTGGGTTTGGGGTTGTGGAATATCATCTTACCCTTGGCTAGCAGGGCCCTACTAGGAAGGTTCATTATAATTATCAAGAGGAGAATCATACTAAGGGGGTATGTAATAAATGATAGGGGCCCCTCATTTTTCAAACATTAGAGTTATGTATCCAACTATAACATGTTATTTATCAATTTCAGAGTCAATGATAACATGTATAAAAAGAAAAGATATGGGTATTATCTCCACCTCATGAGTTACTCCATAATTTACATGTTTAACCTCAAATTTATCTTTTGAAACTGTTTAAACTTATAGAGAATAAGATCCCATTCTCTCTTCATAATCTTTTATAAAATCCCCAACTACATCAATTATAGATAGAGAACCATATTTATCAGATGAGTAGTCATCCTTAACTATATTATTAGGATCCAATATTTGATCTATGGTATCATTGTGTTTGGTTATGTTCCTCATATAATTTAACCACTTATACAACTAATCATCATCTGATATCCATATTTTCTTCTAATGATTCCAACAAATTTTCATCCTTTTGTATGTTGTTTAATTTCGGAAAACGCCACCAATATAGGTTGATTTCTCCAGTCCCATAGGAATAAGTATATTAAATATAAGTATAGTATAAATGATATTAGGGTAGGTATAGTTATTAATGAATCATGTTGTCCTTATTTTTTCATCCATATGCCTCATCAAAAATCTAGGCAGATTGATTTGAATTCCATGAACCTTCAGGTAAAAAAGAAAGTGGTCTTGGTGTCTAATGGTTCTAAAATCTCCCATTATGGGGAAAATATTTTGTTTCTTGAAAATTAAAAGTTGCATATACTAACCTATTTTCTCTATAGTACTTGACTGACCTAGGGTGATATAACTATTCAGATCTTCTAATACGTTTGTTGCTTAAAAAATGGATGACGTAAGGGATAGTGACTTTGATAGTCTTCAAAATCATCGTGGTGTGGTAATATTTTGTTTCTTGTCAATAAAGATACATAAAACTCACATTTGTGACCATCCACAATAGTTCTAATAAGATTCACTTGGTCTCCATCTTTAAAAACCATATTACCGAAAAATTCATTCACTAGATGAGGATTGAAAGGAAGATCATTATCCAAAAAACATTCAGTCCATCCATTTCAAAGTACGTCCCTCCAAACCAGAAAAAACTCCATTCTAAACCACATAGAATTGGTTTCTATCTCATTGATGACTTCTCCGGAAAGAAAAGGAAACTTAGAAATCAATATGGATCCATTAGAGCTCTCTTTTTATCGCTCAGAAGAATTAAATGATTCAGGGATATCTTCCCCAAAATATTAATTAAACTTCACTAGTCACAACAGAAATGTGAAGGCTGAAATTATAGAGATTTAGTAGGAATGTATTGATAAAAGGGTTTCATTTTAGTTTTAAAATAGATGTGATGATTCAATTCAAATTCCAAATATTAAAATAATTTAGGGTTCTATTGTACAGTAACCCACAGGAATAAAAATAAAATATACAAAAAATAAATTTGGTATCCCTCTTTGGAGAACATTTTTAAGAGTAGAACTTATCATTTAAATTGTTTGCATAGAAATATATATAAACCAAATAATTTAAACACAAAGTAAATTATAAAAAGTTAATCATTCTTAACTCCTCTATGATACAACTTAATTCATCATAACTCATAGTCTTTGTAGAGATATTAGCAAGATGATGTTATATGATAATGAATTAAAGAGTAATATATCCTTTTTGAAAATGATCTCTCATATGTGATTAATTATAACAATATTTTTTCCCTATAGTGATACATGGGAGTTTTATATGTGTTAATTTCATCTGAAATGTCATAATTTCTGGGGAAAAGTCTGAATTGAAATACATAATCTAGTAATGTGTGTTTCATTGAGAAAATTTGTGCACAACACCTACCTATAACTATGTATTTATCTTCCATGGTTGATAATGAAACAAAATTTTTTTCTTACTGCACTAGGATATTGGTGATTTTCCAAAAAGATGACATGTTTTGGGAGTTCTTTTTCTATCTATCTTAAAACCACAAAATTCTTCATCTGAATGACTTACTAGATCAAAAGCATGTCCTCTAGAATAGAGTATTCTAAATTGATTGTTCTTTTAAGGTATTTGAAAACTCTTTAAACTTCAAATAAATTTGATTCTCTGGTATTACCTTTAAAATGATCTAACATACACACACTAAACATAATATCTAGTCATATAACTATAAAGTAATGTTAACTCCTCATCATACCACTAAAGATTGTTTGATCAACTGGTTTTTCATTTTCTTCAGGATCCAATTTACATGTTTTACTCATTATAGTATCACTTCCTTTTCATTTATCCAAACCAAAGATATTTTATTTACCTTATTTTATTTAAGACAATTTCTTCTTAATTTTTAAATATTTTATAACCATGAATGAATTTTTTTCACCCATCAAAATCAATTCAACTACATTTTTCATAATATTTAAAAGTTTAATACATCAAGAATTTTTTAAAGATCCAAAAATAGGGTCATTGAAATATATTTTAATAATGAAAACATCCTTTGAAAAAAAATTATAAATAAGTTAGGATCATAAATTATTTTTATAAAACCATTTGAAATAAGAATATTGTTGATCATATAATAAAAAACTCTAAAAGACTATTTTAAACCATAAAATTATTTTTTGAACTTAAAATATTGATTTTGAAAATTAGTATTTGAAAACGTAGAGAGTTTTTTGATAAAAACATCATCAATAATATAAACATTTATAAATTCCATTTTAATATTAATTTGATATATTATTAAATTTATATGTTCTATATAAGGAAGTAGTATTTTTATGGATTCGAGTTTTGTTATGGTGAAAAGGCTTATTTATTGTTATTACCTTCTTCTTGACTATATCCATGTGAAACCAATATATATATTTTTATAATTATTATAAAATATTCATAAACCTTTTTTATGCACCCACTTAATTCCTATAGTTAGGAATTATTTAGTTTTATCTACTAGTTGATAGATATTATTTCATTGAAATTAACTCAAATATTCTTGCATAGCTATTGCTTTGTGTTCATCATTAATTTATTTATTGATGTTATTTGGTTCAAGATGAGAAAAGATGAGTTGATTTTATACCTAGTTCCTAAGTGAGACTCAATTCTAGGTTCCTTTATCTAGGTCACCTACAATTCCATCCAGGGGTTGGTTCTTGAGGGCTCTAATAATTCTTGGGATTTAATAACATAGTTATTCCAAGTATTATTCCATATCAAGAAGAATGTTAAGGTATATTATAGAAAATTGATCTTGTACATTAGAAGAAATATAATAAGTCTTCAAGGAGTTATTGATATTCATATTTCAAATATCATCCTCTAGATTTTATAACATTTGAGTTCATGTGGATTTATCACATTAGAAGTAACATGAACAGATTCTTACACAACATTATATTTCTTATTAAAGAATCCAAAAAAATAGCACTATAATAACCGATAAAAATTTCTTTATAGTGGTTATAAGAATACATTTCTAGATTATCCTTTGTATAAAGAATATGGAATTTATATTCAAAAACCCCAAGTTAATTTACTTTTGTTTTTTTACCATTCCATAATTCATGTGTTGTCTTCATTAAGAGATGTCAAATAAGAACTCTATTAATTACATAACATGTTATTTTAGTTGTTTCATCCCAAAATCATATATATGTATAATATTTACTGATAATATATTGTGAAATTTCTGAAGTTTCATATTTCTACTTTCAACAACACCATAATATTGAGATAGTTGAGGTGAAGAGAAATTGTGAGTATATCCTTGTTGTGAGAAGATATATTCTAATTATATATTATTAAACACTCATGTTTGATTACATATCAATTTTATGATGTTGTTTACACTAAGGTTTTATACTAACATTGTATAGTTTTCGAAATATAAAAGATCTTCAATTTTATGACAAAGGAAAAACACCCATGTATATCTTAAAAATCATTAATAGTGATAGAGTCATAGTGTTTTCTAGTTAAAATATATTCTTTATATAGTATAAAAAGATCTATATAAATTAATTCTAGTGTTTTAGAGGTAGAAACCACATTCATTGGTTTGAAAAAAAGTTATGTTTCTTTCCCTTTTGACCAAGATTTCACACTATGTCTTTAAGAAATTATAGCTTAGGAAGATCCATTACTAAAATATTATTATATAGCTTTCTAAGAAACAATATATTGCAATAGACTAGTCAAATATTTAATACCCATTATTCTAAATGAATATCACATAAATAAGAAACCTTTTGAGAAAAAGGTAATCTAATTTAATAATATAAACATTATCATTTCCTAAAGTAGTAAATATAAGATCATGTTTGGAATCATAAATCATGTAAGTGTTGTTTTCAAATTTAAAATTAAAACCATCAAAAAAAACTATGAAATTCTAATAATATAATACATTAAACCATCAATAAATAAAAATTTAGAAATAAAGATAGATTTAGAGTAACCAATTTATCCTATTATAATGATCTTTCCATTTCCATTGTCACCAAAAGCTACATGTACACCATCAAATTTTAAAATTTTATTGAAGCATAAAAAGTCTCTTTTCTTGTGTATCAAATGTCCACTATCCAAATACTACCAATTCATGTTGGAAATAATTAAATTTTATCCTATGATAATAAAATATGATGTGATTTTTGTACCCAGATTTTATTGGGTTTAGATAAGTTAGTAATCAAATATTTTGGAATCCATGAATTTTTTATAGGATTGTTTACAACATAATAGAATGATCTACATATAAAATACCTTTTGGGTCCAAAATTTTTAGAGTTCTTTATAAAGGTAATATTTTTCTATTGAAACTAAGGTTTTATTTTACTCGAGAATAAAATAGTTTTAATATATCTTAATTTTCTATCCAAAACCTTACCTGATTTGAAATTTGAATTTTAGACTTTTTTTTGTTCACCCAATATGATATTCAAAGTATCTTTTTATTTCACAAAATTATTCCAAATTTTTATTGAGTTGTTCATTCACTAATTTAATATTGATATTTTCTTTTAATAGCATAAAATTATTTTCAATTTTTTATAATAAGCACTAATTTTTCCACTACAAACAAAACTTGAATCTTTTTTAGAATTTTGTATTTATCTTTTATCTCATTCATGATGTCTTCCAACATATAAAAATACACATATAACTCTTTATTATCCATTTTTGAATGGTCAGAAATACGAGAAGATGAAGTAGAAGGTAAGTTAGAATAATTATCCATAAAGACTAAATTTTCTTTTTTTCATTTTTATCTTCTGAACTTGAATCTAAGTCACTAGAGAGATACTCATACGAACTATAAGTTGGCTTCATTTTATTATGGATATTTTCTAGTTTTCCCAATATTTTTTCTTATACTAGATATTAGGACACTAAGGTATTAGTTTTCCTTTTCTTTTACATTCATAATAGGTGATCTCATTTAATGAATAACCCTTTTTCCAAAATTTCCTACAATTTACACAATTTTTATAATTAATATCGTAATTTAAATTTTGAAAGAATGACTTATTTTTGTAGAACTATTTAAATATTCATGATATCAAAGTTAATTATTCATCACTATCAGCATTACCCTAATTTCAAGTTGAGTTATCTAGTTTGAAAACATATTTACCTTTCAATTATACTGCTTTATAAGAAACACATATTCTTTTGGTATGTCCTCTTCTTTTATATATTTAAGATACTATATATACATAATTATATATCCAATTAATTCCATGAATGGTATTTTACTTATTTCATATGAGTCTTGGATAGAAATTTTAGTACCTCTCCATTGATCTAGTAGGCATGTCAAGATCCTCATCACTTGTACATTATTTTTCCTCTTCAAAATCATTTTTTTAATTTTCAAAATATATAGTTTAGGGTGAAGTGGGAACCCATTCAAGAAAAATAGAAATTGAAGAAAATCACTAAACCACACAAAACCTCCCAAAATTCAAAATTCCAAATATTAATTTCAAATTGACCAAACACTCATGGTTTCATGTTCCATACGTGAGTCTAATCTTCATGATTTCTAATTCATTATCGTCATCATTTATTGTTTATGTTCAAACTATTATCACTGGAACCGTCACACCATACTATTAACACTGAATCATCGCTGAAGTTGTGAACCTCCCTGAACCTCTATCATAATAAAACCATCACAAGAACCTCATAATCCTTGAGTAGAAACACATAACTCTCTACCACTTTCATCGACAACAAAAATTATTATGAGATCATCCCCTCAGTAGGAACAACCTTGATAGAACCAAATGACCATACACAAAAACTTTAACATTAACAAGAAGAAAAAACATCCATTAAACAAATAAAATTAGTATTGTTAAGGGATAGAGCTAGAGCAGGTCGAACCAACTTCAACACCATCACCCGCTCAAAGATCACATCCCAAAACATCCATGAAACCACTGCACCAGACCATCTAAGAGAGGATCACTAAAATCAGAATCAAAATAAGGTTTGAGAGTGTGCAGTAACAAGAATAAAAGCCTTGATAAAAATCCAATGAGTCCATGACACATAAAAGAAAAATGAGGATTCCATCATGCCATAAAATGGTGGGGTCAAAAAATGAGGACCAATGTAGCACAGATCTAATATTGAGTTAGCCACCTAAAACACCATCAACCAAAAAAAACATTCAAAATTCTCCTTGAAACACCAATAGTAGACAGTTTGGGAGAGTATTGAAGGAATCATAAATCCAGATTAGTGTCTGATGCAGATAGGGGTGCAATAGAGACACATCCTCTCTAGGACCACCAACAATAACTGAAGAAGTCACCGCTACTAAAAAAAATAACACCATGAAAAAAACCAAACAAATAAATAGCTTTGAAAGAGAGAACTATGAATAAATGAAAATGGATTCTATCTAAGATCCTGGGATAAGATCCAAAGAGGGCTTCATAGGGCCACTAATGGAATCATATGGGAGCAACAAAGTAGAGGGAAATAGGAAAAAAAGAGAGAATGATGAGGTAAAAGTAAAGGGATGGTAGACTATGGTGGAGAATAAGGATGAAGAAAGGAATGGGGGAGATGATTCTAGATATCACATTCCTCCCCCCTCCAAAGCACCACTGAGGTAACCCTTTGTTGAGAGCTTTGAGAGAGAGAGACTATTCAAAGACCCTTTAAGAGGAGTCACTTTTAATTCATCTTCCATCATTTTTTATAGGGTAATATTATTTTTTATGATCTCATTGAATATAAGTTATATTTTATAGATTTATTATATGGATTAAATATTATTTGTATCATACTTGATAGTGTCAGTATTTAATCAAATTTCTTTCACATTAAATGTGAATTCATGTGACATAAAAAGGGTGTCCCGTATTTGATATGAATTATAGCAATAATACATTATATTAAGTTATTATTCTTCAAAATAAAAAAATAAAACATTCACTTCATTGTAGTTTGAATCATAATCTGATTTAGTAGGGTTATACCATTATATTCTACCAGTTTTTTGTTTTTCATATTTATATTCAATACATTCCCAAAAAACAAAACTAATGATTTAGAGGTAGATTTTCATTTTTATTTTCTACTATAAAGAATTTGACCATTAAAATGTGGAATTCAAATGGTAGCATAAATGTCAATCATATCTTCTATAAAAAAATTTTAAATACTAACTATAAATTCAAAATGTACCTCTAAATATTTGACTAATGTTAAAGCTAATAAAAGTGAAATAAAAAAACCCTTTAATACCAAATGTTAGTTAAAGTGCAAAAAGTAGGGGGGATGAATTGAGTTTGTAGTTATATTTTATATCTAAAAGATAATTAAAATAAAATCCCTTAGGTTGAAATATATCCTAGTTAATTAATATAGTAGGTATATCTAATTTAACTCTTTTATCTAATATCTGAAAATTCTAATCAAAACTCAACTAGGATAATACTACTACTATCCTAATATTTTGAGATTAATCTTCTCATACTAAAAAGTAGAAATATAATTTGTAAAAACAAACTATGATTGTATGGTTTTATAAAATAGATTGGAAAAAGGCTAAATTAAAATTAAAGAAGAAATTTTTTAAAATAAACTATGGAATAAAAAATAAAATGATCATTCTCAAGATGAAATGTAATCCATTCAGCATAGTAGTCACGTAATTCTAAGTACATTTATTAACAAAATAAATAGATCCATAACATGGATACTATTTTACAAAATAAAGAACATCATGGCTATCCAGCCTATAAATACCCTCTTCCATAGTTTTTGAGGGAGTATAGTTATAATGAACTAATATAAGAAAGTATCAAAAACTATATAATATAGTGTATGAACAAGTTATCATAAATATAAATCACAAACAAGAACAAATTGAATGTGAGATAAAATAGTGAGAAAGATAAAAACTAAAAATTTTGATGGATAAGAATATTGTTGTTCATATGTACAGTTGATGCTTCTTCTCTTATTGATATTTGAATTTATTTTATACACTAAGATGTGAAGATGTAATGTTGTTATCTGATCTTATGATGAAGTTATAATAAAAAAAGTATCATTTTGTCCATTTTTTCACCTTTGTAAAAGTTTTTATATCATGCACTTTGGTTCATATTATTCTTCTCTACCTTCAATCTCTAATAGAAGGAATGTTCCTCTAAAGAGTGTTGTTAGAAACAAATTTTTATGAATCCTCATACTAAATAAAAAATATAATTAAATTAAATTATTTTGACTAGTCATTTAGTATTATATAGAGATTGGTTGGAAAATATTATATTTAAATATACTATACACATTTAAACATGGTCCCTTTAAATGTGTCATGTTAGCTTATCCATTGTAGGTCCGACACAAAGAGAAAAGTTGATCAATTTTATAAAAAACTTGTACAGTTGATTACATGAGTTCACAGTTGATCTGATACTTCATAAATATATTTGTGTTCACTTTATCTCAACATAATATTCACTTGGAATCTCATGGTATCTTTAATAGTGTATGAAACTGTCAAACTATCTTATGGTCTCTTAACCTCATTATGTGGTTTCTCTATGAATTAGTGATAAAAATGAACAATATATAGCCCATTCATTCACTCCAACTTATCCTTGCAGTTCATTGGTTATTCAAGTTTTTGATCAAAGAGTTTGTGAGATATATTCCATGGTTAATCCACTAGGAATGAATTAGATTAAAATTTCATGCATTCAGTCCACTTTTGATATGGTTAATATTTAAGGTGTATGTAGTTCCACTTGGTCCGTGTTCCATCCAATACTTTTTTTAAAAACATTAAACAGTTACAATCACTTGATTTATCTTTTGGTCACTTGATTCCTTTGTGATATTTTTTGAAGCTATATTTGATAAATATTTGGTAAAGGAATTAATCATACAACCTCTCTTATAGATTTTCAAATATATCTTGTCCATATTTCTTCATGTGCTCTATTCAACACTATGTAATATTTGTCTTTTCAAGACTCACAATAGGTGCTATAACTTTTTTCCTTCCAAGTCAATTCAATATATAAAAAAATTTCTAAATTTGAAAAATTAAAATATAACATCCATAAATCATTGAAATGGTTTGAAACACATAAAAACATATTTTCTTATTAAAATAAGGATTTTATTATCTAAAACCATAGTATATTATCATTTAAAGAAAAAATCTTATGAAGCATAAATAAAATCTCAAAAGGTGAAAATATTTTACAAAGGGTAATATTTTTTCTCTAAATTTGAAGTCATATGAAATATTTAAATCATAATCTAAGTCATATAATTAGAAGTCTTTGGAAATTAATTCTTATTAATATTAATACCAATGAAGTTATGCCTTTTCATTATTTAATTTCATTATGTTGGAAATAATTATAGTTTTTGTTTTAAAATAAAAATACACACCTTCCTTTTTTTTCAAAGTCATGATTCCTAAATAAAGATATGTCAAATTAAATAAAGAACCTACTTACAAGTAATCATATAGTTCCATGGGAGACAAAAACTATTGTTAACAACTATCTCTGTTTTTTATATATTCATAGAATAGACTCACATGAAAAGTAAAAATAAATTTTTTTACTAATATATATTTACCATTGACAATATATATTATGATTTTTTTTGAATTAAAAAGAAGAAGAGTATTTTATGTTTAATAATAAGAAACACATACACTTATTTTCATAATTATTCTTATTATGTATCTGTGAATATAATTTTTGGTTATATTAATATTCAAGATCATCTATTATAGAAAAATAATTCATCAAAGATGCACCATAGAATACATTTTCAGTTTTGGAAGCTTAATCGTCTACTATCAGTTACTACTTATAACTGTATGTTAAATCTATAATATTTTCTACATATTCCTTCTTTTTAAAGTGATTACACCTTGTACTGAGTGTGTGAATTCCATGTGTATATCTTGTAGATGGGTTTCCACGTTGAAATATATTGGACCTTTTTACCAAGGGAAAGCCTATTTCACTCAGCTGGGAAAACCATAAGAAAAGGGATGGTTTATTTTAAATCATCATACTTTCTTAGAGTGTCAGTGGAGTGGATTAGGGGATGTTCCGCTTTCCCTAAACATATAAAAATTATTGATGTCTCACCCTTTATTTTCTATTTTATTTTCCAAATCATGTCTGATCACTATAGGAAAACTGAATATTTGCGACGGGCGATTTGCGACGGAGCCCCGTCGCAAAAGGTCTTTTGCGACGGGGCTCCGTCGCAAATCGCCCTTTGCCGATAATGGCGATGCAAATAATTGTTTTTGTGGCGGTCCAATCACAAAAAAATTATTTGCGATGGTGTTTGTCCCCCATCGCAAATAAGTTTTCGTTTATATATAAAAAAGGTATTTGTGACGGATCGTCATAGATATATTAGTTGTGATGGGTCAAAATCCCATCGCAAATGCTAAATTTAAAAAAATACTTGTGATGAATGTATTTGTGATGGACCGTCGTAGAAAGGTTTTCCCGACGTGTATTCGTCCCATCACAAATGGTACTTTAAAAAACATTTATGACGGGAATTCCCGTCACAAATGTACCCATCGCAAATATTAAAAAAAATAAAATTAAAATAAAATAATTAATACAAATCGTATAATATTATATAAAAATAATAATAATATTAATAGTATAAAAAAATTATATTTTTATAATATAAATAAAAAAATATATAAAATATAATTATGAAATATTGATATAAAATAATAAAAATATGAATATAAATAATATAATATAATATAATAATACTAATATTAATGATATAAAAAATTAATATAATATTATTATTATTAAACTATCTATATAATAATATTATTAATATTATTAATATAAATAAATTATATTATTATGATATTAATAATAAAATATATATATATAATATAATTATAAAATATTAATATCAAAAAATAATAATAATATGAATATAAATAATATAATATTATATATTATGAAATATTAATATCAAAAAATAATAATAATAGTACTAATATTTATAATATAAAAAATTAATATAATAATATTATTATTAAAATAAACATACATATTTATGAAAAAATAATATTAATTTTATTAATATTAATAAAATTATAAAATTATAAACTTCTCAATATTAACAATAAATATAAAATATTAAAAGTAATATTTCTAAAATAAGAAGACATTAAAAATAATACTAATAAGTAATAATATATTAAAAAAATAAAAACAAATTAGATCACATAATATTCGTACCAATATGAAAGAGGAATTGTAAATAGTTAATATGACAATAAACTACGAACTCAAATATTTATTACATCTAAAAAAATCACTAGGGGGATAATCTGGAGGACCTGGAGGAGGTAGTGGAGGAAACACCATCCCTAAAATATGAGTCAGACGACGCATATACTCCATATACTCCTGATGTTGCTCCTCATATCGACGTCTCTCCTCATCCTGCTGCTGACGCATCTGCTCCTGCCAGCAACGCATCTCCTCATCGTGCTGCTGACGCATCTGCTCCAGCCCCTGACGCAAATCCTCTATAAGCTGACTCTGAGCACGCAGTTTCTCCTGATACTGTGAGGCAGAAGATGATGTCTCTCCATGATCTCCTCTCGAGCTAGACGCCGACATTGCAACAGTACCATAATAAGCTGCAGGAGTCAAATGAGAGCCGATACCAACGACTCGGCCCTTTTCGAAACCATATTGGGTTGCCTGTGTCCATGTCATCTCATCAAAATGGTGGGCACTAGTCTGATCACCCGTCTCATCTTGACTCTCAGCCTCTTTCTGAGAGGTCACGGCCTCATATAACTCCTTAAGTTTCAATTAGAAATTAATTTAATGAAAAGATTTAATGAATTTAATTTGAAAACTGAAAAGAAAATAATACTGACCACAATCTGACGCTGGCAGTCACCTCTAATCTCTCCAGTAGTCGGGTCAGTGTACATCCTCCGATAAATGCTGTATGCCAAAATACCGGGCTGCTCGGCTTCCTATATGAATATAAAATAAAATGTTTTTATTTAAATTTTTATAAAATATTAAAAAAAGTACTTACTATACGCTCTCTATGTGCACTGAATGTACGACTACCGGATCGATGTGTCACCTCTTGTCTCCCCCGATTCTGTCGACCCAATGCAGATCTCCTCTGAAACCCACCACCCAACCAGTGTGTACATAATCTATCCCAAACGTGAGATGAAATGTACTCTGGTCCGTGGGCTCTACAGGACTCATCAAATTCTGTCACTCCGGCTTTTTTCACAGCCTTCTTTCTCAAATTATGCAAAAACTGACGGAAATGGTCACGCATAGACACCACCCATTCCGCGTGGATAGTGGCACGCATGCTCTCGTCGATGGGATACCATAATCCCTAATATAAAGTTATTAATGAATTAAATTTCAAAATAAATAATATTTAATTACGTACCACTCAATGATCGAACATGGCGGCCTGCACATCAGCGGGAATCTGATCCCATGTGATCCAGGGCTGAGAAAAATAATTGCACAAGGTAGTGCTCCCCTGTCCAATAGTTATTTGTGTAAAACTGTGGAAAAAGAAAAAATAATCAAAAAATTAGAATATTAATAAATTATAATGAAAGATATCTAAAATACACAGGTTACCATACCACCGCGTGTGCGCATCGAATCTAAGAGGTGGACGTCACTCCGGGATAGGATCTGGAATCATCAGTCTGGCAAGACCACGCCCCCTCCGAGTGCTCCCTATAGTGCCAACAGCCTGAGGGTCAGATGACTCAAGAACCTCATCATCCACAGGTATATCAGCCTCCAGCAACTGATGAAATGTTTCTGAGTCCATCTGAAACATGAAATGATTGTTATTAGAAAACAGTTTAAAATAACTATTATGTATAGATATATATTTGTTATGATTCAAACCAGCATTTTACTGTGTCAATGTTCATCTTCATCATCATCTTCATAGTTTTCAATGTCAATGTCTTCATCTTCCTCATCAACATCATCAATTCCCATATTATTTTCACTGTCCTCATCTCTTGTCATTTCAAATTCAGTTGTAACAGCATTGACAACATCGTCACCATCGACCCATAACTGTGGGGTGTCATCCTCAATATTCATGTCTCTTTGTGAAAAAGATGTGTTTTGAGGAGTGTCCTGAAAAATTTCATTTCCTTGCACTTCAGTGGAACCACATTCAGTTTGAGTAAACTGATTTTCTTGAGATTTAACTTTTATTATACTCCACCAATCATCCAGATCTTTTGCAGTAGCACAGTATTTTGCATAATAAATTTGATGTGCCTAATGAGCCAATAAAAATGGTTCATTTACTACAAGAAGACTTTTATGTTTAATATCAACAATTCCATGAGTCGGATGAATACGCAGGCCTCTCTCAGTATCCAGCCATCGACATTTAAACATTGTTACTTAATTCTGTCCCAAATAACACAGTTCAATAATTTCTTCAAGCATGCTGTAAAAGTCAACTTCAATATCTATATCATGTGATCCCTTCAAAAAAACACCACTATTCATTGTTTTCTTTGATTCCTTATATGCACGTGTATGAAAGCGGTAACCATTCACCACATATGCATTATAAGATTTAACCATTTTGGATGGTGGGCTACTCAAAATACGCAATCGAATATCAATGTTATCAGCATGTGCAGATACCTGAAAATTTGTAAAACATTTATCACTATTACAAGTAATAAATTGATTTTATATATAAAACCAAATAAGAATGTATGTTACCAGTTTTTGAAACCAGTAGGCCAAATTTTTTTGCTGACGTTCTTCTAAGCCAGCTGCTGTAATTTGTGGAAATTGTTTCTTGATATGATCATCATATAACCTACAAATACAATATGATTAATTTACTGTAACAGAATATATAGAATAAGGGATAAGAGCAATCATTTTACAATTGGTGAAATTTCTTTATAGTTGAGTAGAACATATGTATGAGCTCTATGATGTTCATCATCTGAAAGCCATCTATCGTGAACTCCACCAATGCCAAGTTTGGGCTGATTGAAAACTGATAATTGATTGTTCATATTATCATCAACATTTCCCTCATTCTGTCCCATGTGGTTAAATTTTGAGGGATATTCATATTCAAAATAAGGAGAGCAGAATAAAGCAATTTTTTCTTCCAAATAAGCTTCAGCAATTGAGCCTTCAACTGATGCTTTGTTACAGACTTTTTTCTTCAATTTATCCATGCATCTCTCAAATGGATACATCCATCGAAAGTGAACCGGACCTCCACATTTTTCTAAATGTGGAAATTTTAATATCAAATGTTCCATCGAGTCCAAGAAAGCCAGCGGAATGATTTTTTCCAATTTGCATATAATTACAACAACAGCTTCTTCCAGATTGCTTAGTGTATCATAGTCTATTGTCACCGCACACATGTCTTAGAAAAAATATGATATATGTGTTATCGAATCCCAAATCTTAGAATTAAACAAACCTCTTAATCCAATAGGAATAACCCTTTCCATTATAACATGACAGTCATGACTTTTTAATACGGTAATATGACCATTTTTAACACATCTGCCCAAGTTGGAAGCATAGCCATCTAGAAGTCTCAAATCTGCAATCCACTGACAAAATAATAAGCGACTCTCTTTGGTCAGTGTATAAGCTGCTTTTGGCGTCATTAATCTCTGTGATCTGACATTTTCAAACAATTCATGTTCTGGTGACCTGCAAATTTGGGCAAGATCTAATCGTGCCTTTACATTATCTTTGGTTTACCCGGTGTATCCAAAACTGTATGAAATAAATTATCAAAATAGTTCTTCTCAATATGCATGAAATCCAACATGTGTCGGACTAACAAATCAGACCAATATGGCAGATTCCAAAAAATGCTCTGTTTTGTCCAATTGTGTTCTTTCCCAAAACCATTATTTTTTTGTTGGTTTATTGTCATTCCAAAGGTGATGGAAGGTAATGAAAATACAACTGATTTTAACTCTGTACTTGAGATCATTTTTGGAGGTTCATCTCTTTCAATTCTTCCTTTTCGGAAATGAGATTTATTCCTCCGAAAAGGATGATCTATTGGAAGAAATCTGCGATGACAGTCAAAATAGCAAGGTTTTTTTCCATTCACGAGCATAAATTATTTGTTGTCTCCCATACAGTAAGGACATGATTTTGGACCATTTGTACTCCAGCTAGATAACATTACATATGCCGAGAAGTCACTAATTGTCCACATCAAAGAAGCTTTCATTACAAAATTCTGTTTCGCAGCAGCATCATATGTACCAACACCATGACTCCATAATAAATTCAACTCATCAATCAGTGGTTTCAAATAAACATCAATATTCTTTTTCGGATGTCCTGGGATTAATAATGTCAAAAAGATATATGGGTCTTTCATCAACATCCATGGAGTCAAATTGTATGGAGTTATAAAGACAGGCCAACAAGAATACTAACTACCAAAAGATCCAAATGGACAAAATCTGTCAGTTGAAAGACCCAATCGCATGTTATGGGATTCTAAAGAAAAAGACCGATGCACTTGATCAAAATGTTTTCATGAATCGCCATCAGATGGATGAACCAAGCTTTTACCATTTGAAATATTGGTTTTGTGCCATGACATCATTGTCGCTGTGTTCTGAGACATAAATAAACGCTACAACCTGGGTGTAAGCGGGAAATATCTCAACTGTTTTATAGGAATCAATCCAGACTTCCCGGATTGAGCTTCTTTATACCTCGATTGTCCTCATGTGGGACAACTATCCATTGACTCATTTTTCACCAAAATATAAGATGCAATCATATGAACATGCATGGATATTTTGATAACTAAGGCCCAGATTACGAACGAGTCTTTTGATCTCATAATAATTAGCAGGCATCACATTTCTTTCAGGTAACAGAGCTTTAACCAAAGAAAATATCTAATCAAAAAAGTTATTTGACATTCCATTATCTGATTTAATAGCTATAAATTTTGCAACTGATTATAATTTGCTTATCTTTCAACCAAGATATAATGCATCCTCAGCAGACCTGAACAACTGAGCAAATTCAGATGGTTCCAACTCGGGAGGTAAATCAACATCATCCTCAATTTCTGTTTGTTGAACAGATGACCCTCCAACATCATGTACTAAATTCTGAAAACGTGATGGATCCGAAATCAAATTATTAGTATCTTATCTGGAACTACATTCACCGTGTTGATACCAAAAAAATATAATCTGATTGAAAACCGTAATGCAAGAGATGTTTCCCAACGATGTCAAATGTCTCAAACGTTCTCAGAGCACATTTTTTACAAGGAAACTTAATTGTCCCTTCTGAAACAAATTCCGGGTTTGATGATGCAAATGATAAGAAAGCTTCAACACCATCAACATATACAGGATTTGAACTAGAACCGTTTGGATTCTTGCGCTGATTTATCCAAGCACGATCATCTAATAATGATTGATGTCTATTTCCTTGTTCCATATTCATATATATGTTTCTAAAAAATTTAAAACAATTACTATTGTTAAATAATTAGATATAAGAAACAATATCCTAAAAAAGAAGATACTTAATTACAGTTATTTATTAGTAATTACCAATAATTATAGGTGACACAGTTAGTTTGTAATCATCCCCACTAATTATTATTAATTTAGCAATACTTGGAAAAATGAAATATGCTTGAATAATGAAATTAAATTTTGTAATCATCTTTGTGAAGATTATATTACTAATTATTCTAATTCTTCTGATGGATCATCTCTTTTTAACATTCTCCTGACTGAAATCAGTATGAGAAACTTGCTCTGACATACGTTAGAGCACATTTTTCATACTGATTTCAGTGGGAGAAAATATTGATAATTTTAATATTTAATAAATTTTTTATAATTTTAATAATATTAATATTTTTTTATAAATATTGAACATATAATAATAAAATAATTATATTATAAGTATTATTTAACTATTAATATCAGAGTAATATAATATTTTATATTATGTTACTATTTATGTTACTATTTATGTTACTATTTATGTCACTATTTATGTTAATAATTAGAAATGCAAAGATATGCATATAGGTCGGGTGGTTAATCAATCAATTAATAGAAAAACAAATGTAATTGACTGATCATCTACCTTAATTTTCTTTTCATTTGTGTGTTGAGGTTGATAGAAAACTTCTATCTCCACATGTAATATGTTCTTTTACTGTCAAAATTATAAACCTCCTCACCTCTATATTGGCGAGGAGGTTTATAATTTTAACAGAAAAAGCAGATATTACATGTGGAGGCAGAAGTTTCATGTCAAGCCTCAACACACAAATGAAAAGAAAATTGGGATAGATGAGCGGTCAATCACATTTCTTAATTATACTAATTGTTTCCTAATTATACTAATTTTTTCCTAATTATACTAATTGTTTCCTAATTATACTAATTGTTTCTTAATTATACTAATTGTTTCCTAATTATACTAATTGGTTCCTAATTATACTAATTGTTTCCTAATTATACCAATTGTTTCCTAATTATACCAATTGTTTCCTAATTATACCAATTGTTTCCTAATTATACCAATTGTTTCCTAATTATATTAATTGTTTCCTAATTAAATATAATTGTTTCCTAATTAAATCTAATTGTTTCGTAATTAAGTCTAATTGTTTCCAAATTATTTTAATTGTTTCCTAATTATTTCTAATCAATTAAATCTAATTATTTCCTAATTATTTGATAATTATTTTAATTAAATCTAATTATTTCTTATTAATTGTTTCCTAATTATTTTAATTGTTTCCTAATTATTTCTAATCAATTAAATCTAATTATTTCCTAATTATTTGATAATTATTTTCATTAAATTTATTTATTTCTTAATTATTTGATAATTATATATTTATTTTTAATTATTATCAAAACATCCCCCGGGAGTGTCGAACCAAGAGTGCAGCAAGGCCAGTTGTCGTGTCTCAGGTTACCCTGAGTCAAGCTCAAAACACCTTGTCAGAGTTTTCACTCCTAAGTACATCTGTGCCACAGCCGCCTCTAGTTGTTCGTATCCAGACAAGGATTATTTGGTACAAGCACATAAACTAACTATACTATATATCTAAACATTCTACTAAAAAAATAAAATTAACAATTAAAAATAATTTAACAATTTAAAAAAATATAAATATTTTTTATAATATGCACCTTCTAACTCCTTCCTTCCTCTTCTCGAAAGTAAAAATTAAAACAAAAAAAAATCTGCTCAGATATGAAAATGAGAGAGAGAGAGAGAAGAATGGAGATCTGAATGTTATGGAAAAAACGGATGGGGTGTATATATAGGTTAGATTATTTGCGACGGTCGTATTTGCGACGGGTGACCGTTGCAAATTTAAGGTATTGCGACGGGATACCGTCGCAAATGCCTTCGCCCGCATTAAATAGAGGCGGCGGGTAAAAGGCCTTTTGCGACGGGCCTGTAGCAAATACCCACCATTAGCGACGGGCGGCTATCCCCGTTGCAAATTTCTATTTACCGCCACCGGTGTTTGCGACGGGGCTCGTCGCAAATACCTTCGCCCGAATTAATTACTGGCGGTGGGTAAAAGGGTTTTTTCGACAGGCCCGTCGCTAATGCCACACCATTAGCGACGGGCGGATATCCCCGTCGCAAATTACTATTTGCCACCGCTGGTATTTGCGACAGGAGGATATCCCCATCGCAAATTTCTATTTACCGCCGCTGGTATTTGCGACGGTTCCCATCACAAATACCTCCTGTTGGATTATCTGTTGCGACGAGTACATAGTCCCATCGCAAGAACGTATTTACTACCGCGGGGTATTTGCGACGGGTTGTAGGTGACCGTCGCAAATAGGATTTACAGCGTCCAATATTGGCGATGGGGCCCGTCGCAAATAATACCGGGTAAATACTTGTTTGCGATGGAGAAATTTCCCTGTCACAAATACTATTTACCACCACCGGGTAATTGCGATGGGTAGCCTTCTACCCGTCGCAAATATCCTTCCCGCATTTTGGCGCGCAAACCGCGCCATTGCAATTACGATGGGCCCTGTATTTTCGTCGCAAATAACTGACCATTTGCGATGGGAATATATTCCCATCGCAAAAACCCTTTTCATCGGAGTTGTTGCGATGGGAATAAGACCCGTCGCAAATACCCCGTCGCAATAATCGTTTTTCCCCATAGTGGATATAATATTTAAGGTTTAAGTGTAATAAAATATTTTATAGGGTGGTTTACAGTTTGTGAATAATTTAAGAACTCAATTCATCCCTATTTTGTTCCATTGTGAAACTACTACTTGTACAATAATTGGTATCATAGTATTGTATTTAGAGTTCTAAATATTTATCTTGTTGAAGTCTAAATATCTCTCTTGTTTCTATAATAAATTACTAAAAAGTGGAAATGTCTATAGTTATATAATTTTACATAAATGTATAAAATCATTGGTGTTGGAAATATATGATAATTATCTAATAGAAAAACCTTTGATATAATGTTTACTTGAATGTGGTCAATCATTATTATATTTATAAAGGAGGATATAAGAAGTGGGATTCTACTCAAGAAGCTGAGTATGATTTATATTCAAAATCAATGAATGCTATTATATTTGGTTTAATACTTGAGTAATTCAATCTAGTTTCTCAATTACATACATCTCAAGATATGTAAAATAATATTTTTATTTCTTATTAATGGGTGGATATTGTCCGACCATGTTGATTTTTTACACATTGAGAATACTTGATGGTGAGAGAATCTCTCAGATAAAAGGAAGCTTTACTGAGATTTTCAATGTTATAGCTTCCATGGGTATGTTAATTCCAATATTAGATCTAGCATTGAATGTTCTCAATGTTTTACCTTCTAAATATTGAGGAATTTTAGATGCAATAAAAAAATCAACAGAAGTTAAGGATCTGGAAATAAAGGATCTTATAGCAACACTTATAATGTATAATGCTAAAATGGAAGTTGAATCTATTGATCAAAAAATTATTAAGAAACACTACTACAAAAGAGGATTTTAAAATCACTATAATGGGCCTTTATTAATTCTAAAAAATGATTGTTATTTTTAGCATGGTTAAAAGAACAATGATTTTATTAGTTCTAAAAAAGCATTGTTAAAGGCCCCCTTTAACAGCCCTAAAAAGTACTATTAAAAGGTTCCTTTAAGAGTGATTTTTAGCACTATTAAAGGATGCCTTAAACAATGATTTTTTAGCACTGTTAAAGGGGTCTTTAATCATGATTTTTTTGAACTCATAAAAGCATCACTGTTAAAGGGGGTAAAATTAATATATTTCAGACATCCATGGGCCCAACCCCATTATTAGGGCTTCTACAGCACCTCTATTAGTTCCCCCTCACCTTTATTAGTGATTTTTACCCCATCACCCCTTTTATCGGCACATTTCTATTTTTAGCCTCATGTATTCCTACCTAGATTCAAAGAATTCACATATCCTTCAAAGATAGAATTCCATTACCACTACACCATGTTTTTTTCAATTTTTAATGATATTTCTATTTTTATATATATGTATATATAAATATATTAAAATATATATTTATATATATATTTATATTCATATATTAATATAATTATTTTCAAATACAATAATACAATATATGTGTATGTGTGATATATATATACTTCTATTTATTTAAATTTATTATATATTTTATTCATTTATATATATAAGAATATAATATCAATATATATGTATTTATTATAACACACACATATGTATATATAAACATTATAAATATATTTGTATAATGAAAAAATGGTTAGATATTGTTTTAAATACTTTTTAGACCATTTATTTTTTACATATATGAGAATATACATTTTTACGTAAATATTTTGATATACGTATTTATATGAGTGAATTATTGTAAGTAAATAAAATAAAACATGAATATATTAAATTATAAATAAAATTACCATGTGAAAACAATAAAATTTAAAAACCATAATATCAATGTTAATGTAAACCCATGGAATAAATTCTGTCTTTGAAAGAAGTCAATAGGATCCCTTAAACGATGTTGAAAATCCAATGAATGTTAAAAACTTTGGATACCCTAACTAAAAATTCAGTTTAGGAGGCCTTATGGGACTTTTCGCTTAGAAAAATGTGATAGAGGTTTACCCCTCTCACTAAGGGTGTAGATATCATTGCAAAAATTTATTTGATATTTGTTATATCCCAAACAAATACATGGATCAAAAGTTTTTTCCATTTGAAGTTAGAGTTATGTTATCAACTTATTTTTGCTCCTTTATTAATTTTTTGATTTTTTATCTTAAAATTGATATTAAATGACTATTATTGGGTAATAGTAAGAAAATTATTAATTATAAATATTTTTTAAAATATTTTATAATCCATTTTCACTAAATGTATTATATATTAAGTGTAAATACATGTTTACCTTATTTAAGACATATTATAAAATATGTATACTACATTTATATTAATAAAAATATATAAATATATTATTTTCAATGAAATGTAATTTTTTTTAAAGTCTATCCTTATCACTGCTACCAAAAAAAGCACTGATAAAGGAGGGGTCTTTATCATCACTTCTAAAATAGCATCGATAACCCCTCTCCCCAATGACGCATGTCTATCGCGGGGCGTGGACAAAAACAATTATATTTTTCTTAGTGAAGCACAGTGGCTAACCAGGGTTGTCTCTATTGAGGATCCCTTCAGTTTGGTTCACTTACCTTATTCTAATTCACTTAAACTATCTATTTTTGTGGTTTTTTAGTTATTTAAAACAATAAAATGTAATGTAAGAATTCTAAATTTATACTTAGATGAAAGTATAAACAGAATGACGTTAGGAAGAAATGACTTGGTTTTGGGGTTCAGTTAGGGGTTTAATAATTATTCGCCTTTTTATGTTTGATTCTAGTTTATAACTCAAATATGAAATCTCATGTTTGAATCACTATTCTTTTCCAGAATAGAAATAGCTTGAATTGAATGACAATGAGGACCGTCACCCAATCGGGGACATTCTCCTCTCCCAAGAATTCTACTCATGTCTATCACAAATTTAGAATAAAATTTAAGGGAAATTCAAGAACACCTTGACCTCCCCCTGGCCAATCCTTTGGGTTAGCCTCTCATTTTCGAGAGTAATAGATCACAATGGTGGATGGATTTTATAGAGATAGATATAGGAGAGGGAGAGAGGAAGAATAAATAATTTATAATGATTGTTAAAATAACTATAATATTATTATTAATTAATAATATTATTATAATTGTTAAGAAAATTGTTTTTGAAAATTATAGAGGGATAAAATAAAATAGCTTTAAAATATGAATGTGATAATTATAGTATAGATAATTAAAATAATAACAATATTAATATTAATAATATTAATAATATTAATACTAATAATAATGATAATAATACTTATTATTATAATAAGAAAATTAAGAAAAATAATTGTGGGATGGATGGTGAAATACAAATGCATGGATTAATAAAAAATTAAATATAAATTACAATTTAGAATTAAACTAAAATAAAAATAAAATAAAAAGAATAAATTAGGGGGGAAAGAGTATCAGTTAGGGCTCGTGCCCCGGTGAGATCCCTCTTTGGATTTGGGTGTCGAGCTGATGATTTGAGAAGGAGGTGAGGGCCTCCTTTTATAAGCAGCAATCTGTACTCCGAGAGTTTGCGTGTTGTTGGACCATTAAATGGCTGATTCACACATTGACCCTTTCTTTAATGTTTTTCATAAATGTTTTGGCCATGCACCCTCCAAATTTCAGCACATTTGGACCCTTGATTAATGTGTCATGAATTTTTCTTTGCAGGTTTATGTTTCTGGATGAAGCTTCCAAGAAGGTTCCTCCAAAAGTATGTCATTCAATGGCCACCTTAATGACTTAAAAACTCCCCAAAATGTGTTTTAGATCCGGACCTATCTATCCGCGTGCTATCCCAGATAGAAAAACATCAATTTTTTTGTGTTTAGGTTGTGTTTGTGTTCTGTTACTCTTGTGGGGTCCACGTTGTCTGCCCGAAAAACTTTCTTACTTCAATGAATTTTTATGCCTTATAGATGGCCGAATAATCTCTTGGACAAGAAGACAAAATTAGAGGAAATGAAATCAGTATTCTAAAAAAAGTTAATAACAATTTTTTGACATATATTTTATGAGAAATGAAAAAAACACCCTTGTGGTCAAAATCTGTCAAAAAATCTAGAATTATGCACTTTTCTCTTTTATTTTCATTCGCATTATAAAATTAAAATTAAACATTATTTTAATAAAACATGTAAATACATGGGGTTTATTATTGAAAAATAGTAAAAAATACTAATTATTTGATAAAAAAATATGCACGTATATTTGCTCGGTCAAATACCCCCACATTTAAACCATACTTGTCCTCATGAATAAAATCTCAACATGGAAATCAGAGGACACCAATGTTACCAATATTCAAATTCCAATGCAATAAAATCAAACAATTTTCAATATTAAATCAATCTTTCAAAAAATATACATAAAATTTGAATTTAATTTCCCATGTTTTAAGGAAACAAATAATTCACACATTTTACTTTCCCCTTTGAAAATTAATGGAAATTCTCCCTTAATTCATTCAAGCTCCTTGAGAAATTTTTATTAAACATGCAAAGTCATGATTTACCTCACTTTTTATTCTTTTCTCTCATCACTCATGATACAATTCAAGTAGAGTTATGCTCATATTATGAGGACATGCTTCTTATCCATAGGCTTGTAAATGATCTACTTTCTCCACTTTGTAAATTCAAAGACACATAAAATCATGAGGACTTTCAATAAAGGTTCAAATGACTTTAAGGCTTAAGGTTGGAAGGATTTGATGCATTACAAATTAAGGCTCAAGGAGGGGTTAAACTATTAAGTACAATGCATGATATCAAAAGTAAAAGTGTAATGAAATTCTCCCCTTCAAAGTAGCAACACCCACTTCCAAAAACTCAAAGAAAAAGTTATGATCAAATTATGCATAATTAAAGATATGTGCACACTCTTGAATATTTTTTTTTATTTTGACCTTTTTTCATTTTTTGAAAGTTGTGATTTGATCAAACCTCACATCCATCACCTAACCACATACGATCAGAAGATCGTCGGTCTGGAAAATGGTGATTTTTCATTCTCCCAATTCACAACCCATTTTTCTATTTTTTGGATCTTATTTTCATTTTTTTCATTTTTTTATTTTTTAATTTCATGAGGGGCAAAAAATAGAGTATAACGAATGATTCCACAACCTTTTACAATTCCCACAATAACACCCCCCAACTTCTTCCTTACAATGTGTATCATCCCATCCACCATGATTCCCTTTACCCCCACACATAAACTTTAAAATATCCTACAAATACCAAGAGTATGGTAAGAATTGATAAAAAGGGCTTAAAACATGGCTCTTCCCTATAAAGTTCATTCATGGTCTCTATGGGCTAAAATAAGTATAGATGTAAATGTGGTCTTTTATGGAAAATTAGATTTTCAAAGTATGCCTCAATCAATTTAAATGTGTTTTTCATAGTCATACCTTTGAAAAATTTCAATACATGTTTTGGCCAGTTACTTTTCCCGAGATCAATCAAGAAATATTCTTAAGAATAAATAGAAAGTACATGGTCTAGAAATCCTATCGGGAATGAGAAATATAACATTGGACAATCACTCATGGAATGAATAATAATAACAAATCAATTCACATAAATTTAAGAAATTAAAATCATGAAATATGGTAGGGAAATTTTGTTTACATGAATCAGTTAGTTCCTTCAAATGATGAGTCATCATTTCAATATCTATGCTTCATATTTAGAAATTCAATTCTGCATTTCAATCATTTAATCATCTAAACTTTGAAATATAAAACATGGAATCACTAGGTTCTAAAGAAACTCATGTCTCCTATATAAGTTGATTAAAACATTAATTACACTATGGGCATGCAATTTAATCTTTAAAGATCAAAAAAATGTTTTTTGGAGAGAAATGTTTGGAATTAATGAAATAGACAATAAAAATGAACTCCCTTTCGAAAGTAAAGCCTCGGTTATAATACTTCAATGTTTTGGGCTTCCTTCTACCATCATGATACTAAAAAAATAAAATTACTCAATTAATCACATAGATCATTTCATTTAATCTCAAAATTGAAAGAGTGAGGGGTCGCATGATAAATTATTTCTTAAGAAATTAAATTTAAATTTAAATTCCTAAAAATCAAGTAAAGATAAATCTTGGTATGATCCTCCAAGTGGGCCCTTCCTTCTATTAATGCATCCAGAGGGCATTACCAGCTGTTATCCAAAGTTTGATAGTGGTTGGGCTTCATTGACATGACCCACCACATGTGTTTTTTCTCAACATCTACTTATTTCTTTTCGAGAAGTACTCCATGGATAGAGTATTCTAGATCCTCCCCCTTCATAATGTGGTATATCTTGTAAGGTGGGGGTAGGATGAAGTATGGAACCTCCACCACTATTGTTGCTCCTTGTGCAACATTCTCCATATCTTCTTGTACTCCCTCAATTGAATATTCGTTGTGTTTAGGGTGCTCAAGGGGTTCCTCAACAGGTGTATATTCTTTTGCCTCTTAATACTCTATGGCATAATAGGAGTCATCTGATTCTGAAAATTCAAAACAATTGGGAGTTATACTCAAATTCATTTCAACAAAATTAAAAGAATTTGAGTTAAAGAATGTATCTTCTCTCTGAGTTGGTTCATCTTGAATATCTTCTTCGATGGAATGTTCCTCTTGGATTTTATCATTATATATTAAAGGTAGGTAGTCCGGATCCTCCATTTTCAGTTTTTCCTCAACTTCATGGATGTATTGAGTGAAATCTGGGAAGACTAGTGTGACTTTCTTCTTGGGACTAAATCTTTTTAAGCCAGCTTAGAGTTCATCAACCATGGCCATCAAATCTTCCGGTGAGATCCATGTTGTTATACCTCTTTCTTTCTGCATTACCATTATCATCAGTGCATCAGCTCTTCGTTGGAAGGCCTCCTTAGTGTATTCTTGTCCTTTAACCTGTGATTAATTTTCAGTCCATGTATAATAATAATCAATTGAATTCATCATGGAATGATTTTTTTATGTTTTTTTAAATGAAATCTAACTAATATGTGAAATTAGTAAAAGTAAATGGACTTATTATTGTCTCCCCGGCAACAACACCAGTTTTGACGCACACCTGTCACGGGGTGTGGACAAAAACAATTATATTTTTCCTAGTGCAGAAAAGTGGTTGACTAGGGTCATTTCACTTGAGGATCCTTTTAGTTTGGTCCACATACTTTATTCTATTTCACCTAAACTATCTCTTTTTGTGGTTTTTTAATTATTTAAAACAATTAAATGAAAAGTAATAATTCTAAATTTATACTTAGATGAAAGTATAAACAAAATGAAGTTAGGAAGAAAGGACATGGTTTTGGGGTTCAGTTAGGGATTCAATATTATTCTCCTTTATATGTTTGATTCTAGTTGGATAACACAAACATGAAATCTCACGTTTGAATCACTAGTCTTTTCCAGAATAGAAATAGATTGAGTTGCATGATAATGGGGACTGTCACCCAATTAGGGACATTCACCTCTCCCAAGCATATTACTCAAGTCTATCACAAATTTAGTATAAATTTTAAGGGAAATTTCAAAACACCTTGACCTCCCCCCGGGCCAAGACTCGGGGTTATCCTCTCATTTCCTAGAGTAAGAGATCACAATGGTGGATGGATTGGAGAGAGAGAGAGAGATGAGAGGGAGATAGAAAGAACAAATAATTTTTAATGATTTTTAAAATAATAATAATATTATAATTAATTAATATTATTATTATTATTAAGAAAATCGTTTTTGAAAAACAGAGATGGAGAAATTAAAATAGATTTAAAATAAGAATGTTATAATTATAGTAATGATAATTAAAATAATATTAATATTATTAAAAAATATTAATATTAATATTAATACTAATAAATACAATAATAATACTTATAATTATAATATGAAAATTAATAAAAAGAAGTGTGGGATGGATGGTGAAATAGAAATGTATGGATTAAAATATATATATATATAAATTACAGTTGAAAATAAAACTAAAATAAAAATAAAATAAAAAGGAGAAATGAGGGGGGATGAGAAGAAATGGCATGTGCCCCGATGGGATCCCTCCTTGGCTGTGGGTGTCGAGCTGATGATTTGAGAAGGAGGTGAGGGCCTCCTTTTATGGGCAGTATTTTTTACTCCGACAGTCTGTGCATTTTTTAGACCAATAATGGCCGATTAACAGGTAAACCACTTCTTCAATGTTGTTCATAAATGTGTTGTTCGTTCACCCTCCAAATTTCATCACATTTGTACACCGAATGAACGAGTCATGAATTTTTCTTTTGAGGTTTATGTTTCTAGACAAAGCTTCCAGGAAGGTTCCACCAAAAGTATGTCATTCAATGGTAACCTTAATGACTTAAAAACTCCCCCAAATGTGTTTTATATCCGGACCTATCTATCTTCGTGCTATCCCAGTTATAAACACATTATTTGGATATTTTTAGGCCATGTTTGGGTTCTGTTACGGTGGTGGGGTCCAGGTTGTCCGCTCGAAAAACTTTTCCAAATTCAATGAGTTTGTAGCCCATTTATATGACCGAATCAGCACCGAGTCCGGAAGACAAAATTTGAGTAAATGAAATCAAGATTCTAACAAAATTTTAATCACAAATTTGGGACATATATTTTATGATAAATGAAAAATATACCCTTGGGGTCAAAATCTATCCAAAATCCAGATTTATACACTTTTCTCTATTATGATCATTTTCATTATAAAATACTAATTACCCATTATTTTAATAAAACATGTAAACAATTGGGGTATATCATTGAAAAAAATTAAAAAATACTCATTATTTGATCAAAAATATGCATGTAAATTTTCTCTGTCACCCATCACTACTTTTTTACAAACGTTGATAAAAGACTACATTTATCAGTTCTTTTTAAAAAGTGCGGATAAGGTTGGGTCTTTATAAACTCTTATAAAAAAGTAATGATAATGGTTCCACTTTAAGTGTACTTTTTTAGCGCTGTTAAAGACCCAATTTAATGGTGCTAAAAGGTGTTGTTAAAGACCACCTTTAACTGAGTTTTTTAGCACTAACAAAGGTGGTCTTTAACAGCATTTTTGCTGGAACTCTTAAATCCATAGCGCTGGATAAACCTAGTTTTTTTAGTGAAATACAATGTTTCTCTCAAAATGTATACTTTAAGATATAAGAATAATGTTTAAGTAAAATTATTATAAAATACATATGATAAATCATTCTCATTGTATTTAATTTTTAATAGTGAGCTTTTTCATTTTATAAATAATATTAAGAAGTTATATAATAATATAAGTGGTTTCAAAGAATCCTTTGACATGTATAATGGGGATGATAATAATTCAAAAGAATAATTATGCATATGAAGGTAAAATAACTGGATATATCAATCCTGATTATCCACTATTTAAAGAGATGAAGAAATCCGAAAAAAAGATTTATAGAAATTATGACTATATGAAGAAGGAGAAGAAGGAAATGAAGACTATTTGGAGTTCTTAAAACTAATCTAGTGAAGAATCATCTACATAATCATAAGCTTATCTTTCTAATAAAAAATAAAATATGTGATCTATGGTTGGAGCACAATATTTATAATCAGTTTACTCATCAAAATATGAATTCGAAACTGAATATTACACTTTTAATAAATAAAATAAAATATTTTTAATGTTTTTAGAAAAATATTAATCATTGAAGAAAAATAAAAATACTCTTAAAAATCATATAATGTAGTTCATAGTGAAAATAAGTCTTAAAACCCACATTTCTTTTTTTAATTCAAATTAAAATAAATATTTTTTCTATTTAGTAATCATGATAATAATATTAAGTGTTTATTATATGAGTATAAATCATTAGAATATTATTCAAGGGTTTCTATAAAGAGGTAGAATTACCCTAATCAAATTCATGTAAAGATTAAAAAACAAAGATAAACATGGAATATGAATTAATGGTTAAAGGAATAAGTTATATATGAATTAATTTTTTTCTAGTTCTATAAGAACAATTAAGTCTAATATCTATTTTATTGGATGTGGAGTCAATGGATATTATAAAAATGATTTATGATTTATAAAACATCAATTATATGGTGTTGAAAATTCTATTCTTTTGAATAATTTATTTAAATTTATTGTTTTAAATTATTGTCAATGTAAATAGATTTGGATTCCAATGTCTTTAGTTTCTTGCATTGGTGGTACCAAGAGAAGTTGGTTACAAATAAATTTATTGTTTGATATATTTTTTTGGAAAAAATCTATGTTGAAAATAACATAATGAGGTACATGGATAGTGTTTATTCATGGAATATGAGTGGATACATTTCAAATTTACACTCACTTCTAATGGTTTATTGATTCTAGTTCCCTTTTGGTGATAATAAAAAATGAAAAAAAATCATTGGATTAGGCTTGGTTAGAGATCCAAATTAAGTTATTATCAAAGATATTTTGTATCTTTAAGGCCTATAACATAACCTAATAATTATCTATCAACTCTATGGTGATGTGTTTTTAGTTTATTTTTATGATTATTCTTATACTATTTTTAAAGATAAATTTCTCTATTTTTTTGAACTTAATACTAAAATTTTTTACACCTTAGATATAAATTCCTTATAGAAATAGAGTGTGAAATATTTTAATGCCAAAATAGAATAATATTTGATTTCTTATAGAATACTAGGACATTGTAATATTTATTATTTTAGAAATTTTTTAAGAAGAACATGATTAAAAATTTTACTCAATTTAAATCGGTTAAATAGAAATAATGTGACGCATGCCAAATAAGAAAATAACACAATTAATCTTCTAAACTAGTAATATAGGTTGTTTCTTAAATTATATTAGAACTTATTCACAATATTTTGTCAAGACCATCATTCACTACAAGTAATGATGGAAAATCTCTTTTTTATGTGTAAGTTTATTATTATTTTTATATTTATTTGGGTTTAATTTGTAAGGAATAAGAGTGAGTCCTATTCTATTTTTATAAATTTTTTTAAGAAATTAAAAAATGGAAAAAATTATAAAATTGTTTCATTGATATGTGATCATGGGGGGAGTTTGGGAATCATAAAATTCCATTCGTTTTTCTTCATACATGAAATTAAAATACCTTCTATTACTTTATAACACCCCTTCCAAATGGTGTTATTGAATGGAGGAAAAGGACATTCTATGAAATTTATTGAACTTTGTTTTGTGAATATAGAATACCTACTCATTTTTAGGATGAAGTTTTTAACACAACATGCTATGTCATTGATAAAGTTTTAATAAGGACTATACGAAATAAAAATACCTATGATATATGAAATAATAAAAAACCATATGATGGATACCTAAAAGTGTTTAGATGAATAGTTTTCACATTTAACACCAAGGATAATCATAGAATTTTCAATGTAAGGCATGATGAATTAATCTTGAATTGATGTTATAACAATAAAAAAAGAATATTGTTCTCATGAAAAATTCAAGGATAGTTGATGAACCAAATCATGTAAAATTTAAAGAAATTGATCCCTTTAATAATAAGAAAACTCAAGTTAATGAACAAAGTTATTCTATGGATAATTTGAGACTTGAACCTCTTTTGGATAAAAAGGATGACAATATAAAACTTGATCAAGTGTAATCTAGATCTGAATGAATAGAATAAGATTAACCTAAATGTTTTCTACCTTAATATCCTAGAACCTTAAAAAAATCTAAACCTTATATATCATCATAAGAATCTTATATGAAAGAGTTAGGACTATATTAATAGCTGAAAATATATTGGGTTTTTCTAATCTTTAATCCTAGATATAACCTAATTCCATTAAAGAATCATTGAGCGATTAAGGTTGGTTATTAGTAATGTAATAAGATTTAAACATTTTCAGAGAAAAAAGGTATGGATATTAGTTGATACACCCTATGATTATCCTTTTATTTGAACTAAATGGGTATTTATAAATTAGTAGGATGATCTTGTTGTGATTAATAAAAATAAATATGGATTAGTAGATAATTGTTTTAATTAAGATTAATGAATATATTATAAAGAAACCTTTTCCCTCATAGATAAACTAAAATCTATTTGGATATTTCTATACCATTAATATCATGGGAACATTAATATTTTATAGATTGATGTTAAATATTATTTTCTAATTGGTCTTTTAATGGAGGAAGTGTATGATAAACAATATTTATGTTTAAAAACCCCCCTCTTTTTTCAAATACACTTTTCAAATATAATAAAGATCATTGTGGTCTTAAAAAAGAACCATGATCATGGTATGAAAGACTAAGTTCATTTCTTTTATAAAATGGTTTAACTGTAGAATAATAAAATCATACACTGCTTAATAATTATTCATCAAATGATCTTTTACCCTTAAACATTTATATTAATGATGTGTTTTTAATCAATAAAAAATTTATGTAATGATTTTTCAAAACTTATAAAAAATAATTTCAAATGATTATTATGGGAGAACTGAATTTCTTTATTGGATTTAAAAATTATAAAAAAAAATTCCGAATTTTTTAAGTCAAATTAAATACATACATAATTTACATAAAGGGATTGATAATTAAAACAATAATGTATATAAACCTCCCATGGGTTAAAAAATTAAACTTTATTTGTATGAAGATAGTAATATAGTGGAAAAAACATTTTTAGGGGAATTATTAGAATCATATTATTTCTAATTAATAATAAACTATAAATTGTGATTTTTCTATGTATTTTTTTCATGATTTCAAGAAAATACTAAATAATTTCATTTAATTGTTGCTAAATTAATTTTAAGGTATTATAAGGGAACTATTTATATTTATCTACACATTTCCTAAGACTTATGGATTTGATTTAATTTCATATTCTATTGGAACTTTGGGTGGTTATAGGTCTGATAAGAAAATTACCTCAATAACCTTCCACGACTTATGAAAACCATTAGTTTCATTGTCAAGTAAGAAGAAACATTATTTTTCATTAACAACTACTAAATATAAATACATTGAAGTTGGTAGTTTTTGTACCGAGGTTTTGAGGATGAAACATACCATGATGAACTTTATATTTAATAGTGAAAATGTTCCAATTAAATATGGTAACAAAAGTGTTATCAATATTTCCAAAGACCAAATAATCCATTCAATAATGAAGTGAATTGATTAAAAAAATTAATTCCTAAGATATCACATGCAAAATGGTGATATGTCTACAAAATTCATTATTACTCAATATTAACTGATATATATATTTATAAATACCTTGCTTATGGAATTATTTGAACTTAACAAAAACTAATTGGGTTTATTCAAATTTAAATTTATTTTATGTTGAATTGGTCATTATATAAATTATTATTAAATGTTATACATTTTATTATTAAATTTTCATAATGTTTAGTTAAATCATTTATGATGTCAGTTAGTCACACACAACATTATCGATTTTAAAGGATTATTTATTGATTTTTTTGTTTCACTCTTATGACTCATTATATTCCTTATAAAAAATATTATTAATCTTTTATCATGAAACATCACACTCTCTCTAGAACAAAAAAAACCTTATATGCTAAATTTATCTCCCAAATTAGAATCTCTCTCACTTTAAACCTCTCAAAGAGTATAGAATTATCCTAAAAAACAAGGGAAAGTTGAAAATTGTATATAATTATAATTCAATATGTTATAATAGACTTATATTTCTATGTAAGATGTTATGTGGAAAATCTATTAATTTCAGTTCACTGGACCACAGAGTATTGTTTTTGAGTAAAGTTATAAACTACTATGTATGGGAGTTTGTTCTTTATGAAAAGATGATGTATTTTTCTATGATATATAATTTAGATATTTGTAAAATAATGTAGATTTAAGTATCACTAATGATTAAGACCTCATGGTTTCAAAAGTAAATAATAAGAATATTTCAATTTCCTCAGTAGATTTAGATGATGTTTTATATTTCCCTCATAAAGAATGTTTCAAATTTAATTCATCTCTTGTTAGTATAAATAAGGTAAGTATTTTCTAAATTATTTATTCTATTTTTAGAGTTATTATTTTTGAGAAGAGTGAAATTAATTATTTGAAAGTTGGGTGAATTATTATTTTCAGGTTTATTTCGAATGGTATTTCCCTTCATAACGGAGAGTCTGAAAAAGGTTTGTCTCTATATATTAATTTGATCTATATTTTTTTTATTGAGAAGAAATTAAAAATTAACAATTATATATTATGTTATATGTACCAATGTAACAAAAACACATATATTTTTTATCCATTTGGATGGATTTTGACTCATGTTTTTGAAATACTTGAGATTGAGCTTAGTGGGGATATGTAAATTATGTTCCTTGTCTTGAACAAATAGAGATGAGGAGTTAATAATAATATTTTTTATTTAATGAAACATATTTCAATTGGTGCCTGATATGAAGTGGAATAAGACCTTACACATACCGAGGGAGGCACCTTATAGAATTTGTTGTTAAAAATATTGTATGGGGAGAAGATGATGGAGATAGTGTTTTTTATAATAGATTCTTAATTTCCTAAAAATTTGGATGTTAGAAATGATATAGAGGATTCAATGTATAATTAACCTATCATGTTTATAAGTGTAAACCTAGTAATCTTTAAGAATATTCCTTAAACTAATGTTGAATCTGGAGAGTCAGAAATTTATCCAGAAGAGAAAGCCAATGTTGATCGGGCTGATAATTTGGTTCCTGTTCCTAATGTTATTATATCTAAGGAGAATAAAAAAATATCAAATTATGTTTATGCTCATGTATATCAAGATAGATTATGTTTTAGTGCTACCATCAGAAATATGGTTACTATAGAAGGTGTTGACAAAATGAATCATACCTTTCTCATGGGATCATATCCTAATATTGATATTCTTTTATGTTTTGGAGCTACTAATATCCTACCAGAGCCTATTGAAGAGATATAAATTGGTCAAAACCTTGATAATGTTAAGGTTTAAGAAGTTCATTTTGTGAAATCTAATATCATTAGATTAGAAGAAGAAGATATCGAAGAATACCCTCTAGTTTTTAAATCTAAAATAACATAAGTAGAAAACTAAACTTTTCTTAGAGAATAAGAAAGGGGAGAATCATCCCCATCAGTGCAAGAGAAAGAGAGATGAATCAAATAATCAAATTCTATCATTTATTGAGAGAATATTTTCTAAATTAAATTCAATGGTATCTAAAAATTATTATTTGAATGTCCATGTGGTAGACATGAAAAAAATATAAATAATTATGTTTGAGTTTGATGAGATAAAGAAAATGATAAATGATGAATAAAAAATTATCAAATATATCACCATTATTTAATTAGATTTTTTGTTTTGGACTAAGGAATATTCTAAGAAGGATGTTGAACAAGAATCAAAAGTTCATAAGGACTCTTATAAGGTAAATGATATTATTTTTAAAGAGAATATCAAATTTCTATTATTGTTTATACATACACAACCTTTTATTCTATAATAATAGTTCTTCATATATACATTATAACGAATCTAATAGTATGTTATGCCCATAAATCATATATATCTGATTTCCTTATAATTTTTTGATAGAAACAATGTAAAGGATATTCTATTGTCCTAATTCTTACAAAGATTTTATAATCTAGAGAATAAATATGGTTATTGATACATTGTTCTAGATCTAAGGTAAAAAATATATCTAGGCCACGTACCAGCTGATTGATATCCAAAAAATCAAAAATAGATTAAGGATTCCTTTGATCCCAAACCAGCTACTCCCAAGCCACCGCTTGAAAAAAATATTGATTCTTTATTTTATTTTTAATATATGTTATAAGTTATAATTATTTTATTAATTTGTCTATTTTTTAAATTATGCAAGCATTTTTAGTGACCTATTCATATTTAATTCTATATTTTTAATGTTTTGTGTTGGTTTCTTCTTTCTTATTGTGTTTCTATTTTTTAATCCATTTTTATGAGTTAATTAATGCATTTATTAATATTAGAACTATATATTCTCATATATTAATCATTTAGTGTGATATAGTGAATGTATAATAAGAAATTAAAAAATATGTAAATCTCAATTTTATCTCAAATTATAGAATATTTATTATGTGAATGTTTATATATTTCAAATATATAAACAAATAAATTATTATAGGTTTTTCTGATCATCAAAAATTGTAAAATTATTGGATATGGTAATGTTGTTCCATTATATCCCAATAATTAACATATTTGTTTCTCCAAAAATCTTCATTTGGATTACAAATAAGTTTGTCTTTAGTGATTTTTGGTGATAAATAATATTTTAAAAAAGTATTATTTTATTCGAAAGTTTTTTAGTTCAATCTATATTATTTGAGTTTGAAGAAATTTTCCTAAGATAAATAACTTATGATCTTGAAAAATATCCTACATGGTGAAGAAATATCACACCATTATATTAAAAGTTCTGAAGAGGAAATTCTCTTATAGGAAGGGAAGATGTCTTGCCCTAGAATTAATAATTTAAAAAAGTAAATTATCATATGGGAATATATGAATAAATATCATATGATGTATGTAAATTATCTAATATGAAAGAGAAATATCCTAAGATAATAAGTTTCATATGAAAATTATGCTAGGATCCCAGAAATATATACATGTTGATTATTTGGTAAAGTAAATTATCCCATGAACTAAGATAGACATATGAGGTTATTATTAATAAAATTAAATTATTATAAGAATATCAAATCTCCTATGCATGAATGAGTTATCCTATGAAAAAACAATTATCCTACAGGAACAATATTTCCATATTATCTTCTGATTTTAAAATGACATATGCAACAAAATATCTTTTCAAGAAAAAAATTATCATTAAGGTAAAAGAATACCTTTAAAAGGTCAGAATATATTACAAAGGTGAATTTGTTTATTTAATGTTAGAAGGAATACAAAGTGTTAAATTTAGAATCAATATCATAAAATCAAAAGACTTATGAAATAAAGTCCTACTAATCCGAAGATCTATGGTGCTGGGGTTTTTTCACTATTTAATTTCACATTTAATGAATTTATTACGATTTATGTTTTGTGAAAAAACTCCATAGATTCATTTTTTATCAAACGCTATGATTCTTTAATGAGTAAAGTATGAGTTAAATAGTGTCACTATTTCTAGGAAGTCATATAGTTTCACGGGATACCATAGCTATAGTCAATAACTACCTTTTGTAATTTTTTGAGAATAAGGTCACATTAAAAGTAATGATATTTTTTTATTTAATATATATTTACCTTCTTCCACTGTGATGTAATAATTTTTTTATTAATAAATATAATAGCTATGTATATTTAATAACAAGAATCACAAACACTATTTCAACAGTTTTTGACACTCATAATTATGCATTACTACTTTTACATGGAGGGAAACATGTTGTGCATAATAGAAGATGTGTAGAATATGTTTAACATCAAATTATTTAATGCCATGGCATAATATTTTTAGCTTTTCTTTTGAGCTTGGAGTTGATAGCAGACACAAGGAGAACATCTAGTGGACAATATGTCACACACCACAACTCCTTGCCCTAAGACTACCACATTTAGTATGACCATGAGAAGATACATCCACATCTTAAAACATATGCTCCATTATGATCTACCTTCATAGGATCACCTATTGTTACAACACCACATTCATAGAACATGTTCGTGGAATAGAGATGCCTCAAAGAAGAATAATGTGTGGTTCCTCTATATCTGGGATCATCACTCACTTAATCTTCATCAACCTATAAGATAACCAAGGAATTGGACTCGTCTATAGAACCATGCTCTTGGATTATTGTTTGTCATGGCCTAAACACGACTCTATTGTTCATGAATGGAACCACCATTACAATATGGAATATCAAAGGGTCTGCTAGAAACCTGAAGTACATATTATGGTGTAATGTGAGGCCTCCAGGTAGACATGTGATGCCACAAATATGGTTCATGTATAGGAATCGATACAAGCATATATCATCCAAAATTATCAATCTGGATGGCCTGACCATTTATGATCCCACCAGGTGGAACAGAGAAGAATCATTCTCGTAAGATCTCTATACCTTATTGGAAGAGTACATAGATGAAGATACACGATAATATCCTCTTTCAGAAGAGCCTGAGGTTTCTACATGATAAAAAATAGTCTTAAATAATAAAAGATTCAATGCATGTACTGTCTCAATACAATGATATACTCATATCGTGAAATGGAGGAATACCTTTCTCGCCTTACCTAGTGCACAGATGGCCTGCAATTTATTAATAAAGGGATGTCTGATTCCCATTTAATCTTTACAACACATGTATGAATATCCCAATTCAGTTTACATAGATATTTAATGTGTAATACATGAGGTTTTATATACACCTTCCATGATAATAGGCTGAAAATATATCATGTGGTAGTAGAAATATACATGGACACTATTGGGGTAGTGGAGCTTTGTGGAAATAAAAAATTCAAAAAACAGAAGTAAAAATAGATAACATGCAAGAGTTATGTGCTTCAACAAGGTTTTCAATGTCCATTGGAGTAGGCGGTCTTGCTTACATTATTCTCTCTTCGGATAATAATTTCGGAGGATCACATATGATTGTATTAATGTTTTGTGGGATTTATATCCCGTTATAAAGATGACGGATTAAAAACACTGAATGGTTGGTCTAGGTTGGTATAACAACCCTTAAAATTTCCCCCACCACGGGAAACACATATGTGTTGTTGGTTGGGTTGGATGCCAACCATGGAAAAAATGCTGCTAACTACACTCCCATGAAAACACATCCTCCATTGATTACTCACAAAATGGGAATGTCCGCCATAAATCTCTCTCATGTGACAAATTTGTGGTGGAAGATAGACCTTCCATCTTCATACAGGCATCCAGATTATCTTTCTGTTGAACCTTCATCACCATTTTTACCCCATTATCATTGGTGTGGATATTTTCAAATTTTAACAATATTTATTCCAAAAAAAATAGTTCCAATGATATCACCCATCAATGTGTTTGCACCTCGAATAAAATGTCAGGTTCTTGCTGAGATAAATAGAACTCTGGTGAATGCAATAAATAATATAATTTTTTCGACTCTGTCCCAACTCTTGTAAAAACTTCTTCATCCATATAATCTCTTTGTAGTCCTCAGTAACCGTGATATATTCTGCTTCTGTGGTGGATAAGGCAACACACTTCTGAAGTTGTGATTTCCAAAAGACCGCTCCCCATGAAAATGATATCATGTATCTAGATATGTATTTTCATGTGTCTATATCTCTAGCCATATATGTATCAATGTATCCATCTAAAATAGGTTTTCCATTTTCAAAAAATAATCAATGACTATATGTACCTCAATGATTCATAAATGTCCATTTGATCATTGTACGATGATCCTTTCTGAGATCTAATAAGAATATGATCACAATGCCAATAGTTTGGGAAATGAATGTTCTGGTACACACCATGGCATACATAAGACTACCAACTACTAACTGATAAGAAACTTTTTCTGAAGATTCTATATATGTTTCCATTGAATGAATCTGACATTTTGTGATCCTAAAATGCCTTGTAAGTAGTGTACTAATTGGTTTTTAATTTCTCATATTGAACCATCCATGAACCTTCTCAATGTATTACTCTTGAGATAACAAAATCTTGTGATTCTTCCAATCACAAGTAATCATCATACCATGAATCTTAGTAGTGTCTCCCAAGTCCTTCATTTCAAAAGAACTGTTAAACTCCTTCTTTAACCTATAAATCTCTGTGAAATATTTACCAATAATAAATATATCATCCAAATAAGAAAAAATATAATTAAATCACCATTAGAAAACTACTTGATAAAAATGTAGTGATCAGCGGTCATCCTTCTGTACTCATTTTTTTCCATGAATGATTTGAATTTTCTATACCATTGCCCCGATGCCTGTTTCAACCCATATAAACTTTTATTGAGTTTTTATACTATGTTTTCTTTTCATTTCACCTAAAATCCCTTGGTTTTCTCTATGTATTTCTCCTCATCAAGATCACCATATAATAATTCCATATTTACATCCAATTGTTTAACATCTAGGTTTATACTGGCATCCATTCCATGAAAAACTCTGATAGAAGAAATTTTAACCACAGGAAAAAAAAATCATCAATGTCAATACTTTTCTTCTAACTAAATCCCTTCACAAACATTCTAGCTCTGTAGCATGGTTGTGAGATTCCATCTTCTCCTGTAATTCTATACACCCACTTGTTTTTAAGTGCCTTCTTTCCATGTGGTAACTGTACCAAATCAAATGCTATTTTCTTGTGAAAGGATCTCATCTCCTCTTTAATGGCCTTATTCTATTTCATCTTATGCTGAATCTTGATCACATCATCATAATTGTATGGCTCTCCCCTATTAGTGAGCATCACATACTCATGTGGTGAGTATATATGTCTCAGTTTTTATTCTCTGGTGGATCTCTTAAACTGTGCTCCAGGGGGAATTGATTCTAGAATATCATATGATGGAGACATATCAATGGATGGAGACATATTACCTAGTAGTGATATATCATCAGTGTCGCATATCATTGTCGCACTAGCTGAAACTGATGGTGGGGTAAATTGTTCAAGATATACTAGAATTCCCTCAGACTAGAACTTCTCTACATTTTTTGGATTCCAAAAATCTTCAATAGTATGATCCTCAAGAAAAACCACATCTCTTCTTCCAACGATCCTCCTACTAATAGGATCTTAGAGTCAGTATCCAAACTCCTTGTGATAATATCCCCAAAAGATACATTTCATTCCTTTTCCATACAACTTTTCTCACTCATCTTTTGGGATGTGAACAAATTACTTGCAGCTAAATACTCTCAAGTGTTTTGAGGAAACAACTTTACCTATACAGACAATTTTTGGAACATCGTAGTTTATTGGAACTAATATAGAAAAGTTAATAAAATCAAATTTGGTCATCATTTCCTCACTGTAAATGGTGTGTCGAAGCTTTTTATTTGATTGCATACATCTAGTTCTCTCGAAAATTGTTATATTCATACTCTCAGCAAGACTGTTATGCAGAGGTGTATTTGGTTCTTATTTTTCCATCCTAAATCTGAAACTCCAATAGTATTCATCAAATGGACCATGGTACTCTCCCTAATTGTCTTCCTGCACACACTTTAACCATATGCCTATTTCTCTTTCCACCATCACATGAAAATGCTTGAAAACATAATCTACATGATCTTTAGCTTTCATAGCAATTTCCCACACTTTTATTGAATTATCTTCTATGAAGTTAAAAAGAACCTCCCATTTAATTGGTGTTAATCATGCATAGATCAGTGTGAATCAAATCTAAAACATTTTCTTTTCAAGATGGTATATAACCGTGAAATGATAATCTTTATTTTTTTACTATGATGCAATCAACACAAGTATCTAGATGTGTACATTTAATTCCTAGTAATATATCCTTATTAGACATCATTTTGATTCATCTCTCCCTCGTGTGACCAAGCCTCATATTCCAAACATCTATAGGAACATAATTCTTGGATGCATTTACTTCTTCTCAACACGGTCTGAAATCTATGAGATAAATAGAATTATATTTATTTCCATTAGAAATTACCAAGTTACCTTTGGTAATATTCCATTTCCCATCACATAAAAAACTGACATATCCATTGTCTTCAATCATTCCTGTGGAAATCAGTTTGAGTCGAATATCAGGAATCTGTCTCACATCCTTCAATAATAACCTGAATCCAATATAAGTATCTAGAAATATATCACAAATACCAGTGATTTTGGATTCATAATAATTTCCCATATTCACATATCCAAAACTCCCGGATGTGTAAGATGAGAAGAAATCACTTCTGGTAGTGACATGGTAGGAGGTGCTTGAATTGATCACCCATGTCGAGTCTTGGCTTGCAAAATTGACCTGATTGTCTTCTTGAAGAATAACGATTTATTCATTTAAAACTACAACATCATTACTTTAGGTCTTACCATCCTGATTCCTATTCTATACTTTCAACTTTATACACTCCCAGATGAAGTTTTTGGTCTTGCCAAAATAGTTCCACTTCATGTCATATCTTGAACAGGATTTTGATCACTTCATTCTTTGCAGACTTTGGTCATGGGGTTCTATTCCTCTACTTATACCCTGTAGTTTTTTCCTCCCTTTTAATTTAGTGAAAATATCCTATAATTTAGGTGTATGTCTCCCATCCTTCCTTCGGGACTCTTTATTCAGCATCATGTCTTTCACCATCTCCATGGTGAGTGTGTCATCCAGAGTTGAAATGTTGGCTAACACAACTATTGTGTCCCACGTCTTTGGTATAGAACTAAACATTAATAGTGCCTAAAAATAATCATTAATCATCTTTTTCATGCAATTAAAATGATCAACAGTACCTTGGAACTCACTCATGTGTTCTGATACATTGGTCCTATCTTTTTTACTTTAAGATAACAAGAGGACGTATCAGTTTTTTTTTTGTTTTGTGTGATTGTCCTCACATAAAACATTTCTAATTTTTTCCATAGAACTAAAGCATCATGCTCATTGGAAAAATTCTAGAACAAAAAATTTTCAATCCATTTTCTTATTTGGGTAGCGCACTTCTTATTGAGCACAACCCACTCAGCATCAGTTAGCGGGGTATCGACTATCATATTTTCACTGGATTGACCGCATGTTGATGATTCCTCCACTTGAACTACAATGTCTTTAGTGGTATCCACTATTTATTTCCAAAAATATTTAATTTAGAAAATATATTATATTTTGGGTTTCAAAATGGAATAATTGAAAGTGGTAAGTTTAATCTTGTTAACCATATTTTCATCCATCGAGGTAGTGTGAATTTTGAAAATCGGACCATACATATGTGTTCAGAATGGTCAAAATAGATGGAATTGACTTATAGATCACTACAAATAAAAACCAATTGGAAGAGATATAACAACAAAATTCAATGATATGGATCTACCACTGATGTGGTGCTGACGTGGCTCACCAGAAGAGTGACCAGAAAAATCATTGAAATGTCACTGCCATCGTGAATAGTATCGTCTTCTCTCGCACTGCAGTACTGTAGCACCCTTGATTTGAACAACACTTTGTCCGTCTATACCAGCTTTTTTGAACTCCTTTTTTGACATTGCTTGCACAGTTGGAATCATCTCACCATTCTCTTCATTGATATGGGCTCAAAAAAATTATGAGAACTTTCAATTTTATGATTTCCATAAATCATCATTTTTTTCTTCTCTATTTCAAACTCAAACCCTATGATATCACTTTTTTTGGACATCAAATCTTTGTGGCAATGAAAAACACATAAAATATAAGGAAAACTAGATAACACACAACATTTACATGATTCTGCAAGGTTTTATATGTCCATGAGTGAAGGGGTACTTATTTATATTATTCTCTCTATGTATTATAACAACATTGGATCACATATGATTCAGTTAATATTTCATGGGATTTATATTACATTATAAAGATAAAGGATTCAGAAAATTCAATAGTTGGTTTAGGTTGATTCATCAACCATTGGAATTTCTCCAGCCATCGGCTGTGCGTCTGCTGTGTTGGTTGGGTTTGCTGCCAACCAAGGAAAAACAACTATGGACAACACTCTCATGAAAAAATATACTTTGTTGATTACTCCCAAAATATGAGTGTCCCACATAGCCACCACCTTTTTGATAGAAATTATTATGATATCTTCTACATGAAGAAACTCGGATGTGCCCATGTCGTGTTTTTAGAGTGGTTTTTACGACAATGTGATGTTCCCAAGTGGTTATGTGACCGCACATGTAGAATACTATAATTTTCAATGCATTGAAGATATATCTTAATGTGACATTATTTTTGGATCTCATGCAAAGAAAGTTGATTTTACTAATAGTGGATCATATTAGTTAAACACGCCACCACTCTCAAGTGTGGAATGGGAGTGATGTTATTTATCCATAAATACAAATGGTAGATAACCAATTTGAGTCTACTTCCACATCAGGAGAATGATGCTCTCATTTTCTACACAAAATATAGTACCTTGAACCCACATAAGGGTTACACGAATGAGCTTGTGTGACCCTGCATAAGGGTTATGCAAATCATGTACCATTGATTACATGCTATCTTTCACCCAAAGTAGTTAAAGCATCACATAACCTATCGTGAAAATTGATAGGGGATCTTGTGATTCGTCTTTTTAAATGTAGGAACCACATAACATGTCATGTGAATGGTGGTTTCACCTCATGAACCATCAAGTGATATGATGTGATACCACAAGGGGCTCAAGCTCATGAAAAGAAACAACTCATGTCTCATAAAAAAACATGGTCATGAGATAACTGATTCATGTTCATATCATGGTCTCGCCTCCTCCCACGAGGAGATTAAAATACCACATAACTAGATTTTCGAATTATTGTGGACATCAACTCGACAATTGGTTATGATCAAGTCCTAAAAAATTTGTTTGATGTGTTTCCAAATCTGAGCATAAAATAACATTCCAGACTTGATGCATTATGTTGATCCAATTGAATTTTACACCATAAACATGCAATATTCATGTGTGCATGAAAAGATACATGTCATTCTTAATACCTACATGTGATGAAGACAAATATTCCATGTATATATGGGTAGATTACTCACAAGACACGACTACTTTGACTCCTTTAGTCAGTAGCATGAGGATTTGGACATCATATGACAACATCATGAAAACTTCTATCACACAACAAATTCAAGTGGTATTGGTTATGTGACAACCCTTAAATGACATGGAGAACTTTCCATTCACCATTTTTCATGCTTAATTTACATGAAAAAACCCTTGGTCACACTATGTCATCATAAAACCATGGACATGAAACATATCAAAGGCAATGAAAACAAACTGTCCTTGACAATTTCTACACACGATCGCAATGTCCAACAATGAACATGTGGTTCATCAAAGTCATGTAGAGAAATTATCCCTAATAGCTTCTTCATTTTACCATAATATCCATCACTGATCATGCAACACACTATAGGAAAATAAGATGATTGACCAAGAAAAGTGCATGCACCATCGCAAGGTCCCATATTGATCATGTAACACACTCACAGAAAATCAGTGGGTCATGGCTACCAAACACTTCAGAAAATACAGTGTAAAAACTCCAAAGGGATATACCCCCAGGGTTTGTAAAGCTCATTCACCATATCATCATTTGAAATAATAAAATTCGTTCATGATATCCAAGAAAACTCACATGACCCCAAAATGTTTGTATAATAAAATAATATAGATAAAGAGGGGAGGCAAGAGGTACTCATGGTCACTGAAATACATACGACATGCCCCTGGTGATCTGTAAGACATCATAAGACCTCGTCAACATGTTTGAATCACATCACGAAAATGCTTTGGCTTGTCAGCCTCGCTGCACGGAAAGCCTTGGGTATATCCAGGAAATGTTTCACTCCCCCTTTAGCAATCTAAGCACTAACGGGCAGATTTTCCCACGACATAATTTAACTCACTCCATATGACCCATATTGTTCATGTGAGGCGTCATCAAAAAATAAAGTAAATTTACTAGACAATACTCATACAAACTTCCATATTCCCTTACCACAGTAAAATAACACAAATAGGGTGAAAAGAGAGGATGCGAGAAGTGCTCGCACTTGTTGAAGGATATGTGACATGCCTCAAACAATCCACAAAACACTGTGAATACATTGAATCATTTCTGAATATCCTCATTAAATCCCTTTGTCTTGTTATCCTCACCACATGGAATCCCTTGTATATGTCTAGGCGAACCTGTGGTGCTCTGAGGAAAAACTGAATTTATTTTTCCACAAAATTTTTGCACATCTCAATGGGACATTTATTGGTCACGTGACGCATCACCAAAAAATATAGTAATTATCCTTGAAATTACTCATGAAATCTCACAAGACTCCCAAAATATTTCTCATAAAACGAATAGAATAAATTATAGAGTATGCTAAAGGAACATTCAATCGTAAAACACTCGTAATGCGTGAAAGAATTCTACAGTGCCGGACAAACCATCATTGTCTCACTAAAAGTCACAGGCAAGTCATAAAGAATCTCATGGATGCCTTTCAATAAGAACTTGGATCTTACGAAGGCCCTTGGCCATGCCAACATGAAAACTTGGAATTATTCTGACAAATCTGTGTAATCAAATGAGTCTTCATTAATTTTTTATAATCCAAAAATAGAGGTGTTGAAGAGAGGGACTCATGGTTTCATAAAGTCTAGAAACAAACTCCGATCAGTCCACGATAAAGAATCGTGAAACTACATGGTGCAATCCCACATTAATGACTCCTTCCATGTCATATGTTACATATGCCTCATAATGTGTTGGACAAAAGGTGTGGCGATGCCTATAAATTCCCCATCACATCATGAAAAATTCACAGCTATCATGTAGGTTGGAGGCTCTGACTTAGGAATATTCAACTCTCGATCCCCGGAGACTTCTCAAAGAAACCAATCACATGGTCGTCCAAACTTCTAATAGTTAATATACTAGATAGTACCTAGAGTAGTCATGCATCATGAATAAATTTCTTCATATGGTCATTCATAGATCATACAAAGGATCCTTGGAAAAACATGCAAAGAACATATCGCATGACTTCCAGTTCATGCGATACTCAAAAGAACTAATATTTCAAAAACCTAAGGCCTTCGCAATAAAAGGGTCATATCCTAGCTAGAAAGTGGAAGACTTAAGTGAAAAACATATCCATTGGCCCTTATGGGATTTGTGCGACTAATCCAAAGACATGCGATAGCACCAAAGCACAACAATCAAATAAGGAAGTGCTCTATCAACATGTTATCTAATACATGACAAGTCCTTCAGAAACATCACAGAAATTCATACGATTTTCAAGGATGCCACTTTGATATCATTAAAACTTCTGGGTCTATCACCTGAAACCTTTTGATTTACTTTAGATACATCACCTGACTCACATAATGGCATTCACTCATATCAGTAAAGTCTCATTGTTGCATCTCGACATCAAAACCAAGCTCTTGAAACACCTTCTGGGAATGTCAGCTGAGACACGTGACACCCTACAGACATTCTAGATAGGTATTACGATGGCTCCGCAAGATTTTATCGAAGATATGTGACATCATTCAAGCCAGTTCATATTGACTCTTGTGACACCTTCAATATTTTTCAAGTAGACTCTCACGAATGACACCAAGGAATATCACTTGGGTCATGCGACACTTCCCTGGACAAGTCAGCCAAGACATGTGATGGATTCTAGAATAAGTCAATCAGGTCATGAAACACCCCGCATATGAACAACATGGAATCCCAGGACATGATGATGTTGTTTTTCCAAGGTGTGTAATCCCCAGACAACAGGAAATCCATAGTGTGTTAGTCCCAACATAAAGGGAATTATGATGGATCTGATTCATGCCATATTCAGGATACGTAGGCCACCTCCCCCAAGGTTTGAGATCCATATTTATTGACTAGGGAAATCCCAGAATCTATGCCCCTTATCCATAGACAATACATTGATTACTTTTTATACCTTATTTATCATAATGATCATGGTTACATAGGAAATATATCTGAGACCCTGGTTCATTAATAAATTATCCTGGGATAGTAAAAGCACATAAGTCCCATATCATGAGAATTGAAATGATCATTTTATATCCCTTTTTTCTCACACTGAGCATGTATCACATGAGATTAGGGGTTTTTAGTAATCATATCATCTACACCATGAGTCTATATAATCATAGGTGCAACCCCAATATACAAAGACCTAAAAATGAACTACAAAAACCCTGATTTCTGTTATACTTGGGACACGTAGGATTTCCCTCTAGAATTTGAGCTTGAATATTTGGTGTCCTAGAGCATCCACATAAGTCTTTTCTGTATGACCTAAAACTTCACAGGTCAAACGAACTATGTGGGATTCGATTCCTACAATAATTGGTATATATAGGATGACCGCTAATGGCTAAATCCCCTCCTTGGAATATTAATCACCCCCCACATAGAGGCATATTAGGAATCAATTTTTTAAATATCTTTAGTACATATAAGAATCCACCCATTACCAGGAAATGATGGGGAACCTTAGATACATATAGTTGGATTTATGAAAGTGACCGCAATCCTATTCACATGAAATAAAAATAACCTATATTAATTTTCTTATGGTAACTAATCCTGTATAGAAACTAGGGAGAGATTTATGAACATATCCTAAATCAATAAGATAGTCCTGGAGTAGAAAATAGTTCCCCATAAAAGGTTGTGATGAGCATAACCTCCCATCCTCTAAACCAACATGAGTCACCAAGAGTCAATGTGCTTGAAAACCCAGATGACCACCTACCTTTGGAATGTATTTCTTTACCCAGCTATGGATGATGGATCCATTGGAGGATTCAAGGGAAGATGGAAAGATGGAAAATCCCATGCACATGATTTATTGAGGCCTTAAAACCCCCCTATTAAATAAACCGTTATGGGAAACCAATTCCACACTAATAAAAAACCCAGCGAAAAAAAGGTAAACCCGACATGAATCATTGTAATAAAAAATTGATTGGGTTATATCCCATAAAGTAATTTTTTAATCCATATATGCAAACAATACTGATAGACCTGATGTGAATCTCTTAGGACACATTGTTTTTCAAAACCTATGAAAACAAAGTAGTAAGACCAGATTATACCAGGACTCTTCCACGTCCACCCTCACACTGACATGTCCATGTGAGAAGAATGGCCAGAATTGGAATTTTAGATAATTTTGTTAACCATGCAAATCTGATTGATCATTTTTATTCCTATGATATAGCACTAATTAGTAACCTTGTTCCTTTTTGTCTGTGTGATTTCATATACAACTCTAATTGAGAAAATCCCAACCTGAGGCGATGTCTTCATAATCTAACATATTCTCCAGCAAATCATCAGTTGTTGCAACAACTGCTGGTCACAAGGCAATCTCACCTACTCGATGACTCCAATGGAAGGTGGAAAATACAATGGTATGGGAGTACCACTGAGATTGTATGGTCTCGGCCATGGAATCTTCCCATGAGATTCTCCAAGCAAGGTAGTCGGTGAATTTGTGTCACCTGATGAAGGAATCTACTATGAATGTAGACCTTGTTACTACAACCAAGCACTTCTGGAGTGTATCCTTGAAGCATGACAGCTACCATATTCTATATCTGATGAAGGTGGACTAGATATCCCAATATGGCTCCCTTTCAGTTCAGGTTATGTTGAGGAGGGCATATGCCAATAGTTGTAACCATCATCATCTTGTTGGCACCCATCAGTCACCTACAAAGCATACCATCTAACACACATCCACCTCGGATGCCCATGAATGGACCTACAAGGAAGACTAATTAGAGGAGTTAGGCATTAGATATCCAGTAGGGGGATCATATTCCTTCTCCTGCTGAAGATTCGTATCGACATAGTCTAGTATGAACCAATAAGAAGGATCATACCCCTGCGAACATAGAACAAGTATATGGGAAAAATACCATAGAAAACATGGGGTAGGAGCATAAACATACCCTTATGCATGAATTCCATTGGCATATTTTGATTACACAGGGAGGGAAAAAGTGGGTGCATATCCCCTCTTCAATTGAAGATATCTTTCAGAAGATAATGGAGATGGACTATGTGTAGCACAACTACAAAACTGGCCATTAACAGTGCAAGAAATGGACTTTATCTACACTGGTAAAGCACTGCAACATGAGATATGTTTAACTCATGGGACTTTTTTCAATTCCAAAAAAAATCACTAATAAGGGGTATATTTATCAGCACTAACAAAAGCACTAATAAAAAGGACCTTTATCAACACTTTTGAAAGTGGTGAGAGAGGTCCCATTTATGAGCACTTTTATTTAGCACCACTAAAGGAATACTTTACCAGTGTCTTTATAAGCAATAATAAAGGCCCATAATATTGTGTGGTGTAACAGCACACTATACCACTAGAAGCACTATAAAACACACCATATGTCATCAAAAAAATGTCCCAAAACCGAATTTAAATGAAATTAAATTTATAATACAAATACTTGAGAAAAAAATATTATGAACATTTTAAACAATGTTTTATAAAATTACAGAAATAGAAATTATTACATACATTAAAAATAGTCTTAATTATCAATGCTACCTTTATTTCCATGAGATTTGTTTATCAAACTGCAAACACTGCATTTGTAGCTTCAAAAAACCACATAAAATTGAAAAAAAGAATCCACCTATATAAGAAAATAATTATTATGAGTAATAATAAAAAGAAATAAATTAAACATAAATATGAAACAATGAATTAATTTTATGGACTATGCTTTTATTGTGCAAACATTAAGATGACCTATGTGATTATGTAGAGACTGCATCATTTCTCTTCCTACAAAGGCATGCCTTATGAACAAAAACCATCTAAAATAAATGAACTCTACATGGAATAATGAAAACTAAATCGATGTTTCATTATAATATTTTGTGAAATAGAAAAATTATATCATAAAATTACCTTTATATATGTCCAAATGGTTTATTTGGTCTAGATATAAGCTAATGATAAAACTAAGGATTCTTGGTCCACTTCACTACTATTTTTTAACAACTGGTTAGAATAGAATTTGACCTCAACTTCCTACTCGGCGTCTCTGTGATGCTCTCATATCCCACATGCTCACCACCATCTCTATCATATCACCATTCAACATTCACTTTTACTTCTCTTCTTTCTCCCATTTAGTACTTGTAAAGACGCATGATGCATGAAGTTTCATGCATATAGTAAATGGGTGTAGGAAGAGAATGAAAAGGGAATGCTAAATTGTGATACGATAGAGATGGTGGTGAGCATGTGGGGTGGGATGGAATCATTTGGATGTAGGGCAGGAATTTCAGGTCAGATGCTATGCTAAATGGTAGTTATCCAACAGTAGTGAAGTGCATAGAGAATCCTTAGTTTTGTTATTATATTTTTAAGTGATGCACAACCAATCCATTTCTTGGCCTCATTGATTAATGGTGTAAAATAGACATCAATATTCATCCAACACACTACATCAGTAGAAATGATTATAGGAAAGACAAAAATACAGAATATAAATGAACCTCCACACAAGGTACAAAGTGCGATTTCCAAAAATATAGACATCTCTAGACCTTCATGATATAAATAGGGGGACTAATTCCTTAATGTAAAACCATTTAAATGTTAATATATAAAAATAACCATTTGAACTATGAAAGTACAATTTCATCAAAATTTTATAATGATAGATGAACACACAATAGCCACAAAACAAAAATGAGGAAACTCCAAATTTCCTCACCCAAACATGGGAGACAACAACTGAGTAAATGTGTTTATGATTCTTTCAAAACAACTCATCCAAAAATACTTCCTCCACCCACTTCTCAAAATGGAGATCATTGGAGAAGAGTTGATCTCTGGATAATTACCCCCAATGAAAAGAGAAACTTTCAATAGATATTACAACACCACCATTATAAAAAAGGAAATCAGATCTTTTAAGTGTTCAACATAAGCCTTTACCACCTGCTGACCTTACTAGACACTCATGAGCTCTTCCCTTTTCTTCGTGTTCACCTCCTCGGGTATAAACTATCGTACAAAGGAGGTCTTAAAATCTCACCATGTCATCCCAACTTGTATAATTCATGGGGAAAATGTCATTCATCCAAATATGGACCCTCAAGAAGACCAAAAATAGAACAAACTCTAATAGATTTGGGAGTTACAAACACTCTGAAGACATGATAAACTTTCTAAAGACACTTCACTACCTCAAATGAACCTTGATTTCTACAAAAGGTGGGTAGAAGCTGAGGAGAACCAAAAATAGTGCGAGACCCACTAGAAAATTTGGGAACCGTTATAGGCAACATATTATGAATAACACAAAAATCATAAATTTAGGTTTAGAATAAATATGAAATGAAACTGAAAGGAACATATCAGGCAAAAAAAATCTTGATAACAAACCAATTTTCATAAAAAAACAAGAAATTTTACTTTGAAAACCACTATTTCATTTTCAATTTTAAACCACCTTCTTCTAATTCCACTTTTGACAACATAATAACCCACATTTTTAATGAAAATATAATTCGATAAATCATTGTACTCTTTCCAAAAACTATTTAGGAAAACCAAGCCAGGATGATCCAAAAAACTAAGCATACACATTGGCTTCAATTGACGAGGAACAAGTCAAAAACCACACTAATACAATATTTGTCATGAAATACTTTTTTAGTGGTCATCAATCATCTCCCATCATTCTTCCATGATGTTAAACTTCACAAATTCATCTCAGAAGAATGAAGTTAAACTATATAGTGTCTCTCGTCCCATTTTCTGGATGTTTAATTGCACAGATTCATTCTGTCACCAAGGCGTTAAACCACTCACTGTATCTCATCCTGGAAATAGGAAAGTAAACTACAAAAATTCATTCTATAAGAATGATGCTAAACCTCACAGCATCTTTTGTCTTCGTTGCATGACCATAAACTACAAAAAATATTCATGTCAGAAGGAAGTAAGATTGCACGTCATCTCTCGTCCTAGTTGTATAAAGTTATACTATAGATATCAATCTTGTCAAAAATACATAAAAATTCACAGCGCAGTAACATTGGCAGTGGCATGGAGATGAGATGTAGGGTTATTCAAGGTTAAGAATAGCGTAAAAATGAAAAACTCATAACATGAAAGATTAGAAAATGATTTAGGAAAAGTATAAAATCACATACATTGGATTCTATCCTTGATTCGTATAACGGATCATAGTGGAATCATGCAAGAAGTAGAGGAGTTCTGTGGGAGCGTTATAATCACGATGAGTGAGTTCTGGTATGGAATCTATGCTTGATTTGTTCGATGGATCATAGAAGAGTCTCACTGGCAGTAGAGGATTTCTGATAGATCATCATAATCATGATGAGTGAGTACCAATTAGGGTTATTTAAAATAGATTGGGAACTCTTTTAACATCACTTCCCAAAAAGTGCTGATAAATATCACTTTTATCAGCATTCAATTGATAAGAACTGAGAAAAAGTGATCTTTATCATTGCTGATAAAAAGTATCTTTATCAGCACTATTATTTTAGCACCGATAAATATTCTTTTTAACAGCACCTTATGAGGGCTGATAAATTTTGAGATTTATCAGTGCTTGTTTAATGTTGAAAAAAAGGATCTTTATCAGTGTTAAATATTTAGCACTGATAAAGGATTTATTTAAATAAATTAATTCTAATTTTAGAATTACTAAATATATGTAATTATTTAATTATCATTATTTAAATACTTATTTAAAACTCTATTATAATTTATTTATAAAAATTATAAAATTATAAATTTATAAATATAGTAAATGAACATTTATAAGTATTTTTATTTACAGAAATATTTTTAACAATATTAGTTGATATATAATCCGAAATACATGAATTTTAAAAATGAGTAAAATTGAATAATTCAAAATGAGTACACTTTAAAAATATTGAAAAAATGGATAAGTTTTATTAATTAAATATAAATAATTAAAATATATATATATATATATATTGAAGTAAATATGAATAAATATTGAAAATAATAAAACATAAAAATTAAATATATATTAATAAATATTATAAAATGTTCAAATTCAAAAATAAAATAAAAAAAGAAAAAAATATTTAAAATGACTACCTCTATAATATTATTAAATATAAATAAATAAAATTGACCGATTAAAACATGATATATTAAATATATCATGTTAAAAATGAAATTCTAAAATAAACTAAAATTTGAATAAATGACATAAATATTAGGTGTATGTGTTTCTATATATTGTGTAATATATATTTGTGTGTGAATTTGTATATAAACTACATTAACTACACACACTGATATGTGTGTGTGTGTGTGCACGTGAAATCAATGTAACACACAACGTTTGATATATAATAAATTGAAAAATAAAACAATATTAAAAATTAATTAGAAATTAATATGTTTTTAATTAACATTTTATACATTATATATATATTTTTATTTAATATATATTATTTATTACTCTTTATAATTTATATATATTATACTTATTCATTTTTATTAATAATTATTTCAATAATAAATTTTTTAATAATTTCGTAATTTACTCATTTTTAATTTTTTTTATTTAATTATATATTCATTTATATATCTATATTTAATATATATTAGCTATCAATATTTATAATCTATATAAATATATTAAAATTATTCAATTTTATAAATAATTTTTTAATGAATAAAGTTTTCAATATTTTTCTTGATTTACTCATTTTAAATTTTTATTTAATTAATTATTTCATTTTATTCATTTTTCATATCTTTATATTTAATATATACTATTTATTAATTGTTAAAATTCATATGTATGTTTATTCATTTTTAACAATAATTATTCAATTAATTAAATTGCAAAAAAATTATATTTTAAACCATTATCAATGTTATTAAAGCGTTGATGAAAATTTCATGTTATCAGTGCTTCATTGTTAGTGCTCATAAAGGGTAAATTTTATCAGTGCTAAAAATAAATTGTTGATAAAGGGTAGGCTTTATCAGCAATAAAATAAAGCGCTAATAAAGGTGACCTTTTATCAATTCTAAACAAAATGTGATGATAAGGGGTACCCATTATCAGCGCTAAATAAAACTGTTGATAAAAATCTTCCTCTATCAGTGCTTATTTTAGCAAAGATAAAGATAGACATTCTCAGCACATTTTTCTACCACTGATAAATTCTGGTGTTGTTAAAGTCCACTTTTGTAGTAATATAAGATTATATTCCTACACACACTTTACTAAAATGCTAATATATTTTACCAACATATAAAGAGAGATGCCAACATATTCTGGCTTTATTGCAGATAAAGGGATAAGTGCATACTCTTATCTCTACAGCCAGGACACCCCCACACTATGATCATCACGAAAAAGTGGTTGTATTGGATCAAGAGCGCATTCCTGCTCCTTACCAATAGGATTATTGGCATATCCCGATAAAGGGAGAGGCATCAGACTAGGCTCATACACCCATTCTAACTGAGGCTCGCCATGTGTGAATATTACACGCCTCAGGACATGGGAATATTCTTATAAAAAATATCTAGTGGCATATTTCAAAGGCCCATGATCGGGCTCATATCCTCATTCTAGTAGGGGATCACCATGTAAAAGGGGAACATGCCTTGGGATAAGCTCATATTTCAATTGAAGAGGTCCAGCAACATACTTCAAAGGCCTGGGACCAGGTACATATTCATGTTCTTTCCAAGGATGACCATGTAATAATGACACAAGCCTCGATATTGGATCATATTCCTATCATTGGATTTTCCAATCATACTCTAGAATACCATGAAAGCAAGGTGCATATTCCAACTTCTTCAGATGAACGACTGCACCAACATTATTCCACGATAATACAGGGGGTGGCTTATAATCCTTCTCCCATTCTAGAGGTCTGTCATCATATTCTGATGGGGAATGCATATTCAGACCAGGCTTATAATCATATTCTATATTGGGCTCACCAGGTGAGAGAATAACATGCCTCAAGGTAAGATTATATTACTTCTAATAAATACTAGCGACATATCCCAAAGTCTCAAGATCAAACACATGCTCTCGTCCTGAAAAAGGAACACCATGTGAGAATATCATAAGCCTCAGGAAAGGCTCATATCCCTATCAATAATGAGATAGATTATTTGGATATTACAACATTTTCTTAGTAGTGGGATCGTACTCCCACAACACCAGACAGTTATATACATGTTCTGGAAACCATCTCATAGCTAACTCATATCCCTGCACAATCCAAATAGGTTGGTCAACATATTCCAACCATGACATAGAACATAGAAAATTTTTCTAATCTTCTCAGTGTTAGTGTCCTTAAGGTTGTTTCAGGCACATTCTCAACATCACTAGGGTATGTTGACTCTTCTATAAAATCAGAAAAAGAAGGCATTCATTACCAGGATAGCCCTCCTCGTGGTAGTGTGGAGATGGATCACAGGGACTCTACTCCTATAATTTACTATGGTCAGCCTCCCCACTATGATATATCTCACGGTCAAGTCAATCCTTCCATTTTCTAGACACCTCAGTAATGAGAGGTGAACCAAACCCAAACACCATCATAGAGAGAGGTGATTTAAACATTGGGGTCATTGGTATATAGTTCCCCATCATCTTCTAGTGACACTCAACTCCCATCAGTAGGAGACCATTAGAGCCATCATGTATGGTCTGGCCAAAAATAGGTGTATAAGTCTAATTAAGAGGATGCTGACATTAACATATGGAGAGTGATAGTCGGAAACATCCTCCCCATCATGTTCTTCCCCTCACTACGTCTAGCTATGACATCCTAGATGATCTAGAAAATGAGTGTGTTCCTAATCTATGTCAAAATATGTGGGATACTCATCAATGACTAAAGGATCAATGTCTCCCTTATCTAGTATATGAGTTTCAACTTTAGAAAATAAAGATAATATTTTTTTATCTCAACTTAGCTACTATATCCATGGGCTAGGATCTAAAACCAGAAAAGAATAGTGTAAGTATGTGACACACATTCCACCATTGCATCACAACTATTTGGAAGCTGATCTCCAAAGCCACGTCATTAATTCATATTCAAGGATGTGGAAAGTATGGATTGTTACACGTTTTCACCCCCTAGAATAGTTGAACCCCTCAAATACAAAATCTTTCAATGTTATAGTCTTCGGTAAAAATTAGGAGATCTAGTAATTATCAGTCTAGTTGGTCACTGCAACACAATTCCCCCACTTCAACCGTTCCCAAACACTATGGATAAGGATAGAGAATAGCCAAAAAGATTTCAATTTGGGCCTCTAAAAATGATAAAAGGATATTCCAAACTTGGATATCGAGTTTGTGAGAACCCATAAAAATTCATGTAGGGAATGGAACTCACCATACACTGTCATCACACCAAGATAACACGTTATAATAGTTGTTCCACATCATTCTTACCACAGTAGCAACTACCATAGTAGCCGTCCAGGATCATACTTTCCCCCCTAAGGCTATGAGAATATCTACCACCACCTCCACACCCTTGGATCATCAATTCATGAGAAAATTAAGGGCATACCCTTTTAAATTAAAGGTGAGCCCCAACCTATTGGTTTGGAGGAATTTATATCTCAATCATCTTCCCCATGATCACTTCCCAATGAGAGGACCCTTGAGACATCAGTGATGATTACATATCACCCCTTCCTCACTAGGCTAGGAGAATTTATATCATCATTTCTATCCTAGTAATCATCAAGTCCTTGACTAGAGTAATTAGATCCTCAATAATAGGACCAATAAATGCCAATGGTGGCCCCAAATGACACCCACCCCATAGGGATGGGATAATATTCATCATCAGTGTCACCACAAATAGATTCATTCTTCTCTAGATTGGGAGAAATAAATAAATGGTCGACATCCCACCCATTTCTCTCGCATCAAGGTAAACCTCTATTGGTTTAGGCTCTATTGAAAATTATGAATGGAAACTCCCTCAATATAAATTTTCATAGGCCCTGACAATAGGTGAATATGGAAAAGGTGATTAGACCCTTCTGGGTTAATAATCCAAAATGTCTCAATATGGCCAAGGGTTCGAATAACAACTCTGGTAGAATTAGACTATTACGTATAAAGTAATGGTGAAAACACCATTACCTGGTATACCTCTAAGAATGTCTGTATTATCAACATGGTGGACATTGATCAAGACGCAAATGTAGAAAGCCACAATATCTAAAGCTTACCCTAGAAGGTCGGTTATTTTGATGCACCACATGAGGTTGTGTGCACTCGAAACCAAAGAAGGGTTCAAAATTTTGCACCACCGAATATTGATCTAACACCTCCTTAGAGGAATACTCGCTAATAAAAAGTTAATTATATGACTATATCGTAGTTTATATCTATAAAAAAATAGTTGTCACAATATGAGAGTGAAATACGAGCTCTCTGAAAACTCAATGAGGAGCTAATCAGGGGAAACATTCCAGCTATGTATCATCTCTAGCCATAGAGGAATGTATTCCCTCCCATAGATAATCCTGTAGCATGAGCAGTATTTGAATATCAGGTTAGATCTGAATCAGAAATCTAGTATACATAAATGAGGAATCCAAAGATGTTTGGGACTTCCATCTGTTGTAGAAATAGCCTCTCCCTCACTATGGTAATCATTCTGTCATATGAACAATGAAGGGCCAGTGGGAGATGAAATCATGAAAACCTCATTGGCCCCCACATGATTCCCATGGATTGTAGATGACATAGAAAGTATTTCCCCAAGATTTAATTAACACCGTTTAATCCCTATCTACTCTAATAGAATCTATGGAAGGGCGATGTGCACCAGTTCATCCTGAAAGGAATCCATATACCAAATGGGTGGATAATACTCCACCTCCACCAAACATCAGAAACCCTACATTTTCTACCTTTGACAGAGTAGGTGACCTTAAACAACATATCACACACTTTGTACACTAATTTGGTCTGGTTATGGGACCTCGAGATCAATTGGAGAAAAAAAATACCAGAGGTGTTTCATAAAGAATCTAAAAGGGCCAAACATTGTTTGGTACAATAGTCTGCCAGAAAAATCCATTGTAGGATGGGAAGCCTTTCTCCATTAGTTACATTATGAGTTCAATTCAACACTAATGAAAATTTTATAATGGGAGAATGATAGGGTGTCTGATTTCATATCAAGGTGGAAAGTTATAACCTATTCGCTCAGCATCCCCCTCTCACAGAAGCAACTGCTGGAACTCTATGATGAAAATCTTAGGTATGAGTTGTAGACACCAAAAATCCCCAGGAATTAACTGGGAGGGTTCTGAGAGTTCTCTAATATGGAACAAAATCTTGAAGGCGTCATTCTGAGAAATCGAACCAAGTATTGACTCATGCCTATGGTGTATGGGAAAAATATAGGTATAGTAAAAGTTGCACCTGTTACTCTAAAACCAAATGTGGTGCTCATCTAGGCACACAAGAAATCATTGAACTGCCTAGAACCTTCTGATGAGTGGGGGAAACCACAGAATCACCATCATCTACAGGTAAAAAATAAATTAGGGATGCCCAAGATTTTAGGAAGAAATGAATAAAGTATAATCCTTATGAAATCAACAAGTCTCTGGTTATTTCTTGACAGTTGTGGATAATAACCTACTCATGATTTTACATCCTAGAAGGTCTCATGAAGTCAACCTCGCCAATCATTTGGACTGCTGCACCTTTCATAGAAGGTTTAGTAATAATATCCAGAACTACTTTGTATTCAAATAAGTCCTTCAAGGCATGGTCGAATCATGACAGGTGATGCTAGAAAACTCCCTATACCAGGTGGCTTGCATAACTGTCATTAGGTCAAAAGAAGAGGTAGGTTGGAAGAAATTTCTAGCTAGAAGAGAGCAGAATTTTTTCAACAACATGACTTGAAAAACATTTTATTGATCTCACACTACTCTGAAGGAAACATTGAAAAAACTCATGATACCTCCACCACCCAAGAAAGAGACAACAAATCTGCCTCCCATGGGTGGGCATGACCACCAAAAATAGGAAGATACATAGGAGGAAGAGTCATATTCTTCTCTAATGTAAGCCCTAGCCCGTTTAGATTTCTTCCCTACAACATCTGTGATATGGGAACCACCCCACCACACAAAATCCTCATCGGAATAATTCCTCATAGTTTGTTCTTTCACTGTGATACACTTGTCATACCCCTTCTCTGATGATGAATATGCCCCAAAATATGGGTTTCCCTCATATAATGGAGGAACGGGAGGACTTATGCACTAGATTAGAGTATATCAGGGACAACAAAGACATGTTAAAACTCATTATATCGGTCATATCCCTATGTAAGACATATATGTAGCTAAGACTATTGAGAAATCACTATAGAATGCTCAAATGAGATAAAGAGGTTCCTAATATCCCTCCAGCAGCCGCCCACATCCAATTCTCTTGCGTGCCCTCTTAACAGGGGTTTAATACAATCAACCTAGGTGACGAGGTAGACCTGAGAGAACTGTTCCATAGGCAACAGATACTCCCCTGACCTCTACACAAATTCTAGGTCCATCCACCTCAGATTCTCCAGCTTCTGAATCGCATGCACACGAGCAATCCCATATCAAGAATCTTTTACATGTGGCCCCAAAGCATGATGTTCCAAATTAGCTATTTGTAATCCTATCCAAGCTGTCAATCCTTGATGGGCACCAACATTCAAAATAACTCATCGAAGCACTTTTTGAAGACCTCCAGAGCCCACAAGAATTTTATATAGAGGTCACTACTTCCGTGTTCTATAGAGTGGAGACTATGCCCTTTCATCCTGGTAGCAAGATGTTATATTGCATGTAACCTTTCATTTTTTCCATAAGAAGTTAAACTAAATGAATTTTTAAGAACTATGTATGGGTTGATTCATTTTTTCATAGGATACATAGTGACACACAAACCTCTATTATTGGGCCTAGCCATAGGTTCATTTTTCTTTCACATTGGGTGATCCAGTATCCTTACTACATGTTGTAAAACTACATGGATCTAGAACTCCCCCCCTCATTATGTGTGGCCAAATGTCTTTACTGTATGACGTAAAGCTATATGGATCCCTAATGTCCTTGTTCATTCCCAACAAGCCACTCATGTCCTATATACATGGCCTTAAACTACATAGTCTTTTTAGACCTATGTATGTCATGATTATAATTTGAAATGAGATATGTAGGGATACCTTGATCCTATATATTTTTCCTACCATTACATGATACAAAATTACCATATTGGACCTCTTTTTGTCTCTACATTATAGAGAAACCTATTTCTTTCCTTGTTTCTCACACACATAATAGCTCATGTGAGATTAGGAATTGTAGTAGGGACTCACCCTCATGAGAAAGGCACAAAGTTATACAATAGGCCCATTACGGTCCTGAATTCAAGACTATAAAAGGAATTCATGATTCGTCACAACATGAATTTAAACTTCATAGTGGATGTCCCTTCCACATGACATTAAACAGCATGGTTCTCCAAGAACTACAAGTGGTTTTATTCTCATTATCATGATATATGTAGTGACACCCAAACATCCACTCTTAGGACCAACTACAATGTTCCCATATATTCACATCATTTCTGCTTTGTCCTAACTAGATGACATCAAACGGCATGGAATTTCCCAAACTACAAATGCCTTGATTCTGACATTTTGTGATATACATAGCGATGTATGAACATCAATTCTAGGCCCAGCCACAACATTTAAATTTCTTCTCATCGTTTCACTTTCTTCCTCGTTGTATGACGTTAAACTATAAGGAATATAAATAACTATATAGATATTGATTATCATCCTCATGAGATAGGTATTGATGACCAAGTCCCCGTTTTTGGGCCTAGCCACAACATTCCCACTCTTTTAAGTCAGTTCTTATGTCCTTACCGCATCATGTTAATCTGTGTGGAAGTACATCCTTCCCGCATGACGGTAAACTGCATGGAAGTACATCCTTACCGCATAATGTTAAAATACATGTAAGAACACCCTTACTGCATGCTGTTAAACTTCAAGGAAGAATATCATCACCACATAACGTTAAACTAAATGGAAATATGTATTTACCACATGATGTTAAAATACATGGAAGTACATCCTTACCGCATGACATTAAACTACATGGAGGAAAGAACATCCCCACTACATGATGATAAAATGTGTAGAACATCACCCATTTTTTATTCATTATCAAAGGACCATAGGAGGCTTACCTCGGTAAACTAGTGTATTGGGTGATTCCATTGTATTTTAAATGTACCTCAATTGATTAACCACACTTCAGGCCCCAAGTGTCACAGATCATCACAGCATTCCATGGCCCTTGGAATGGATATTCATCTTCAATGACCCTTCGGTAGACTATGCGTGTATGTCTATGGAAGTTGTATAATTTCTTATGGCTATCTACCAAATGCTTCACTCTAAAAAGGACATTCTAATTGTATGAGTCCTAACATTGTTGTAGGAGAACTCATCAACTCATCGTGTTTGAACTAGTCCTAGTACATTTGTCCCATATCATTAATCATGACTTAAGAACCTTAATCCAGGCTTTACAACATTTCCATCTCCTACTCAGAAGGATGTTGGGGATCTCTTTACACCGAGAATCCTAATTAGGCTCTTGTGTAACATCTCCCATATTTGGTCCATGTGAATCATGAACCTAAACTACCTATGTTTTTGTCAAAATTGTAGGAACATAAACTCTATCCAATAATAGACCGAATTACAAGACCTTAAACTACTAATGAAAGAGACACAAGACATCTTCGGTCTAAAACACACAAAGGGTGACCTGGGAAAAATTCAAGTCTCTTACATCTAAACTCCTTATTCTTAGAATTTAGGAAAAAATTAGGGTACAAACATATAAGTTGTAAATCTCATACAGTCTACTATGTAGCACTAGTAAAATCCAAGCTATACTCAATGGATCCACTGGTCTAGGAAAAAAGTTAAAGAAATGTTTCTCAGATATCCTTATCATGAGAATATGTTCACTAGGCGGTGACACAATCTTTATAGTGTTCAATCCCTTCTCAGGTATTACTTTTTCCAAAAATCACACTTCATGGTTTGGGTTCTTCATATCACTATAAACCTTTCATGGACCAGGGAAAGGATATTTGTCTTTAAAAGACACTTTTCTTGACTATGCGTGCATGCTTATCGTTCCAGCATATGCGCCTATAGTCTTCAACCAAATAAGTCACTCTGTAAAATGGAAATTTCAATACATGTAATCTTGGACACCACTATGGTAGAACATAAAACCTGAGTGTGTATGAACTACTCCCTATATAATTTTCCCATACCATTCTCAATAATGGAGCACTTTAGACTATTTTTTTCAATCCTTGTACCAAACTTTCCAAGTGGATTCGACATCCTCGACGTTATGTCACCATGTTTTGTACCCTTTCTTGAGGCTGAAATGTGGCACTCCATTCACAACCGTTGATGGCCCATGCCTCATGGTTTTAAACCATAGGGTAGAGAGAATGATCTTCACAATAAGAGATAAACTACACTATGGTTCTAGAACATTTCCTCTATAGTTTTCATCCTGTATCCAACTTCATCATCTAGATGTTTGAGTATCCATAAATCTTTCATATCCCTTGGAAATAAGGGGATATCATATTTTCTTGGCCATGATACCGATGCATAAGGGCCTTAACCCACCAAGTAGAGGCATCTTCTCTTTTCCGTATAATAGTTTCAATTCTTTTGAGCCTTAGAAATACCACAGTATAACCTGGCATCTCATATTCTTATGGGACATACCCAGCATGTCTGCACCGTCTCATTTTTATAGGCTCAAAATATCGAGTTATGGTTTACAACACCTATATTCCATCTATCCCAATGGATCTAGCTTCCCAAATATTTCGGCCACAACCATATTCAATCCATAATTATTACATGGTCCCTATAAAAGATACCCAACTTCAAGGTCCCTTTTCTAGACTATGCATGCATTCCTATGGATCCTGTATATTCACCTATGGTCTTTAACCAAATGTGTCACTCTGAAAAAAGAACTTTTTAATACTTGTGATCCTCATCAACACCATGGAACAAACTCAAAATCTTAGTGTGTTTATATAATTCATAAAAAGAACTCCCCATATCCCATAATCATATATTAGGTCCAAGATAAAAGACCTTAAACTAAAGGGACATTAGGTACAAGATAAAAGAACTTAAACTAAATCAATAGTAGGTCTATAATAGAAGACCAGAAACTAAAGCAACCTATGTCCACGCTAAATGACCCTAAAATAAAGTGATAGATGGTCTGAGATAAAAGATGCTAAACTAATGTGATATAAGGTTCGGGCTAAAAGAACCTAAACAAAAGCAAGAGAAGGTGAAAGATTAGAGAACCTAAACTAAAGTGAGAGAAGGTCTGAGCTAAGAATATCTGAAACTAAATTTAATGGAAATTATTTATCCTATGAAATCTTGTGAGGCCCATAACATGGTTTTAGTACAATCTAGCTTCTCTATCCATGCCTATCACCTTCAACAAAGTAAAAAAAACTCACCCTTCAAGACGTATCTACTGCATGGGATATCCCTCTACATGTCATCTGATTTAAATATAGTTGGAGCTGATACATCGATAAAGAATCTTGTGTTGGTGGGAATTAATGAGAACTTCTTGAGAAGAATCCATTATTATTTAAATATTTTGATCCAGTAATTTAGGTTTACTTGATACTATGCAAAGGATTGGTAGTGTTAACAATTATCATAATATTAGAGTTACAAAATTTCATCCACGTCCTGAATGGAAGAAAATTTGATGAAAACATATAAATTTTTGTAGATTCATTCACTGATAGTATACTGAAAGAGGGATCTATCATTATATAGATATACAACAAAGGGTTTTATATTTACCTTATAATCAGATTCTTTTTGTTCTAAACGATTCCATTTATAAAGGGGTTCATTTTTTGATGAATATAATTACACATTTTCCAGTTTATTAAGGGGGAAAAACATTGTGCATATCAATATATGGGTAGAATATGTTTCACATCGTCTTCTTAAACATCATGGCATTAGATTTTCGGATTTCCTCTTGCACATGGAGTTGATATCACACAATATCAGGATATTGAGTAGATGATATGTCTCGCACCACAACTCCTCATGCTAAGACTACAACATGAAGAAATTCCACAGGAACACTGATCCACATGTTATAATGTACACTCCAGTGTGACCAATCTTGAAGGGATCACCTTTTTCTGCAACACCAATTTCATAGCATTTGTATGCATAATAGAGATGCCCTGAAGAAGGATAGTCTGTAGTTCCTCCACAGTTGGGAACATCACTCAATTTTTATTCATAAACCTATAAGATAACCGTGGTATTGGAATATTATGTGGAACCATGCTCTTGGATTATCATATGGCATGGCCTGTATCATGAATCCTTGGTTCATGCAGGGAACCGCCATTACAATATGGAATATCACATAGTTTTTTGGAAACCTACAGTATAGATTACGTTGTATTGGGATGCCTCCATGCTGAAATGTAATGATACAATGATGGATCATGTGTAGGAACAAATTCTAGTGCATATCATATATAATGATCAACATAGATGGTATGACCTTTTAAAATACTACTAGAGGTGGATTAGAGAAGCATCATGCTCACAGAAGTGTCATACTTGCTTAAACAAGTGTATGAAAGAACATCTAGGATGATATCCTCATATAGAATAGATTGAGGTCTTCATATGAATAAAAAAATATAGTTTGTACGAAAAATAGTGGCAATGCAAATACTGTCTCAACACCATGATATTTTCTATGTGAGAAACAGAGGAATGACATGCCCTCCTTACTTAGTGCATGGATGGCCTAAAGTTTTTGAAGGGACGTGACATCCCCATAGAATATTTTCAGTGCATGTATTAAGAATCCAATGTAGGTTACATAGATATTTTATTTCCAATACAAGAGGATTTATCTATACCTCCCATGGGAATATACTGAAAATAGATCTTATGGTAATGGAAAAACCCATGGCCACCACCATGTGGATAGAGATTTTTAGGATATCCTCGACATGAAGAAAATTTGTGGTTCTTATAAGATGTTGCGTGAGTGTATTGAATGACAAGGTGAAGTCCCCAAGAATTCATGTGATCATGCATGAAGAATACCAGATGTTTAGGTGCTTTTATGATTTATCTTATTGTGGCATTATTTTTCGATCTCATGCGGAGCATGTTGGCCTAATGGACGATGGAGAGTTTTTTTAATAGGTTTTCTAAAAAAGTAAATTTAAAACAGAATAGGATAATTTTTTTAAAAAAACATATTCCTTAAAGGATGATTAGAAAGCATATAAATTATTATATAGGCTAGAAAAGTCACACACATGATGAACTTTTAAGTTTCATGTAGGTAGATTAGAAATCTTATAAATCATTTTTCATCAGAATTTTTAAAGAAATTATTTTTATTTTAAACTACATCTTATATGATTAATAAATTTTTAAAATTTCATTAATATTTGTCTTATAGTTTATGTTTTATAGGCTAGAAAATTCACATACTCAAAACATTTTTAAGTTTCAAGTAGGTGGAATAGAAATCTTATAAATTATTTTTTCATCAACATTTTTAATGAAATTGTTTGTTATTTTCAAATAATTTTTTTATGTTTAATAAATTTTTAAAATTTCATTTATATTGGTCTTATATTTTATATTTTATAGGCTAGAAAATTCACAAACTTGAAACATTTTTATGCTTAAAGTTGGTGGATTAGAAAGATTATAAATTATTGTTTATCAACATTTTTAAGAAATTATTTTTATTTGTGACTGCTTATAATATGTTTAATAAATTTTTAAAATTTAATTTATATTGGTATTATATTTTATATTTTATATGATATAAAATTCATGTACTTGAATAAGAGATAAATTAGGCTTAAACATTTTGATTTATATATATATATATATATAAATAATAATAATACATTAAAATGTTAAGTATCTCAAAAGAATAATTAAAATATAAAAAATAATTATTGTTTTATGGAAAATGCAGCATCACTGTTGCTGCCTTTGGGATTAACCAAAAGGCAGCATCAGGGATACCTCCTTTAAGGCATATTACTTTAAAAAAATTAACCAATGATTTTATTTGAAAAAAAATCAGAAAAACTATTAAAAAACTCAATAGTTGATCATATTAGTTGGAAATTCCACAATTCTCAAACATAGAATGAGAGTGTTGTGATTTTTATATAAATACACATGGTTGATCATGAGTTTGAGGCTGGTTTTACTTCATTATAATGATTCTCTAATTTTTCACAAAATACAGCTCTGCAAACCCACATAAGGGTTATGATGCTGAGATTGTGTGCCCCCACATAAGGGTTATTAAAATCAGCTCATGTGCATGCAATATTGCATTCTCTCTTTTACAAAATGTAGTTAAATGATTTCCAAACCTATCATGCAAATGGTTAGGACATTACGTGACCATTCTTTCAAAATGAATTCACCACATAACATGTCATGTGAATCATAGTGCCATTGCATAACCCATCAAGCGATATGATTTGATACTCCAAGGGGTTGAAGCTCATGAAAATATAAAACTCATATCTCAGGAATAAACACAATCAGGATATCATGGATGTCAATTCATATCACGGTCTCACCTACACCCATGAAGAGATTAAAATACCAAATAACCAATTTTGTGAATTATTACAGACAAAAATTCATCGCTTGGCTATGATCAAGTCCTACATATTTTTTTTTGATGTGCTAAAAAATCTTAGCATAAAATAACATTCAACACTCAATGCACCATGTCGATCTGATTTAATTCTTCACCACATACATGAAAAATTCATGTGTGCATGAAAATATCCATGTTGTGCTTGATACCTCTGTGGGCGGAAAATAAATATTTCATTTACATGTAAGTAAAGTCTTCACATGACTATATTTTTTTCCTCATTTACTTAGTCGCATGATTATTTGTTCATTATGGGATAGCCTCATGAAAAACATTTGTCGCACAACACATTCAAGTCGTGTGGGTTCTGAGACACCACTGTGATGATTTTCAACACTTTACATGCACCATTTGGAATGCTTCCTTGACATAAAAACACCCTTCATCACACTATGAAATCATAAAACCATGGACATGCGACATATTAAAGGCAAAGAAAAGAGACTTTCCATTAAAATTTATACATTTCATAGTGATGTCCATCAATGAGCATGCGGTTTATCAATGTCATGGAGAGAAAATATCCCTGACGTATTCTTCCTATCATCATAACATTTGGCATTGATCAGGCAGCATGCCATAGGAATATAGGAAGATGGAACAAGATAAGGTGTGTGCTCCATTCCAAGGTCCCATAATGATCATGTGACACACACATGGAAAAGCAGTGGGTGATGGCTTCATAACACTATTGAAAATATGGAGGAAAGATATCCAAAGGAAGATACCCCCAATGATTGTAATGATTATGTGCCTTATCATCATTTGAAAGAATAAATTTCATTGATAATATTCATGAAAACTTACAAGACCCTTGAACCTTGGTAAAATAAAACAATGGGGATAAAGTGGAGGAGGTGATAGGTACTCGCAATTTCTGAAAGACATGCAATGTGACCCTAGCTATCTGCAAGATTCCATAGGACCTCAGAGATAGATTTGACTCGCCTCGTGAAAACCCTTTGTCTTGTCAGCCTCTCCATATAGAATGGAACGGGTATGTTCAGTTAACATTGTGATCTCCCTTCGGCACTCTAAATACAAATGGGCATATTTTTCCAATAAATACTTTCACAGTATCCATATAACCCATATTTTTCATGCAGGAGTCACAAAAAAATTGAGTAAATGTCCAAGACATTACTTTTACAAACTCAAATTATCCATGACCATTGTAAAATAATACAAAAAAGATGAAAATGGAGGAGGTGATAGGTTATCATTCTCATTGAAGGATACGTTACATGCCTTAGGCGATCCGCAAGACACTGTGAGACCTTGGTGACATTTCTACCTCACCAAGTAAAATCTATTTGGCTTGTTTGACTCACCTTACGGAAGCCCTTTAGTATGTCTCAGAAACTCCATGGAGATCTGAGGACAAACGGAATATATTTTTTGACAAAATTATTATGCATTGCCATGGGATCTTTATCAGTCACACGACACATCACCAAAAAAATAAAGTAATTGTCCTTGACATTAATCCTGGAATCTCTCATGAATCGTAACCTTTGTTGTATAAAACAAATGAAATAAAATAGCAGGGAGGCAGAAGGAATCTGCAATCATCAAATGCTCCTGATGTGCTATGTAAGTCCACAATGTGGTCTCATGAGACCCCTAGACAAACCATCCTAGTCTCATGAAAAATCATAAAAAATTCAGAAACCATATCATGGGAACCTTTCAACAGGCATATGGATCTTGCGAAGGCCCTTGGGTATATCAACATGACAACAGGGAAGCCTTTTAATACATATGTGTAATCAAATGGGTCCTCATTAATTTTCTATAGTCCAATACCATAGGAGTTAGTGAGAGATACTTTTGGTCGGTGAAAATAATGTGCTTCCCTCTAAGTGGTCCACAATAGGGACTCGCAGAACCACATGGTGCCATACAACATTTTTGACTCCATCCCTAACTCATGCTAGATCATCCACACAAAGAACCAGCAAACTAGGATGGAAATGGCTATAAATTCCCCACCCCAGCATGAAACATTCCCTACTATCACATAGGTTGGAGGCTCAGACTCTAGACATTTCAAATTTTGATCTCTGTATACTTCTCATTGCAACTAATCATGTGACCAACCAGCCTTCCATCATGTAATATAATGTTGATCAGTTAGATTATTACATGCTAGGCATAAAGTGATTCACATGGTCATTCATAGATAATGTGATGGATCCTTATAAAGACGTGAAAAGAACATACTGCATGACTTCCAGATCATGTATGACTCAAAATAACTGATACTGAACAAACCAATGGCCTTCTAAATACAATGGTAAGAGCATAGATCAAAAGGAAGAATAATTAGGCAAAAAAACATACTTGTTATCCCTCATGTGCTTCTTGTGAGTCATCCAATGAATTATTAAAGTGATAGAGCCCATCAATTAGATCTCACAGTGCTCTCTCAACATGATATATGGTCTACATGAAGTCATTCATACATGTTAGAATGAGTCATATGATTCTCAAGGCTTCCAATTTTATCTCACGAAACCTTCTGGGTCCTTCACCTGAAGCCTTGCGTTGTCCATTAGATACATCACCTGACTCATATAACAGTGTTTTTTCATATCAGTGTATTCTTGTTATTGCATCTGGGCATGACAACCAAGCTCTCCGGACACCTTTGGGGTAAGTCATCTGAGACCTACAACACCCTACAGACATGTCGTATAGGTGTTTCAATGGCTCTTAGGGATGTTAGCCATGATATCTGACATCCTTCAAGCCATTTCATATTAACTCTTATGACACACCCCATATGTATCAAGCCGACTCCCACAAATGAGACCAAGAAACATTATCTAGGTCCTGTGACACTTCTCTGGATAGGTTATCCAGGACATGTTATGGATTCTTGAATAAGTCAACTGGGTCATGTTGCACCCCCTTATATGAACAACAAGACATCCCATGACTCGATAACATTGTTTTTCCTTGGTGTGTATGCCCGGACCAATATGGAAACCTTAGTGTGTAAGCTCCAACATAAAGTTAACTATGACAGCTCTGATTCATTCCATATTCTGGATATGTAGGCCACCTACCATGAGGTTCATGCCCCATATTAATCGATTAGGGAAATCCCATAATCTGATTCCCTTATCCAAAGTAATGGTATTGATTACTTGATATCTGTTGTTTCTCATAATGAGCATGGCCCACATGGACATAGGGAATTTCAATGATCATAAAATATGTACTATAAACCTCCAAAATGGTATAGGTAAACCTCAGTGTGTAATCCCCAACATTATCTGATATATGATGACTTTGATTCCTACCATATCTAAGATACATAGGATTTATCTCTAAGACTCAAGTTACATAATAAATCATCCTAAGGTAGTCTTAGAACATAATCACCACATCATGTGAAATTAAATAAACATTTTCTATCCATTTTTCTCTCACATATCATGGCTCATGTGATCTTAGGGAGTTGTAATAATCATATAATCTACACCATGAGTCTTTATAATGACATGTTCAACCCCAATATATATATCTTTAAAAAAATGAAGAAAGAAATCCCTACTTCCCACTATACTCAGGATACATAGGATTCCCCTCCAATATTTGATCTGGAATATTTGGTGTCTCATAGCATCCACATGAGTCAATTCTACATGAAGTAATATTGCATGGGTTGAACAAACTACATGTGTTTTGATTCCTGTAATAATTAGGATACATAAGATGCCTAATAATATCTCAATCCCCTCCTCAAAATATTAACCACGTCCATACATGGAAGCATATTTATAAGAACTTGGTAATATGGATTTAGAAAATTCAAGAATCCACCCATTACCTTTAAATGATGGATAACCTTAGATACATACCGATGGATTTTCTAGAGAGACCTCAATCATGGAATCATGAAAGACAATTAACTTATAGTAATTTTGTTATGGTAACCAGTCCTATTTTGGGATTATGTAGATTTTTATTAACATATCATAAATCTATAAGAGTTTCCCTAAGTAGGGAATAGTTCCCCCAAAAGGATGTGATGATCCTGACCTCCCATCCTCTAGACTAATGTGATTCCCTAAGATTCGTTGGGCTTGAAAACCCAGATGATGGTCGGCCTTTGGAAAGTAGGTCTTTACCCAACTATAGATGTGGTAACCATTGGGAGTCTCTAGGGAAGATGGATAGATGGAAAATACCAGGATCATCATTGAGTGATATCATAAAACTCCCCTCTCAACCAAACCATCAAGGGAAAATCATTCCACTCCAATTAAAATTTGGAATAAATAGAAGATCATTATTGCTATGTGACTATGAATAGAAACTTTATTTATATTAAGATTCAAGATAATCTATTGTAATTTAAGAATATTTCAAAGATACGGCTTAAATATATATTCAACATCTAGAAACTTCTTTACCTAACTTCAGTTTCTTCTCGAAACTATGTTTCAAAGCTTCAATATTTTATGCATATTCATTCTTTTTAAAGTGAACGCACCTTGTAATAAATGAGTAAGTTTTGTTGATAGGTATTGTAAAGGGAGATCCTGATTGAAATATATTGTAAACAATTACTAAGTATTAAATTATTGTACATATTTTGGTTTCCCCTAATAAAACGGATGGTTTTTAAAATTACTATACTCCAATTGAGTGTTAGTTGAGTGCATTATGGGAAGTTTCTCTTTCCATGAACTACTATGAATTTTACTTGTAATGATTTTTATTTTATTTTTTATTTTATACTAAATATGTGATATAAGATATATTTATATATTTTAACATAATTAATTATAGTTTGGTGTTAAGTTGATTACAAATTTAAGAACTCAATTCACCATCGTCTCTAGTCATTGTGCAACTCATACTGGGACAACACCTAGTTTGTCACCATATTTTCCAAATACATTATCATCTACATAATTGTAAATATAATACTCCACTATAATGATATTATATTAATAACATAACAATTTTTTATTAAATTATATTTCTATTATATGTCTCTATAATCTTACTCATTCATTAGTAAACAATGTTCTTGTTTCTATTGGTTCAACTATATACATGAAAAATGTTTTACAATCATTATTGTCTATAACATTAATGAGTGTCTTTAAATTAATTATTTTAATATATGAAAATATAATGTAATTTATTTTAGGAATATGGTTCTAAAAGGGTGAAACAAAAAAATAAATTTCCAATATTAGTAAGTCATTATTATTAGTAAATTAAGAAAAAAAACTTCGTCATGGATTCTTTTCTCACGAACCATGACCACACATTATATACAATGGAAAATAGAATAAATTAATCAATTTAAAATAATTATTCAACTATATTTAATAATCTAGGAATGATTCTATTTTTTTCATAGAATAATGATTGGCATCACCATTGTCAAACTTTTATGAAATAATCAATATTACTAACACTGAATTATGAAAATAAACAATAAATAAATAATATATGTGTAATGAATGATTATAATTTATGATATAAAAGGTAACATATATTAATATGGTCCTCAAATAATATATTATTATTTTTATATTTATTATACATGATTTTTAATAACATTAATGGAATTCAATAGTAAACGTAATTTTTTATCACCTCAGTTTTCCATCATTGAGATATATTATATATTCACCAACTTCTTCAGTTGTATGATTTATATATTATATCATCGATTTATTATATAATATTTTCTATGTCATTAAATGTAATTTCAAATTCATTATTGTTATTTCTTTCTAGTACTTTTGATTGGAATGTTACCAAAGTCAACTGGGTTTCTTTACAAAACACATTTTTAAATCGAGACGATTTATTTTAAAACATCAATCTAGGAAAATTATAAGTTCCTATCTATAAAACTGATACATTTTATTGTCATCAAGTAATTCAAGGGTTTACATGTTTTTATACCATTTATAATCACATTGGTTCACAAATTATCCAAAATGATATTTATAAGTGGAGGTAGTCTTTCTCTTATTTTGGTAGGAAATATTTCTCCTTCGTGTCTATATTATATACATTGTTTTATAGATATAATTATATATAATTTTATTATTTATTTAGTTATTATTCAATGTACTTGAATTTATTTGAAAAAAACTACCTTCTTTTAATATTTTTAATACGATTATTTCCACCAAATTTAACCTTCATTTTCAAAGTGTGAAAGGAAAATTCCTTTTTAGATTTCTCCACATGAATTCATTTTAACACCGATTCCTTGTTTTTTATTTAATAATATTCCTCATAAAAACTTAATGTTTTTCAAAATTAATTTTTACACTCATTATTTTAAAAATTTGTATCTTTTAATAAATGTAATTAGAATCATGAAATGGTGTTTCTTCCCAGTTTTTAAATTAATTTCAAAATTCTGTTAGAAATTAAATTTAATCTATGTGAATATCCTTAAATATTTATTATGATTCATCAGGGATATGATCTAATTATAAAAACCATCTTATTTATCTAGATGACTTATTATTATGTTTTCTCGAAGATTTTATGAAATATATTTCTTCTATGGGCTAAATAATATACAATGGAATTAAGAATGATTTCATGTTATTCAGGTACACATATGTATGGATTTTAAATATGTGATCAGAGGACCAAAAATTATATCTCCCTCTAGTTCATTTTCGAAATATTTATATCTCTTGATATTACATTTATTGGACTGGTATGTGAATCCAATCCACTATGAGCTTTTTTCAACTATGTTTCTACGAATATTGAGTGAACCTAGACCACTGTGAGACTCTTTCTACTATGTGATGATAGTCATGGTAGTGATCGTGAACATAGAAAATGAATTTTTATGAATTTTTATATGAAAATTTTTTATTAGAATGTTATATTTTCATGCATCATGATTATTGACTCATGTTTCCACATTTAAGAATCTTAGTTCCAAAGTTAGATAAAAAATCCTTATGTTATTACTCATGACTCATGATTTATGAAATATATTTAGTTGGCTATAATACTATTCTATTATAAATGTGTACATTGATTATGATTTCATAGCTACATTTTTTTCTTATCCTCACTTATTATATTCAATTGATATCTCTTATATGTTCCCTTATTAAATAATATTATCTCACCCTTTATTATTTTTCTATTCCACATATTATGAAAAAGGCTATTATGTATTATTTTTCTAAAAGGGTATCACGTGAGAAAATTATTTGTGTGAAATGTTAAAAATGTTTAAAATAATGTATTTATATATCTAATCTCCAAATACACTAATCCTTTAGGTTCTAGTGTATGATATTTTATGTCATGTAATGAATATTAGTGTAAAATAATGTTATATGTTTGTATTTCAGGTCTAAGAAACCACAATATGATTAAATTATAGATTTTTCAATATATGTAATAATGATTTCGAAGTTTTAGAAGCTATATGGGATTGATTTGTGATAATGATAAGTTTTGTGATATTTGAAAATTAATTTCAAATATATTATAAAAAAACATCAATCTTCTCACACGATGTATTATTGAAATAATGTGTTTGAAGGTTACGTAATAATGAACTATGTTTTAAAGAATATAAGTTGTAGTTAATTATGAAATCTTTTATTTGAATTAATAAAATGATTTTTTATCAAAAACATAAGGAAACTATAATGTGGGAAAGAGATCATGGGAGCATCTACCAACAAAATGTTTTTTGAGTTAAATATAATGTTTTTCTAAGAATCATTTTATATTCATAATTATTATTGGTTTTAAAAAATATCATAGTGTGAATAATATTTGATACTGGGATTATTTTTATAACATTAAATTCACATGAACATATTGTTATCTACTATATAAGTATTTTATTCTATCACTTTAAGTATTTAAGTGACTTTTTTGGTGGTATAAGAGTGTCATGATAACGGGGTGTGAAATTAAAAAAGATATTTTCAGTGGATAAATTAGAGGATATTGATAATGAATAACTATAACTATGGATTCATGTTTTTTCATGTGATAAGTTCAATAGTGATGAACTATATATCATTTGAAGTTTAATTTTGAATAAATCATCATTAAAGAGTTATTTGTTTAGTTTTTATGTCAATATGTATTTTATATTTTTTCTTATTTCAAATTTAGTGATTATTTTATCATCAGTGGGGGATATATAATTTAAGTAAATTTATGTTAATCAATCCTAGGATAATACCAAATAATTATAAATCATTTTTGATGATAGTTAACTGAATATAAAAGGATAGTTAAAACTATTTCAAATATTTATCCAGTTTTAATGATTGTTAAACCCAATAAATATTTTTATTCTTTCATTGTTTGATATTAATATTTTATTATGAATTTATTAGTTACTGATATAAATTTAATTTCATTCCTTCTAACCAATGGTCACGGTTTTTAATTATTTAATAATAAAATTGGTGAAAAAAATAATTCACTAATTACCCCCCACCTTATTTATTAGAGTTTTCCCTGTGAATACATCAACTGATATCAAATTAGATTATGTGGTCCTTTGTAGATATTTATATTATTTTTATGTTCATGTTTTTTTGAATTTAATTCATTAAATATATATCATATAATTTTAATTAATATTTTAGATAAGGATTATATGGAGAAAAAATTCAAATGTTTGAGTAAAAAATATTTACATACTTTTTTCGATCATTTATAATGTACATGATGTTTCAACATACGGTTTTGTATCATTATGTTCAGTATAAGAAACATCTATTATAAAAAAAGAAAAAAATAAAATCATGAAATAAATAGATATGATATTTTATCTTCGATTTAATAAAATAAGGTTAAAATGGTTAAGGAATCAAGATTGTTATAAAAACTTTGTATTAACTAAAGAAAATTAATGGAGTTGATAAGAAGGTTAAAGAAGACAATAATTAAATTTGGAGAGATAATTTTATGTATGTTCATGTGTTTGAAAGAGAACCCATTTATTGTTTCATTATTTGTGTGGATGAGATTCTGAATCTTACTTTTGGTTTTATAAGGACTCTTAAAGACTCTACTATTGTGAAGAAGATCCTAAGAATTATACCAGAGAAGAATGATTCTAAATTTTATTATCATGATGAAAACTATTTGGATACTTTTCCTCTTGATGATCACCATTGTATTTTGATTTCATATAATGTATATAAGATATCAGAACTGAAAAATAATATTAATATTGAAAAATATATTACTTTTAATACTACAAAAATATCTCAAATATATAAGGAGATAATATAAGGTAGTATTACTAATTCTAAAAGAGATAATAAATATTTTAATGATACATTTTAATTGATTCCAAGAAATATTAGAAAATTAATAGCTAAAGAAAATGATCAAATTACAATTAAATTTATTGACTATGGACATAGTGGTTATTTTTTACTCTTCCCAAATTCATATAGATAATGATAATGAAGACGAAGTTGACTCAAGAAATAATCTAAGGAATAAAATAATTAAATAAGTTGGTTCAAAAAATATTTCAAATTAAAAATAAAAAAATATAGCATGAATCTAATGATTTATTTTTTATCAAATTATTATATAAGCTCAGGTGAATATATTAGGATTAATGTTTATTCTTATGATTATTTTGACAAAAATAATATTTTTATAAATTTTTAGTAAAGATTAGGTTTAAAAATATAATTAATTTAACGAAGATTAAAATACTCAAATTTAATTTTTTATAAAAAATGGATTAAAAGTTATTATTTGTATGACATATAAATTGAAAAAACAAAACAATGCCTGGAGAAAAAACAATGTAATTAAATAATTAGAATGAATATATTTTTTAAGAAAATGAAATTATTCTTATAAAAAATATTTATGATTTAAATATTATTTTTGAAAAATAAAAACCTTATAAATTCCCTTGAGATGAAGTGTGGTTATAAAGGAAAATTAATGAAAATTATTCATATGAAATAACTATAAGTATAATATCATATGAATAAATTTAAATTTGACATTTAGAATCTAGTGGATTATGTCTTGGAGAAATATTATAATAATACGAATGTTTTATAAGATTTAAAAATAATTAATATTAATTATAAAATGTAAAGATCTCTGGAAAATGGAAAAAATGGAGTTAGTTTTTTTATTGATGATATTCTTATTGAACTAATAAAGAAATGGATTTTTATGATTAAAAATGTAATGTTCTATGATTTATCACAACTATTAAATAGAAAATGAAAAATCATGTGAATTATTTTAACATATAGAGATAGATGAGAAATATTCCTCATATAAATTTTATTTAAAGTAAAATTAGGATGGTATATCAATTAGTTAAGAATTGATTTCTTAGACTGAATATAAATAACATGTTTTATTACAACATATACTTATTTCATGCTTATAGTATGTCTTTTCCGACTTTAAAAATTTACCAAAAAAATTTGGTTCAATGGAATGCATGTTCTAATAAAAATAGTGTAGAATGGAATTTTCTGTTTTGGGTATAGCTAGATTTTTATATGTTAATAAGAAATGTGTTCATTATAAAATCAAAAAGAAAAATAAATTTCATGTTTTTAAACAATTTTAGGGAATGTGTGAATTGATTTTTCTTGTATTTGAAAGATTTTATACCACATTTCAATCATATTTTAAAATTACATAATTATTATTTTTTCCATAAACATAAAAAAGTTATGAAAAATGATATGGTTGTTGAAGTTTACATGAATGAGTCATATAAGGATAAGTCATGGATTTTTTTGGTGTGTTCTCATCTATTGTGTTTGGAGATTAAAATATTCATAAATACTTAAATAAATAGATAAAGGCTGAGATATATTTTAAAATGACAGTACACTTAATGTTAGTGAATTTGGAAAAAGTAAAATAATTAATCATTAGTTGAAAAAAATTGAATGTTTGTTTATTGATGTAATAAAACATAATATATTGATTGTATCACAATTGTGTGATATAATAAATAATTCCATATTCAAGAAAGATATTTTTATTGTTAAAATATTGAAATATGGGGTAACTATGAAAAAGGGAATAGAAAATATGGAAATTTGTTTTCAATAATTGAATATTAGAATTAACATTATATTGGTATAAACAAATATAATTATATTTTATATATAATACATGGAAACTTTAATCAATTAAATATTACAATATAGATTAGTGAAAATTATATTTGTAGTGAACCAATATTGAAGAGATAAAATGAGGTGTTTTTTATTATTTTCTAAATATGGAACATTGTTAATAGTTTACATAAAATGGTGGATATTAAAACTAGAAGACCTTTGGAGTAGACTCACTTAGATATAAATGGAATAATAAAGCATAGTTAGACTCATGGAGTAAATTTTATTATAACTTTAATTGGTTATTTTATGTTTTCAATAATAATTATATAATTAAAATATAAATCAGATGTGATTGATATGTTTACAAGTTATAGGACAGGTGTGGTGAAAGAGATATAAATTTTAGAGCCATCTTTAAGTGATTAATGTTTCAATAATATAATAAAAAACATGGTATTAGAAATGAATTTATCTCACCCTATGAAACATAATAGAATGGAATTATAAATAGGAAGAATTAAGAGTTTTTTGAAATTAATATAACTATGCTAGTGGAATAATTTACAACAGGTTACATCTAGAGAAAAGTTATTTACATGGTTATTAATATATAGAATATGTTTTTCCAAGAATAAGTTATAACATGTTTCATTATAATTTTTTTTAAAATACATAAAGATTTTAAGTACTTTTAGGATTTTGGGAGTTCTTTTCTTATAAATATCAAAAAAAATACAAATAAATTTTAGGAAAGAGTTGGTGACAGAATAGTATTGGGATATCTATAAATAAACAAATAATATATGTTTGAAAAAAACATTTAATGGTGGTTGATAATTATTTAGAATAATTTAAATAAATTATATAGAAATATTTGATTGATAAAGTTAAATATGAGAATAATAAAATGATGGAGTAGGAAGAAGATTGTTCTGAAACATTATGGGGACATGATGGGAGTAATTTATATAGATATTATTCTGAGTTGTACAATGGGGATAATAATTTAAGAAAACAAGTTTTGGGTGTTTATATTGGACACAAAAGAGCTTATATATTTAATACTCCCTGAGAACACCAATTATGATAATATTGTAATAAACACATGAAATAAAAAATTAAATTGGTATATTATATAATTTTTAAATTATAAAAAAATATATAAATAAGAAATCATTTTTTTAAAAGATACTAAATGAAAAGAAATGAAAAATGGGATTCCACCAAAATGATTATTTATAATTATAATAAAAATATGAGTATTAAAATTATAGAATCAGACAAAAGATTATAAAAATATCGAATTCTAATTCGGAAATAATTAAATTAGAAATTTTAATATAGAAAATTTAATATAAAAATGAATTATTAATTTATGTGAGAAATAAAAACTAAATCATATAATAATGATATATTTTATTCAATTATATAAAAACATTATTTATTATACAATCATGTTTTTCAGTAGAGTATAATTAAATTTAGTTGATAAATATTTTAGAATGAAAAATGAAATAGGTTCATTACACAATATTGATAAAATTAAAAAATAAACTAGTATATGATCAAAAAAATATGGTATTCATCATACCTAGATTAGATTAGACATATGCCTCTCAAACATTCAAGGAATCACTTGCTTCTCTAGTGTCTTACTGTCATATTTAAAACGTTATCTTTTAGACCATTTTCATCTCCTCATCAAGCTGGAAAGGATCACCATTATAAATTATTGATTTATAATTTTGAAATAATGGCTTCAGAAATAAGATTTTTAATGTATCAAAAATCTTAAAGGAACAACCCCATTCATGGAAACCCTTGTAATACACTAGAAAAAAAAATTAAAAAGATAATAAAGGATTTTTATGATTGGTAGAGGACTTTCGAGGGAATTAATTGTATATAAAGTATCTTTAGGATGAGATTCATTTTCTTAATAGTATCATCCCAGTGAAATGGGTTGATGAGATGTTCATGACACTATAAGTTCAAAATAATCTTTTCAGATCTTTTTATAAAAGAAAAGAATCTTACTCTAGAAATATCCAAATTTTTTTGTCTCAAAGAGGGAAATAAAAACATATCATATTTCTATTCTCATATCATAGAACATAAATACATAAGAATCCAAAATCTCTTACTTTAAAATTTTATCTTTATAGATGATATTAACATCATAGGAATTTGGGAAGTGGACCAATATTCAATGATACTAGATGGAATAATTATAGAGTTTGAGGGGGTTACTTTTGAGGAAATATTGATGAAGGGTTCTTAAAATCTCAAGAAAGATACAAATCTGAAAACTGAAATGATATAATTTTATCAATCCCTAATGATAATGAAAGAATTTTATCTATTAACAAACTTCAATTAGATATTACTCTAGGATGAGATGGGATCTCAAGATCATTTTAATTTTTATCAGGGTATTTTATTAGATATAGTTTCACAGAGGATGTTAATGGTTATTTAAAGGTTGGTAACTATATGAGGGAAACCTATTCTACTTCACTTCCACTCATCCATAGGGTTAGGTACCCTCGGTCTTCTAGAACTTCCATCGTATTGGTACATTTACCTATTCTCATAAAATCGTCACTATCACTTTTAATGAAAGACTTGTTAATATACTATCAGTCCTTATGTTGAAATAATTATTTCAATGGGAAGACTATTTTAGTTTACTGAGCATATTCTACTAAAATAATGGAATCTAGTTGATGGTTTAGAATTGTTTTTATTGTAGTGAAAGAGGTAGTGAGAACTGTAGTTGATAGAATACTGATCAGATGGTTGTGTCTTCTAATGATGGATTGTTCACTAGTCAGTTGGGCATGCAACATTCATCATAATTTATTTTTTTATGTTTTTTTAAAAAAGGGTTACGTGCATTTAACTAGTCATAAACTATAGTGGTCAGGTTTCAATAGCTACAGTAAATAAGTGGTCACCAAGGATCAATGGTGGGATATCCATGAACATAAAATAGAGGGGAAAATTGATGACCAATTGGAGTTTAATATAAGTAAGTGGGACCATCAGTATAAACTGTATGATGAAATTGATGGTTACTTTTAATTATTTATCTAATTTTAGAACTTTTAAACATTATTTTATATCTTGTATATATTTTTTAAATGGAATGTATCATTGTTTCTCCCATGTACATATGATATAAAACCACATAAAACCAATTAGTTCACTTTAGTTCATCATTAAATTTTTACTAATCTGAAGTTTTGGTGAAGTGTGAGTTCACTTGATTATGTGTGAGGTTGACTTGGTGTTGTGAGTAGTGTGAATTGCCTTTCTGTATCCCAACACATATTTTCAAGGTATTCTATAATGTATCATATCTTGGTATCCATTTACTAAGTGATTTTTGGGTGTTATAATCTCTAAGATGAGGTTCCATGGTGTGCAGAGGATGTTTTGTAAAAAAGAGGGTGCCACTGCCATAATTTTATGGTTGCTACATGGAGTGCTATGTTTCTCGTAGGGTAGGTGGTTGTGGCATGGAAGATTCAAGATTTGGAATAATGGAGATCATGGAGGATTTTACAGATACTATATTTTCAGTCATGTCTATGGCATGGATATAGGCTATAGTGTAGGCCCTTCTTGGTGGTCGTGAGGTTGTGGCATGGGTCTAGCGGATCTTAAGGTCTATTTCATTTTGAGGGGTAGTTATAGTGTGGTGATTGAGGTTATATAATAGCCCCCATATCAACTTTAATAATACATTTCTATGGTTTTTATTGTGGATTTGACTGACGGGGGTGGTACCATTGTCTCCTTCCATTATATTGTAGTATTCCTATTTTTTAAAACGATGTGGCATTGTCAAGGAGCTACACCATGGGCTCTTTAAAAAAATGATTTTCTATATATAACTAGAACCATCAATACACCTCCTATATCACTTATATCCTTAAAAACATAGGTGATAAATAGTCCTTCTTAAGGTTCCTTTAATCCTATTTCAAGGTAGATTTATCCATGACTCCTACTGATAAATTTGTGGTAAACTAAGGTGTGTTCCACCAATATTTTTCTGAAGATTCTTTTGGTTCAATCTCATTTTTTCCAATTTATTATTTCAATGTTATGCATCATTATTTCCATAATAATAATGGATTTTTAATGGGTTTTTTGGAATGCTTGTGGCATGATTTCCTTGGAGGGATGAAGTTTCTTGGGGGAGGGGATATGAGAGATCCATGAGGTTGATATGTTCTCATGAGAAGAATATTGACACTTTTGAGGTAGGGAATTCATTTATTATCCTATTTATTTATATTAAATTGAAATTTCATAATTTTTTAGACCTTTTAATGGTAGTTTAATTAACCTAATAAATATTTAACTAGATTAACAATGATATTTTATAGTGATCGCATGTCAATGTTTCTATACCATGATAATTATTTTCCTCTTATTTTCTATATAGTATACTATTTATGATATCTTTGTCATGTTTCTTTTTATCGAAAATAGTATATAATGTAAATCCAAAATTATTTGATTAATTGGATTCATAGTTAAATTAATGAACTCCAAATAATATTAATTAATTCCAAATGAATTAATTAACGTAAATTGAATTGTTCACTGAAAAGAAAATTAATTTAATGTAGATCCTACAAATTACTTTGTTCTTATAAGATATCTAGTTCTTAGAAGTGGTAGTTGGGAGCCCGATAGATATTATATACAGTTTAGTCTAATACTAGGTTATACCCATATTTTTTATGATCTATATTATATATTTTATATTCTTGGATTTCATTTGATTTCCCACGCATGTTGGTAAGGGAGACTAACACCAAGTAGACTCTCGGGGGTGTTTTACCTAACATACTTATAAGAGGATTGATGGCTTACTACTCCCTATAGCCTCACCCTCTCCCCTTTTGTGTTTCCTATACTAGTATGAACATAGGATATTTTTTTAAATGAATATGTGTATTGAAGGTTGTAATGGATCTTTTTTATTTAACACATATATATCTCCAAAATAGTATCTAATGTTTATTATATATATGATCAGTATAGGTTGGGATGGATTGAAGTTCCCTACTTGAAGTATGGGTTGTGGTGGATGGAGGTATAATACCTAATATATGATAAATTTCATACAGGTTGTTGTGGATCCCAAAAAAAATCGTATATATGAAATTATTTGATGATGTGATGCATGAGGTGAAAGATGTGATACCTATCCAAAGTGTTTGCGGATAGAATTATTTTAGAGAGATATCGATCAAGATATGCGATGTTGGGGAAGAGTGGAAAACCATTGGAGAAGTAGGAGCAAGGTACCCCAGATGTTTCATTATTATAATTTATGATCTCTCGTATGTGATACTTAGTGTGATAGATCCATGGTGAGTCTGAAAACATAGCATACATATTTAGCTGATGATTTAGTTTCACTATTGTTCAATGTACTTTAGTATACTTTCATTATCGTTTGTACAAGATTCTCCATGGGGGATCCTACTTATTATACTATTATACACAACCCAAATATATATATACTATTTATTAGGCCAGAATTAGAAATTTAGAGATCAGACAAGATATTACTAGCTCATATTTTTGTTGTAGTTGTTTGGGTATCATGGTCACTACCAAGTTTACCTTTTTAGTAGTTGAAGTTTCCATTTCAGTTGTTTTAGTACTATTTGAAATTACATGTTTTCAATTTGAATTTCATTTATATATTTCTAAGTACAGGTTGATTTTTATATATATATTTTCTTTTACTTGTGAATGTTCTCTTAGAGGGTAATTCCACCGACTTTTATGCTTATTATACCCTCAGTGCTAGTGTCTAACATAGAGGTTACTAGAGGAAGGACTGAGGTTGTCACCATCCTCATTTATCTCATTGTTATCCTTAGAGAATTACTCTTTGGGGGGAGGGGTCATGATATAATGGTATAAAAGATTCAAAAAAATGGATAAGATGGAATTTGGAGTAAGGAACATGTGAGACTAGATGGGTAGGTTGGGAAACGATGTCAGCTAATTTTAATAAGTGATTTAAAAATGGGACACAAACTAAGAAATGTGTATTTAAGACCCCCTACAATCTTATTCATAGACGCTTTGTTTACTGAGCCTACAAAATGAAGGGATACTTGTTGTAGGGTAAATACCTTGTAAATAACCATACATCAGGATTATTTTTTCGTGTTCTTGAAATGGGTATACCTTGGGATAGGCTGAAACATTAACAAGATAATAAAATTAAATAATTAATTAATTCATGTTAAATTTTTCATATTCCATTTTTAGGTGAATAAAAATTTATTCTTCTTACAATAATGTTTTTAGGTAGACATCCTCATCAGGTCAGTAATGAATATGTTCAGCAAGATATGTAATCTGATCATCATGGGGTAGATGCTGAAGATGATGAATCTTGGAGAAGTACACTCTGATAGTTTCTGTGCTAGATCATGTAGAAGTATGAGGGGTCCATTCCAGATTCATCTATAGAATATTGGTTTGAGTACGATGATATCATTTTCAATTCAATCAGTGATCATATGGAACTTTAGGTTTCATTAGTTGTGTGGAATATGTGTTGAGTAGATAGGAAATGGTAGATCTTATTCCTCAAGAATCATTGGGAGTCTATAGTCTCTTTATAGATGTTCTATGATATGTTCTAAGAAGATATTCTTTCATAGACCAAGAAGTCTTCCAGTCACCAAGAGTTTCTTACCCTTCACTAGGGGTGTTCTAGTGTATGAGTGTCCGAAATCAATTTTCAGACCTTTCTATAATTTTCATCAGACCTGTTTCTAGATGAGTAGTATGGTAAAAGGCATCTTGAGGTGGATTTATATCCATAGATTTAGTGTTAGGTGTTGTTTATGCTGTTAACTTATGTTGAGGTATTGGTGAGTCTATAGGTTTTTAAAAGGATTCCATCCCAAAATGCATTGTTATGATAGGGGAATCATTAAGATTCTTCATGAAGTAGAGTTGTGGTCCATAGTTCTTATTTTCTATGACTTAAGAGTTTTCAGTCAAACAGGTGTTGGTCCTAGCCCTCATCATCTTGTTCCTCTTTGGGTAGTGTATATCAGAATTATAATAAGGGATCAAATAAATTTTTTATTTTGGACATTAAGGTCATCACTGGAGAGAGTATCTGGAATTTTTGTGCAGTCAGTGTGCACCAAGTTTTCTACTTCAGGATCATCTATTGTGGCAGTTTCAGCTTATTTAGCAGTAGTAGGGTGCTCTATCTTGGGATAATAATAGAGGAGATGTGAAAGGTAGGAGATATCCTCGAGATGATTCCATTCCTCTGAGATTAGATTATAACCATTTAGGTAGTCATCAATTGGGGTAGAGAGTTCATGAAGTAGGTTATGGTCAACTTTATTATCATATGTTTCTAGTGTCAGGTGATCTAGAATTCATTCAAGATACTCTTTTCCTGTTTTCTACATAGATGTATGTTTTTTATTAAAGAGATATTCACTCCTTAATATCACATTCCCATGTTCATGCTTTGGGACTTAAGGTGGATAGTCTTTGGTTTCCCATGGAATTTATAATTCTATATAGAGGTTATGTTAATGTATATAAAGTATGTACAACTTGTGAGATAGTTCTGGGGTGGTAACCCCCTTTAAAAAACTTCTAATGTGTATAGATATAGCCATATGACATCATCCTTAGAGTGGATTGGTTGTATTTAGTATATGAAATTGTGTATTGATTTAGGAGACAAGTTATACACTTTTATGTTTATGGGGAGCTAGTAGTATTTGTTGGAAAGTGAGACACTCAGATGGATAAGAGACATGTTTCATCCTTGTCATCCTTGATGGATTATTTTATTTTATGTTCTTTGGAAGTTAATTCATGGTGTTTTCTAGGGTTGTGGAAGATTACCATGATGTAATTCATTAGGATCTTGTAGCAGTAACCTCTTTATGGGACATAAATTTTGGGATAGGTCTACAATTCAGAATGTATGTTATCTCTTTGTCTTCATATAGTATGACATCATCTATGTTACACAATCTGTGAGTATAGCTTGATGATTTGTTCTAGAAAGGATTTTTCAACTGAGTCTGTCACCATGGGGTATACTAATTTTGTTTTTGAAGAAGGTTGATGTTCATTTGTGGCTTTATATTGATTATTGTTACTTGAACCATGTGATACCGAAGAACTACTATCTTCTTTTTTGGATTTAGGATTTATTAAATTAGATTATAGGAGAAAGTCAGTTCTTCAAATTTAATTTTCGGTCAGGATATCATCATATTTAGGTGAAAGATAAATATTTTCAAAATATTGATTTTCATTATCCTCATGGTAATTATTAATTTGTTGTGATTTCATTCGGTGTGAATAATTCACCAATTTTTTCCTTGGGTTTAATGAACACAGTGTTTAGGGAGTTCTTGGATAGGATTATGGTGGTATTCATCGATGATTTCCTTGGGTACTCCCCATATAAGGAGGATCATGCAGAGAATCAACATGCCATTTTCTGATATCTTCGTCATTAGAAGCCAATTGATAAATTTTCAAAGTGTGATTTATTGGATCATGTAGTCTTGTTCATAGGAATGTTGTATCCTAGTAAAGAGTATATAGAAATTCTTTGAATATATATGTGTATGTTTCTTGGTAATCCCCCCAAGACATTTGTAGAGGTGAAAACTTTCATTGGCCCTACATGATATTATAGGAGGTTCATAGTCAAATTTTATCAGGTTGTAACTCCACTAATAGGCTTGACAATAAAGGATATGGAATTCATGTGGACTGACAAGTTCCAGGAATCCTTTCATAACATGAAAGAGAAGCTGTTATATAAATATATCCTTTTTTTTCTAGAGGAGAAGTTCAGTTTGAGGTTTTTTTTGGAACTTCACATATTTGGTTAGGATATGTTCTGATGTAGTAGAGATCGGTTTTTTGGGTATTGGTAGTTATGTTTTCATGATCATTATTATTCCTCCCATGATCATGAGTTGTAAATAGTTGTGTTTTCCTTGATGTTTTGGAGATATTATCTTGTCATTGAGTGATTTATTATTTTCAAGGATCATAAGATCCTAAGTTATGTCTTCTTCAAACATGAATTGAACTTTCAATATTATAGGATGATAAAATTCTTGCAGGGTTATGAATTTGAGAATTTGTATACACCATGAAATGGTAATGTTAAAGCTAATGTGCTGATTATTAGGTCATGTAGTAATGTAATGTATGAATATGGGGATTCTAAGATAAAAATGGAATAACTATCAGCGATGTATCTAGATATGGGGTATGTTGGAGGCAAATGTTGTCTTTTCTATGTGAATGTGTAGTCAATTTTGGTGTAGTAGGTGGAGGAGTCCCAACTAGGGGATTCTGATTTGGAGGTCTAGAGAGACTGAGTTGAGGTTGCTGATTCCCCAGATGATTGGTTTGTGGACGAACAATGCTAGAATTTGTTCTAGGGGAGGATTTTCATCCCTCTGGCGATGTGTGAGATGGTTCATCGATATTTACATAGCTCACACATGGAGGTACATCTCAATGTTAAAAATATGTACTAATCTTTGAGATGTCAGTTTTCGTGGCATGGGATGAAGTGTGAAGTTGAGGAGTTTGTTTCGGGATGTTTGTTTTGTCAGAAGTTGATGGCTGAGAACCATGTTTTCTATGGTTTTCCCCAACCATTAGATGTTCCCTAGTGGAAATGGGATGACATCTAGATGGACCTTTTTACTGGTTAACCTATATATTAGAGAGGATATGATGTTATATGGGTGATAGTGGATCATCTGACAAAATAATCAAAATTAATATTGACCATAAAGTCAAGTTCAGTGGGGGTTTTATCATGGTAGAATCTAGAGGATGTGTTCAGACTCCATGGAGTACCAAGAATGATCATCTTTGATGGTGATCCTCATTTAACCTCTAGGGTGTAGAGATCCCTCTAGTATTATTTTGACTTACAATTATGCCTTATAATTTCTTTTATTTTATAGTTGGATGGCCAGGCATATCTAACCATCAAGACTCTTGAATATAAGTTGTGTTCTTATGTTTTTGATTTTGGAGGTTCTTGGATAAGGGACCTACCCTTTGTCAATTTTCCTTAAAATAATATATTTTACTCCACCATTGGTATGGATCCATTTGAATCTCTATGTGACCAACCTTTTCATTATATGTTGTGTTATACTAAGGTTGGAGAGTTGGAAATTCTTAGACCATAACTAGAATAGAATATAATAGAGAAGGTTCTTATAATTTTGGAGAGGATGATGGAATTACATGATCATTATAAATCCTACTTTGATCATAGAAGGAGACCTTTGTATTTCGGGGTTGGAGATCCTCTATTCCTGAAGGGGAATTCATATCATGGGCTATGAACATTTTTTCATTCGAGTATGATTTATCCCCATTTTGTTAGGCCTTTCGATGTGTTGGATCAAGTTGGATCCATGGTGTATCATTTAGCACTTACCCCATAGATTAACTAGATACATGACCTTTTTCAGGTGTCGCAGCTCCATTTTTACCTTCATGATGACTCTCACGTCATCAACTATGGAAATATTTGTGTTTACAATGATGTGACCATAAAGGAGTGGCCTATAAAGATCTATGACTACTAGAAGAAGGTTTTGTGCCATCCTACAATTCCCTTTGTTCATGTCATTTGGAATAATGGTGGTGTGGAGGGTAGTACTTAGGAATGTCATTCATAGATACGCAATAACTACACCAAGCTATTTAATGTTAATAACATCTGTTATAGTAATTCTAGTTATATTTTTGGAATCTATCTTGATTATGATATGGTTTTATATTGTTTCCTTGTTGTGGTATTGCTCTGATTTGATATGTATCTTCCTAAGAGAGTGTTTAAGAGCTAGTTTTTGTTGTCTCATGGTTATATTCTTGATCCTCTGATGATTTGGTTGAGCACCTACAATGGTTACTTCCCTAGGAGGTATCTCACTGAGGGGTTATTTTGATGACCGCATTATCCTCTTTCTCTCTAAGAAGTTTTTTTTATTCTTGAGGATGAGAATTTTTAAAAGGTATCTAATGTAAGGTCTCAGATCCTAATTGTCCTTCCCTTTGTGATTTTTGTGTGATGGAGCCACCTGAAGGAGGTTTTCGACTATTTTTAGTAATGTTGGAAGAAAATGTGGGACCCACTACCAAAAATGGCCTGGATACAATTTGTAATGGTTTGTTGCACTGTAGTACATGTTGTTGTGGTGTGGTGGTTCCTGGATGTGGAATAAGGGAGATTAGAGGGGATTTTTTGAGACTACTTACTTTTCATTAGTGGATATTTTGTAGAGGTATGATACAATATATTCCCTTCCTAGTGACCATGAGGATATTGTGTAGAGAGGGATGCTCTGGTAGAGAAAATTTTGAGGGCTACTGCATTTTGAGAGGTGGTTACGGTATGTTGCTTAGGGCTAGACCATAGAACCAAGATTCACTTTATTAGGATTTTTTTAGGGTTATTGGAGTGTCTTTGATAGAAAGGGTTTGGGTCATGGTATTCTTACACAATGCAATATAATTCATATTTTTAATAGGTTACGTTGTGGTCCAAGGGGCCACACTGTGGTATCTTTTAATATATATATATAAAGACCCACAAATCCATATCCTTGACCACTTCTCCCCCTAAAACACTAAGTGAAAAAGAGTTCTTCTTAAGGGTATTTAGATACTATTTCAGTAGGTATTGATTCGTAACTCCTCATGATCAATCTTTGGTAATCCAATGTACATTATACATCTCTTCTCTAGAAGTTTAATTTTTTATCCTTTTTCTCTTTTTTATTATTTCAATATTATAGAGGATTCTCCCCATCATTATAATAGAGTTTTTTATTTATTTTTTGGAATTGGTGTGGCTATGAATCATGGTTTTGATGTAGTTTATTTCAGGAGAGGTGATTGGATATTTTTTATGTTGATCAACTATCGTGTGAATAACATTGACTCTTTTTAGGTACGGTATCCCTTACTTATCCTATTTATACAAGTGAAATTTTAAATTTTTCATGTTATATCCCTTTTTATGTAACTATAATTAACCTAGTAAATATTGAACTATATTATCAAAGATATTGGATTTTTATCACTTGTTAATGTGTGTATACCATGATAATGGGATTCCTCATGTTTTTTTAGATAGTGTTATATCTATTTTATTCTTTTTTACATACAAATTTTTATGGAAACAATAAATAATATAATGTCTGAATTAAAAGATTAAATTTTTTTTTGGAAAAATTAATATAATCATAATAATTTTAATTAAATTTTAGTGAATTAATAAATATAAATTTAATTTTCCATTGAAAAGAAATAATTTTAATATAGATCCTTTAAATGATTATGAGCTTATAGGATATATAGTTATTAGAAATGAAAGCTGGGATTCTGAGAGATGTTAGCTTCAGTTAAGTCTAATAATTGGTTATTCCTAGAGTGTGATTGTAAGATATATTATATCCTTTATATTCTATTATTTTATACACTACCCTACCCATGTTGGTTATGGAGAGTAACACCCAATGGACCCTAGGAGGGTGTTTTCCCCAATATCTCAATTGGAGGATGGATAGATGACTACCCCCTCTAGACCCTCCCTCTTATCGTGGTAGTTTCATGTACTAGTATGAAAAATGGTCAATTTCCAACTATGTATATGTGTGTAGAGGTTTCTGACAGTTTGTATATGTGTGTAGATAAGGATGTGTGATGTTGGGGAAGATCATAAAACCATTGGGAAAGAGGGATTGGCATACCCTTAACATTTCATTACTATAATTTATGATCTCTTATATGAAATACCTAATTAGAGATAGCAATGGTGAGGCTGGAAAATTATTCTACCTGTTTAGGTGATGATTTAGTTTTACTTTTTTTCATTGTACTTTAGCATAATTTCTTCTTATTTTGAATAAGAGGCTCTGGGGAGAATCATACTAAGTATAATGTTATTCTCACCACACACATATATAAACTATTTTTATGGTCATCAAGAGTAGATTTGATATCAAACTGGATATTACTGGCTCATGGTTTTGTAGGAGAAGTTTTGGATTCACGATCACTGCTGAGTTTACCTTTTTTGCACTTGTAGTTTTACTATTGGTTATTTTAGTAATATAGGAAATTACATTTATTCACCTGGTATTCAATTTATATATGACTGAGTAGGTTTCAACTAGTTTATTTATCTTATATCTCTCTTCTTCATGTTCTCTTATTGGGTAATGCCTCCCATTTGTATGTTTATTATACCCTCAGTGCTCGTCGCCAAGCCGGGGCCTATTAAAGGTAGGTTTCATGTTGTTACCATTCTCCTTTTCTTATTTATATCCCAAAAGGATAATCTTTCAGGGTAGTTTCATGATAGATTCTTCAAGAAAAAATATATATATATATATATTGGATATCATCTTGTATATATTTTCCAAGAATCTATTGGTGAGTTAGATTCTAAACAAGTGGTATCAGATCATGGTTCAACGCTTTTCCATCAAAAAACATTGAGGTAGCTCATGTAACAATTACTCTCTTACATTAACATTCTTAAATTTTAGTATGTTATAATTGGAATGTATGGTTCCACATGAATTTAAGTTATAAGTAGATAAGTGTGATGGAATGGATTTTTTTCTTCTATAAAATTTAGATAGAGGATCATTATATCCAATTTAATATGTATATTCTATTACATTATATCTATCTAGAGAAGACGGAAAAGAATGAATGGGAATGGATAGATAAAAATCATTGGGTTTTATCCAGACTTCACTGGAATAGAATGTTTCTTTTAATATCTATGAGATAAAAACCATGTTTATGATTATAAAGGCATTAACAAACAAGTTCAATAATCTAATGAAACTTATCAAAGTGTTCATGATGTGATGTTGTTTAGGTATAAGTATATTAAAAGCTAAACCAGTGTCATAACATCTAAAATACATCAATATTATTGGATGGAATCTTGAACCAGTGAAGCTGATGTTCATAGATGATGTATGGGTACTTCTACTACATTTATCAATACATAATTCATGGAAAGTGATTGTAATTCCAGTTACAAATTCAAATGTAAAAATAAACTTAGTCAGTAAGGATGTCATGAATTTGATCCTAAATGAAAAAACTAAGATAGAGGGAACTCCAAGAACAATCTAAAATCATACTCAATGTATATGTATAATGATGGTCACCCCATAGAATAATTCAAGAGAATAAATCAGAAAATTGGTATAAATATATAAGATGAGGAAAATCACTTTGTCCAGGTCCTATATACAATAATTGTGGGAAGATAGGAAATTTTGTGATGTATTTCATGAATCATAAGGAAGATATCATATGAACTTCTTATAAAATCTCAAATTTTATGATAACTAGTTAGTGAGGAACAAACTTGTTTCTTAGTGTGAAAATTTTTGAGGAGCCACGCGTGATTGACTCCATAGTGTCATTCCACTCAATGTTAGGAAAATTATGCATTTTCAATTATGTGTCTAGGGTGTTTTTTCAAATGTATTTAGTAGTTTATGCAGTTTTAAAATTCATGGGTAAATAAAATTTTAATTTTTAGATAATGAACGGGATATTCCTATAGCTAAAATAATTTATTCACAACCTGATGATATAGAAGAACCTAATTTCTGGAAGACAACTATATGAGGTGGGATATGGACCGAGCATCACCAATGAATTTTGGAACATGACATAAGGATTTATTGTATTTTAAAAGTGTATTAAATATGGGGACAATATTTTACATAAATATCATATGAAGTGGTAACTGTTGAATAAAAAATGTTTAACGGTATAAATTGGTGGCATTTTTATTTTACACAACTCATTGAGAGGAAAATAAACTTTTTTCTGAAAAAATCATGTTGAAGTTTGATCACTCCAAGCTTCAAAGATGTGATAATTATTTAATTGGGAAATATAAGAGTGATTTATTAAAATTTAATGGACAAAATACCAGAGATTAAAAGATAGAATAGTTTCACTTGGGTGTTTAGTGACCTACCCCAATCCAACCTCATGGTGAATTTCGTTAATTTCGGATTATCATTGGTGATGAAAGTAAGAATGTATATGTTTACTTAATGAAGAATAAGTATAATTTATTTTTATAATTCATTTAATTGAAGTTTATGGTAAAGAATGAAACCAATTTAATGTTATAGTTTTTAAGGTCTGACAATAGTGGTGAGTATAGGCTAAGAAACATATAGAATTTATATCATAAGAAGGGGATCTGTATGGAAATAACTATTCCTAGTAAAATATAATATGATGCTTTTGAATAGATAATAAATTATAATTTGATATAAAATGAAGGAATTATATGTTCGTACTAAGTAATTTACAAGGAAATTTGTGCAGAAAAAATGAATATAGACTCATAATTAGTTAACATATGTCTTTCATCACAAATGGGGACGGATGTTATGTAATAACTATTTTCTAATAAACATCCAAAATTTATCCACCTCAATGTTTTTATAGTATCATATATGTACATGTGTATTCTAAGGAACAAGCTAAATTTTAGGTAAAATCAAATTCATTCTTCCGTGTATGGAATGGAGATGAAAACATTAGATTTCGTCTCTAGGGTGAGGAGAAGAAATAATTCATTAGGATTAGAGATGTTATATTCAATGAGAATTCTCTTTATATGGACTAAAACTTAGCTAAAAATAAATTTGAGAGAATGAATATTACTATCCAACTACAGGTTGATCTGAATGGTGACACTAAAATGGGAAAACTTCCAATGGATTCAAATGGCATCATAAGAAGTCCAGAAATGATACCATTGGAAGATGTTCTTGAATGATCTATGAATTTTGAATCCCATGGGAATATATATATGTTTTATCATTGGTGAATGGTTTACTTAATGGTTAAACACTATAAATTTTAGATATAAAGAGAGTAGAGTAGTAAATATAGTTTAGAATATCTTCTCGAGTTAGGTGACAAATCCAGAGTTTTGGGGACTATATGAATTTCCTACCCATAATGGATGATGGAGAACCTAAAATACTAGAATAAAATTCCTCTAGGTGACTCAAAAAAATTAATTAAGAATTTTATTCTTTCTATTATAATAAAATGTAAGAGATTATTGAGTTATCCTAGGGAAAAGGGGAACATGAGAAAAAGTGGTTGTTCTCTTTGAAGGAGTAAGTTGATGGAAGGATTAAGTATAAGTTACAGATATTGGTGAAGGGATTTCATCAAAAATGAGGATTTAGTTTCTCTAAAATTTTATCATTGATAGTAAAGAACGCTGCCATATAGATAGTGTTGAACATGGATATCTCCAATAATCCACACCTTGAAAAGAAGAATGTTAATACAACCTTAATTTAGGGTGATTTGGAGGAAAAGATTTACATGGATCTACTAGTGGGTCTCTAAGACAATCATAATAGAGTCTTGGAGTTAAAAATGATGAAAAAAGTCTCTAAAACTGGAAGTACGTTCCAAGGTAGTGGAATCATAATTTTATTGATTTTATGACTAAATAGGATTTAACAAGATTAATCATAGATAATTATTTCCATTAGAAGTCATTTAATAATGGTTGATTAATAACTATTCAATTTTATATGGATGAAAATTTTCATGTTGGTCTGAATATTGAAAATATTAAAAAGTTGAAGCATGTTCTATCCAAAAGAATTAATATGAAATATATAATTCACTATAAAAATATATTATGAATGGATATTTAGAAATACCGGGATGTTATAACATTATTTAATCTCAAATGGACTACATCTGGAATGTCATTGAAAGGTTTATGATGGATAGATGAAATCAAATAAAAACTTAATTATTTGAACACTTCAATTTTTTAAAAAAGAATGTACCTAAAATGGAAGATTAGGTAACATACAATTGGAAGTTTTTTATTTGAATCAGTGGTTGTAAGTATGATATATTCGATGATATATAATCCACTAGACATTTCATTCACATTGAGATTTTTGAGCTAATTCATGTAGAATCTAGAAAGAGAACACTTTGAGGATATAAAATTGATCCTTAAGTATGTGGAGGGATTAAAAGATACATCCTTATAATTTAGTATGGATGATTCATTTCAAGGTTACATTCCTGATGATTTCATAGGGGGTTCAAGTACCCATAAAAACATTATAGGGGTTGTTTTCACCTTTATTGGAACAAAATTTAGTTATATTCCATGGATATAATTGATTATTACTTTTTACATAACAAAATAAAATTATGTAAAAGAAATTGAAGTAGGAAAGGACTTAATATTGTTGGTATTCCTATTATAGGAACTCAAAAGAATACATAAGCGTGGAGTGTTTTTTTTAATAGTCATATAGAAATTCACTTAACTCAAAATCTAGAGTTTTATTTAAGAGTGAAGCATATATACCTAAATTATCACTTCATAATAAATGTTATAGAGGAAAATATGTAGGATCTGTAGAAGATAACTAGAATGAAAAATCTAATATAGATGTTCACTAAAAAAATTTCAAAAAAAATTCTAAAGAAATATTGTACAATAGTGGGGCTTGGGTTAATAAATGGAGAAATTGAAAAATAATATTGGAGGGGATCAAGATTTTTCCCATGAGTTATAGAGTTTCCATGTGTTATTTGAACTATTATTAATGTGGGTGACTATTGGGATGTGAAACATATTCCAGTTAACTTTATATAGTCTAACTGAAGTGTGAAATCTGGTTGAGGGTTCATCTTGATGTTCAGTGCAACAATAATGATTGTGAGGTTCTAGCGGGTGACAGATTTATCTGATGATAGTATCATCCGATGGTGGAATTTTTACTGGTAATTTTTATTCATGATGTTTTGAAGATTCTAGTTCTCAATGTTCTGAAACAAAGGGTTTGGTATGATTTTGTATTCATCAGATAAAATGGGAACTTGCTGATAGCTATAAGCAATTGACTACCACCAAGGATCAACGATGTTTTATCAATGATTTTATTATAGTGGTGTAAGTGAATGACTATGAGGATCCTAATATAAGTAAGTTGTACCATAAGTACATGTGGTATGATGTAATTGAATATTACTTGTAATTAGTGATCTAATTTTTTGACTTTGAAAAAGTGATTGAAACTCATATATCATATGATTGAAATTTAATTAAATTTTATTTCTTTCATAAACATTCGACTCAATTTATAAACTATGAAAAATTAATATATTCACCTTTCTTATTTAATTTTTAGCGTTATTGAATGTTTTTTAGTGTGATTTTTCTTGAGTGTGTATGAGATTTACTTAGTGTTGTGAGTAGGTTTCATCCCCTTCCTATATTTTGACACACCTTTACAAGGGAATATTTTAGACAATATATTTTTATATTATATGTATCCTTCAATATATATCATCTGAGGATCATACAATTAGGTATATTCCCAACAAGAATAGTATTGATTCATTTTGTTGAGGAACATACATGGGGCTTGTGTGAGTTCTCATTAACTAGTGACCTACCAGTATATTAAGGCCATCATCTTGAACATTATTATGAATTTTGACATTTATTTGGCTTATGGTAGAGTGTAATAGAGCTAAATTATTAGTATTTTTAGAAAATATGTTTTTTAACTGTTTTTATGAATTGTTCCACATTAATTTACCACATCATGGTTTTTTGGTGACCCTTATACGGAGAATATTTTTTTTCTTCAAAGTAACATGTATCCTGGTCCAAGGAGACCCTTTCCACATACTGTATTTTTACATTCCTAGTATATACATAGCTTTAAAATCAAGAAATAAGTACTAGATAAAAATTTTGTAACATTCATAGGAAGATACATGATTCATGGAATCCCCCACCACCTTTTTACCAATGATATGATTTTCTTCCTCAAATGGAGATATAATTATATTAATAATTATAAAAATATCATTAGAAACTATGAAGGGTGGAGTTATTAGAAGGTTAATTACACCATAACAAGGGTCTTTGGGTCAAATAGGTGCTTTAGAACGTGTTCACCGAAAATTTAAAACCGGATGGTCCTATCAAAAAAATAACTCTCTTTATATTATTTTAGTTCTACACTCTTGATTGGGATGATTAATATACACATGTTTAAAGGGATAGTAAATAAAATCATTTATTTATTAATCTATTAGAAAATTAATCCACTATATTTTATATGAAAAATCACATTCATTAAAACCATCTTTTAATTAATCCACATGATAATATTGTCTAAAATCAATGAAAAGAAAGGGGTCCTGAGAAATATTCAGAAGACTTTCAATAAAAAAATTGAGACTCAAATTAGGAGGGACTCTTCTATTAAACTAGTAGAAAAAAATATTTTTGTGACTCGTAGCTGAAGGAGGCATCAACATTATAGGTCTATAACATTTTCATGAAATCTATGCATGTGAATCTAGTATAAGAAGTTTTAATAGGGATGTACGTCTGGGCATGTGTAGCCAAAAAAATATGGCACAATGTAATGTGACTTACAAACACAAATTTTTTTGGTATATTTCATTTAAAATAATCCAAAGGAACCACTCAATATCCTGATAAAACACTATTATTCCCCCCAAAAGGACTTAGGTGAGAGATAACCTAAGGGGGTGAATCGGGGTATGGAAATTTTCTCTGGTGAATATTATTTCCCCCTTGAATCTCACTATCATCAATGATATTGAACTCGCCATTAAAAAGGAAAAACATTAATATTTATTCAATTATAATCTGATTTTTTTTCACTTGATGTCACCTTTACATGATTTTTCAATGGTTTCTTAACCCGCTCTCGCCATTTATGTCTTGTAGAAAGCAAATCATGCTTGAAAAAATGACACATATTTTTTACTTAGTTCATATGCACTTGTCTAATGTAATGATAATGAAAAAAAATTTGAAAAGAACTATAATATACTAAATACACTAATTGTAAATTTGTATTGGATAAATCACACTTATTCCACGTGTCACTCCTTTTACAATGGTTTAGGTTCATATCCCTACCACCCAAGGTCCACTCCCTTCACTCATCTCCTCTAATCACTGTGTCTAATAGGATACACCTTTAGTGTCACTAACCAATAGACAACAATATCACTATTGTTTTTGGTCCACCAGACATGGGTTATTGACTTTGAACTCTACTAGTTTCTCCTTCACAAACTGACAATAAACTCTTCCAAGAACATAATCATATTATTTTTTTAGTTCAAATATATCACCATTATATTGCATTTTTTTCACACCCCTTGTTTATAATGTCTTCTCTACACTGTAAAATAGTTATGCCTTCCATATTATTTTTTTCTCTTAATAAAATATTCCAATTTAGATCTATTTTTATCTAATTTTTATTATTTCTCATATCAACTCTCTGTGTGGATTTACTATTGCACTGGTTTTGTAACTCCCCTCTTGTTTACTAATTGATTTTCATTTTTCCTCTTTTAGGAAGAAATCACTCCCCTTTCAACACTCATTATTGTGATTGTGGCTTCTTGTTATGGTCCAAAAAAAGAGTCAGATCAACTCCTTATTCTTAAAACTAATTTTATCTTATTTTTTAATTTTATCCAAATTTGGAAATAACCATATTTGGGAGAAACTCCCTACTTCTATGCATGACATGTATATATGTTGGATAGTTGATCTCCTCCTTAATAGTGAAAATTCATCACTATAGCATGGAACAATTGAAGACTTCTACACATTCTATCCCTCAAAAGACCTATTAAAATTCCATTCACCTTAATACAATGAAGTGATGTGATGATTCTTTAAGAAATTTCTCATCGAAATTATCTGCACTACGACGACTTTTATATTTTATCTTTGGGATTATAAATTCAATGAAATTTATTCCTTAGACCATGATAATAAAAAACACGCATAGATAGTCTCCCCATTTCTGCCATTTACCTCATAAATTCACTACAATGACCACCATATAATGAACTTCCCCAGTTACCCAATTGGGCATCTATAGGTCTCCACCATTTTCCAATGAGGCACCATTAAACTAGAACATGGTCTCTATAATGACGGACTTATTTTTTCTATTCTCCCTAAGGATTCATCAAATGTGAAACAACATCCTTTGTGGTGTCGTCGCCATCAATTATCAAATTTGACCATCCTTTTTCAATGCCATAAACCCTGACTATGGATACACAAATACCCATGTTGGTCTTCGTCATGTTACATTTGTAAACATATATATCAAAATTCCTTCCTCCTCAGCATGGTACAAAACTAATACCCATTTTCTAAGCATAAAATTCATGGTCCTCCTACTCAATAATATGGTATTCTTCTCTATAGAAAAAACCTAATATGTTTCCTCTCAAACTCCTTGATGTATTACTCATAACATTATAAGATCCTTTGGAAGAATTTTAAATTTTTAAACATCATAATTTATTCTACAATTCCATAAAACAAATTTCATATATTATTTCTAAAACTTATTCACTTCCAGTTTCAGATAAAAATTAGAACAACATACTAACAAAAAATCCAACACTATTGTATTATTTTTTAGCTACAAACCCACCAATTTTTTTCCAATAAATCCAACACTTCAAATTCACCATTTTGATTCCAACAATTTCTACCATTATATTTTTTGGCAACACCCATCATAAATCTAACACTCTTTCACATAACCATAAAGCTCCCAACTCACCTTCTTTAAAGTTCCCTTTTAAGGGTTGGCTAGATTCTTGGATTAATGTTGATTCTTCTCCACCATTGACATCAAATTAAAAGAAATATCTCTTCCAAAAATAAAAATTATAAATATTGAAAAACATCTTACCTTGGGAACATAGTTCTAATCATTTATAGTGATTATCATACCCCTGTATTCTTGATTTCAAATAAAAAATATGATTTTACTTTCAAAACTTATTTTGGGATATCATTAGATTCCACTTTCTATGATACCAATTTGACTTCAAGGGTAACCATAAATAAATTTTCTACACCTTTCTCAAAAAATCATTTAATAAAATTTAAGGAGACTATATACCAACATTTTTAATACACTTCATGGTTCTGGACATTCAAAATCTACCACCAACTGATATTAATTATTTGATACCAATTATTAAATGCAACTTCATATTTGAATTTCATGCTTAAAAATAATATTAACTACGGATACATTCTAAAATACTTTTAGTGAGTGGTCTTACCACTTATTGGAAAGCTATCAACACAACATATAATTCTACTGAGTTGGATCTTGATGTATAAAAAAAATTGATTAAGCCAAAACATTATTTTTTTCCGTTCCATTTCACTTACTTTTACTACTTTCAAGTAGTCACAATTTTTATGTTCTTATAAATAATTGTTTCTATGGAATCAACAATACTTTAAAAAAACTAATACTGAATGAGCATCAACTTCATAGTATGATAGTCATACCAAAATTTACCATTTCAAATCGTCTTTGGATGCCAAAATTGATACTAATTATTGAAATCGATAACAATTATTAACATAGATTTCTTCATTTAATCATCAATTGTTTTCCCTTATTTTATAGGAATCACACCCTTGGATATTCATCTCTATCACCTACCCCTAAATTTCTATTATTCATAATTTAATATATAATCATCATTAAGTGTGAAAATCTATATCATATAGGATTTTTGTATCCTAAAAATATTAAGATGAGATCAAATAACAAGCCACTTGTTAGATTAAAATAAATAGATCATGAAAACATATTTGATATTTCTCCTCATTTTGGATGTTCTACTCCATATTTAATAATTGATTCCAATTATGGTATCACTTTTATGATAAAAATTATGAAACTAATAGATACTACTATGATTCTTCTTATTGTTCATAGGAATTACAGTTTGAGCTTTACAAAGGTAATATCATTACAGCTACTAACTTAGGTTGGGACTTCATAGAATGAATTAACAGCACATTCATATTTATATTCATCCTCCCCATAGATCATATGTCTCTAAAAACATAAAACACCTCAAAAATATCTAGCAATATTTAAACACATATATAAAGAGAGGATACCATCCAATTTAATAAAGTTAAAGAATTTTATTTTTTTGGACTAAACCTTTATTTTTAAACATTACCTGTCATATTTATATATTTTAGGAATGGAATTCCATGACCTCACCTATCATATCCTCTTATGATTCATTATACATGGTAATCTTCCCTGATACCTTATTAATGTCTCTCCGTTGAGTGATTCCACTTAAACAAAATTCATTTTAGTTGATTTCATTAGTTGTATCCTTTATTATCTTGGGATTTTCCTCCATTGTGAGACTAATACCACTTGTGCATATTCCCTCCTTTGATGATTTGATTCTAAACTCTTCATTATGATTTGTCTTCCATAGGAGGTTTCTTCCACCAGCCTGTATCTTTTACTTTATAGTTTTTCTTGTGAGACCACTTAGGCATTCATCATGTTTCTATTATTATATGTCCAAGAGTTCTACCTTATAATCATTCCATGGTAGAACATTATATTTATGCTCTTCCATTTTTCTCATAGATATAGTATCTTTTATATTTTTACTCCATAATTTTTTTATTTCTTTTGTAGAGGATTTTTGTGGGTATGGTTTTCTTGGTCCTTAGTGCACTGTTTTTTGAGCTCCATAATTTCCCTACAATATGGTGAACATGTTTTTCATCACAACAGGCTTTCTCCAAGAGTAAATGTTCTTTCAGTTTTTCATTGGAATGAGGGTTTTCCTTATAAAACCATCATCTATTTTCTCCCTAAAATTCCCAACCATGTGTCTATGGTTACCCAAAAAAAATAATCTCACATTAATTTTATATAATATGTAATCATGAATCAAATGATATGTGGTTTTAACAGATTTCAATTATTCCACTAGACCTTGAGTTACTAAGAACACACTCATAGTGTTTCTTGTATTTACACGATAATATAATTTGATAGATATGTTTCTTCATGAATATCTACTGCTGATATAATATGAATATTCTAAATTCTCACAAGATCCATATTTACAATAGTATTCAAACCACTTGTAGATACTTCCTATGATGAGATATTTTTTCTTATCGCTTGAGGTTATCAACCTCTTTACATGATTCTTGATGTTCTCGTATTTTTTAAATCAGTTGGGAAGTCATATCTTCCGACCTTGAGCAATATCTTTTTAATATTTATTCCCCTCATCAGGTTGTGTCTTTAGAGGTAGAAAGTTATATTTCAACTATTTCCCCATGACCATTTGTTGCTCATTATCATGTGAAAGTTCACCAAATAGGTCTCTTTGAACCTAAATTTTTTTTAACCCATTTTCTTTAGGAAGTTCTAATTTCTTCAGCCTTTTGTTCTCCATAATGATTTCCACCATGTGTGTAACCAATTAATCCCTATTTTACTTCATATTTAGAACTTTTTTTGAATCAAGGATCTTTTCTTTGGAACTAGATTTTAATCTTTTCAATTTGGAAGGCATATCCTCTAACTATTATGATAAGGAATTAATCTCTTTCTTTATATTCATATCCACCATTATAATTCCCTTATTTATATTTTATAATTTATCAACATAAATTTTTACTACATTGACTGGTATTTATTTAGACTTATTATCCCCGTTTAACATCATGTTATCCCCAAGAAACCACTGATATAGCACTTATGATAAATGGAAATATTCCATCATTGGGTTCCTTGTAATATCCTCATCATCAATGGATTCAACTACACATTGAATATGAAGCACCTCATGAATTCCTAAATAATTACTAAAACCATCAATAGATTCAAAATAATATTAATTCATACATTTTCTTCAAGAATTACTGGACTCATATATATAAATAATAATTTTTTCTAAAAACTATTCAAGTGTATAGAATACCCTTTGAGTTATCTTCTTATTCATTTTATTATCATTTTCAATTTCAATATAAGAATGTAAGGGTAGAATTAAACTTGATTTTAAAACAAATATAATAACTTCATAGTGGAAAATGTCTAATAAAGAGTAACATATTCATAGAGACAAGTTTTTAGGTTCCATAAAGGACTTTGGGGAGAAATACCTTGAGAAGGGGTGTTAATAAATGTATAGAAATATTCTATGATAATTATTATTTATTTTTTCTGTCTTTCTTCCTTCAATAAACGTCACCTCACCATTATTTGGGTCACACTTTTATCATCCTTCAATGATGATGTTAACTTTATCTCACTTGATCTCACCTTAACTAGATTTTTCAAATGATGTTTAATACTCTCTCATAGTATAAGTCATAGACAAATTAAATCACTCATTTATGTAGGTCATGGTTAATCTACATAGTTCACCCACATTGGTATGATATAAGGAGAATGAAATAATGATTCATAATTGGCTAGAATATATTAATCACACTAATTGGTGATGGATTTAGTCTAGGTCCCTCATATTACTAGGATCCCCTTGCATTGGTTTAGAGTAATCTCACTACCACGCAAGGGTCACTCTCTTCACTTCTCTCCTTTAATAACTTTGTTGGATAGGATACACCTTTGGAATTACTCTCTATAATAAAACAAATAATTTTTATTGATTAACTAGAAATAGGTTTGTGATTTTAATATCTACCATTTACTCCTCTGTAGATATGTTGTGAACTTCTCCATGATTAGAATCATCTTCTTTTCTAGTTCACATTTGTAACTCCTTTATTTATTTTTTAACCCCTAGTTGGGAATTCCTCTTCTTCATGGCATAGTAGTATTCATTCCTTCTTCTTTATCTTCTCTCAAGAATATCATGAAATGTGGATATGTTTTTCTTTAATTTTATATATGTATTGTATCATATCTATGTGTGTATACTCTCTAGAACTAGTTTGGAAATTCATTATTGTTTGATACTCAATTTTTATTTTTTTATTTTTTAGGAAGAACTCTCTCCCCTATTAATACATAGCACTATGATTGTGATTTTTTTGTAAGTTCCACTAAAAGGGTCAGATCCACTCCTCATTCTTTATATTGTTTTTATATTATTTCATTATATTACTAAAATATGCAAATAAATAGATCGGTGCATGACTCCCTCATTCGAGGTTCATTACATATTGATGTTGGCCACTTTATCTCCTTCATTATAGTGTAAACTCACCACCATAGAAAGTGATACTCAAGAACCATGAGATAGATCTTCTCTATGAGAAAAACCTAGTAAAAATACTTAAACCATGACATTATGGTGTGTTGTAGTGATTCACCTAGAATAAGACCCTTTTAAATGACCAAAACCACTAACACTTTATTTTTTTCCTTCTAACTCATAAAATAAATGTTCTCCATTATTTTGGCCAAGATAACCCAAACCATCCACATATGTCCTCCATATTCAAACATGTACTTCAAAAATATACCATAGAAACCACTATAGTGTGGTCTGAAACTGTTTCCTATTAGTGAATCTCATGGCCCCCATTATATTTTATTAAATGAATTCATCCTAGATCACAATATAAATAAATCCAAACCATATTCTCCTCATTTTTTATAGGGATTCCTCAAATGTGAAATGATATCCCATATAGTGTGGTCCCCATATTCTAGTTATTTTGATAACCCTTTTTAAAAATCCTCACCCTTAACCATGGTTACCATGAAACCAAATCTGGGTTTACCCATGTTACTCAGGTATACATCAAGATCCAAATAAATATGCCCTTAGCATTGTATAAATTTTTCCCTATTTTATAAGCACTAGATGTGTATTCTACTAGCTCTACATCATGATTAATCCCTATATGGATAGAAAATCCTCTAATTCATCCCATATTCATCAAAATATTACTCACAACTTTGTAATATTATTTTTAAGTCTTCCTGAATTTGAACCATTCGCCTCACTTTCAGGCTTCCATAGACCACTTACTAACATAAATTTTGAAACATATTCACTTACACTTTCAAATAACTTCGGGAACACCATGATAATAAAAACCCAACACCACTATAAAAATTTGGTAGCTAAAAAATAAGAAATGTGTTCCCAATAAATCAAAAACATAAACTTCACCATTCGGTTTCTAATAAACACTCATGATGGATTATTAAAAAAGGATAAGTATTCTTTTATAACATTAACTTGGATGGTTATGCACCCTCCTTCATGAGTTTACCCACACAAGACATTCATTTTAGTATCACTTAGAAGTACCTTATTTTCACTAAATCAATACTAGGTCAAAATAAAATGGTATGATAAAACTAAATTAAATTTTAATTGGAGGATAATCACTATATTTTTACACCTTCTACAATTAAAAACATCAATACTAAGTACTTTAACATGATTCTTCATTTGACCAATGGGAGTGAATCGTGGACAAAGATGCTATGGGAGGATCACATCTCACCCAAGATAAATTCCCTTATATGATTGTATGGTCCTGAAAAAAAATCAGAAAAGGAGATTCTACCCAATTCCCCCCAAAGAATTGGGGGGAAGAATGGAGAAAACTAAAAGGATGCACAAAGCTGAACCGGTCCGCAGACCGGTCCAAATGATGATGCCACACGGCTGGTTCCGCGAAGCACCCCCTCCACGGACTATTGTTGTTCGCGGAATGGAGGCGGAGATCCTCTGCGAGCGTGAAGCAGGATGAGCATTGGACCAGTTCACCATCACGAACTTCCCCTAGCCGCGAACTGCCTCAATCGGTCCGGTCTGCATCCGTTGTCGTATGCCAAATGGAGGCGGAACCCTGCGCGGCCACGAAGCACTCTCTGATCTCATTCGGTTCACTGGGGGGGATGCAATAAATGCCCCCACGTGTTTTGGATTGACCAAGTCATCCATAAACCGGGTTTTCAATCATGGGACACTACAAAAGGTGCCAAATGACCATAGATACATTTCTTTCCCCACTCTATAAAAGGATATCGAGGGGGAAGAGCAAGAGAACGCTTTTTGGAGAATTCTAAGGAGATCGATCACATTCGGGTGGAAGGATTTCGAAGGAAGGCTTAGGATTTTGCATACAGAGATGTTCTAGTTCACGACCCAGAGTAGGTATGAACCAGGGAACGAATTAATAAGGAACCGGAGAATGCATAATAACTTGGTGAACCGAAAACATAAAATAGAAAGGAAAAGAAGACTGCTAACAATGGCCCCTCCGCGGATGCACTCCCCGCAGACCAGGGAGTTTATGCCCCTTTTCCAATCTGTCGCACTGCGGAGCATCCTCTTATGCGGGTGGAGCCCCGACCGATGAACCCCCGACCGGCGTCGCCCTTGGCCACCGCTGCTCACATGGATCGCTCCGCGAACCACCCTGGTACATGGATCGAACCTGAAGCCACGGACCACCTTGGTTAATGGGATTCTCACCATTCCTCAAACCACCCTAGTTCGCGGGATGCCAATCAGTCTACGGACCACCCTAGTTTTCTGACGACTTCTCCAACCATGTAGCACTTCCTTACAGGAAGGGCGCCACCACCCATACCGCCATGTGGCCCACAGAATCCTTCGGAGTTCCCATTCCCCAAGTCAGATAAAATCTTTACAATCCAGCCTGATCCTCCACGACTCCCTCATTACCATACTCATCGACCCCGAGATGAGGCCCCCATCGGAGCCATCGAACCCGTGTGGTGTAACCCCCAGGCACACCAGCGCACCGTTTTGAGTTCACATACCCATGGTAAGTAGGGGTGAACGGGTTTCTCTAACCCTTGAGCAGATTCCCGAAGAATTTTTGGGTTCACATTCCCACGGTAATGTGGAGTCTGAGCTTGGAATCCCCCTTTCTACCCCTCCACTTGTTAGGGCTCCTCAGGGGTAGTACAATACCCATTAGAAGGAAGCTCTCATGCACTTTCTTACTTCCCCCAGGAACAAGAGAGGTGATGGGCACAAGAGTACCTGTTTCTCTCTCCCACTACGCTTTGTCTCCCTGGGTGTCCATCTCAGAGTAAGCCCCAACCTCTTGGGCCACTCCATGCATGAGCCCCACTACACTTCCCACAGATGCACCTTTCGCGACGTGATTGTCTGGTCCCTGCTGCCTATTGTTTCTCACACCGAGCATGAATCATGTGGGCTTAGAGTAAGCATCGACCATGACATCCTCTTATGGGCCTCCTCAAAGTGTTAGCCACAATCCATTACTCTGGGCCTCCTCAGAGTGTAAGCCCCAATCCATTACTCTGGGCCTTCTCAGAGTGTAAGCCCCAATCCATTACTTTGGGCCTCCTCAGAGTGTAGGCCCCCATCCATTTCTCTGGGCCTACTCATAGTGTAAGCCCCAATCCATTACTTTGGGCCTCCTCAGAGTGTATGCCCCAATCCATTACACTATGCCTCCTCAGAGTGTAATCCCCAAGCTAATGCAAACTACGAGGACTTTGATTCCCCACCACAGGGGTACATAATATGCCTCCACGAGGTTCAAGCCCGATCACCACCGGACCCGCAGGTCCACATTCACGTCAAATCTCTGACACTCCTATTCGAACTACATGGACTTTGATCCCTACCTCCTGGGCAGGGTACGTAGGAATCCTTTCTGAGGTTCAAGCCCAACAAGCAGCTGATCCGACTATCTTCAAGTCGGTTCACCGCACCAACCCTAGTGCCTCCTCAATGAGTCCAGAATCCTCGGGGTCATTAATCCAATGAGGGATGGTAAACCTCTGGCATAAATGATTTCGAACCCCTGTGTCTAGCTGAACATTTCTAACCAGGAGTAATCCATGGATACTATTCTTGGATATAAACCAAAGATTTGCTAACATATGAATACATCTTAAATCTATAAGAGAGTCCTAGAACAGGCAATAATTCCCCCCAAAAGGGTGTGATGAGCCCGACATCCCATCCTCTCATAAGCATCACTGGTCAAACCACCCAGCGAACGCCTACCTTTGGAAAGTAGTTCCACGTATTACTAGATATGGAACCATTGGGCGTTTTGAGGCTGGCCTGGAACAAAAAAAATGGTGAACCCGACGTGAATATTTAACCAAGAATGATGGATTTAAACTAATTCTACCATGTTCCCCATTTATACTCACATGGAGGGCCAAGAAAGGTACCACACAGAACTCCCTTCGATCCAATGGTGTCACGAAGGAACTCTCAGGTGCGTGCTTCCAACAACGCAACGACCGAGCTTCCTCACCAACGGAGGACCTCGTCACCAACCCAGCGTCTTCAATGCTGGGTCTCAAATGCGTTAATCCGAGAGTACCACATGAATGGTTCTCTCTCGATGGTGGAGGTGACCATGCATGCCCTCCAATCTTCCAAGACTCATCGGTCGCCTGCCCAGCAGTGGCCACAAAGGCAGATCCAGATAGACTCTGTTGCTATCTCCAACTGTTTCGGAAGTCTATCCTCGGAACGCGACAACATGTCCCTCCCTTATCTTAGGGAGATGGATGAGGTTGAAGCTGAGGACCGTATCCCCACTGAACGAGGGTTCCGCTCTAAGGACCCCGCCTTAATATGCCATCTCGGTCCCACCACGACCCAACATCCTCCCGCCAGGGAGGACATCACTCTGAGGATCCAGGCCTACACTCCTCGAGCTTCGGCCCCTCGAACCGCCTAACGAGGGTGGAAAGAATACAATCAGGGACAAGTCCTCACCCTGGTCCCTGAGGAGGAGCTTCGATGCCCAGTCATGGAAATGCATCACGAACAGGCACATACACCTATTTTCTCCTCCAAAACCCTCCATCCAGACATGGCGGTCTGCCATCCTGACATGGCGGCACCATACAAGAAGGAATGCATCCCCACTGAGCTCCGTCAAGCCCATCAATCTAACATGATGGCACTTAACTGGCAGGAACCTCCCCCTGCCCAGGATCGTGAAGCCCACCAACTTGACGTGGTGGTGACCCAACGTCTGCAGGACCAGCTCATAGCAGATTATCATGATGCCTACCATCCTGATATGGTGGTGATCAACAAAGTGTGCCACCCAGATGTGGCAGCAACTCATTGGCGGGCACCTCTACCAACCAATAAAGTCCACCAACTTGATATGGTGGGAAACCAACATATGCAGGTCCAGCTCCCTTGGGATGCATGTAAAGTCCACCATCTCAAGGTGGCAGCAAACAGATAAATAAACCGGCATATCCTGGCCCAGGGGTAGATTCGTTCACCTGCCCCGACATAGTATAATTGTCAGTACCCACTGACCACGACAGGATCGGAGAAGGATATTCCTACTTCGATACCGGAATGGGCCTTCATACCCGTTCCAGCTAATGATGTCTCTCTGCATATCGTGGAAATGATGGAGGAGCAGGTATCGATCCCAGATCATATCTTGCAGACTTTCCAGAATGTAATTACATCAGCGGCAATAGCAAGGAATTAGGCTTGTGAGACCGTATCTCCACTTGAGGCGACTCATCTAAGAGACGAGATAGCCGCCTCAGAGCAGATCTGCGTCCCTACTTCCACCCAGGAGGGTTGCCGTCTATATTCCGCGACGCAAGGGCAACCGGATCGAGAAGTTTCACTCATTCCAACTCGGGAACACCCGTCCATCATGGTGGAAGCTCCAGAGAGTGAATATATCCCTGCTAAAAGTCAATATGTTCATCGGTGTATCCCAAAAACATCGCGGGACCCAATTAGATGGGGACCCGAAGGTGAAGGCTGTTGTCAACAGCAGACAGTCCCCACTGCCCGCAAGAAAACGCCCCGAACGCACCGAAGGCATCCAGAAAATAAAGAGCAGTTTCATGACTCTGCTCTGCTGGAAGCTGGGGTACCCAACGCCGCTAAGAAAATATTGAAGGCTCCGAACTCTTCCCACCCATTACCATATTATGGGAGTGGAAGTAGCAGCTATGAAGGTCCTCCCCGCAATCTCGCTACCATCAGCGCTGAAGGTCCTCCCCAGAGCACCCGTGGGGGCCTCCCCTGCAGGCATATAATGATCGATCACAAGCACTATTCTTTTGATGTGAGTCACAGAAACCCTCCATGTGACTAGAAGATCGAGCAGCAAGAAGTTCCTCCACTTGCTACGGTCCACCCTGAAGGTCCTCCCCGGGGTATACACTGCAAACACTCTCCATGCAGTGGGACCAAAGATTATGATAGTAGTCCTCGCTATCATATTCCCAACTATGGAGGCCCTCCCCGCAGTGACGTCTTATCACGATAAGAAGTCCCTCCCCTTGTTGTGGCCTGCCCTGAAGGTCCTCCCCAGGGGTAACGCTGCAACGACACTCTGCGCAGCCAGGCATCATATCACGGTGGTAGTCCTCTCCACCCTGATAACAGAGGTCCTCCCCGTAGAGAGGTCAAGCAATGAGAAGGACCTCCACTCATTGCGGTACATTCTTAAGGCCCTCCTCAGGGTGTACCCTACAAATATTCTCTCTGCAACAGCTGTAATGGTAGTCCTTTCCATTGCAGTAGTTGTGACGATATTCCTCGCCACCACGGTCACCATTGCGAAGGTCCTCCCCGCAGTGGCCCCAAGCAACCTGAAGGTCCTCCCCTTGTTGCAGTGTGTTTTGAAGGTTCTCCCCAAGATTCACATCGAACATCAAACCATGATGGTCATCCACCCCAAGATGGAAGTTGTTGCAAAGGCCCTCCCCGTATCAATGTTACGCAGCCAGAAGGTCCTCCCCTTGCTGCAATATACCTTGGAGGTCCTCCCCAGGGTATGCACTGCAAAAGTCCTCTATGCAGTGAGGCGTCAAGCTGTGATGGTAGTCCTTGTCATTGTAGCCTCCATGGGAAAGGTCCTCCCCGCCATGGTATATCATATCGATAGGAAGTTCCTCCCCCTACCGAATCAAGAACATAAAATCCCTCGTATTACAAGGCACTGAGAAGGACGGGATCGAGCATGGCATATTCCCAGTTAGTCTCCAACGACATCCTTCTTTAATCGGGAGATGTTTCGGGGCCATGTTCATCTTCTAAACTACCTCGTAATCGCCCACATGATGATTCAGCACCTACCAGTCCCAATGCCTCTGACCACACTATCGGTGAGCACCTCAGTTGGGCAGACCAGGTAGAAGAGTCACTAGCGGAGGAGTACACCGACATGTTACACCTAAGAAAACAACTGGTTGGGGATGATATACCAGTTATGCTTTGGCCCACGTCCACCTCTCAGTTCGACATACCCAGAGAGTTGTCGGAAGAATGCATGCACGACATCCGCCACAATATATGGACGACCCTCCACCGGCTGAAATCAAGCTTCCTACCCTACGACGGGTATGTAGACCACGTCAAGAAAATAGGAGACCTCCTACGTCACATTGACCTGGAAGCTCTTCCTTCGGCGTGGCAACAACGACCCGAGAGGCGCAAAGGAGACATGGAGATAGCCTGCTTCTGTGCGCTGCACGAGCTGCACCGCCTCATCGGTGACGCTCCGATTGGAGTCCATATCCGGGGATGGGGGAACATGGATCCCTGCATTTTACTCCGCTCCCTGCCAAGAAGAACATGATAGGCATGGTGTCCTACAACGTCATCACATCAAGACAGCAATCGAGTGGTCTCCCTATTCGCGAAAGCCAACACACCCAACAGAGTCAGGCCTTGAGTAAGTCCTAGAAGCATCGGGCCCAAAGGGAACAAGCCATTCAAGAACTTTTGAATCAGGCCACCGAGAGCATACAACATACCTCTCTACTAATAGAGTCCAATCAGCGGCCATTTCCTGCCTCCTCGGAGGGGATTGATTCACGGAAGAACTCGGCACCAAACCCTATTCACCCCCAAATGGGGGCACACAAGATCAAACAGGTAGCGATAGCAGCAACCACTTCCAAAATCTAGGGTCAACCCCAGCCTGTAGGGCTGGGGGAATCTTTAACAACAAATTCCCCCATAAGACCAATAAAAATGGGAAGAGACTCAACATCCAAGGAACGGAGCCAAGCCCAGCCCTCAAGGATGGGGGCATTATTACCTCCTCAACAACAACCTCCCCCACTAGAATCAATATTCTTTCATTTAGGGAGGATGGTTAGATGAGGAGGTTCCCGCCCTATCCCGTCGTTTGAATCATCATCCCCTCTAAGAGGGAGGCGTACCGTAAGGGTGAATCAAATAACTCTCCGTGTCACCCTTCATAAAGGGGTCCAAAGGCCATCCCGAGACATGAAAAGGAAGGCCAGTAAGAGATGTGGTAGATCCTATTTTTATTTGGAAGATGACATCTTCTCAGCCCTGCGATATGCATCCATTAAGTCCATATAGGCCAACCCCATGGGTAATGCCGAAGATGATGCAAATCTGGATGAATCAAGAGATGATGGTTCCGTTCAGGCTGCAACCTACAACGAACCACCAGGTGTGCACACCCGGAACCAGAGGGCCGCCCTAAACATGGACGCCCCTTCATCCAACCATCCTTTTCTCACCCTGCGACCTTCCAACAAGGATAAGAACAATGGACCGGTTACCCTTAACCTGCCTGCATCTCTCAATAAAAACGATCCACTTACGCTCGAAGAGAGGTTCGCTCGACAGGAAGAGGAGATGAAATAATTGAGGCAGATTAACACCGAACTACTCTAGAGGAACCATCTTATTGAAAGCACGTCCTGACAGGAGCGACATCATTCCCTCCCAGTAAGTGCACCTCAAATACCAAGGTTTTCACTGACAAACGAAGCATGGTCAGGGCTCCCGTCCAATGAGGCACCTAGCTCGTCCAACTACCTAAATATTGATCCGGAGGAATACCAAGACTTCCCTCCACTCTGGAAGCAACCAGAGGGTGTACATATAAATCCTCTAAAGGTGTCACAAATGGCACATGCACTCATTGTACCAACCGGGCTGCATCCTCAAGCAATGCCCCAGGCTACACCTTCTCAAGACCAGGCCCAACAGGATGTAAACTAGGGTCTCACCAACACCATCGAGGCACTAAAAGCTTGATTGGAAGCGATGGAGGGCCGACACACCCCGATACAGCCAGAGTAGAAGCCTTACCTGGATTGGGTGAGCAACACACCTCCTCCACCAAATTTTGGGAGCCCTGTATTCCCTATATTCAATGGATTAGGCGATCTGAAACAGAATTTGATGCACTACGCATCCTATTGCGACCCTATGATGGGGACTCCAAAACAACAAGAAGCAGTGAAACTCAGATGCTTCATACGGACCATGCAAGGATCCGCCTTTCTCTTGTATACAGGTCTGCCAGCCCAGTCCATAAAAAGTTCGGAAGACCTTCAACAGCAGTTCCTGTTCCACTTCAGATCGACATTCCCAAAGACAACGGTCAGTGACCTCATGAACTACAAGAAGAGGGGGAACGAGAGGGACTCAGATTTCATTGCCAGATGGAAAGGTCTGACCTACTCTCTGAATAGGCCAATGCCTCAAGACGAGCTGCTGGATATATGCATCGATAATCTTAGAGATGAGCTGTGAACACCGCTCATACCAGTGGAGTGAACCACTGGCTTCTGCCATCTCTCATCAATTTCCCAATGAATTGAGGACTCCCTACATCGGACTAATTTGAAGTCTCGAGTGGCATCACAGGATTTTGTAAACAGAACAGTAAGATCTGAAGTGTCCTTTGTCATGCTCAAGCCAGCCCCTATGCCTGCTCCACCACTTAGGCCTCCACCAAATCGTCGAGGCCAACCCGTATATCATCGGCCGCCTCCGCCCAGGTGGGACAATCAGAAAGGGTCGAAACAGAACCAGTTTGAGGAATGAATACATAAACAATACTCGTTCCGAGAGGATCAAGTCCGCAGATACTTCATCACCGACATGAATTGCAACCTACTCCACCTCCCGGAGCCGAGGAAACCCAAAGAATTCGGTCATGATGACAGGCCATACTAATATCCCTACCATTGAATGTCGGGGCACAATATCTAGGAATGCTTCATTTTCAAGGATCTCCTGCAAAAGATGGTAGACTTCGGGCATGTCAAGCTGGGAAAACCCTCAGCACATGTGACATATATTTCTACAACTGACTCCGAAAAAAGGGAGGGGTGTCAGGAATTCACCAGAATTAAGGGACATAAATTCAATAACTAGATGACTTGGAAGACTATCAATGGAGCCCAGGGAATACTCCGAGCTCAACTACAACAGCCAGTGTTGCCACCAACAGCCCCTGATGCCGCACAGCCGACAATATCGGCCTCACCACCCTCCACGAGCCGGTCACCCAGGCGTAATAGGAGAGGGAGGAAACAAGCGCAAGAGGATCAATCCACGATGAGGCCAATGTTAGCCCGGACGTTGTCAGATTTCATGCCCTCAAATTTGGCGCCATGGGCACCGACCCACCAAATGGCACCATCATGGACAGCCGACCAGGTTGACTTGTTAGAGGATGAAGAGACAATATTTGTTTCCATCAATGTCATCCATATTATGGAATCATCCCCTGACAAAAGGTACAGTTATGAACCTGGGTTCCCGACATGAGGAGCTGGGATGAGGAATCACATAGGCATGGGATACTAGGGGAGGAGTTGTCGCGGCCAAAACCAACCCTACGGTTGGACCTTGGCCCAAACTGTCAATATCGTGAAAACCCATGGGAGAGCCCTTCAACGGACTCAACAGGAGAAGTAATATCCCCCACCTCCACAAGCTGCCACTCTGGCCCCATTATTCTATTATACCCATCAGAGGAGGATGAAGCGTCTAGCTGCCTAGTGCGCACAAACAGACCAGCTGGGCCGAGTCCCCAGAACGTGGGAACATCGCCAACATCTGACCCCACAGTTGGTCCCTCCTCGTCACATACTCCCGCTCCAAAGCCTCTTGCTAGAACTCTACCGCCAGCAGAGAAGCGTTGGCCACTAGAGCAAAAATACTATATCCTCAAGTAGCTGGCATCAGTACAAGCCAAGCTGTCAATCCTAGATGCCCTGAGTTTGTCAGCCGACCTCAGGGAGGCACTAATAGAATCCTTGCTCAGCCCCCAGAAGTTTCAAGCTGAGGTAGCTACGCCAAGATTTACCGGACGGAGACTGGCCTGGCTGAATGTAGTGTGGTGATTTCCTTCACCAATTAGGATGAAGATTCCATCATGCAATGACACATCAAACCACTATATGTGTCCAACACATTGAATGATGTTGAGATCTAAAAAGTCTTCATCAACAACGGCTCTAGAGTTAACCTCCATCCACTACGGACACTCTATAAGTTGTTCTATAGTGAGGATGATTTAATACCCTCAGCCACAACTCTATTGGGTTACGACAAGAGAGAGAAGAATACAATGAGACAAATTAAGCTAAAGACCCATTTTGGCGACCTCGTGGCCTACTCAGAGTTCCTGGTGGTTCGGAAAAACACGACATTCGATGCCCTATTAAGAAGGTCGTGGCTCCATAAGCACAAGGCCATTCCTTCATCCTACCACCAGTGTATTAAGTATTGCGTCAATGGGAAAAGTGGGACATTGCATGCTGACAAGGCACCTTTAGAGATCTCCGAGTCACACTACATTAATGCCAGACATTATGAGCAAAAGAAGAAGAATCATTTTGTCGATGGTGTCAACTGGATCCCTGCCCCAAATGGTCTGGTAATGGTTCCTGACGACCCCCTGAGACAGCTTGGCAGAGACTACGTATTACCCATCAACCACATTGAGAACAGGGATGCATGTTTGGACATGCACTCAGCTATCTTCATGACTTCAGCCATAACGGATGAGGGTGACAATGCAGGAACGCCCACCAACCCACAATCTGGGGACGAATACTCAAGCGGGGATGCCCACAATGCCTCGCCCTCAAACTCCCTGGAACCCGGGCCAGAAACTCCCCCCTATTGGATCAAGAAGATGAGGATTTGGGAGAGTAAGAGGAGGAAGACCTCATGGATGCACCCCCTACAGTTGAGGAAGGTATCTCCACCACGGTCAATGAGCTCTGGGAAATAAACCTTGGTACTGAGGAAGACCCAAGGCCCACTCTTGTTAGTGTAGCCATGTCCCCCGAGGAACATGAGGTATATACTTCCTTCCTAAGACAACATCAAGATATAATTTCTTGGAATTACACAGAAATTCCGGGACACAATCCCGAAGTTGCATCACATCACCTGGGTCTTCCAAAAGGACATCGGGGCTATAAATAGGCCGCCAGAAGGACACACCCCTCATATGCTGAGAAAATAGTGGCTGAAGTCGATAAGATCATTAATGCAGGCTTCAATCGGGAGGTCCAGTACCCCATCTGGTTGGCCAACATCATCCCTATCAAGAGAAAGAATGGGAAAATCTGCATCTGCATTGATTTCAGAGATCTCAATCGGCATTTCCCGAAATATAACTTCCTAGTCTCGATCACCGAGTTATTAATCGATGTGACGGCTGGGTATGAGGCTCTATCCTTTATGGATGGATATTCTGGATATAATCAAATCAGGATGGCCCGAGAAGATGAAGAAGCCACTGCCTTCAGAGCCCCCCAAGGAGTATTCTGTTATAGGGTCAAGACTTTTGGTCTCAAGAATGATGGTGCCACATATCAACGCGCCATGCATCGTATCTTCACACCGTTCCTGATGAGATTCGTCGAATGTTATGTAGATGACTTGGTGGTCAAATCAAGATAGTGCTCATATCACCTGTCAGACCTTGAGACCGTCTTCAACAATATTTGACAAAATAGTCTGAATATGAACCCCTTGAAGTGTGCCTTCGGGGTTACCTCAGGGAAATTCCTTGGCTTTGTTGTACGCCATTGCGACATCAAAGTCGACCCTAAAAGATAAAGGCTATCCTTGACCTGCCGCCTCCCTGAAATCTTAATGAGTTGATAGGATTCCAAGGACACCTGGACTATATCAGGCGATTCATAGCCAACCTAGTGGGAAAATGTTTTCCCTTCACTAGGTTAATGAAGAAGGGAGTCACGTACCAATGGACATATGACTGCCAAGAGGCATTTGATAGCCTAAAGAGGTACCTTTTAAGCCCACCAGTACTCATGCCCCCTGTTGAAGGAGGACATCTGATTCTATACGTGACGTCCCTAGAGCGGTCACTGGTAGCCTTCTTCGCAGAAAAGAATGACGTCGGCAGTGAGAACAGTCTCTATTATCTCATCCGAACAATGATTGATGTTGAGACTCAATACTCAAACATCGAGAAGAGCTGTTTTGCCTTAGTCTTCGTAGTTCAAAAGTTGTGACATTATCTGCAGCATCATGAAGTCCATTTGGTCTCACGTAATAAACCGTTAAAGTACATCCTTAGCCACCCAATGCTGACCGGGCGCCTATCCCGATGAGCAGTCTGCCTGCAACAGTTTGACATCCAGTTAGTGCCTCAGAAGGCTATCAAAGGCCAGGCGTTGGCAAATTTTCTGGCAGAGCACCCTTCAACAGGGACCGCCGCACCAAACATTGAGCTACCCGATGAAGACATCTTTACGGTTCAAGAGGAGCTCCTAACATAAGAAATTTAATTCAACAGTGCATCCCGAAGCCCAATCGGCAAAAGGATGGAATATACAAAATTTAACAAGGTGGGTCTATGGATAATACTCATGTCCCCGGAAAAGGTAGTCTTTCCATATTCCATTAGCCTATTAGAAGGATGTATGAATAATGAAGCAGAGTATAAAGACCTCATTGCATGCCTGGAACTCGCACTCTAGGCACAAGTACAGCACCATAAAGTAAAAGGTGACTCGGAACTGGTCATCAATCAAGTCAATGGTGACTATACTATCAAAAAGGAGGAGCTTATTCCCCTATTTGACCATGTTTGAGAGATAATGTCAGAATTCTCTACAAAACCTACATTATCCTATATTCCCCGATCTCAGAATGCCTAGGACGATGCATTAGCCAATGCGGAAACAGACCTGGCTGACCCAGACCGGGATGAAACAGATATCAGTATTGCTCACCATGGAATGGTCTTGCCGTTTGTTCAGACAAAGACAGAGGAAATCCATGAAGTCAGTCCTGTCCAGGAGCTATATGCTCCTACCATCGGCTGGATGACCCCCATTGAAAACTACCTTCAACGGGGAGAACTTCCATCAGACAGGGCTGAACAAGAAAAAATATAGAGAAGGGAAATAAACATTGTCCTATATGGCGGTGCGGGTCCACAAGAGGTCCTCTACAAATGAGGCCTTGACGGAGTCCTCCTCAGATGAATTGATGGAGAGGAAACTACTGCCTTCATGACTGAAGTACATGCCAGAGTATGTGGGGAACATCAGCCAGGGTCCACGCTTTCCCATCAGGTTCGAAGACATGGATACTATTGGCCCACAATGTCACGAGATTGTGAGCACTTTACCGAAAAATTCCACTCATGTCAAATTCACGCCACCTCCATACAGTAACCCCCAGAGTTACTTCATCAGGCCAAGTACTCCTGGCCATTTTCTATCTGGGGAGTGGACGTTGTGGGACCATATCACCCCGCCACAACTAAACAACTGAAGAATATCCTCACTGCAACCGACTACTTTTCCAAATGGGCAGAAGTCATACCCCTTAAGGAATTCAAGGCAAGAAAAGTTTTCAGCTTTGTGAAAACCAATATCATCACCAGATTTTGTGTCCCTCATTCCATACTGACGGATAACGGCACCAAATTCTGCTCTACTGAATTGGAGAAACTATACCAAGAGTATGTTATCAAGGCTAACCACTCATCCTGCTACCACGCGGTGGCCAACGGACAGATAAATTCTTTTAACAAGACCCTATCCAACATTCTCTAGAAAATGGTGGAAAAAGACAAGAATGCATGGCCATATATACTCTTTCATGCATTGTGGGCCTACCGAACCACAATCTGCACCACTACTCAGGCCACTCCATACTCATTGGTATACAAAACAGAAGCGGTCCTGCCTATTGAGCTCCAATTACCCTCACTCCGCGTTTCCGTTTGTGATCAATTATCCAATGATGAATGATCAGAAAAGAAGCTAGGTGAATTGGAACAACTAGACGAGAAGCGGTTTCACACTTTTCACCATCTGGAAATGTACCAGAAAAGGATTCCACGAGCCTTTAATAAAAAGGTATGTCTTCGGTCTTTCTTGGAAGGAGAATTGGTGTTGGTCCTCCAGACCCCAATGATACCTGGAAGGAAACCTCCAAAGCTGGAGCACAAATGGGAGGGACCATATGTTATACGTAAGGTCTACTCCAACAGAGCATATGCCCTAATCTCCATTGATGGGAAATTCACCACCGCTCCTAAAAATGTGAGATTCCAGAAGAAGTACTTCGCATAGAAACCAAAAAATTTATCTCGTCATTACCGCATGACGATAAACTACATGGTTAGAGGAAAAAAAATAGAATTTTCCAAGCTGCATGATGTTAAACTTCCAAGCACCCAACGGTCCAAACCCTATAACCCTAAACTACGAGTGTCTCGTCCTCACCGCATGACGTTGAACTACACGGATATCAGAGAACTATGTACGGCTTGATTCCTACCCCCGCAAGATACATAGCGATGCTTGGACCCCCTATCCTAGCCTAGCCACCACCTAGAAAAAATAAAAAATAAAAAATTCTCCCTCTCCCCCTGTACGGACCAGACCTGTACGGGGTGTATTCTTTGTCTAAGCTACAAGACGTTAAACTTTCGAGCACCGAATGGTCCAAACTCTAGGACCTTAAAATAAGAGTATTTCTTCCTCACCACACGATGCTAAACTACATGGACTAGAAGTTTTAAAAATTCCCTATTCCCTGTGTATGGACCAGGCCTGCGTGGGTTGTATTGTTTTTAAGAGAACTATGTATGGCTTGATTCCTTCCTTCGCAGGATACGTAGCGACGCCAGGATCCCCTACCCTGGCCCAGCCACTCCCAAATGGAATAAAATTAAAAAAAAATTCCCCTTCCCCCATGTATGGACCAGCCATGAACAGGGTGTACTCCTTTCAGAGAACTACGTATGGCTTGATTCCTACCCTCGCAGGATACGTAGTGACAGCAGGTTTCCCCGCCCTAGCCCAACCATGATCAAATAAAAGATAAAAATGCCTCTTCTCCCATGTACGGACCAGACCTGCATGGGGTGTATTTATCAAATAACTATATACGGCTTGATTCCTGTCCTTTCGGGATACGTAGTAATGTCAGGGTTCCCCATCCTAGCCCACCCACCCCTCAAACAAGAGTTTTCAAAAATGCCCCTTTCCCCCGTGTACGGACCAGACCTGCACGGGGTGTACTCTTTTGAAAAAACTACGTGATGCTTGATTCCTGCCCTCACATGATACGTAGTGAGGCTTGGATTCTATATCCTTGCCCATCCATTTAAAAAAATGCCCCTTCCCCCCGTGTATGGACCAGACCTGCACGGGGTGTATTCCTCGTCCTGACCGCACGACATTAAACTACATATATAATAAGTTAAAAAATGCACCTTTCCCCCGTGTACGGACCAAACCTACATGGGTTGTATTCCACATCCTGACTGCACGATGTTAAAATACACGTATAATAAGTTAAAAAAATTCCCCTTTCCCCCATGTATGGACCAGACCTGCACGGGGTGTATTTTTCGTCCTCACCGCATGACGTTAAACTGCGCGGACCACATCCTCACCACATGACATTAAAATGGCATGGATTTCGCCTCAAAACACCTAAGATATATGGAAAAATGAGATGGAAATACACCTTGTAAATTTGAATGCATCCTCCCCATATAACCAACTCCACGGCCCCGATAAATATAGATCTTCATAACCATTCATGGCCATCAGAAGTGGAAAGTCATCGACCCAAGGATCCCTTTGCCCGACTATGCATACCATGCCCTCAACGGCTCTGCATAATGATATCCCCTATCCCGTCTACCAAATGCAAGATTTCCACAAGTGACACTCTTCTTAGTTTTGTACGCTTACCGGCCTCAGATCCCCCATATCTTATCTCCCGATCCAGAAATTTATGGCGCAGTGGTTTACAAGTTCGTCCCCTTTTCACATCCAAACGGTGCCAGGGTATCCCTACCCAGTTAGCCTGTGTATCCGCTCGTGGTTCACATGACGACCTGCATCTACAAACATCAATCCAGGACTGGGCTACTTTGACTCAACGGACAATTGCAGTGAAGGTGTTTCTTGTATTCTTGGACACCATTATCCCCACATGCTGAACTCTGTACTATGAGAAATATCGAGTTTTCATAATCATTCACGGCCATTGGAAGTGGAAAGTTATCGACCCGGGGACACCTTTACATGACTATGCATACCATTCCCTCAGCGGCTCTGCATATTGATAGCCCCTAGCACATTTACCGAAGGCAATATTTCCACAGGCGACACTCTTTTTAGCTCTGTACGCTTACCGGCCTCAGAGACCCCACACCACATCTCCTGATCCGGGAAACCTCAGAGCTGCAGTTTACAACCTTTATCCCCTACCTTGTTCATAGTATATTAGATCATTTTAACATAGTTGTCCTTCGAGTGACTTCTGTAATAGTTATCCAATGGTCCGAGCTCTATGACCGTTAAACTAGGAGTACTTCGTCCTTACCGCAAGACGTTAAACTGCATAGAGTAAAGGTACACTGCCACGCGGAAGATAAATCAGCGCAGGGAGCTCTCTAAGATTTAACAGCAACCAGGGCCTTGTATGCCTGACGTGTCTAGACATTTTCTCACCGAATGACAGACTTTGTGGCCCGGACAATTGCGGATCCTCATAACCATTCACGGCCATCGGAAGTGGAAAGTTATCGACCCATGGACACCATTACCTAACTATGTATACCATTAACTCAGCGGCTCTACATATTGATATCCCTTGGACCATCTACTGAAGGAAAGGTTTCCACAGGCAACACTATTCCTAGCTCCGTACGCTCACAGTCCTCAGAGCCCCATATCATTTCTCCTGATCCAAGAAGCCCTGAAACCACGATTTACACTAATCAACCCCTCTCCACATCTGGGGCATACCGAGTTATTTAAGCCTAGTTACATCCTGATCAAGAGCGACCTTTTCAACTACGTCCTTATCGTATGACCTTAAAATGCACAGAACATCTTGGACACTTGGCATAAAGCTGCAAAGACCAAGCATTAAACATCCAGGGAAATGCATCTAACTAAAACCGTTTTCACTGGTTTAAAAATGCCCCCCGTCCTCTCTGCATGATGTTAAACTTCACAACATCCTTTAAAAATACCCCTCGACCTTACTACATGACGTTAAACTTCATGGAATCTAATAATGCTCTACATCCTTACCAATTGACGTTAAACTGCACAGAAGTCATCTTTACCACATGACGTTAAACTGCACAGAAGTCCTCTTTTTCGCATACTGTTAAACTGCACAGAATTTGTCTTTATCTCATGATGTTAAACTGCAAGGTCAAACCTGTCATGAGTTCAGTAAGGAATGGAGGCTTTTCTCTGTCCCTCAGTGCACGGGTCAGACATGAACAAATCACTGTCGCCCACCAGTGTGAGAAGAAATGACTTCACCCATACTCAAGATATTTAGCCTAGATGTTTCTGCTGTATCCAGGCACCCTCTCCTCATAAAACATACTTTGTACCCAGAAAAATCTGAACTCTCATAAGCCACCCTCGGTGGTCCCGAATCTCAACTTCCCTGAATTTTACCAACTATCGGTAGAACACAATAATTGACCTATGGACACCTTTGCATGACTATGCATACCATGCCCTTAGCGTCTCTGCATATTGATCACCCCTGGCCCGTCTACCAAAGGAAATATTTCCGTAGGCAATACTTCTCTCTGTATGCCTCTTGGCCCCCGAGCCCCCATGTTTATCCCAGGATTTGGAAACCCTCTGAGATATAGTTTACTAGCCTCTTTCACAACCCTGCCTGAATATGGTGGAACATCTCTAACAAGGTTACTGAGAACCAGGAGAAGTCATTGCTTTCTAGATAATGTCCTAGCTTCATGACTTTAAACTGCGTGAAGCTCCAACCGTCCTTTACGCTAAATAAATGCATAGGGCAGGGACCCTGAGTCCACACTCATGATTAATACAGTTGTTCTCAAACCCTTTTAGATGCCACACACACTTTATAATCTACCCCTGGTGGTTTTCATAATTCTCCAAGCCACCCATGGTGGTTTCCATAAGATGGACATTCATGAAGTCCTATGGCCATCAAAAAGGGAGAGTCATTGACCTAAGGACACCTTTTTATGACTATACATACCATGCTGCTAATGGATCTGTATATTGATTACCCCTAGCCCTTTTATAAAAGGCCATATTTCCTTAGGCGATGCTCTTCCCACCTTTGCATGCCAAAATGGCTCCCATGCTTTGAGACATGCCCTACATGTCGTTCAAATCTAAACATTCTCCCACACATGTGTCTGAACGGTATCGAGACGTCTTTTGATCTACCAAACCTCATTGGGGCCCTCACCCCACCATATCTGGTCAAAGATATTCGACCTAAAACATAACTAATGATATTCTTGACGGTAGGACTTTAAACCGCTCACAAAAAGAGGCACAAATCCTGTTAGGCCGAAAACCCGAAAAGGGCGACCTAAGAAAATTCCAGGCTGTACCTGCTAGGTCCACACTAAATGGGCCCAGGAAAAATTAGGGTATTAAAAGAGAAGACAAAATGTTTGTGGGGTTTATCTAAAAAATCCTAGCAATAGTCAAACTATGTTCACTAGAGGCCATGGTCCATGAAAAAGTTAGAGTTTGTTTCTATATTCCTGAGTTATGATTAATTCTGATTCAGTGATTTGTTATTTACGCAACAAGTGTTCCATAAAAAATCAAATTTTACAGTAATAGAAGACTGTCGTAGGTTTTATTCCTTTTAAAAAGGGGGGGAGGATGTCCACAAGCTGGGGTCTCTCCCTCACAAAAAAAAGAGGGGTAAGAAAAATAGAGAGTACAAGAATGGCTCGGATAGTCATAAAGGAGCCTGACTCGCTCTCTCCACTAGATCAACAACCGAGTGGTGAAGGTTGTTTCAAGACTGCTCCAGCACGGCCTTCTCCCTGGCCTCAACCTCATCCACCGAATGAGTACGCTCCACTGTTGTTTGGAGATTGTTGATCCCTTTCCTGGTGGCTTCAAGATGACCAATAATAGTTGATAATTGATCCCTCAGCATCGCTGCCCATTCTTCACATTCATGAAACTCATAGGATAGAATGTCCGCTTAATCTCGAGAGATCACCTTCTGCGCTATCGGCTGATGGAGTTGTATCGTGGCATCCTCTAGGGCTCGGGTCCCATAATGAAAGGCAGCGAGGTGAGGAATTTTGCGTTCACTAGTGGAAAATTCCTCATGGGCCATGACAAATTGGAAAGCGAGAGAATGGAACTACTGATAGTCAAATCCACCAGACTCCAAACCCAGTTAGAGTTGTCGGAGAGCTTCTGTTTTGGTTGCCATCTCAGCTTGAGGGGTTTCAGCAACTATCTCGAAAATACAGGGTTAGGCCCACCTGTGAATTACTCAGTGGTCCGCCATGGCATGAGGGTCTTTGTTATCCTTGCTAGATAGAATGGGAATGAAGTATGGCATTGTGATCAGCACCGGAATGTGAGCACTGGACGATGATTCTGAGGTTGGAAGGCCTGAAGCTTCTATCCCTAGTTCGGGCTTGGGAGTCAAGTTTATGAGTCCAGTATCAGTCATTAAAACTTTAAGAATTGTTTCGTTAGGACCCAAAGCCACCGGGTCATCCTCATCCGCGTCCAAGAAGGTTGGGTTCATCTGAACTTCGGCCGTAGAGGGGATGGGAGAGGAGAATCCCTTGAGTTGCATTGACCGACGAGCCATCAGTCGATCCTCCCTCAGAGCCGATGAGGAAGGTGCGGTAGGCACAACAACCGTAATGACTCCTGAAATTGGAACCTACCAGATAGCCTTCCCCAAGATCCCATTGGGGTAATGTTTTACCCACATCCCTGCGTACTCCAAGGATAGGCTGGCAGTCGCTCCCTTACCAGGCCAAAGAATGGTTGTGTCAGATCCCTCCTACATCAGCATCAACCAACATTGATGGAGAGTGGCCGGGTGCAGTCCTCGATCCTGAGGAGGGGAAAAGAATCTTGGAGTTGCATACATCCAAATTGGTGAGAGAAATGATGGGGGCATACAACTAACATTAAGAAACCCTGTTGATTCGTGCAGACAAAAACCCATCCCGTAGTGAAATCACGTAATAGTGCTCATCTAGGATCCCCTAGCAGTTATCAACCATGACACCGGAAGGGGCAGGATAGGGAGTGAAGGAAAACTGGGAGAAGTCACTCAGAAGCTCGATAACTTCATCAGAACTGAGGGGCTTCAAACGAATCCCAGCTATATCAAGCAGGGTAGGACAAAAAGTAGGAAGCGAAATGAATATGTTATGAAAATACTCATAACAACGGCAGTGATTCGATATCCAGAAATATAAGAACTAAAATGGCCCACTTAGACGGTAGGGTGACCCACCCTTTTATATATGGATCAGTTGTTCATAAATTCGAGCCAAAGTGGGCACATCCAAATTCACTAGGCGGCCCTCTGCTAACTCAACTACCATCATCAAAGTGCAAGCCCTAATGCCCGAGGTGATATCCCGAGAAAGGAATAACCACCCGCTCAGAAACATAGAAAAGAGACCTGCTAGCCCGAGCATAGGCAACACACCGGGGCACACCTCATAACCCCATGAAAGGTAATCACCCACCTCCAGAACCGCCCAGTAGGAACCTAGGATGGTTCATGACTATTGAGAAGGATGAGTCCTGGGGCGCTTGATCTTCGGAACATGACCAGTGGTGTTCAGAAATAACCCTATCCAGGTGCTATAAGGAATAAGAGAGCGGGCACGCAAGGCCTAACCCAATGATTGCTCCACCATAACCAGCAGATCCCTTGCCAACTAAGCCACATGTTAAAAGTCGTCCCACACATCAAGAGTGGGTAGAAACTTCTCATACATCTCACCAATGATCGGGAGCCCTCCCAATTGGTAGATGTCCCACAAACTAATGCCAAATTCACCATGGGAGAGCTGAAAAGTATTATTTCTTGAACACCAGTGACTGAGTAGGTGAGGAAGGATCAAAGATGGGGGGTAAACAACAAACTGGGATACCCACACTGTGGAGTACATATTGACTGCTTCTAGTGACTCAGGGGATTCCCAACAATGATGATGGACACAGAAGTTCCAAGCCCAATCATTTGAGAAAATCCCACCCAACTGAAGATCCCAAATAGAAATCCATCTCGTGTCAGAGTCCACTTGAGAAAGGTTAACAATAGAGGGATAATTCTTGAATACAACTTCTTGAGAGAAGTCTTGAGTGCACTGATCACTTTGGGTACAAACAGAGCCTCTCAAAAAGAAAATGTCTTTGGGATCAGAATCATAGGTATCTCCCCCAATGGGGTAATGTTTGCCTAAGCACACTTTGGTAACGCTTCCAAGAAAGGAGACGGAAGACCTGAGAAGGTAGGAGGGATAGAGGCGTTGTCTTGGAGACCGAAACCATAAATTGGAAGTCGATTTAATAGTGGATAACCCAACATCTCAGGAGAGAGCAGGTCCTTCAAGACATCATCGTCTGGAATGATGGAGAAACTAGGGTCATCTTTGATGCTCTCCGCTCTACGAATCATAGTTAGACGTCTCCCTGAACCAATTGGGAGAGGTTCTATGGTAGGTCTAGGTGCAGGGTGAGGAGGAACGATGTTTTCCCACTGCATTATAGAAACTAGGAAAATGGTTAATCCAGAGTAATCAAATATAGAAAAAAATACTGGAAATGGTCGACAAGCAGGCTCATAAGGTTGTTCGTGATGACTGTATCCAGTGAACCAACCCTGTATAGAAAGGGTTCGTGGTATTCTAGCCCGTGGAGTATTGGCCCAAGAACCGCGAACCCGGATTCTCCATAGAGTCTTAATCCCAGATTTAAATAATTAAGGTTCGAAGGACATAAGAAAATTTCAAAATCCAGAAGGGTTTCATTCTACGGACCATCGAAACCGCGAAGAGAATTCCTCTACAGCCCATCATGACTTACTTTTTAATTAATTAAAATCATTTATTCACAGTTCGGAAGTTGGTCCCGGGTGAAGGCGGTGGTGTGGGAAGAGTGATTTGTGGAAAGTGGAAGCAGGTTCGCGGACGAGGTGTTTCGTGAAGGAATCAGCACGCAGAGACAAAAATAGAAAGGGATCTGGTTTCACGAATAATCCGGAAAAGGAAAAAGGCAGGGTCCTTGATATTTATAGGCATGGTCCCCAACTGGGTCCACTCCCCTACCGCAAACCATCCAAGTTTCAGGACCACTCTGCATTGGAATGGCCTCCACTTCATTCCGATTGGACCCCATTCCGATGGGGGGAATTTGTAGGGTCCTGAAAAAAATATGTAAAGGAGATTATACCCAATTCTCCCCACAGAATTGGGGGGAAGAATTGAGAAAAATCAAAGGATGCACAAAGCCAAACCGGTCTGCAGACCGGTAAAAATGATGATCCCATGTGGCTGGTTCCGTGAAGCACCTCCTCTGCGGACTATTGTCATTCGCGGAATGAAGGCGGAGATCCTCCGCAGGCGCGAAGCAGGACGAGCACTGGACTGGTCCACCGTTACGAACTGCCCCTAGCCACGGACCACCTCAACTGGTCCGGTCCACATCCTCTATTGTTCGTGGAGCGAAGGCGGAACCCTGTGCGGCTGCGAAGCACTCCCTGAGCTGGTTTGGTTCATGGGGGAGGAGATGCATTCAATTCCCCCGTGAGTTACAGATTGACCAAGTCATCCATAAACCGGGTTTTTGATCATGGGCCTCCGCAAAAGGTGCCACATGACCATAGATACATTTCTTTCCCCACTCTATAAAAGGATATTGAGAGGGAAGAGTAAGAGACCACTTTTGGTAGAATTCGAAGGAGGTCAATCGCATTCGGTTAGAAGGATTTTGAAGGAAGGCTAAGGATTTCTCATACAGCGAAGTTCCAGTTCACGACCCAGAGCAGGTATAAACCTGGGAACGAATTAATAAGGAACTAGAGAACACATAATAACATGGTGAATCGTGATCTTAAAATAGAAAACAAAAGAAGACCTTGAACCATGGCCCCTCCGTGGATGCACTCCCCATGGGCCAGGGATTTTATGCCCCTTTTCCAATCTGTCACACCGCGTAGCATCCTCCTATGTGGGAAGATCCCCGACCGACAAACCCCCGACCGGCGTCGCCCTTGGATGCCATTGCTCGCATGGATCCCTCCACGAACCACCTTGGTATGCTGATCGAACCTGAAGTCGCAGACCACCTTGGTTCGCTGGATTATCACCATTCTGTGAGCCACCCTAGTTCGCGGGATGCCCATCTGTCCGTGGACCACCCTGGTTCATGGACGACTTCTCCAACCACGTAGCACTTCCCTACGTGAAGGGCGCCACCACCCATACCCATGTGTGGCCCACTGAATCCTTCGGAGTTCCCATTCCCCAAGCCAGATAAAATCCTTCCAATGCAGCCTCATCCTCCGCGACTCCCTCATTGGCCTACTCATCGTCCCCGAGCTGAGGCCCCCACCGGAGACGCCAGACCCGTGTGGTGTGACCCCCAGGCGCACCAGCGTGCCGTTTTGAGTTCACATACCCACGGTAAGCAGGGGTGAAGGGGTTTCCTGGACCCTTGAGCAGATTCCCGAAGCATTCTTGGGTTCACATTCCCATGGTAATGTTGAGTCTGAGCTCAAGAGCCGCCTTTCTACCTCTCCACTTGTTAGGGATCCTTGGGGGTAGTAAAATACCCATCGGAATAAAGATCTCATGCAATTTTGTACATCCCCCAAGAACAAGAGAGGTGATGGTCACATGAGCACCTTTCTCCCTCTCCCATTGTGCTTTGTCACCCTGGGCATCCATCTTGGAGTAAGCCCCAACCTTCTGGGCTGATCCATGCATGATCCCCACTCCACTTCCCACGGACGCACCTTTCGCGACGTGATCGTATGGTCCCTGTTGCCTCTTGTTTCTCACACCGATCATGACTCACGGGGGCTTAGAGTTAGCATCGACCATGAAATCCTCTTATGGTCCTCCTCAGAGTGTAAGCCCCAATCCATTACTCTGGGCCTCCTCCGAGTGTAATCCCCAATCCATTAGTCGGGGCCTCCTCAGAGTGTAAGCCCCAATCCATTACTCTGCGCCTTCTCATATTGTAAGCCCCAATCCATTACTTTGGGCCTCCTCAGAGTGTAATCCCCAATCCATTACTCTGGGCCTCATCAGAGTGTAAGCCCCAATCCATTACTCTGGGCCTCCTAGGAGTGTAATCCCCAAGCTAATGCGAACTACGAGGACATTGATTCCCCACCACATGGATACGTAGGAAGCCTCTATGAGGTTCAACCCCAATCACCACTGGACCCCCAGGTCCACATTCACGTCGGCTCTCCGAAACTCCTATTAGAACTTCGTGGACTTTGATACCTGTCTCCTGGGTAGGGTACATAGGAAGCCTTTCTGAGGTTCAAGCCCAACAACCGGCCGATCCGACTATCTTCATGTCGGTTCACCGCACCAACCCTAGTGCCGCCTCAATGAGTCCAGACTCCTCGGGGTCCTTAATCCAATGGGGGATGGTAAACCTTAGGCATAAATTATTCTAAACCCCTACATCTAGCAGACCATTACCAACCAGGAGTAATTCATGGATACTATGCTTGGGTATAAACCAAAGATTCGCAAACATATGAATATGTCTGAAATCTATAAGAGAGTCCCGGAATAGGAAGTAATTCCCCCCAAAAGGGTGCGATGAGCCCGAATTCCCATCCTCTCGACCAATGTGAGTTCTTAAGTGTCTCTAGTCAAACCACCCAGCAAACGCCTGCATTTGGAAAGTAGGTCCACGTATTATAGGATATGGAACCATTGGGCTTTTTGAGACCGACCCAGAAAACTGATGTGCAAACCATGAAGATCTGTCGACTAATAACATAGTACAATATAGTGTAATTTCATATGTATATAAATTCTTACGTTATAGGGTTTCAGATAGAGAAATCTTGTATAACCTATTCCTAAGAAGTGAATGTGTTATATTCATATGGAAAATTATCGATATTTATTTAAGAATATCCCTTTACCTAATATTTATCAAGAACATTCTAATGGAATATATCAATGATATGGCCCATACTCCTCAGATGAATGAATCTCATGGATGATCTTCCTTGATAGCTACTTGGTTAACTAAGATTCATGAAATTCTATCAGGTTTCAATTAGTAAACATCAATAAAAATTGATTTTCAAGAAATATATTGTATTCAATGTCAAATAATTCTATGTGGGACAAGGTCTATTACACATCATTCTAGGTTCTTGGAGTTATTCAACTAGACTCCAATCATGTGCATCCCATTTGTAGTTATCATTGTATTTCCTTAGATATACCATTATTGTGGTTCAATATGAATGTGAATGGAGTATACACTAGATGGTGCATATGAGGAAGTGGTATTCTCCATGACTATCATGGATTAGTTCATATAGAGTTCAATGATTTCTATAGTGATGGGAACATTGTAGTCACATAATATTGGGTGATCCACATAGGGATTTATCCCTACAAAGAACTCAATATCTATTCACCTTCCATCTAATCGGACCCAACACTAATAGTTATGTTCACATAAAACCCTTAACAAAATCACTGGTTTGTATTTAAATTCTTATATCCTACATGATCATCATAGAAATACACATATCTATTCAATACATTATTGGTGAAGCGAATAATGAGGTTGATCATATCATAGATAATGATGACCAGGTATATCATTTGAATGTATTTTTATCCCTGGGGTATCTCCCTATTGACTATAAATCATAGTTTATAATAATACCTATTTAGTTCACTTTTTAGGCTTCATTAATGTACCTAACTTTGTTTGGTCTCACCTCTTTATTTAATAAAATATTTATGATTGTATGGAACATCAAAAATTATTCTCTTTTGTCTAAATGAACCTTTGTGCATGACAAAGGCAATCATATAAGTTTTTACTATACAAGAAATAGAAAACTATTAAAAAAGATGACAGATGTGAGAAATGGTAATATCTAAAGAAATATAATATTAAGTTCGTGTTAAACAAGGGTATAGTGATCAAATATTCCCTATGGTTTTATCATGTACTCCCATTCTGAACATACTCACTCATTCTTATGCGCTATAGTAATCGATGCAAGTTGGAATACAACATGATTGAAAATAATGAAAGGTAAAATATATTTTGAGAATGGATAAATTTTACACAACCTAATATTGTACCTTTTTATTACTATATCATGTTTAAAGTATGATTTTCCATTAATTATACTTAAGATCATAGAATTATTACATACGTGTGTACTATATATGATAATGTCCTTATATTACATGTCATATAAAAATTTTATTGTAGTTTCAAACTATAATGACAACCTCATGATACTATGAGAGTATTATTAAATATATGTCATATGGTCTAGGTAGATAAATATTATGTATAGGAGATGATATTTTACGATCACGTGCTTGGGGGTCATAAGAATTGAGACTTATTCTCATAAGTTTGAGACATCGTGATCTCATGTATAGAAGATCATGAGTCTAATCTATTAATAGGAACATCACCTATTTGGGGTTTTATTATGTGTTCCTATCTATGAAAATTTGTGTTAATCTCTATATATGATACCACTATTATTATGTATCTTTAATAACATTTTTTTTATGATGAAAACAAAAATAGATTATGTCGTTTGTGATGTAAATTGTGTCTTGAAATTCATTAGTTGTATGAAATTGATTGAATGATCAAGAAATGATTTTTCACTTATAGGAATATGAATAAGATATCTTAGTCCATTTATCTTAGATGGTATTATCGAGATTCAATCCATGTCCATGATATATGAAGTCAAGTCTATAAAATATAGTTAAACAAAGATAAATAAATCATGAAAGGATAGTGACATAAATAATTTCTCATTTTTTTTAAGATATAATTTGGAAAATATATTAAATTACATAGTTAATTTAATACCCTCAAGTTCAATAGTATGTGTTTATTTTGATTATTTAATTAATTTATTTTATTATTTACTGTTTTGGGAGTCAAAGGTCTAAAATCATGAAAAATTTGGGATGCAGGACTAGGCAAATATATAGTAATAAAAGTGTTCCCATGTCATGTGAAGGGGGGAGAGTAATTATATTTGTGTATGAATAGTTATCACATGGCTCTTTAAACTATGTATACATAAATATTATGTATGGTGCATCCCTATGGTTAGTTCATGTTTTGGAGTAGCTTTTCTGGTTTAATTTTATGTTATGGTGACTTACATGCTATATATAATAATGGTATATGATTATTGCATAGTTAATTCTTGGATATGTGTAACTATGTAGTATACTATTATATAGGTCAATTCATTTCCAATAGAAGTCATATTATTAGTGAATAGTTTAATAAATCATACATCCAAACCATACTACTTTCCTTGAAATCTAAAAATTAATAGTTATCATTTTCCAATGTCGATTTATAAACCAAATTTCATTTGTAATTATCATATGAACTACCTAAATACCCCTTCTATCTGTGTATCTCCTTCTCAAAGATGTTTGGGTGATATTCCAAGAATATTAGTGGAAATATTAAACAGAACTCTTGATTTATCTTTCTTTAATTCTCTTCTCTTATTCTATCCCCTTCTTCTATAATTTTCTTCTTTTTCCCTTTCCTTAGTTGTCCATGGTGGACAACTCTATGACTAGGGTTGGTAGTAAATTTTAATTACATGGATATTAGGGTTCATAGGAATCCCTTTCTCTCTAATATTTTGGTATTTTAAGATGTCAAAACGGTTATAACAGATTTGAGATAGGAGTCTCAATATAATGGAATTTCCCATATACTACTAATTAGTGTATTTCATGCATGAATATTTGGGTATTTTAGGTATTTATTTGGTATTTAAATGAATAATCTTTCCAATTTGGGTAATTTTGATTTGTTTTATGATTTTTTGTAGGTAATGACAAATTATGAAGAAGGAATGAAAAGTGGAGAATTTATGAGATAAAATAACCTTCACACCATGAGAGAAGTGAAGCAGAGCTACACTAGATTTTTGATGATGAAGTAGAACTAGAAAATAGAAGCAACACTTATTACACGTCATGTAATGTCATTACATATTGTGAATTTTTCTAAAATAATTTTTCATGCTGGAAAAGTAATGTCTTTAGTAAAAATTGTGAAATATAGTTACACATCATGTATCTATAATGTGTGATGTGAAATTTTTTGGACACGTGTTTGGAGAATATTTTTCCCATATTCACGACTACTAAAATTTAGAGGATTACATGTCATGTAACCTAGTTACACATCATGAATTTATTGCCGAGTAGAAAAATAAATATGATTTCTACTGAGAGATTGATGCTTTTTTCTAAAAATATATCCCCTTGACTTCCCTTCCAAGATACTCTTGGACCAGTAGAGGACAACCAACACCAACAAATGAGAAAAATGATGGAGTAACAATCCACAGTCCCGCTTCACTACTTTTCTTCACCACTATTCTTCTTTGGGTACCCATGTTGCTCATTCTCAACATTCCTAGCATGAGAGAATAGTTTTTTTAGTTCCGAGTGATGTGATTATAGGGGGATATGATGATGGTGAAGATTTTATATTTAATAATTCTTATTTTGGATTGTTTCAACTCATTTTAACAATTCCATATTCATCATCTTTTCATATTTCATGAATATTGTATGTGATTTGAGGTGTTTAATTTAATTACATTAACTAATTGGCATATTTTTTGTATGAATATTATGAAAATTGGGTTGATTATGTTTAAACAAGGTTTTGGGTCAACTTGTTTTGTGTTTTCACTAAGTAGATGACCATTCCAAAGGATGAATCACATTATTAGGGTAGGATATCATAACTAAGGATCCTTGATGACCCAATTCCAACATCAAAACTGAATAAATTTATTATCAATTAAATACTTAGCACATGAACCCGAAAATAACTTAACTCGGCAAGCCTCTTATCTTATTTTTCATACCCAATCATTGTTGTTTCATTTTCTATTTTCTCAAACAAATTAAATAATTTCAATTCTAGTTTAATTAATTAATTTAAAACATATGAATCATTCCTATGGGATCAACACATGGAATTTCCAAGTACTATATTTTTAGTTAGGTTGTCTGAGTATTAATAAATTTATAAATTTGTTTATCCCCAAATAAATTAATGATGCCCCACAATTTTTCAAATTTTAGGGACCTTTTCTAGGGATGGTTTCCACTATGTTAATATTAATTTAGAATCTAAATAACAGTTTTTATTTTAATTATTTATTTTACAATTTGTATTATCATACTGCTGATTTAGGAAACAATCCATTATAAGACTACTTCACATGATAGAAGGATAAAATTGAAGATCTTGCATATGAACCAGAGTTGAAGAGGAATCTATGCTAGAGGAGATGATAGAAAGAAGAGTCTCACCACAAGTATAACTAAATGGATGGAAGGAATCAATTTTAATGATCCAATCATGACTTGGGCCAACCAGACAGACCACAAAATCAAGGAAAGAATCAAGGGGGGAAAGTATTGATCAACTACAGATGGCCCTCCAACATGGGAATCAATCCAAGAATTTTGATATCCCCGGTTGCTTCTCAACATTTTGAGATCAAGATGATGGTCATTTAGATGATCATGCATTCACTACAATTCACGAGGTTACCTCATGAAGATCCAAACATGAACATAAGAATTTTCTTGGAGATCTATGGCATGTTCCAATTTTAGAACATCACAAATTATGTAGTGAGGATACACCAATTCAGATTCTTATTGAAGGACAAATAATGATTGTTGATCCAAAATCTATCCCTACATTCAATCATAACATGAGAAGATCTATTAAGGAAATTTTTTAAAAGGATTTTCCTACCCTCAAAATCAATGGAACTGAGGGTAATTATATTAAATTTTAATAAATAAAATGAATAATATATGTATACTTCATGGGATAGGTTTAAAGGATTGTTATTATGGTGTCCACATCATGGATTTGAAATTTGGTTATTAATTCAAACATTCTATAAATTTTTATCACAGAGAAATCATTTAATAGTATATTCTACTTCAATAGGTTTTCTTATTCAAAAGTCACCAGAGGAGAGCCATGAATTGTTAGATGAGTTGTCTAGCGATAGTTTCCAATGGAATCCAGAAGAAGGGAGAGAAAGAGTAGCACATATAGTGGACAATATATAGATGATTGTTCAAATGGAATCTATGATAAAAAAGATGGAAATGATGTTATCCAAACAACTTCCCTAGGATATGTATTGTAAATATGAAAATTATCTTGATTATAATCATCAAAATTATGCACAAGGATGGATACCACAACAATATAAACTGAAAAATTAAAATCAATGCCATGAATTTCAACTAACACAATATGGTTTTCAACCTTAGCACAAAGGTCCCTCACTAATAATTCAAGTCCATTCACTAGAGGAGACCCTTACAATTTGTATGAACACAACTAGAGATTCACATAAAGAGATGATATCATATTCAAGAGATCAAGGAAATTCAATCAAATAATTAATAAGAGACTCAAAAAACCAAAAAGCTTCAATGAGGAATTTAGAAAGTCATGTCCGGTAGATTTACAAGTAACTCAGAGAAAGAAAAGGAGGAGAGATTTCAGGATGCCCAAATTAACACCCTTGTGTAGATGTGAAAGCCATATTTCTTAGAAGTGGAAAGAAGACACAAGGTAATGTCAACAGATTTTCTAAAAATCAAGAACCACAACCCTTGGAATAACCTCAGGAAATTAATTGAGAAGCTTAGAAAAATAAGGAATAAGAACCACCTATGTACCAACCACCACTACGATTTCTATATCATGAGAATCATGTGAATATTGATGAGAAAGAATAGAAGTTTTTAGAGATGTTCAAGAAGATTCACAAAAAAAATCCATTTTTGAAGAAATTGAAAACATTCCTATCTACAGATTGTTCATGAAGGAGTTGGTGATGATCAAAAGAAATATTGAGAATTATCTACCATTTAACTGGTAGGAGAAAGATCAGTTGTTAAATCAAGCATCTAACAAAACAAATAGAGGGATCTATATAGGTTTTCCATTCCACTTACTTTTCGTACTGATGATTTTGGTATAGATTTATGTGATTTAGGTGCTAATGTAAATATAATGTCATATTCAACATTCAAGAGACTAATTTTGGAGGAGATGCAACCAACTCATGGTAATATTCAACTAGTTATTACAATAGTGAGACATCCTTGACAATTACATGAAGATGTCATCATAAAAGTTGAAAAATTATATTATCTAGTGGATTTTATGGGAATGAACATGGGTAAAGAGAAGCTACCAATAATATTTGGAAGATCGTACCTAGCTATGGGGAGTGCAATGACTGATGTCAAGAATGGAGATATGAGTTTAAGAGTTGGAGGATCATAAGTGAAGTTCAATTAGCACTGAGCGATTTAGAATTCAGATAAAATAGTTTACAATTCGTCAAGAAATAATCTAATGAAAGAAAAGGGAATTATTTTACAAGGAAAAGGAGATGCAATATCTATTATATGATGTAAAGAAGAAAGTATGAAGAAGATGAAGAATGATAATAAAGTGTCGGAGGAAGCTGATGATAGTGGAGTAACATTCATTCCATATGAATTCAAAGAAACAGAACAAGATTGGGAAGTCAGTGAACTACCATTTGATTTTTAAATAATTTCCAAGAACCTTTGGATTGGGACTATGGAAATAGAGAATGTTTTCAACCATGAAAGAGTGAAATTAGATTCAAACAAGGGAGAGGACCAATCTACATCGAGGAGTCAGGACTTTGAAATTTTGTAGATCTAGATTAGGTAACCTCTTTTTTACCATTAATCGTCTGATCTGAATGAGGTAAGGTCGAGCCAATGATGGTAAACAAAATAAATTCTGGGAGGAAACCTAACTTTTTAGTATTTTCTTTATTTATTTAATGCTTTCATGATAAATAACTCATCCCTAAATTTTTTTTATTTTCATTTTTATGTCGGATGCATTCACATGTTTAATATTATTTTTCTAGGACCATCCAAGTAGAATGTATGTGGAAGTAAGTAGTAGGAAAACATGATGAAGAAGAATTACATGTTGTAAATGGAATTAACACATCATGCAATGGTTTAGAAAAACCTATACATCATAAGTTGGAAGCATCAATTTTAATGGGGATTAATCATTTAAATTCTAAGTTATTCATCCTTACCCCACACATTAAAATTGTTTTATAGATTTAATTTTCAATTGTATTCCCACACTTGATTCATACATGAATCAATTGAACTGTGAGACATAAACATATAAGGAACATTACCATGCTATGGATTTAAATTCCTTTTTCAAAAAATTTTAATGATAAAAATGGGAAAAAGAATTAGTAGGGAAAATCATGTGGATTAGGATTTGAAAAATCATGATTTGAGAAGGATGTTAGTCATTTTAAATGAAATTTTTCTTAGATTAATCCATGTTTTGAATTTCCAATGTTTGTACTAATTTATTTAATTATTGATATTAATTTCCATGAGTAATTTCCCAAACCATTCATCTCATTCCTAAGACATCCACTAAGTCGGTATTTTCTATTTTTTCTTTAGTATATTTCCTAAGAAACTTGGGCATGTTTTATTCTAGAACTTGCATTGCATATTATCAAATATATGACTTCACAGAGTTACTTTTAAAATTGTTTAAAAGATATTTTGTTTATAACTTATCATGATACCCACCTTGAATTAATCCATAATTATTCCCATAGAAACCATGAATTTATTTATTATGAAATGAGCCATGTTATGTGCATATCTTATCAATTCTACCTTCCTTTAAATTTCATCATGATATTTAAAAGAATAAGTGTGGTGGAGGAAATTAATAGGGTGTATCAAGATATACATCATTATAGATATTTTATTGGAGGTATATTTCTATTATTATATAGGGATAGGCCATATTATCCTTCATTGTATTTTATTATTCACCTCTCTTGCTAAAAAAATTAAAAAAAATGAAAAATGAATAAATTGGGTTGTGTTTTGGGAGGATCAAAAATCAACATTTTATAGACCAAAGATCTTTTTATCTTATGTGGTTAGGTGATGGATGTGAGATTTTTCTTAAGAATAAATTTCAAAAAATAAAAATATATATATAAAAAGAAAAAAACAGGAAAGAGTGGTTGATTCATTCATTGTGCTTACATGTATCATAGGCCCACTTTATGCTTTTTGGGAGTTGGAAAGATGATATTTATAAAGGGAAAATTTTATTGATCTTATTTGAGTATCATGAAAAATGATTTTGAGTTGGACCTCCTTTTGGATACTTTTTTGTTTATATCATTTACCTACATACCCTGAAGTGTAATTTCCATTTGAACCTTTATGGTGAAGGCCTCATGATTAATTGTGATCTCTATATTTATTTGATAGAGATGTTTGATGCCTTAAAATACTATGGTAAGTTACATGTTTTTGATGTATCTGTTGAATGGTATTCATGTATGCCCTAATAATCAGCAGAAGCATTCATGTGAGGTAAATTGCAACTATCATGGATGATGATAATGAATTGAAAAATTAATATGGTTGAATGAATAAACAAGGCCATTTAAAAAGAGTAAAATTAAAATACTTTGCTGATTTTCTTATTTAAAAAATGATGCATTGAAAAATTTGATCATGTGATGCAAAAACATTTTATTTTTCATTTAATCAATTGTTTTTATGGAAATTGAATTTAAAACGTGGTAAGGGGAGTGACCATTATAGTCTGTTGAGATTCAATTCTTGAGGAGAAAAATTAATTCAAGTGTGGGGGTATTTGATAAATGTAATTTATTCATATTTTTATTGTATTTTAGGTATTGGCTTGGTATTTAATTTAATACTCTTACCAATTTTGGATTATTTTGATTTGTATTCCTATTTTGGTAGGAAATGATAAATTTTTGAAAAAGGAATGAAAACTAGAGAATTTATGGGCTAAAATACCCTTTTATACCACAAGTGAAGTGAAGTGGCGCAAAACCGGATATTTAAAGATGAAGAGGAGTTGGAAAATATAAGAAACACTAATTACACATCATTTAATGTCATTACTTGTTGTGAATTTTTCAAAAGTAATTTTCTATACTACATAGGTTGAAACTTCAATACACACTTTGAATGATAGTTTCACATCATGTTACTATATTACATGATGTGATATTTTTTTACTCTTTTTTGGAGATGATTTTTCTGAGATTTGTGATGTATGAAATTTGAAGTATTTCCCATCATGTAACCTAGTTTCATGTCATGACATTGTCGGCGAGTAGAAAAATTAATGTGATATAGAAAAATAGATTGAAAATTTCTCTTATAAATAAATCCCCTTATTCGCCCTTCCAACACACTTTGGGACTAGTGGAGGTTGAGTGACAGCAACGGAGGAGCCATACGATATGGGTTCCCGCATCACCATCATTATTCAACACTATTCTTCTCCGGGTACCCATTCTTCTAATTATCATCATGTATATCATAAGAAAGTAGTCTCTTTAGTTTTTTGTGATGTTATTATAGGGGATGTGATTCTAGGGATTATTTTCAATTTCATTATTCTTATTCTGGATTGTTGCAACTCATTTTATCAATTTACAATTCATATTCTTTTCATATTGCATGACCATTATGTGAGATTTTAGTTGTTTTATTTTATTTCATAAATTAAATATTATATTTTTCACATTACCATTATGAAAATTAGTTTGATCATATTTAAAAAAGGTTTTGGGCCAACTTGTTTTTTGTTTCTACTTAGTAGATAACCAATCTAAAGGTGCATGATACCAAGACCAAGGATCCATGATAACCCAATTCCGACCCCAAAACTGAATAAATTCCTTATAAATTAAATCTCTAGCACACATACATAAAAATCATTGATCTTGGAATTCCTCTCATTCTATTTTTAAACCCAATATTTAATGTTGCACTTTCTCTTTTGTCAAACAAATCAAACAATTTCAGTTTTAGTTTCCTTAATTAATTTAGAACATATGAATCATCCTTGTGTGTTTCCCACTCATACATTTCATGTAGTACATTTTCAATTAGGTTTTCTGGGTATTAATAAATCACTAAATTTTGTTAGACCTATAGGAATTAACAATGCCCTAAAGATTGTCAACTACTTTCGATGATTGAAATTTCTAATTGTTTTTATAAACAGGTAGTTGTTTGTGGTATTTTTTGACAATAAGTGTTATATTGTTTTATAATGAATTAATGATGAGTGTAGAAGAAATATTAAAATTGATATAGTATTGGATAGTCACCATTCTCATGAAAGATACCTTTGGGATATTAAGTAAGCATAACAATGACATTCATGTAATTGAAGTACAAGAATCAAAGCTACAAAAATAGTTATATGGAGGAGGTTTTTAATGAAGACACTTTGATAAAAATATCATGGATAAAGAATTTGTTTTATATTTTGAAGGTATATCTATCTTCAGAAGATGTTTATGAATATTTGAAGATATTTAAAGAAAGATGAGATGGTTTATATATGGATGGATAAGGATAAGTTGAATTCATCCTTAAAGGTTTTGGATTTTAAGACTTTAGAATTTTTTTTAAAGGAAATATAAATAAATGTAACCAGAATAATATGTATGATTCTTCCATGAAAATGTGTAAATGTTTCTAAAATTAGGGGTTTCAAGAATTTGTAAAAGTAGTGTTATATAAAAGTAATGGGGCTAGTAAGTAATATTATCCAAGACGATAAATAAAATTTGTTATAAGAATTTGAAATATTTTTAATACTTAATAGAAATATGGGGTAATATGAAAAGGTAACTAGTGATGAGAAGATTTCAGAAAAAATGGTTATGTCTTATACATATGGATACATAGGGTAGCTTACATAAGGGTTGATCTAAACATGAAATATTTAAACAAATTATTCCAATACATAGATGTACCTCGACTGAAACCTTGATATATAAGGGTCATTCAAATTGAAAAAAATTGATTTTTTGAGTTTCATTGAGATAAATAAGGTTCAACCAAACTAAAAAAATTGGAAATTTTCATGGAGATATGTGTGGGTCCTCTAAATTAAAAAAGTAAAAGTGTTGAGCTTTATAGTGATATGTAATGCTCGTATGGACTGAAAAAAGGATAGTTTTGAGCTTCACATCGTTGTGTGAGGGTAATTTCCATAGAAAAGTGGTGATATGTAAGGGTCTTTTTGATGGAGAAGGAATGATATGTAAGGGTCATTTCATTCATAATGTGACCAATCATGTATATGGATAAACATTATTAATCAAATAATACAACGGATAACAAGGTATGCCATGAATATAGTCACACCATAATGAAAAAAGACATTGAATGATTAAAAGAGGATCACAACATAATATTTCAGTGATTTAAATATGATATTTTTCTAGATCTAGTGGACATATTAAATAAATGAGAATCACATCAAGAAGAATGATATCACACATTGATCAAGATGAATAAGTATAAGAGTATTCTGTAATGGAAGGAATCAAATCATGAAGAATATATAAACTATTGAATATATATTCAATAGAAATTAAAAATAAGTATATGAAAACATATTTTAAGAGTTTGAATCAAATTTAAATGAATGTATTGACAACACTAGTTATGTGGTCACATGGCTTTATCATAGAGTATCAAGGAAGTGGAAATAAATCCTAATCCTTTTGTCAAGGGATAAATGGTATTAAATATCTATAAAAACCACTTGTAGTAGTTCTACATAAAGAAGATATAAACATATTGATACACCTAGTACAGAAAATGAAAGACAATCATGTTCCATATATCCATATATACTAATTGGAGAGAAGGATGAAAATAATAAAGTTCTACCATTCAACATCTAACTATTGAAGGAGTGAAATAAGATAATTTGGATGTGGATTTTCTTCATAGGGAGGAAGTAGTGTTATTATTGTTTTCATGTGGAATAAATATAATAGATTCAAACATTGAGTATTAATTATCATCAGTTTTTAAGTATTATAATATAAGTAAACATGGAATTAAAATAAACAAAAAGATTTGAAGTTATGATGCAAGCATACTAACATGATGAACATGGAGAGACCCTCGTATCAATAAACTGATTTTTCCATCACTGAAGAAGAGTGTAGAGGGTAATAAGATAAATGGATCCTTGATAAAAATGTGTATATTTATAGAACCTTTTGAGGGTAGTTTATCTTATCATGTAGTGTCCACAACCTAAAAATATACATCCATATAAAGTTAGTATGGTGGATTATGGTACACTATGACATCACCGTGTCTATGATCATTGGATTATCCATTAGTGGTGAACAAAGAAAATTCTTTATGTGTTATTTTGACACACTTTCTACATTTTTATCTAATATTTAGTGATATATGTGTTAAGATAAAGAGATAGACACTAAATGCATTCCATCCAATAAGGGATCAAGATCTGAATACCATAAGGGACTAAACAAAGAGATAAGTTTTAATTTACTGTGATACCTTGTTTATCCCCTCTCTTTATCGGGTTCTATTAAATTAACATGTTCACAACAAGATTTATTATATCCAAAAGCTTCTAAATTTATTTTTAATCCTTAATTTTTTTAATTTTTATCCTTCTTGGTTTCAATGACAAACCCTCCATTTTCAGTAGTAATAGCATTAATTTTTTGAAAAGTTTTGTGATTATATTATTATAGGCTTGTGGCATGGTGATCATGGAGTATATAATTCATGTTACAATTTTTGAAAATTAATATGAAATAATTACTTATGATTATTCACAAAATTTATTGAGAATAAGTATATCCAATGAGGTGTTTAAAAAGACCTTACATTATTCTATTGATTTCAATATTTAGAGTGTATTGTAGAAATCTTATTGAAAATTAGTGGAAGTAAAGGTGGTTGTCATTTCTACCTAAAGATAAGGTTGTAAATCTATTTTTAATGAGAAATGGGTGAATAAATCAACATAATACTGCATGATGGAAAAATATATGAATCAGAGGAATATAATAAAGACTCATAGGAAGAAGAAAACTGAAATTAAGTTATAATTTTATTATTTTATTGTTAAATATGTTTCTAAAAATGTTATATATGATACTTACCAACATAAAAATTCCGAATCACCTTAGGATATTGAAAAAGGTATGGATTCTAATTATGACATCATATTTACATGAAGTAATCAATCCATAGAATGTTTATGTAGAAAAAAAGGTGATCCTATCTTTATAATGGAAGGTGGATTAAATTGAGATTAGGTATGGAGTTAATTATACATTCATATAAGGTTTTGATTTTTAGAATAAAGGGTTTAATAGAGTAAAGACGGACATGAATGGAGGTTTCATTGGTAAGGGAGAAAATATAAATGGCCCATGTGTTCAATATTAAGAACTTTATCATGATGTTGGAAGATAAATGTCTATATAGAAATAGGTAAAATATAGCATTATCCTTCTAAAAAAACAATTTTATGAGAGGATAAATCTAGAAAAAAATTGGATCATGGTTGTAATAAATTGTTTCCCAATTAAAGGAGTAGGATATGAAGAAAAAAATTCATGAATTAAAGTCAAATACCATGATTGTAATCGAAAAGGTTGGAAATCCTACCAATAAAACATAAAAAATGGATTATTTGAGTTTCTAAATAGAGTGTTAGTGAGTAATTGTAAAATAAATGAAAAAATGGGAATAGATGACTCTCAGAATAAGGTATCTATTAAGTGTTGTGATTTTTGAAGATTAGGGAACACCAAGAGTGTGCTTATATATGTCTAAGGGATCAAAGGTGAATCAAAACATATTGAATAAAAATATCAAATAATAAATTACTACATAAGGTATGACTTTAATGGGATATTTTTATTTTTGTTATAACCATGAAAATGTGGATAGAAATTTTAGCAATAGAGAATATAATGATGTCAAAAGGAAATCCACCATTCATTTTAAAAATGGAATAGTTTTTTCATCAAAAGAAAAACATTAATGATGGAAAATTTATTTACTACATTGAAGGGATAAAATGATGGATCTTAATGAAAATTTATCAATGTTATTTTAATGGAATTATCACATTATCCTTTATAGATATAACAAAAATAAATTTGGATGATAAGGTAATATTATTATATAACTATGAGAAATGGTGATTAACATTTCAAGAAAGGCTCATTAAAGATAAAAAAATTAAAGTGATTCTAATGTCCATTGAAGAGGATGAACATAAAGTATGACATAGTGGTTTCATAAGTCATTCTACAAGGAAAGAGTTGAATATAGATGGAAGATCCCTCATATGGAGGGGGAATATTAAATGAAGATGAAATTGTGAGTGGAGTGCGGACCCTAGGCCGATGCTCTTCGCCTCTCATAAGTGACGACAGTGGAAACAGTGACAGTCCCTCCTCCCCCGGCATAGAAGGGACCTCTAGTATCAAACAAGAGAGTAGGCCTTCTTTCTTCCCCTTCTCTAACCTTGACTATCATCATCCCTTCCCAAAAGCTTCGCTAAGCCCAAAGGTTGTTCAGATCATCGACAGACTCCCCAATATCCAGATTTCATCTTCAGAGTTTTCGGAAACCACCGTGCTCTTAAACCTCACCCTGGTGGCTTAGTTTAGATATAGTAAACCTTAGGTTAATTCATTCGATAGGTTTGTCTTCTACTCATGGGAGCATTATGAGAGGGTGAAAGTGGGTTTTCTTGACAATTAGCATATCTTGATCCAATTTTATTCCAATGATCACCTCATTAGAGCATGGTCGAGCACCCCACCCCATAGTGTCAATGTTTTTTTATTCTCTCTATTCTGTTGGTTGTTCGAATTCCACATGAAGCGGGATCCACCTTCAGCTGCAGTTTGGGTAAGTTTTCCAAATCATCATTTGACGTTCCAAAACCCATCCTTTATTAGGATGATTGGTAATATTGTTGGTATATTTCTATGTTCTGATAGTCTTATAGAGGCATTTGGTTACCCAATCAATCCATGGGTTTTATGGAATTGAAACTATCTATAATTCCTTTTGAGTACGTATGGATTTTAATCGGTGAGGAATATAGGTGTAAGAAGCTTGTGATTGATGAAAATTGGACTGATTTCTATTCTACCTATAAGAATTCGGGACACTCTTCAAATTTTTACTATCAGGGGTCTGTAATAAAGAGGGGGAGGGGAATTGGAAATGAAGTCTGCTCAGTGTGCAATAGACCAGGCCACTCGATGGAGGTATGTTGTCGAGGATTCTATCCCAAGGGAAGGACTGAGGATGGTGGTAGGGGTATGGTTCTAGATGAACAGGAGGAGGATAGCCTATGTTATTCGACAATGGGTATAGAGGGAGGGGGTTAGGAACCTCGGCATTTACGAATAGTGGAGGAAGATCTACTAGAATGTGCTCTAGTGTAATTCAATGTGACTTTTTAGGGGATTTCTATCATGGATCGGGTGAAGAAGGTCGTGGTATCTCAGGTTAACCAGTAGGTGTCTGAGGTGTTCCACAGGTTGAAGTAAGATCTGGATGGTTCTTCCATTAGTGAGTTCAAGGATGATGGTCTGGTCTTTCATGAGGATACTCAAATTGACAACTAGTTGAATGGGAATACTTTGGTTATGGTGTGGTTGGTTTGTGGGGAGGGGGTTTTCTCTCTAGATCCTTGCTCTGTGGTGTTATGGTCGGGTAGTGGCGATATGTGTAAGGGGAAACAGGAGGCTACTGCTGATGAAACTAATTCAACTAGAACAGGGAAATCTAGGGGATCAGATTATTTGAGATGGACTTGTATCCCCTTGAGTAAGAAATTTTAAGGCCTTTATAAGGTTGGATTGAGTTCAGATCCATCTATCTTTGTTCAGGATGATAGGGTCTCCGAGAAGGATCCCAAAGAAAGTCAACCTGAGACCTTGATAGATGGATCTTTATGTCCAAAGGGTAATAAGAGTCCAAAGAGGAGGAAGGGGAGGGAGTTTTACTCCTCCCTACCACCTCCTCTAGAGACTTGATCTGCAAAAAAGACAACTGACAAGAAGATGGACATTAGGATTTTGAGAAATCAGAGACCAGGGTACCAAGGAGTTCACCCTTTGGATTTACTTTTTAGATCTGAAGAAGAAGTGATTGACCAGGTCCTTCTTCTTATTGCATCTGAAGAAGAGGCTAGTAAAATGATGGAGAGGTCACTAAGGGTGACTCCTAACAATGATCAATACTCGTGGATTGAAAAACATGATCTTATTCGTGTGGGGGTTTCAATAAAGGGAAGATTAACATTGAGGAGTACATTTAGTCCTGGGACTAGCTGGCTTCTAATTTAGAGAGGCTAATGATGGAGGTCTTAGGTACCCAGGTTTCTTCTTTATCCTAGAAATTGTTTAGGGAAATAAATTCTGGTAATCTCAAGTTACTTTTTAATGACTTTTTTTAAGTTGATGTTTTGGTGGGTTGTTTGGAGAGGTTTTCTTGTTAGAGTTATCTTTTCTTGGACCATTTCTCTATTAGGTTTTGTAGTGGGTTTTTTGAGTTTCTTTATATGGGGATCAGATAATGAAGTCTTTATTGGTGTATTTCATTCAGATTGGGATGGTTGAGAGGGTCTGTCTAGGCCATGGGTTCCATGGTCGTGCTCTTATACACAGGAAAGCTAGCCAAATGACATGCTTTGGTGAAGGCTTATTATCACGGTGAAATTGCTGGGGAGGGGCAGTTCTGATATTTTAGTTTTTCTCTTTTATGGTTATCTTATTTTTGTATTGTTGGAGAAAGTGGTTTCTTGCTTTCCCTCAAAAATGTTTTTAAATAAAAAATAAATTTTCATTCAGAAGAAATCGTGGTGAATCAAAAGAAGAAACATGTAAAATTGGGATTACTCTCACAATATAGGTAAATACTAAGATAAATAAAATAGAGATATCTAAAGTACACAACTAAAGTTATGTTTATACCAGTTTTATTGCAATAATAACAACTAATAAGGCTTAGAAGTATCATTAATGTAAAGGGTTGGTTAACTAATATCAACCCAAATCCTCAACTGTAAAATGTATTTTAATTACCCATATCTTCATGTGCTTAAATGTTTTTAATTTTTTTTATAATTTATATAGATTTAAGGGGAATATATGATCCATGGGTAGTGATTATGTGGAAAAAATATATAAATGTAATATATGGGGTCGTAGGTATTGTATTTTTTAATTGGTATCAGGCCTAATCAAAATATAAAATTATATCAAGGCCCCATATGACTCAACAAGATGTTTTAAGCAACCAATTTGGATTTTTATGCTGAATCTGGAATTTAATGTTGTGATAAAGAAAATAAAAGGATATAAAACATAATATAAAATTAAAATGGTGTCAAATACTTATCTCAGATATCCAGTGGTATCAATACAACTTCTGTGATCAAAAAATATTATCAGGCTATATCTTAAGGTGTACCAGACTATAATGATTAGGAGAAGACAACCCATAGGATTAATCTATTGTATTCTTGGAATATATGTCCATTTGTTAATGTCATAATAATATAGTATCATCTAATTTTGTTTTGGATACCAAATTTTTCATGAAAAAAAGTGTCATAACCAATAAGTGGTTTAACCATACTGAAGATTGTTCTCAATACATGGATCCACGGATTAAAGAAATTTACAGGGAGTTGGTGATGAGTGTGAGGAGGGTGTTTAGAATCAACTATAAAAGGATAATTCCTATAACACCCTTATATGTTTTTATATATTTCTTTTTAAATAAATTTAATTTCCATGATAGCTTGTGATAAATTCAACTTAGAGTCTAAATGAAACATAATATTGTATATTGAAATTCCAATCCATTTGATTGGTGGGTATGAAAAGAACTAAATAAATTATAAAAACACATGTATTTTAACTATATATATATGTGAATTAATTGGTTATCAATTAATTAAAAATGAAAATAAAAATCATTTGAAAATAGAGAATAATTGTTTTCTAAAAAACTATTTTTAGGTGTGAAAAGATTCTTTATCATAATAAATTAAATTAATCACTATTATTGAATTATTTTAATGAAATTTATAAATTATTCATTCAATAAAATTTCTTATCATTTGTCTAATTTATTTTTTGGTCATGGGATTGAAATAAATCAAATTTTATGCTTACAATTTTATTTTTCTAAACAATGGTTTTCATCTTGTTTTACACACTTATTTTAAAATGAATTTATTCCACTTATTGAAATTTAATTGAGAAAGATGGATTCAATATTTTAAATTAGGATATCCAAATTTTTTAAATAGGACCATTTAATTTTTAAGAATTATGAATAGCAACCATGGTAAAATTTATCACCTCGGTAAAGCTTAATCAATTTATCCTAGGTTTAAACTAAATGTTGAGGGAACAATTTTTCTTCTTAATTATTATTTAATGACTATAAATACACCCTTATCACCATATTAACTTAATTTAATTGTTTAATGGACACTTATCCATGAAAATTTCTTATATAATATTTAAATTAATTAAATATAAAATATTATGTTGTCTTGATTTTAAATATCTCTTTTGTGTTAACATAGGTAAAAAATAATGTTTTGACTAAATATTAATTTTTATTTTTAGAATAATGAAATTATTTTCTTCGTGGTAATTTATTTCATATTTTTACTAATTATATAATTACCTTAAATTTTAACACAATGACAATATGGTATTTCATCAATTAATAGAAAAATCAAATATATTTTTTTTTAAATATTAAAGGTAATATAATTTTACTGATTTATTAGGGATGTGTGAAAACAATATATTTAAATTAAATCTTTATCCTTGGTACTCTAAAGTCAAATTAAATTAATAGATCAGAAAATTGACATTAATGATATTATGTAATAAATAATATTTTATTAAATTATTTAAATTTCATTAAAATGTTATCTTCAACTAAGTGAAAGGAATAAGGTTGAAAATGTCAACCATGGTCTATTTGTGAGTTTTTTTCATTTATGGTATCATTATTAACCCTTTAATATTGAAATAGATGTTACTGTGATCAAGGTCAAAATTGATTAACGAAGGGGTTAACAAAAAAATATAAGGTTTCAAATGATAAAAAAACATGTATATATTGAATTGGTTTATGTTATTTTGACCCAATAATATTTTTATTCAAATTAATGTCCATTTTAAATCATTTTTATTAAGAATGATCTTATTATATTTTAATCATTTATTAAATTCCAAGAGAGACTCTCCCATCACTTGTAAAAGTAAATCCATCCTTTCTGTTATTTACACCACTTTGAGACTTTGATATTGATAAGAATATATATAATTATATTACAAAATTCCCTACACACATTTTAGAGATTATTATATCCCCAAAAGACTGGCTATGTGGTTTTTAAGTGGAGGCCCAAAGGAGTTTTTCCAATGAAGTGGTAATCACCTTAACTAGTCACTTTCTTTATACTTATTTATTTAACTCCTGTAAATATATCATATTTATCATAAAATAATAAATTAAATATCATAGATATATATATAATAGTTAAATTTGTTATGAAACCCCATTTATCCAACCTATTCCCTATCAAATGGGAAGTGGAAGTATCATTTGTGCATATGTATAGCTTACTATCTCCACATAGTGAGACAATTTATTTTTCACCACATTTTTTACAGATGGGTATTATGATAGATTTATTGATTATATATTATATATTCACATAATTATTATTAATGAATAATAATTTTATATCTATATTATTACCTTCCAATCAGTTAGAAAACGATAGCTTTTCCCATGTGTACGTGTGTACTACCACTTCCACGAAGCGATGTGATTTGTTTCATTACTTTTTTAAATAAATTTTAATCAGGATTTTTTTATGAATATATGTGATTTATATGATATAATAATGATTCTTTAATGGTTAATTATTATTTACTTTTGTTTCATTCCATCCATTGAAAATTTAAAACAATATTCATGCGTACGTATGGCCTACCATCTCCATGAACCATGAAATTAATTTTTCTTTATCATAATTTTATGTATAAAAATATATATATCATAAATATATATGATATTTATATCATTATTAAAACAATAAATATGATAAAACCAAGGTAAAAGTTCAAGTCCTAAAACTAATGAACCGAAATTCTTATGAAAAAAATAAATAGTTAACACCTTGAAACAACAATTTTAATAATGGGTTATTAATAAATTGGTGTTGAAATGTTATAAAGGGGTAATATATGATATTATATGTTTTTACATGATTTTGGTATAGAATTATAATAAATATATATTTTTTATTCATGAGGATAGAGAAATTTCAACAGATGTCGGACATGAGCTGTGAGTTTTTTATTACAGCCTTATTATTTAATGATAATGTTCTCAACGATGAAATTTCTTGTTCTAAATCCCAAGATACTCATTAATTTTATTATCATATGTGTATTTCTATAGTTTAAATGTTTTCCTTTCATTTTTCCTCTCTTAAAATACTCTTGAGGCTGAAATAATATTATGAAGGAAAATTGGATGTATTTCTCTCTTCAGTCAACAATACTTTCTATACCATGTCCATGTTTTCTAACAATATTTTTAATATTGATTTAGAAATTCTCAAATGATTTTGTAGATTCAGTTTTACCAATTATTTATTTTTTTTAAATGGGTTCAAGGGAATATTCTTGTAATTTTATGAACAATGAGATTTTTTACTTTTTAAAAAAGTGTCAAAGGAATGTTTTCTTTTAACTTATTTGACATGAATGGAATTTCCTACCATGATGATCACTCAATGATTTCAGGATTCCCTTAGATGTTTCCAATGAAAAAAATTTCTTTTATATTTGCAGAATTTTTTGTTTTTAAAGAAGTGATTTCAAAATAAAAATTTCATTTGTTTCTCAGGAAATATTCCATATACAATTTAAACGTATTTTCATGTAAGATAAAATCCATTGATGCTACTTAAGATTTACTAGATATATGATCTAATGACACCATACACATTCATTTTTTGGATAGATTATTATAATTATTATTTAATGACATTTATAAAAAATTATATTTCTTTCCCATAGTTTAATTATGTTATGAAACTCATTTCATTTCTATGGGTTATGCTATGATGAAATATTGAAATGGTTTTGAAACTTGTTGCCATTTCATTATTTATGATATAATTAATAATTTACTATATTGTGGAAAACATATGTATAATTTCAATTATGTAATGGTTATACCCATATTTATATATCCCACCAATCCATTTGGTAAAGATGGATATCTCGTGAGATAAACAGGACTAGAATGGGGACATAAAAAAGTTCAATAATGGACTCTATTCATTATGATAGTATTGTGTGTGAATCATAACTACTACCATTGTTTGGATATTGAACTAAATAGTATATGATAATATTATAATTGATAATTTTCTACTAAGGAAATTATTTTCTATTCTTATATGTATGCCAAAAATTGTCTTATGCCAAAGTTCTGATCTCATGGATTGTGTTCTTTAATTATTTTATGATTCAGGTCATATGGTCTACCAGATTTATGCCATGATTCAATATTATGATATATGATATATAAGGAATGGTTTTAAAAATTTATTCTCACGTTCTAATTCCCTTATGATCAAGTTAGGTTCATGTGATCCTTGATATCTCCCTTGTTTACCCTTACTAAGAATTAGAGCTCACCCTTTCTTATGTTTCCTTTCCTCTAGTTGTAAAGAATGTTATTATGTATGATATATTAAAGAAGGATTATTGTTTTGTAAAACATAGTGTTAGATGATATATTCCACTAATTAACTAGTTGTTTATGTATCCATGTTTCCAATAGAATAAGACTTATATGATTTTGGAATGGATCATTGTGTTATTTTAATAAATATTCATCTATTAAGATGAGATATATATGTATGAAAATTATTGGTCCTTATAATTAGTATTTATAAAAATGCTTAGTTACCTTTGTAATATAAAATAATAAAACATTATTTTGATCCCTTAGGGTAATCATACATATAGGGGAACGTCCAAAGTTATTTTAGAGAAAATAATGTGTCTTTCTAAAAAAAGCTTTGAATGGATACTACATATGGATGTGGTTTTGGCATAGATGCATCTAGGGGTAATAACCCTGAAAAGAGTTGGTCGAGTTTATCCCATCTATCATTATGGTGCATGGTGAGTGTTCCCTTACTATTCACCTTGTTTGATACTCTTAGGAGATATATGTGGGTTATTCCAGATTTTCATTATGAAACATTATGAAGGATTTTAATAGATGATGACCATAAATGGCCTAGTTTAAACCTAGGGTGTTATAGAATAAAATTAATGTGTCAATATATAGACATACAACGAATTATTTTTTATCATTTATCACAATGAAACAAGATGTGTGATGATCTTACAAAGCATTTTGGTTTTACTAAGGGATTGAAGATAAAACGAAACAGTTCATGTGGTTAAAGGTATGGTAAAATATTGAAGTACCCTATTGAATAATAGTTATATGATTTCTTATATTTCAGTAAAAATATTAATTAATGTTAGTTTATATCCTCAATTATTATATGTAGAATTAAAAATAAAAACTATTAATGGTACAATGATCATATCTCATGTCGATGATTATTCTCCGATAGAATTTTATGATAATACCATTCCAAAAAAATTCATTATTCTCCGTTTATTTGAATTTCATATTATTTTGGTTATGAATGGGATTCCTATACATAAATCACACAAAAGTTTCTAATTAAGTAATGTCAAATTTTAAATTATGAACCTACCTTTGATTTTCTATATGTGTAAATATAATTATGAACTATAAATAAAAATTTATTTCATTTTATAGGTCATGATACTTATTCAAAGGGGGTTTTTATCTTATATTTTTGGGTAGAAACTCAACATAAATGATATTCAAAATCTTATAGAGTTTTTTAGGTCTTTACAATAAAGTTTCCTAGTCTTCCATTTAATTAAGAAGTTTAGTTCTCAATATAACTCATTCTCAGTACTACACCTATTTCAAATACTCTATATAGAATAGCCTCTATTGATTAGTTGGGGTTGAAGAAGAAACTCTAGGATAATATTTACAAGGTATTTATTTGTAAATTTGTTTCACCTTGGTGTAACATCCCCAACACGTAATCCCCTAACTGGTTCCCCTAGATGAGTCACGACACAACCTCAAGCATTCCTCCCTGTATGCTAGAGGTTGCCAACTATCATTAAGGGTATAATAGATAACGTGTGTAGAATATAACCACATTACTAGAGTAATCCACAATAGAAAACATAATAAATATAAGAAATAATAAACAATAAACTAGGAACATGAATTGATAACCAAATCCCAAATAGTGTACAGGACCACTATCATACAAGTAAACATGCCATGTCATGCTAATAGTTCTAAATGTGAAATTAAAACAAAAAAAGATATATATATATATATATAACTCCCCAAAATGGATCCTAACTCCAAGTCAATATCCCAATCTAGGAACATCCCATTCCCAGATCAACTCCATATCATAGGGCCTTTTCCCTTATCCTGACCTAAAACCATAAAATCTCCTCGGGTACCCAATAGATGCCTGAGCAGGGTGTGAGTACAAGTCATTAGGCCCCCACCAAGAGTGTATACAAAATATACAGTCTAACCAAAGAGTTACATGATGCCATTAGAAAACCATTATTTAACTATCAATTTTAATCATTTAGTTCCATGGGTTTGGTATTCCATTAATTTCACAACTGCCGACAATAGTCATAAAAATAATCTTGAGTTAATAATAAAGCTCCTTATCTCACTAGGGTGAACACCACACAACAAAACCAATTCATGTACCTCGGAGAATCCTAATAGGTAGTCATATCCAAAACCATTATACTTGCCTTAGAGTGTTAGTCTAGGTAATCATCGGATACATCTGTAATGGCCTAGAGAATATTTTTGGATACCTAACCCTTCCATTTTTATGGTGGGGTTTAGATAATACGTAAAACCTAACCTGTGGTAGTTTAACATTAGTCACTACACACAACCTCTATGTGATATTCACATACTTAAATAAATTTTCTCTATATACCATATTACAACCATTCACATTCAATACACACAACATTTACAATTCTCATTTCATTCTAAACATGAATCATTGTCGAGCATTAACCCATTAAACCATTTACTTTTTACTTAGCATAGCCCATTTCACCCATTTACCTTGATTATTCCTTAACCATCAAGTACATTTTCAATTCCGATGAATAATCCATTTCACACAAAATCACCAATTCACAAGCATTGTCCCATTTAACATTTTAAACAATTAATATTCTTTAAACAATTCATTCATTTATATTAAAAATCCATAATCCATTTGACACATTTACATTAATCCTTTTTATCCACTCTTCACATCATGCCAAAAATACCATATGTCATTTTCCACAATTAGACACAATTTCCATAAAATTTTATTTATAATCCAACGAATCATGTCAATACATTTAGCATGGACTCCAGATTATTACAAATAACATTCATGATTAACTTTATCATTTTCCATGTTTGGGAATATTGGTTCCTCTAATGGATAGCCCTAATCTACTCAAATCATCCCCAATTCATCCCATGGGGATCATGAGGGGTTCAATTCATCATTTAGAAAAACTTTTTACCAAGTCTTACTAAGGTATCAAATGAAAAACAAAAGGGAACCAAAATCACAACCACACATGCACAAATCAACATTTACAACTATTAGATATAACTCGTAGAACACTTAACTAAAATCTGAAGGAAACTACACACTCAATCTTAGTCCTTGACTTAGATTAAAATAGCCTTCAAAACCCCAACCTAAGATCTATCAGAAAATAAAGTTTTAGGGATTTTAAAGAATATGAGAATTTACACAAACCCTAATCTAAAAAAGAGAAAAAAATTAGGAGAACTAAAATCACCCAAAGCATAAATCTGCACCAAATGTCACTCTAAATATCCTAGAATCGATGAAGAAATACCATTGGGAATATTGAGGCATTTTTTTCATCACTAGGGATAAAGGTGGAATAATGGAGAGAAATCATGAGTTAGATCACTTAAAATCCATGGGGAAAATTTTCGAAAATCATACTTTTTAAGGGGTGCATGGTCTAGCCTCATGGTTTTCCAAACCGTGTGCCCGCCTCTATCTAAAAGGGATCCAAGTTTCATTGTTACCTGGGGATATCATACGGTTTTATAGACCACGCTCCAACTATGTGGAACGGATCTGTCCAATATATCATGGTTTTCTTCCCCTCTTTCATGGTTTACTAAACTATGCATCCCCTCCTTCTAGTTGGCACGGTTTGCGCACACAGTTATCTCTACCCATGCACCAACCAAGAAACATACGTGATATGCCCACTTATCTTCCTTCTTATGTGTCCTAAACCCCCATAACACACTTAGGGCCATAAATATACTTGGTAGACATTTAATTTTTCATATTTAAAGGATTCAAACCAAAATTTGAACAAGGATGTATCTTCATGAAGTTTGGAGTCTTACAACCTCCCCATATTATAATGGATCATCCTTGATATGCACTCCTATGCACCACTAAGCTCATAATAGAGGAGTCCATACCATTAGACTGAAATATCTATTTACATCTCCTAGTTATCTTCCTAAACCATACCATACTACCACTAAAATCGATCCAAAGGCACTGGCCTTCCCCATAAGACATTCTCACTATGACACACACAACAAATTGAATATCCCTAAAGTATCCATCAATCAAAAACCAAACATCAACCCTAAGAACTCTATAGGAAATCCTAAGAGACATTTTCTTAATTGAAACACAAGGATGTGTCACATAAAACATCAAACCATGGTGTAAAATCCCATCGTCACCCCATTGGATTGATCCTCTCTACAACTCATGGCCCAAAAAATTTGGTGACATTATCTTCATATTTTCAAAACTCCAATAGTGACCCAAAGTCAACACTACCTAAATATAACACACAATTTTTCCTAGCCCCATTTCATGACATACATAAATCCACAAGTCGAGGCTTGAAGGTCCATTATATAATTTAATTTCAATGACACTACCAAAACATTCAATTAACTCTACTAGTTAAACCCAATTCAACGCTTTTCATCCAAGTCAAATCAATATAATGGTGTTTACCCGAGTCCCTTCCAACTAAAACACCAGTCATTTTATCAAAAGACCACCTTCTAACTATGGTGATCCCCACCACATGATTTATCTTACCCCCACCACCTTCTAGTGGTTGGAACCTTGACTAATGAAAAAGTTCATCAGAACATAAACTCAACTACTGAAACATATCTGATGCATTCTCAACTCACTGCACCCAAATATCAATAAAAACATCACCCCATATTATCATCTAGACTTGCGGTTGAACTCACCTGGGAGAAAATCCCTACACCATCAATTTGAGGACTAATAGAAACTTAACCTCACTCCACTTCACCTTCATTTAATGAAAAGTACTTTCCACCATAAACACTGAACCATAGGTGGGTTACAACCTAAAACATTCATTCATTTTACCATATCATTTCGGACCACCCATATCTAGATTACCTCGGAACATCCATCTTCCAATATTGGTATGATACCAATTTTCACATTCCCAAGGCACCTAATGAGTTGAGGCCTATCACTACCATAAAATGCACCCACTAGTGTCGTTACTTGACTTTCAGTAGAACTCCACCATCACAGCATCCATTATCCTCCAAACCATCATCTTGCTCCACTACATGCATCAAAATTCTTAACACAATCACTTATAATTCAAATATTGACAAAATATGACTAGTTTCCTAATAAAATTCAATTTTCAAACATCTAAACATAATTTTCACTTCAAACATTCATCGAAGGATTTTTAAAAATCACTCCTATCATCCCTTGTTCTCAACTGAATAGAACTATCCTCGACAGACTTATCCTAAAAATGATCAACATGACTATTGGAACGCTAATACCTTACTTGACCAAGATGCCTCTAACCATAATGACACTCTATGGTCACCCAATCACATCTAACTGAAACCATACCTAACCTATGATATAGTTCTAGAACTCAACCTCATTTTCAGTGAACTATTTCCATGTCCTACCACTCCCTTTAATGAATTTAACATAGGAATCTCAAATGTAATTTGGAACCACCCTGATTCCAAAGACAATTCATGGATCAATTAACTACCTTATCGAGGACCCACTTTACTTTTTCTCGGGAACTCCATGTTCACCTCATAGTTTTCCCATTGGCATCCTAATTCCACTATATCAACTCCACACTCTACCCCATGGTTCCATGACTAAATTATCACTTCCCACCTTAGGAGTGTCGTTACCATTTATTTCATCAAATAATTACAAACACTATGGTTCAAACATAGATCAAAAGCTAAACCTAAAAACATAGATGTGTTTTTCTATATTTTCCTTGAAAAAAAACATCACTCAATACCCACTCCCAGCTTCTGAGAACACTACCCATGGTTTTTGTCTTCATGTTTTCCACCCCAATAATCTCACGTGTAAATTTTAGATGGTTTACATCCCATGATATACCTCCATATATATTTCCTTATCTGCATAACTTGCATGATTTCTTACATCCAACCAAAACACATTCTTGTCACTTCGCATAAATCCAGATCGGTCTTAGTGTACCCAGGATGATTTAAAGTTGATGGAATGATCTTAAATAGATAAAAGTATGCTAATATTTCAGCAAGTAACACCACCACAAGTTACTCATCACTGATGTGACCTCCCACTATGGGACACCTTGGCCTGCTGAAAGACTCAGGCTTCCCTACCCACACAAATCCGATCATCACATGACCACTACTTCTTAGACGTGATTTCTAACCATGACTCACCACTCCTCCATGACCACCCCCCATGAAGCCATGAAACAATGTTTCCTTTGGTACTACTACCACCACACCACTTGATTCATTCCAGTATGGCCCTCATGGTTAACAACCAAAACACAACATTCCACCACACTAATCAAAACTTACGGTCTCACACATATCCACACTTCTCACTTTGGTTCAGTAGAGGATGACAAGTGTTTATCCCAAACCACCTATTTACCCATCAGAAATGGAATCATGTCTTGCTAACATGTTCCCACATTAGGACCACATCATAGCCCTTGTGTAATAATACCTATCTATGTCCACAGTAAGACTGAATTTAAATCACATGATCCACACATCACTAGAGCCTTACCTGGATGCCTTCTTACTCACCTGACCAGGCCTCCTGGTCCATCAGCCCTATCGACATCAAGGAATCCTAGACATCTCACCCAAAAACCAATCCATTCACATAAAAAAGCCCAAATACATGAACACCCTCCCTTGGGTGTGACGTTCATAATGAAATCATCTAACCATTCTCTATACACTCTTATATCATCCACCCAAATTCAATATTGAGTCCTCCACTAATCATCATCCAAATAGACAATCCAGACATCCAAATGATATGACCCTTCAAAACCAACCTTAAGTCCCACTACTAGCACTAAAGTTTCATTCTGATATAACCAGTTCACTACCATAACATTTACCTAAAATCAATGGTACTCACTATGAATTGACTCCAACTCTGAAGAAAATACCATGATTCATATTCTAGGATTACTACAACACTGGGCTAACCTCCCCCAAGGTCACCCTTGATTTCCCCAAGTCTATCAACTCATAGTCATAATTTGATTAATGTCTCCAAAACCATTGATCTTATCACTTATTCCTCTACGAAAAACATGTACCTATATAAATCCAAAATATACACTTGTGTCTCACTCACCCAAGAGAACTCACAACATGGAAGACCCCTATCATGGGTCACTCTCAATGGTTAAATGATACCAACATCGCAAACTAGGGTATGGGGTAAGAAGTCACTAGATACTCTCTCTAATCAATATATATTAAACTTACAACAAGTTACCACTCACTGGTAGCTTTTGTTCCCCTATTCGGGAACATTGCATCCAAGCACCCTAGTAAACATTCACTCTAGGTTTCACATTAAGAATATGCACACATATAAACCAGCCCCAAAAGCCCAAACCCCTGCTATAAGGTCCAAAATACAACTCACAAGGTCTCAACCCATATGAGTCACCACACCCACAACAAAACACCTATCACTGATGATGCCACCACCAAGACTCTCATTCTTAAGTCCAATGTACAACCCAAGAAATTACAACCCACCAGGGTCACCAATTTCACATTATTAGGAAACATCTCAAAACATCAAGGTTGCATCCCTACCAAAAGCATAATAAGAAACACCCCTTTTTCCATCCATTGAGACTCATCAAGGTATCTTGAAATATAATCAAGGTGTCTTCCTAGGACACTATCACTATCAAAACCACCCATACAAAGGGACATATAAACAACATAAAGAAAAATCAATACTGTTCTTCACCAAAAGGTACATAATTACACATTCAATCATAATTAACTTCACCATTTTGAAAAAGAAAAGGTTCACACATCATAGCATTATATTTTATCAAGATTTAAAAACTAACCACTTATTCAGAAACATATTTCAAAAACAATTCATGAAAAACCATTTCAAATAAAGTGAAATTGGTGTCGACCACGATAAAAAATACACTACCTGCCATAATCAACCCACTCCACGTGAACTACCCAAATGGATGTGATCACATATCTAATGTTTGCCTAAACCATTAATACCATGAGTCATGGTAAACATTGGGTAATCCAATCAAAATGGATTCAATTATTTTATTAGATACCCTCTTTTTAAACCATTTCCACTTTTGTAATGGAAATCATTACCCCATTAGGCACCTTTCCCATTTTTAAACTTGTTACCCCCAATATTTTAACTCATTAACAACCTTAATTAACCACTATTCCTTCACCATTTTACCATCACAACATAAATATTTCTCTTTTATTCACCATTCAATCTTATAAATTTTTCAAAAAAATTGTAATATATTTATAATGTTTCTTTAAGTACGCTATTCTTTATCCATTCATTTACATTCTATTATTTTACCAATTTGCATCATCTTTTTTAGAAACCATTTTCATAAAACATTAAAAAATGTAAAATTAATTATACCCTTCATGTCTTACACACCCATATTTTGTGTGCCTATCATGATGCTTGCCTCTCATGTCCCTAGGTTCCTATAATGATGCATGAATTCACAATCTCATTCCATTCCAACCATGAGAATAATACCACAAAACAGTCACATCACACCATAAGTGCATCACCCAATAGTGAAATATCATTCAACTATAAAAACAGATATCAAGAACAACAAGTTATCTCCTTGGGTAATTGGGGTTTCCACCATACATGGGTCAGCTACTCCCATGCACGAGCTCATTTTCAAGTCCCGACACTTCCTAATCTCCCTTCTACTATCCCAAATAGTAATATCACTGAAAGGAATGGCTCTAATACCACTTTGTAATATTCCCAATCTAGAATTAACTAACTAGTTCCTTTATCCAACTTTCCACATTACCTCAAGTCTACATCCCCTTACGAAATAGATTTTCAACTAGTAGTGAGGGCCTAATAGATAACAAGGGGAGACTATACCCTCTTTACTAGAGTAAGACACAATAGACAACATAAGAAATAAAGGTAAAAATAAACCCTAGATAAGAAACATGAATTGTTAACATAATCCTAAATAGGTTACACACCACTACCAAAGAAGTAAATATGTCATGTCATGCTAACAGTGCCAAATCTTCAAGAAAACCCAAAACAATGGGAGACAACTGACTCCCCAAAATTGTTCCAAACTCCAAGTAAAAATCCCCATCCGATCACATCCATTGCCCAAATCAACTCCCTAGAAATGGGCCTTTTCCGTTGTCTAAACGTGCAACCATGAAACCTTCTCAGGTACCCAATGGCATCCCAAGCAGTGTGTGAGAACAACTCAGTAGGCCACCACTAATGGTGTCAAGCAAATATCTAGTCTAAATAGATGGTGAATGTTGATAATAAATAAAATGTAAATAAACTATGAGTGATAAGATTTCATTAGAAAACCATTATTTAACCAAGAATTATCATCATTTAGTTCATTATGTTTGGTTTTCCATTCATTTCATAATAGGGTATATTGGTCAATCACTAAGAACACGGTAATAATAAATCTCCCTATCTCACTAGTGTTAACACCACACAAAAAAAACCAATTCACATACATTGGATCATCGGTATAGGTATTCTTATCCAAATCCATTATACTTACCTTAGAATGTCAGTCTAGGTAATCATATGATGCATCTGTAATGGCCTAGAGCATATGTCTAGCTACCTAGAACTTCCATTCTCATACTAGGGTTTAGAGAATAAGTAAAACCTGGCCTGTGGGAGTAGAGCATTAGTCACTACACACAAACTCTAAGCCATGTGCACATACTTAAATCCATTTTCTTAATATACCATATTACATCCATTCTCAATAAATACACACAAAAATTATGATTCTAATTTCATTCAAAATATGAATCATTATAGACCCTTAACCCACTAAAAGTTTTACATTTTTACTTGGAATAGCCTATTTCTCCAATTTCCCTTGATCATTCCTTAAATTAATATTCAGATACATTAACCATTTCACCCAAAATCATTAATTCCCAATAATTTTCCCATTCAACATATTCAATAATTCATATGCATTAAACCATTCATGAATTTCTATTACAAATCCATATGTCATTTGACACATTTACATTAATCATTTTTATCCCCACATCACATCATTCCAAACAATCCCATATGCCATTTTCATTAATTAGAGACAACTACCATAAATTTATCTATATAATACAAACTAGAATGTCAACACATTTATTCTTGACTCAGCCTTACTACAAATCAATTTCATTCTTAACTTTACCATCTTCCATGATAAATCAATTACATTTTCCCTTTTCACATTTTCTATGTTCATGAATATTGGTGCACTACAAAGATGGCCCTAATCTGCTCAAATTAACCTCAATGAATCCAAAAGAAATCATAAGGGGTTCAATTAATCATTTAGAAAACCATTTTACCAATTCATACTAATGGAATCAAATACATAATAAGAGGGAACCAAAATCATAACCACACATCCAAAAATAAACATTTACAAAAATAAGAAATAACTTGTAGACCACCTACGTTAAATCTGAAGCAAACTGTGTGCTCAACCTTAGTCATTGACATGGATTCAAACAACCTTTGAAACCCCTACCTAAAGTCATCTTGAAAATATGGTTTTAGGTATTTGGAAGAATATGAGAATCTAAACAAACCCTACCCTGAAAAAAGAGAAGAACTAGATAGATTAGACACACCAAAATCTTCCATCTCCACTAACAGCACTCCAAACGGACTAGAATCAAAGGATAAAGACCATTATTAAGCTTGAGGAATTTTGGTTCATCACTAGGTTTGGAGGAGAAATAATAGGGAGAAATATATAGCTATATCACTTAAAATCCAAGGGAAAATTTGGGAAAATCATACTTTTATGGGGCGCATGGTTTTCCAAACTGTGTACTAACTGTGCGTCATCCTCTATCCAAGATGGGACCAAGTTGCATGGTTGCCTAGGGATCTTTTATGTTGTGATAGACCATAATCTAACCATGTGAAATGGCTTTGTACAATGTTCCATGGTTTAGTCGTCCCTCCTGAATTGTTTTCTAAACCATGCATCCCCTTCTCTGGGATGGTATAGTTTGGGTGAAAGGATACCTATGACTATACGGAAACCATACAATATGCATATGATGGACACTTATCTTGCTTATTTTGTGTCTCAACCCTTTGTAACACCCATATGATACCACATAAAACTGGTAGACATTTAATTTACCATCTTTAAAGGATTAAGAAGAAAATTTAAACAAGGATGTATCTTCATGATGTCCGGGATCTTAAACCTTTGGGTTCACTTGTTCTTTTTTGTTTAGAAGAATAATGGATCAATGTGAATATTAATTGATTATCGGGAACATAACAAGGTCACAATCAAGAATAAGTATCCTCTAACTCATATTGATGATATATTTGACCAACTACACCGAGCACAATACTATTCCCAAATTGATCTTCATTTCAGATACTATTATTGATGTTCATGAAAGAAGATATAATCATGATAGAATTCGCAATAAGGTATAGAAAATATTAATATATATTGATTCCATTTGTTCTTTTTAATTCCCTAGTTATCCTCATATATTTAATAAAAAATTCTTTAGAGATTACATTGATCCATTTGTGATAGTATTTATACACAGTATTATAATATATTCAAAGAGAAAGGAAGATTAGGGGGATCACATGAGGATTATATAGAATACTCAAATGAAGGAGAATATATATGAAAAAATCATAAATTTTTAATTTTGATTGTACAAATTTTTATTTTTGGGTCATATGGTCTCAAGAGAGGGTATATCGATGGATCCATTAATGATGAAAGTTGTTGAATGAATGAACAGACCAAAAATTGTAACTAATATCTGTATTTTTCTTGGTGTGTATGGATATTATCGATTCTTTTTGGTTAATTTCTCATCGATTTCTAATACACTCAATAAAAAAACTCACAAGGGAGCCAAGTTTCATTACACCAATGACTGTGAGGAAAATTTCAAGGAACTAAAAACTAGGTTAATCAGTGAACTTGTACTTACATTACCTTATAGTAGAGAATTATTTTCTATATTTAGTGATTAAGTTAAGAAGTGACTCATAAGTTTTCTCATGCAAAATGATATGGTAATAGATTATTCCTTGAGACAATAGAAGGTTCGTCAGAAAAAATAACCAACTCATTATTTGGAGTTAACTATTGTATTTTTTTCATTAATGATGTGGATAAATTATATTTATGGAGAAATGTGTGATATATATTGGCTATAAATGAATTAATTATATATTCACACCTTAATAGTTTAATACGCACTAGATAATATGGTTGGAGATTATTAAAGATAATGAATTCTTAATAACTTACCACCTTTTGAAGGAGAAAAAGATTTTAGATTTTGTGATTTGAAAGGATCATGATAGATTATCTACGATAAGGATTACAATAGATCTAATATTTATGTATTTTTGATGGTTGGATATGGAAGTATTGATGGAAGGGGAGAAATATTATCTTTCACAAATGTTTTTTCAACCATTAATCCATGTGAGTATTAAGGAGGGATGAAAGGAATATGTTGAACTACATAAGAATATTAGATATTTTCCTAAGTTCAACCTTGATTTTTAGGGAATGATATGGTTTGTTACTCATGTATGAGTTCTTTTTATACCATATTTAAATAATGATTTTTCATATGATGCTTATAGTTCATCATTCTCCATTCACACTGGAAGTATGAAGATGAATATAGGTCTGAAAAAGTATTTTTGGTTGGAGAGAATGAAGAGAGATATTATAGAGTATGTATCTCAGTGATTGGTATGTCATAATTTTGTGGATCGAAAATGAAAGTCTAAGGATATGTTAGAAAAATTACCCATATATGAATGGAAATGGGAAAACATCACCATGTATTTTATCATCGAACTCCCAAAAATGTCTAAGGGTGACAATACCATTAGGGTTTTAGTTGAACACCTTATAGATTCAGCACACTTCATTTCTATAAAATAAGATTTATCTCTTGATCATATATCCATAATATACATAAATAAAATGGTAAGGATTAATAGAGTAATTCATTATATTGTATCTGATTAGGATCAGATGTTTACCTTGATGTTCTGGGAAAGTCTTTAGCAGGCGCTGGATATATATTTCAGTTTTAATACTATGTATCATCCTCATACATATGGTAAATCTTGGATAACGACTAAACACATATATGATATGCTGATATCTTTTTCTATAGATTTAATATGTGTTTGGGATCAATAAATTCCTTTATTAGAGTTTTATTATAACAAATAGAATTCATTTGAGCATTCCGATAGATCCTTCAAAATCCCTCTATTGAAATGATTGTATAAATATCAAATTTTGGGATGATGTTAGAAAAATAAAATAATTGGGACCTAAGATATCTGGGGAAAGGAAATAGAAAGTCAGATCCATTCAAAATCACATCAACACAACTTAGAGTCTACAAAAAAGTTGTGATGATAATCATTGGTGAGATATGGAGTTAAAAGTTAGTGAGATGGTGTTTTTAAAAATTTCTCTATAGAAGAAGTTTATGAGATTTAGGAATAAATAAAAGTTGAGCCCTGGGTATATTAGGTTATTCAATATTATTTATTGATTATGGATGATAACTTATCACTTCACACTTCTATCGAACCTCTCAAAAGTTCGTGATGTGTTCCATATATCTCTCCAAAGGAAAAATATACCTGATCCTTCATGTGTATTGAACTTATAGATCATTCGGTCTCATCGTGATCTTTACTATAAAGGAAAACCATTATAAATCTTGTATCAAATTGATAAAGTGAAACTAAACAAGACTACTCACTTGTTTAATGTTTTCTAGAGGAATTATAAATTCAAAGAGGTTACATATGAACCTAGGGATGAAATAAAATCGATATATACTAATTGTTTTATATCATAGTAATGAGGATTTTGGAGAAAATTAATTTTAAATGGTTTAGAATGTATTACCCTATGATTTTATGATATATTTATTTCTAAATAAATTTAATTTCTTTAATATCATGAGATACATGCAACGTGAAGTCCAAATGAACTATAATATAATATATCATTATAACCTAGTCGTTGGATGGGAGGGTATGAATAAAAATAACTAAATTATGAAAAAATATGGTTTACCTATTTATAAGTGAATTCATATGTTATTAATTAATTATAAATAAAAATAAAAATAATTTAAAAATAAAGGATATGTTTTTCTAAAAAAATATTTTTATCATTTCAATGTGTTCTAATATTAATAAATTAAATCAATCAATGTTATTGAATTATTTTAATTATTTTTATATATTATATATATTCAATAAACATTTTAACATTCAACTAATTTTCTTTCTTTTAATGGGATAGTACTAAATAATTTTTTATGCTTGAAAATGTATTTTTATAAAAAACGGTTTGTGTCAAGTTTTCTGCACTTATTTAAAATTTTATTCATTCCACTTATAATAATTAATTGTGAAAAATGGATACCATATTTATAATTAGGAGGTTTATATTTCATAAATATAACCCTTTTATTTTATGCATTATGAATAGAAACCATGGTATAATTTATCACCTCAGTAAAGGTAAAATCGAGGTATCTTAGGTTAAAACTAAATGTTATGGTCTCCATTTTCAACTAAATTATTATTGTATGAATTAAATATGAATATTTTCACTATATTTTCTAAATTTAATTGTTTAAGGTATAATTTTCAATGAAAATTACCTATATAGTATTTAAAGTAATAAAAAATAAAAAATGTCACTCTCGTTCTTTTAAATATCTCTTATGTCCTCACATATGGACAAAAGAAAGTTGTGAATGAATATTAGTTGTTATTTTGAGAATAATGAAATTACTTTTATGTTGGTAACTTATTTATATTTTTTTGTAATTATATAACTACCTTAAATGATTATGTAATCCCAACACAACATCTCTTCAATTAATAGAAAAATAAAATAAATGATTTTTACAAAATTTGAATTATTATAATTTTAGTAAGTTATTGTGTTCCATGAATGTTTTAGATATATATTGTAACTTCCCAGATCTGGGTGTTGCCCACAGGTGATTTTTACCTGGTGGGTCACATGGCCTCAAGTGCATTTCCCCGAATACCAGAGGATTCTGACTAGCAGTGAGAGCCTTCGGTGTGATAGTGGGGAAACAATTCCCTCATTGGCAGAGTAACATAATAGAAAAAAATAGTAAACAGTAGAGAAAGAAGTAATACCATACCAAAAGCTAAATAGAAAAATAATTATAGTATAAACAACTGTAGCATATATAAATAAATGATGCATGTCACATGTATTTAGGAAAATATCCAAACAAGTCACTATGCTGGAAATACAATACTAAAACCAATGTATATAAAATAATAAACTCTTGCAGCATCGCAAGCCCCATCTTGGCCCCATGCTCCCCATCTCCACAGTAATCAAGTACTTAACAAAGAAGGGAACTTCCCCTTATCTATACTTGCAACCATATAATCTGTTTGGGTCAAAAATCATGACCTAAGCAGGGTGTGAGATGAATCCCTATAGGCAACCACCAAAAGATTAGTTCCTAACTGTCAGTGAATATATATAGCACGAATATGTAGAATGAAGCAACAAACAAGGAAGTAATCAAAATTAAACAATCCTATAGTTTTGATTTACATTCATTTACATTTATTTATTATATAAACGATAGAATAATAAAATCTAGGGATCTAGCCTATGATTTGTATCCCTTGTGTAATATAAAAGAAGATATCTTAGAGGACTATCTAACAATTAAGTAAGACTGAGTCTAGGATTGCACTTCAACTTGGAAGACTTGTCACAATCAATCAATCATTCACAAGAAACCCTCTGGGAAAGATCTCATATCTTAACTCCTTTGGTTCAACATATCATAAATTCAATAAATATATAACGAACCTTTGGGAAAGCTCAAACAGTCTAACCCCTTTGGTATCACGAAAACAAAGACTCTCTGAGGAATAACTCACTGTTAATTCCCTCTATGGTCTTTTAAAAATACACTACATACTATATGAGGAAGCACTCTACATCCATTCCCCATATGGTCTCATAACGATATAATTTAGACACTCTAAGGGAGCTATCACCGTCAATCCCCCCAATGGTCTCACAACGTAAAAGTAACTGACACTCTGGAGATTCCCCCAACATCAATTCCCCCTATGGTCTAACTAAACTAGATTCTCACATCCTTGTGTAATAAAATCATGCACAAAAAATATCCAGTAGCCCAAATAAATCTTGACTACTACAAGTCTAATCTTCTACAATTCATAACACAATAATTTAACAAGCAGCAATTAAGAAATCAATTCCAACCAAACAAGAAAGGCAAGGAAGCAAGGTCTGCCTCACAAGGAACCAGGGACAAATAGAAATAAACATTAAAATAGGGAAACACACCCATAGGGTGTCCCCTAAACATTAAATTTAGCATAATACATCAACAAAAACCATAAATCTATCAATCAATCCAAGGCAGATGATAATAGGATTAAACTCTTTAACACAAAATACTTAAATCAGGGGTAATTGACACTTAGGAATATATTACTCAAATAAAAACTCTTAAAGGAAACAAACCACCAACCTCGATGTTATACGATTAACACTCCCTAACTTCAGCCCTTGAATTAGACTAGAACATTATAGATCTACAAAAAGATCAAAATTGTTCAACCTTGAAAAACCGATGAATGACGATGAATTAGGATGAGAGGATCTAGAAGAGGAAGAACCCACCAAGGAAATTCCAATGTCACTGATAGTGTGTAAATATATAACGTATGATAGATTGGTGGCATGGAGAATATTCAGAGATTCTGTAATCTCCTACATGAGGAATAGATAGAAGAAGGGAGTTTTGGAGATTATATGTGACCTCAATCCATTTAATCAAATATAAGAGAAAGTACACGACGTGTCCATGTAATGTGCATGTTGTGTACTAGCCTTAACTGGCTTCTACTTTAGTCAGTCTCAAGGTCACCTCACATGGACATGTACTTGTTCGTTACATGACCAGTACATGGCTACACGCGGCAACTTGGTACATGGCATGTACTCAAGAGTACACGATTTGTACTTAAAAAATTCCCAAATTCTTCATTTTTCCTAAAAAACACCTGAAATAAAGATCCATATCTGAAATAAAGTTCAAGGTTCTTTCAATATTCCCCCCTTAAATAAATTTGTCCCCTAATTTTCCTTCCAACAGGGGAGAAGAAGAATATTCAAACAACTCTGGCCACTACAATTGAACGTCGGCCTACCTCTCACAAGTCTCGTCTTGTACTCTCTCGTGCTGCCATAGCACCCATACTAGAGGAACAAACCAGCCATGAAGAAACTTTCTACTATGATCCACAATCTAAATAGGGTTCTCCTCAAAGGATTCATCTAACTCCAACTCAACCTCATCAGGTTGAAAAGCGTGAGATGGGTCTGAAAAGTAGCATCGAAGCTGAGAAACGTGGAAGATATCATGCATAGCCTGGAAACTCTAAGGTAATTGTAACCTATAGGACACTAGCTCGGGTCTCTATATTTCCTCATATAGCTCATCCTATCTCGTTGAAAACTTACCATGTCTTCTAATCCTCCTCTGTTCCAACCTTAGTGTGGCATGCAAGAAAACCTGATCTCCAACCTCAAACTCTAGATGTCATCTCCAACAATCAATATAATATTTCTAGAAATACTTTGATGTGTCCATCCTCTTTCAAATAAACTCCACCTCCTTAGTGGTCTCTTGGATAAGATGAGGTCTCAATATAGTTGCCTCTCTTACCTCCATCCAACATAAGGGTGATCGGAATGACCTACCATACAATTCCTTATAAGGTTCTATCTGAATTGTCTCCTGAAAACTATTATTGTAGGGAAACTACTCTAGGGGTATATGTCTCTCCCATTAACCCCCAAAACCTAGGACGCATGCCTAAATCATGTCCTACAACACCTGAATCGTGTTCTCGGACTGGCCATCTATTTGGGGGTGGTAATTTGTACTCCTAAGTACCTGTGTACCCAAAGCCCTCTGTAGTCCTTTCCAGACACGAGAAGTAAAACATCAGTCCCTGTTTGAAATGATAGAGTGTTGAACCCCATGAAACCATACAATATCTCAGATGTATAATCTTCCCAGCTCATCAACACTAAAATACTTCTTGATCGGTAAGACGTGTGAAACCTTCACGAGTCTTTCAATGACAACCCAAACTGCATTATTCCCTTGAGGAAACCTTGGTAAAACTATCATTAAATCCATCGCGACATCATTCCACTTCCACTTGAGAATGGGTAACTAATGTAAAAGACTGGTCAGTCGCTGATGCTCCACCTTCACCTGCAGATAGGTGTAACATCTCACAAAAAACCATTAACATCCCTCTTCATACCTAGCCACCAATACAGATGGTGTAGGTATCGATACATCTTGGTGACACCAGGATGAACTTCCCATGATGAGGAATGAAAATCTCGCATCATCTCCTTGCCTATGTCTACTGACACCTATATGCTTCCATGAAAGTGAAATATCTCATCCTCACCTAAGGTCCATCCAGGAGTAGGGTCCTCTCTCGACACCCTCTCCTATTGGACTAGGCCTTCAGAATATGATATCTTTCTCATTCACACATGATCTATAATAGTAGAGGTAACATCTATAGAAAAAACAAATCCATGCCCCTATCTGTTGTGAACCTCTAAATGAATCTCAAAGAACATATCCATAATCATCCACTCACAACTGGCCTCCTAAACTGCATGTATCTGAGTTCTCCTACTCCACACATCAGCCACTATGTTGCCTTTCCTAGGCATGTAGGAAAGATCAAAGTCAAAAGATTAAAAGTACCCAACCCACCTTTAGTGTCTCAAATTCATATCACACTGAGTAAAGATATACTTGAGACTTTTTTGTTTAGTGAAAACCACAAAATTCTATCCCAAAAGATAATTTCTTAAATAGAATAAATCATCCAAAACTGCAACTAACTTGAGATCGTGCATCGGGTAATTCCTCTCATGTGCCCTCAAGTAACGAGACTCGTACACAACCGATCCTTCCCCTTGCATAAGAACTACTCCAAGCCCGAAACCTAACACATCACAGTAAACCGTATAACTCTTTCCTGGCTCTAGAAAAATTATTATCAGTGCTGAAGTCAACCTCCCTTTCAGCTCCTAAAAGTATGACTCACAAGGATTAGTCCACGATTACTTCGCACCCTTCTTAGTCAGGCCCATTAGTGGAGCTTCATAGAGTTAAAAGTCATGCATAAAACATTTGTAGTAACCAGATAGCCTGAGAAAACTATGTACCTCAAAGATTTCTTTGGATGCTCTCAAGAAACTATTTCTCTCACTTTATCCGGGTCTACTGGTACTCCTTTCTCTGAGATAACATTACCCAATAAGTGAATTTTGTCCATCCAAAAGTGGCATTTTGAGAGCTTAGCATATAACTGATTCTCTCTCAGTGAACTCAAAATGATCTGAAGATGGATTGCATGGTCATGTTGAGTGTGAGAGTACACCAAGATATCTTCCACAAAAACAACCAAAAAGGAGTCTACGTATGGATATAACACTCGGTTAATTAGTGTCATAAAAACTATTGACGTTTTCGTGAGACCAAACAATATAAACACATACTATTATAGACCAAACCTGCTTTGGCAGGCTATAAGAGGTATATCTGATGGTCTAACATGAAAATGATGATAACCAGATCTCAAGTCAATCTTCGAGAACACTCCGGCACCTCAAAGTTAATCAAAGAGATCATCAATCCTCATCATGGGATATTGTTTCTTGACCTTCACTTGGTTCATCTTCCGAAAATCCACACAAATTCCAAGGGTATCATCTTCCTGCTTTGAAAATAGAACCGGTGAACCCCAATGAGAAGTATTGGTTTAGATAAAACCCTTTGTGTGTAACTCCTCTAACTGCTTCTTGAGCTCCTATAAATCTGGTGTAGCCATCCTATAAGGAGGAATGGACACTAGTGCCACTCCTGAAATAAGCTAAATAGTGAAATCAACCTCTCTCTGAAGGTAAACCTGAAAAGTCGTCTAGAAATACATCCCTGAAATGATCCACCACTGGAGGAAATTCCATCATTGAGGTCCCCTAGTGATCCAGATATAAACTAGCAATTTGGGTTATAATTCCTCACAACCCAAGATTCTTGGGTCTAACTCTGCCTTCCTGAACATCCCATTCACCCTTGTGTAGAAAATGGCCACCCTCCAGTGATGTGAAATTCACCCTATGGTGATAGCAGTAAAAAAAGCCTTTGAAAAATACTTTCCAGTCCATTTTGAGAATGACATCGAAACCTATCATCTCTAGTACATATAGGTCCCATAAAAAGTGAAACCCACCAACCTCAAGAGGGAACTCCTTGAACTGACATACCCTAGCCATCCTAATCCCCAATAGAGTTTCTAGCATCATAACATCCTTAGATGTAAAGATACAGAGCCCAAGGCTCTCTACTATAACAACATATATAAAGCTATTGGAATCCCCTATATCAAAAAGATAAGAATCCAAAACTGAGGCAACTAGAATCATACCTCTCAATCTAGAGGTTCCAAGATCCTGCTCTTACTGAGTCTTCTCCACTACAAAATTCTGACATGTACTATATCCATGTGACCCTTCCTAACTACCCAGAGTTGATCCACCCTATTTTCGCGGAAATATTGTCAACTAGCTACCATGGACACGGCCTCCTCCTTGGCCTGAATGGTCATATGTACTCCAGTTCCCATATTGATGAGAAGATGGTGGTCCTGCTCTTGAATGTGGAGTCATAGTAGAACTCCTATCACTAGCTGCTGGTGAGAAAACCCAGTAAAAACGGTGAAGATGGCACATCTTTCCATAATATCAGCACTTGAATGGGCCTCTTAAGCACTAAGGTATGGTATATCTACTCTTACCACACTAATATCATACCACTTGGCTACCTAAAGAAGTATCCTGTCTACTCGGATCTTCATGCGTAGACTCCCTATGGCGCTTCTTACTATTAGTCGGAGAAGTACCAACTATGGATGCCAAACTACTCTGGCTCACAGCTCTAGACTCCCTCATATTATGCTCAGTAATCAATTCCTCGTTGAATATATAAGATATGGAATTAAACCTAAATATGTTCACATAGGATCGGATGTCATTTCAAAGACCATTCTGAAATTTACTGGCAAGAAATAACTCATCACCCCCCGGAAATGGTTTGAAGCACTACAGCTCTGTGAAGTGAGAATAATACTCGATGACTGAAAGAGTACCTCATTCCAAACTCATGAACTCTCAGGCTTGGTTGACCCTAATGACTCTGAGTTGAAATAGTCATAGAAGGACTACTAGAACTCTTCCCAATTAATAACTCATTGGTGTCCTTCCTGTGAGATAACATCCTACTATATCTTTGTTGAATCATATAACATGTATGTAGCGAGCTTCACCCTCCTCTCTAGAGGAATCTCAAGATGCTCAAAGATAGACAACATGGATTCCAACCATAACTCTGTAGCCTGAGGTCCTCCATCCCCTGAGAAAGTGAGAGGATGTTGCTACTGAAAAACCCACATCAACTATACCATAGAAAGGGAATCCCTAGTAGGTATATATAAACATCCTGAATGTTTCTCAGAATTGTGCATCAACACTTGTGTTTGGTATAATAGTTGGTGTCAAGATGGGTACAATGATAGGATTTTCTCATAGTCCCTAATCTACCATTTCTGGTATTTGATCATTGTCGTGTGTCTGTAATACGACCATAGGATATATCAGTGGCATGAATCTTCAAGGTCAAGTGCACACATTAGTTCAATATTATCAAGGACTAAAAGTTAGAAGTGAAAGAAAAGAACATGAGAAGAAAAATGGTCATGTTTTTTAAAATAGGGGTACACGGTGTGTAAACCCTCCACACAACGTATTCCCTTATATTTCAACATGGTCATGTACCTCTACCAAACATGATTATGTAACACCCCTATACCAAACATGTTCATCATCATACATGGTGTGTACTTGAATTTTACCTCCTGCCCAAGTTCTTATACACGACTAAATCACATGGTTCTCTCCTAGGTAACACAACATGGCATATTCATGCTATACACAGTGTGTACCAATTCTGTTATAACCACTCACTTAATTAGTCACACAGTCGGTGACACGGTCATCTCTACATGGCATGTAAGAATGGAACACAACGTGTACAACCAATGTTTCATCAACTTGTGTCGTTAGTCACACGACTGGATACATGGTCCTTACAACACGGCATGTACAATAAAAATATGGCATGTTCTACCAAAGGTTTCCTAACCCCATGTACCTACTCACACAGTCAGTCACACAGTTAAAGACTACATGGCTTGTACATACAGGACACGGCATGTACTTAAGAAAAGTTTTTTCATCTAGAATAGAAGAACACATGGCATGTGTTCATAACACCACACGCCATGTTGTCTTGGAATCTAGATTGTAGACCTCTAAATAGTTTCTAGAACCCTTAAGAAATTTAAAATTTTATCCAGGGAATGAAAAATTCTAACCCATGAGAGCCCATACTCCATGAATCAAAGTTTGGAATCCTTATTCACATCAAAATTTAACAAAATTAAATTAAAACCTGATCCAAAAAGTTTTGATACAAGAGGGACCATGACCCCTCTAGGACCAAAGTTTGACATCCATTCAAATTAAAATTTAGATATTCCAATATCCTATAATAATAGAAAGTATTATATCATTGAATCTATCAAAACATCATGCATATCTAGGAAAACACCTATCACAATAGCATGCAATCAGAAATGCACACTAAATGTAATGACAAAAATGCATGACATGTGATCTATATAGAGTTCCTTTATGATGCATGATATAGAATACCCTAATCTCATCAGGTTGCAACAGAAATATAACTTCAATAATGTCAACGATAACAGCACAAAACATGTGAATCTCCCAACAGTGAAATCAATAAAACTATAACACTTAAAAACTCAGAAAAAATGCAATATTTGAGGTAACATGGATTTTCCCTATACACAGGTTAGATACTCTTGGAAACAGCTTATACTAACTACATATTCCTTCTTATCCCTGTATATAGGCTCCAAATAGTAAGAAAAAGTATAAATCACCTCCCTATGATACAACTTTGTAACGTCTCGGATCTGGGTTCCGCCCAAAGGTGCCACGTACCTGGTGGGTCACATGGCCTCAATCGCATTTCCCTAAACTCCTTAGGATGATAAATATAAGTGAGGTACTTGGGTGTGATAGTGGGGAAACTATACCCTCATTGGTAGAGTAACACAGTGGAAACAAATATTAAACAGTTGCAGAAGCAGTAATACCATACAGCAAGGTAAACTGCAGAATACTGATAGTATAAACAACTAGAAAATATATAAATAAATGATGCATGTCACATGTATCAAGGAAGACATAAAAAGAAGTCACAGTTCTGTAAATACAATAATAAAACCAAAGTACATAAAATATTAAACTCTTGTAGCATTTTAAGCCTTAGCTTGGTCCCATATTCTCCAGCTCCATAGCAATCAAGTACCTGACGAAGAAGGAAACCTTCCCTTATCTATACATATAACCATATATTCTTTTTAGGTCAAAAAGCATGACCCAGATGGGGTGTTACATGAATCATTGTTGGAAACCACCAAAAGATATGTGTCTACCTATTATTGAATATATATAGGAGGAAATATGGAAAATTATGTAATAAACACGAAATTACTCAAAAGTAAACAATCCTATAGTTTACATTTACATTATTTTACATTTATTTATTTTTAAAAATGTAGAATAATGAATTCTCAGAATCTATCCGAATCTCCGCATCCCCTATGTAATAGAAAAGCAAATGTCTTAGAGGAATATTTAACAACCAAGTAAGATCAAGTCCAAGCTTGTGATTTGGATTGCAGAGTTGTCACAATTAATTAAGCATTCACAAGCGACCCTCTGGGAATGTTATCACAGCCTAACCCATTTGGTTCAACATATCATCAATTCAATAAATATATAACGGTCCTTTGGGAAAGCTCACATAGTGTAACCCCTTTGGTCTCACAAAAACAAAGGCTCTATGAGGAATCACTCACCGTTAATTCCCCCTGTGGTATTTTAACAATAAACTACAGACTATCTTGGGAAGCACTAAATGTTCAACCCCCTATGGTCTCATAATGGTATAATATAGACACTCTAAGAGAGAACTCACCATCAATCCCCCTTATGGTCTCACAAAGTAAAAGTAACAGACACTTTGGGGAAGCCCTCAACATCAATTCCCCATATGGTCTAACTAAATTAGTTTCTCATAGCCCTGTGTAATACAATCGTGCACAAAAAATATCTAGTAGCTCAAAGTAATCTCAACTACTACAAGGCTAAGCACCTACAATGCATAACACAAGCATTTACCAAGAAGAAATTAATCAATCAATTCCAACCTACCAAGAAAGGAATGAAAGCAAGGTCTTATACATAGAAAACCTAGACCAAACAACTATATACATTCAAATAAGGAAACTCACTCTCGGGGTGTCCCCTAAACAATAAATTTAGCATAATACATCAATAGAAACCCTAAATCTATCAATAAATCTATGGAATATGATAACATGGTTAAATTACATAACACAAAATACATGAATCATGGGTAATAGAAACATAGGCATATATAACTAAAATAAAAACTCTAAAAGAAAACAAACTAACTTCCTCGACATTTCACAATGAACACTGTGGAATGTCAGCCCTTGAATCAGCCTATAAATTCATAGATCTAAAAAAAGGTCAAAATTTTTTAACCTTGAATAACCCATGAAAGAAGAGTAATCATGAAAAGATTCTCTAGAAGATGGAAGAAATCATCAAGGAGATTCCAACACAACCAACAAAGTTTTATTCTGAGAAGGGATGATGGATTGGTGGCTCGGAGAAGATTTAGTGATTTTGTACACTCCTATGTGAGGCACAGACTAAATAAGGGAGTTCTGGAGATTAGACATGACCCCAGTCTGTTTAATCAAATAAAAGAAAATGTACACAGTGTGTTCATTTAATGTGTGTGCCATGTACTAGCCTTAACTGTCTTCTACTTTAGGCAGCCTCCAGTTTACCTCACACGACCATGTACTCATCTGTTACATGTCTAGTACATGGATACATGTGGCAATTGTGAACACAACGTGTACTCAAGAGTACACGATGTATACTTAGAAAATTTCAATTTTTTTCCTTTTTCCTCAAAAACACTTGAAATCAAGATCCATACATGAAATGAAGATATGGGTACTTAAATATATGAAATATTATGGAGTTTTAAAATATTATATTTGAAATCCATCTTTTTCTTGCTGTCTTTAAATTCGAATGAAATGAATAGTTCCAAAACTAGAATTAATGATATTTTATAATAAATCATATTTTATTAAATGATTTAAAATTCAAAAATATGTTACCTTTATAAAAGTGATACTAATATGGTTTAACATATAAATTATTTTCCATCTATGAGTTATATTTCCATTTGTGGTGACATTATTAAACATTTAATATTGAAATAGTTTTTGTTGTGGTTATGGTCATAAATGATCAACCGAGGGGTTAACCAAAAGGATAATGTTTAAAATGACACCAAAAGATTTATAAATTTAATTATATGATTTTATTTTCACTCTATCCACTTTTTATTCGAATTAATTTCCATTTAGAAAAAATTTCCATGATAAATAATTTAATATTTTTTAATATTTTATGAAATTCCATGAGTGCCCCTTACCTCACTGATAAAAGAGTACCCCTCCTTTATCATCTTTACACCACATTGATCCTTAAAAAATGAAAAACCCATAAAAAATTATATTCTTAACTTACCTATAAAAAATTTAGAGGTCTTTATCTCCCCAAAAGACCAACCTTAGGGTTCTTAAGAGGCAATCCCAAGGACTTCTTTCAAAGAAAAGGTCATCACTTTAATCGATCACTTTCTTTTTAGTTCTTCTTTTACCTCCACTATATCTGTGTTATTTAAAATAAAATAATAAATTTTCTATCCTAAATGTACATAAATTATATAATTATTAGGATAAAACCTTTATCCACTCTCTTTCCCATCAAATGTGAAGTGAAAGTATCACTTGTGCGTACACAAGACTTAATGTGTCCACATACTGATTCACTTGAAATTTTAAGAACCATATTTCATGGATGGGTATTAAAGTAGTTTTAATATTCATATATTATATTATGAAATAATTATTCTTATTTAATTATAATATCATATCTACCTTCTTATCATCCAATCCTTTATAAAATAATAATGTCACTCATGTGTACGTGTGGACTACCACCTCTATAGAGTGACGTGATTCATGTTTCTTTTTTTGTACATGGATGGTAATAAGAATGGATTTTATAAATATATATGATTTATTTTATATAATTATTATTCTATAAATTTTATTTATTATTTACACTTATTTCATTCCATTCTTCGAAATTTGAAAACAACATTCATGTGTACGTACGACCTACCATCTCCATGAACGGTGTAATTAATTTTTCTATCTATAAATTTTATGGATGAATCTAAATATATATTTGTTAAAAATTTATGATATCTAAACTATAATAAACATTCTTGAGATTGTGTAACCTTGATAAAATTAAAGGAACCATAACTACCAAACCCAAATTTTAATGGAAAAAATGAAATGTTTATCACATGGAAATGAGTATTTTAATAATGGGTTATTAATAAATAGGTGTTGAAATGTAATAAAGTGATCATATATAATATTATAAGTATGTAAAATATTTTGGTATAGAATAATATTAAATCTAAATTTATTATACAATAATATAGATGTATTTCAAAGGAATTCAGACATAAGGTAAAGGTTTTATGTTACAATCTCAGTGTTTATCAAGGTTGTTTATGATTAAGTTTTTCATGATGAAGTTTCATGTTACACCTCTCAAAAAACTCAAGAATTTTTTTTCCTCTCTATTTAATTATCGATATTACATATTTTCTTTTAATTTTTCTATCCTTATGTAATCAAGAGTCCAACATAATATTTTCAATGAAAATGAACTTAATTTATCTCTTAGGTCAAAAATACTTCCTCTTCTATGTCCATAGTTTCTAAAACAAATGATTGAAAAATTATCCAATGATTATTTAAAGTTAATTATACCAAAAATTGATTTATTTAAAAAAATGGTTTAAACAGAATATTTTTTTCTTTTTTCTGAACGATATTCTTTTTGACTTTTTAGAAAGTGTGAAAGGAATATTTTATTTTAACTTATATGGAATGAATAAAATTTCCCACTATCATGACCACTCAATGATTTTAAGACTCCTTTATAAGTGTCCATGTTTTTTATTAATGAAAGGTTTTCCCTTAATATTGGTAATTTTTTATATTTTAAATAAATGATTTTAAAATTTAAAGTATATTTTCATCAAAAAAATATTCCACATGTATTTTAAATTAATTTTATTATAAGATGACATCATTTAATGTTACTTATTATTTAGTAAGTAAAATATTCAATAATACCATCCACTTTCATTCTTTAGATGGATTATGATGATAATGATTTAAGGATGATTCTATGAAACCCATTTCTTTTCAATGGTTTAATTATGTTATGAACCCCATTTTTTCCACAGGTTATTCTATATTAAAATGATAAAATGTTTAGGAAAATTCTTTTCTTTTCATAGGTTATTATAGAATGATTGATTTATAATCTTATTATACACATATGTATGATTTTCTTTATGTTATTTTTCGGCCTAGAATAATATATCCCTCCAATGTATTGGCTAAAGATGGATATCAAATGAGAATAATAGGAATTTATTAGGGAGTGAATCTAGTTTAGTAAGGGACTTTGACCACTATGATAGTCTTGGCAGTGAACCATAACTAAAATGATGGTTTGGGTAGTGAACCCAATCCACTATGAATTTAATTTACGTAAGCCTTGAAAAATATGTAAATGATTTTCTATACTTATGTGTATAAAAAAAACTTATGTATTATGCCATTTTTATTCTCTCATGGCCCATGTTATTTTATTGAATTATGATTCATGGATTATTAATTACCTTTATTTATTCCATTATTCAATAGAATGATCTATGATATGTAGGATAAGTTTTCTAAATGTTATGATCATGTTTTCATTACCTTATTATCATGTTATGTTGAAGTGATCATTGATATATCCCTTTTTTACCATTACTGGGCACCAAATCACACCCTTTCATATATTTCATTTCCCTAGGTTATGAAGAAAGGTAATATGTGTGAAATTTAAAAGAAGAGTTCTAGTTTTAAATAACATTGTTGGAAGAGATGTAGTTCTCCTATGAACCAGTTGTTTATATATCTAAATTTCCAATGTTGAAAGACCTATACAGTTTTGGATTGTGTAATTATGTTATTATAAAGAATATTTGTCGATTAAGATGAGATATTTATGTATGAAAGGTATTGGTCTTTAAAATCCTTGTGAACAAATTAATTTTGATAGATATAAAGTGGCATCACATGTTTATAATAAACAAGTAGTATTAGTTTGTTCAATATATGGTATCACTCACACACTTGGTACATTATTGTTTATTCAATAATATGATTGTATAAGTGTGGTTGAGATCACATGAATAATTATTAAAGGTATTAAATCTCAAGATACATGTGTTTATGGAAGTGTGTGTAACACCCCAAGCTTTCATGGTACGCTTCTCTTTGAATAATAGAGCAGTGTGTGTTGTACGCACCCTCGAGTTCTAACACACCGCTACCAATCAAAGTAGCCGTTATGAAAAGTAATACCCACTTTTTGAAATTTTATAAATTTTATAATTCATAATGGACTTAATTTTTGGATTCGGAATATCGGAATTAGCCTATGTTTAATTTTTTTTATTTTTCCGAGAACTTCCAATTTTTGATGAATAGTGAAAAATACTTAAAAAAACTGTTTTAATCAAAATAATTTATAGTGATAAATTATACTATTGAGTGGTTTTAAAGTATAATTAGAATATATTTTTACCATTTTATCCAATGCTGGTCATTAGAATTAATTTCACTTTGAAATTGGACATAAACAATTTTCAATCTTTTGATTGATATTATTTCTTAAAAACACGCTATTTGTTATGACAATGGGAATTAATTATAAAATAAATTAATGCAACTTATATGTTTGGAATTTTGTAAAATAGAAATCATTTTTTATTTCATAATATCAAATATATCTTAGGGTAAAGTTTTGGTATTTTTATGAAAAACTTCAATTTTTTATGAATAGTGAAACCACTAAGTGGTAGTTAAAAAACTAATTTTTCGTGTAAATGAATCATTATCACTTCTGTGTATTGAATTTCCAAAATATGACATACATGATTTTCATTAGGAAGAAAAAATGTGGTTCAGTGAGATGAAAATAATTTTTTGTGAATAGTAACTTTTAAGTTTTATTAATCGCGATTAAAGGTAAATAGTGAAATTTAAGGTAACAATGATATTATAAAAATATGAAAATATCTTGACACTTGTCCTACCCTTATTGTATAAGTCATGTTCGACCAAGACAATACATGGGTCACCTTTCGGACCCCATGGAGCCACTTGGGTAAGAAAATGACATTAATAACTTTTTATTTAAAGTAAAAATAAAATTGTCACAAACATGTGTTGTTTTATTAAAACAATTATTACATGGGGTTATATAAGCTAAAATATCGACTATAAATATTCATTGGAAATATAAAAATATTTCCTACATCATGATATTTTTTTTATAATTTTTAGACATTAAATAATTTAAATTTTTTATGACACCATGATGATGCAGCGATTACCTCATTAATTAATGATTTAAATAAAATGAAAAGATAATGTAAAATCTAAGACTTACAGTTGTCAAAAACCTATTTGAAGAGTATATTTCGAACCCTTATCACCTTATCCTAGAAATATATAATTGTGGGACCTTTTAAAACCTAAATGAACTTCATAATAATGTAACATTTCATGACATTCCAAGAGTACCCCTCCTCTCCTCTTATAAACGGCCCCCACCTCTACCACATTATTCACACCTTCAAGCCATTTGGCTCGGACAACCTCTACCCAAATACTCTATCAACTTCCCACTATTACTCTAAGAAGCCTCACTTTGGGAAGAAGTCTTCCCAAGGAAGCCTTTGGCTCAAATCAAAAAGACTTACCTGATTTTAAAGGTAATGTCTTCAATTGTGTTCTTTTGTTTTATTTTGCTTCTCCAACCCCCTAAACTATTTTTATTCCTATATTTTGTAACAACACAATTATATTGAATATACTAGGATGTTTTTATGAGATTAATTTGATTTAAAATTACACACATCACCGTCTAATGGTTAAATAACATATTGTTTCTGTGGTTGGTGAATTGCTGCCTCACGAAACGATGATTGTTCAATCTTATTTTAACACCTTTCATGGTGGCAATTAATATGTCACTATATTTATATATGATATATATTATGTATATGTTTTCATTATTATTCTTTATTTTTCATTTATGGTTTCCATTATGCGTAAAAGTGATATCTTCATTTTAGGAAGTGCGGACCACATCCCCCTCAAAGTGATTTGATTCATTAAAGACATATGTGGGATGTATAAAGGATGGAGTTAATGATATTATATATGATATTATAATGGAATTATAATATACTTTTATATCATTATGATTTCATTCCATTAAATATGAAATAGAAATGAATGTAACGTTCATGCGTACGTACGGCTTACCGTCTCCATGAACGGTGCATTTCATTTCTTACCTCTAAATGTTATGTAATATTATAAATGAATATATATACTAGATATATATGATATATATGATATATAAATCATGAATATAAATCTGTATATAATGGATATTTTACCACATGAACAACTTGTAATTATAAGAAATTTATTTTTTACTCAAGTACCAATGATTGACAAAAGGACTGTTATTAACATAAATAATTACATAATGTTAATAACATGGTAATAAGTGATATAAAAGGAATAATGAACTTTAAAAAGGTTCTTAAGCATGTATAAATTAACTCTAGTTTATTATTTATGAGGTTAAAGAATGATCGAGTCAAGTCGGACATGAGGTAAGGGACTTCGTCTCAATCTCCTTTCATTGAGGCATATTTTGTTTTATACACAACTTTCTGGTATACTGTGTATAAACCCCTTTGACATTTACTTTTAATAAAAAGGAATCTTTTTATACGAAGATTTTTTACTAAATGACAAAAGGAATTATTTGTCTTACGTATGCGGTGACAACGACTTCTCTGCCGTCGTGACCATTATTTGAGTTCCGGCTTCCTCTAAAAGCCATAACTTTTTTTTAAATGAAAAATAAATACTATGTTTTATTTTTCTTTTATTTTGGTATTGAAAATGGATTTCATAATGTTTTTATTATATCAATGTGTTGTATTGATATCTTTTTATTGAAATGTGGAAATGTTATGTTTCATTTATGCATGTTTAATGTGATACGATTATGTTATGGTTTATGATATGTTTAAACCTTTTCATATAAGGAATGAATTGGACTTAGTATGTGATGGGTGGAGCTTGCTATATCTCCTCAATGCATCAGTAGGTCTCATGAGACAAACTAGTGTCTTGGAACGAGGCCTTGAAAAAAATCTTATTTGTAGTCTTGCCACGAGGCCTTGGCTACGTGGTTATGATAGTCTGACATTATGCATTCCATAATTATGAAAGTTGTTATTTATATTTCATGTGATTATTCGACTAGTAAAATATCCATGTGAATAAGTAAATGCCATTACTTCATTTTACTTTTTCCATATTATGCTGAATTTCAAGTTTAAAAGGCTTTTGTGTTAGTTATACATTTCCTTAAATGTTTATTTTTATTTATGAAAGTTTCTGCTATATTTTTACCCTTACTGAGCATCTGAGCTCACCCCTTTCTATGTTTTATTTTTCCCAGGATGTGAAGAAATATTTTACGACTGACCTGCAGGGATAGTCAGAAGGGGATATGAGTGTGGACTATAGAGAACATGTTATTTTAGTTTTTCACTTTATGATGTAATATAACGTTTATGAATGTATCTAGTGTTTCCAAGGCTACTAAACTAATCAGTGTTTCAAGACTTGATCTTTTGTGATCATGCCAATGTTACGTAATAATGCACCGAATCTGGGTAACTCGGGTTGGGGTGTTATAGTTGGTATCAGAGGCATTTTAGTTCTATCCTTGGAAGCTATATTTAGATAAACTCTGATTAGATCACATAGACATAAAATAGACTTTAAGGATTAGTATAGAAGAACTTCCTAGAATTTTGTTATTATAGAGATTTTTGTGAGTTTTCTGAGCAATACATCCTTATCTAGATACGAGTAGGTAGAGGCAGCTCTAGCACAGATGTACCTAGGGGTAAAACCTGAAAACACTGCTTTGAGCAAGACTCGAAAGGGAACTGGTGCACGACAATGGGCCTTACTAAACTCTTGGTTACGACACTCCTGGGGGATATGCTTAGGATAATTATCATTTTCATTACAAACCATTATGAAGGGTTTATGAGTATATACTTCCTCAAAGAAAACATTTTTATGATTATGGATTATATCCATAAATAGTTCAATTTATGTTAAGTGTTTTGAAAGTTTGTAATTATGTATTTCGATTCATAAACTAATCTAGTTTATGAAAAATTTTAGAAATGGTGCCTAGTGGAAGGAATGGAAACCATATAAATTCATGAAATCCATGTAGGTATTTCCCTCCTTCTCAAGATAATTATAGTGGAGCTGGTGATACAACTAGTGCGGGTCACCTTATCACCATACTAGGACAACTCACTCAGGTTATGAATAATAACCTTACTCGTATGGAGAACCCTGATCCGTAACATGAAGGATCAATGTTAGATCGCTTAATGAGGCAACAACCACCAACATTTAATGGGGGTAAACATCCCTTAGTATTTGAGCAATGGATAAGTTCCGTAGAGAAAATATTCCACGCGTTGAGGAGTAGCGAAAGGGAGAAATTTGTCATGGCAGTTTACCACCTCACTGGAGATGCCGATCAATGGTGGTCGCTGATTCAAAACACAAAGGAAGATGAAAAAGTATCAAGTATGGAGTGGAGGGAGTTTAAGGAAATTTTCTTAGAAAAATACTTTCCACATGACCATCAAGAAGATATGGAAAGGAAATTTATGAGTTTGAGGCAGAAGGAGGATGAGAATGTCGCAAAGTATGAGGCTAACTTTACAAGGTTAGAGAGGCATGCTGCTGATTGTATACGTGACCCAATAAGTAAGATTGATCGTTTCTTTGATGGGTTAAAACCATTTCTCCATTGAGCTTTAGTATCAAAATCTTTCTCAACATATGAAGATATAGTCTCATGTGCTATCAAGACAGAAAAGAAAATCTGTAAATCTTATGACAATAAAGTAAAGCAAGAGAAGAAGAGAATGGTGGAACCAGAGACAGATAAAGGGGAAAAGGGAAAGAATGATTTTCTATTATGCGATAATTGTGGGAAGAATCACCACGGTACTTGCCTAAAAGGAATGGGAGTTTTTTATATATGATGAGAAAAAGGTCACCAGGCTCGTGATTGCAAGGGAAAGAAAGAGGCTATCAATGTTGAATGCTACAATTTTCAGGAAATGGGGCATTATGAAAATGAATTTCCTAAGCGTCAGAAAAACATTCCCCAGAAAAGTTCAAGGGATCAAGTCCAATCTTATGTTGTTACAACAGTTGAAGTGGAATAATTAATGTATTTGTGCTTTTGGAGTCAAAGATTATATTCTGGTTATAAGAATAATGTGATATATATAAGGATTGTACTGCAGTACTTTTTGTTTTCATTAATGTTTTAATATGATGAAGGTAATAATATTTTTAGTATGTTATAATAAGAGAAACTTTACTTTGTTTGGGGAAACTGATGCTACAATTGATTTTGGAATTTAGAGACCTTTTAGAGAAATTCTGGATAGAGGTATTTTGGATAACTATAAAGGTTGGAATGGATTAAGATGAACTTTGGATAGTATTCTTTAAGGTTAAAACATTTTTTTTGGAGTATTATAATACTATAGTTTTAGGAAAAGGACAACCTGTAGGTTGGGGGATAACCCGTCGCGTCGGACAAAGCTCCAGGAATCAAACCCACAACCATAGTGAAACAGGCCTTTATTACCTACCACTAGCCTAAAGGAAGTCCCTGGTTATTACAAAATAGTTTTACTAATCTAAATGGTATGTGTTAATATTTGGAACCTTGTACGATTAGGGTAAATTTAATATTTTTGAGTTCTATTATCTTTTGAGTTAAAGATGAGTTTGTGGTAGAAATTAGTTGAAGGTTAAAACTCTACTTGTCATGTATATATATATATATACCTCTCTATTATTCTATGAATAAATTAATTATTAAACTTTAGGAAAGGGATATTAAAAAATGTTTTATCCTAATACGTTATGTTTTGTTGAACTGATGATATTTTAAATCACCATAGATTGAAGGCTTTGAGGCCCTCAAATTTACCGTTGTTTGTGATTGATGACCTCAATCACTCCCTACAAATATTTACGTTTTTCCTCCAATTATATGTCTCTAATTTCCACCAATGTTCTCCTAATCAAGATCATAATTTGGTGGTGACTTTTTCATTTCCCTTTCCCTCTTATTAAGGCTAAATTTTATTAACCTAATTTCCGATGTGGGATTTCCACAAAGGTATTTCCTACTTTCAACCATTTATTTTTGAATAACAATTTCAAATAGCGAAGTCTCAATTTGTTGAAGGAGGGGAGAATGTAACACCCCAAGCATCCATGGTACGCTTCTCTTTGAATAATAGAGCAGCGTGTGTTGTACGCAACCTCGAGTTCTAACACACCGCTACCAATCAAAGTAGTCGTTATGAAACATAAAACCCACTTTTTGAAATTATATAAATTTTATACTTCAGAATGGACTTAATTTTTTGATTCAGAATATCATACTTAGCCTATGTTTATTTTTTGGTATTTTTCCGAGAACTTCCAATTTTCAATGAATAGTGAAAAATACTTAAAAACAAATTTTTTTAATAAAAATAATTTATAGTCATAAATTATACTATTGAGTGGTTTTAAAGTATAATTAGAATATATATTTTCCATTTTATCCAATTTTGGTCATTATAATTAATTTCACTTTGAAATTGGACATAAACAATTGTTAATCTTTTGATTGATATTGTTTTTTAAAAACATGCAATTTGTTATGACAATGGGAATTAATTATAAAATTAATTAATGAAACTTATATGTGTCTAATTTTTTAAAATAGACATCATTTTTGAATTCGGAATATCAAATATAGCTTAGAGTGAATTTTTGGTATTTTTCTGAAAAACTTCAATTTTTGATGAATAGTGAAACCACTACGTGGTACTTAAAAAACTATTTTTTCATGTAAATGAAACATTATCACTTCTGTGTATTGAATTTAAAATATCCTACATACATGGTTGCCATTATAAATCAAAATGTGGTTCAATGAGATGAAAATAATTTTTGGTGAATAGTAACTTTTATGTTTTATTGATCACGATTAAAGGTAATTAGTGAAATTTAAGGTAAAAATGATATTATAAAAATATGAAAATATCTTGACACTTGTCCTACCCTTATTGGATAAGTCATGGACGACCAATAAAATCCATGGGTCAACTTGGGGACCCCATGGAGCCACTTGGGTAAGAAAATGACATTAATAACTTTTTATTTAAAGTAAAAAATAAAATTGTCCCAAATATGTGTTGTTTTACTAAAATAATTATTACATGGGGTTATATAAGTTATATTTTCGACTATAAATATTAATTGGAAAGATAAAAATATTTCCTACATCATGATATTTTTTTTATAATTTTTATACATTGAAGAAATTAAATTTTGTATGACACCATGATGATGCAGCGATTACCTCATTAATTAACGATTTAAATAAAATGATAAGATAATGTAAAATCTAAGACATACACTTGTCAAATACCTATTGTATGAGTATATTTCGAACCCTTATCACCTTATAATTGAAATAAATAATTTTGGGACCTTTGAAAACCGAAAATCACTTCATAATAATGTAACATTTCATGACATTCCAAGAGTGCCCCTCCTCTCCTCTTATAAAAGGCCCCCAACTCTACCACCTTATTCACACCTTCAAGCCCTTTGTCTCGGCCAAACTCTGCCCAAATACTCTCAAAACATCCATATATTACTCCTAGAAGCCTCAATTTGGGAATAAGTCTTCCCAAGGAATCCTTTGGCTCAAATCAAAAAGAGTTACCCGATTTTAAAGGTAATGTCTTCACTTGTGTTCTTTTGTTTTATTTTGCTTCTCCAACCCCCTAAACTCTTTTTATTCCTATATTTTGTAACAAAAACAGTATATTACATATACTAGGATGTTTTTATGATAAGTATTTTATTTACAATTACACACATCTCAGTCTAATGGTTAAAGAACATATTGTTTCTATGGTTGTTGAATTACTGCCTCACAAAACGATGATTGTTAAATCTTCTTTTAACACCTTACAAGGTGGCCATTAAGATGTCACTATATTTATATATGATATATATTATGTTTATGTTTTCATTATTATTCTGTATTTTTCATTTATGGCATACCTTTATGGTTTCCATTATGGGTAAACGTGATATCTTCATTTTAGGAAGTGCGGACTACCGCCCCCTCAAAGAGATTTGATTTGTTAATGCCATATGTGGGACGTCAAAATGATGGAGTTAATGATATTATATATGATATTATACTGGAATTATAATATACCTTTATATCATTATGATTTCATTCCATTAAATACAAAATAGAAATGAAAGTAGCATTCATGCGTACGTACGGCTTACCGTCTCCATGAATGGTGCATTTCATTTATTACCTCTAAATGTTATGTAATATTATAAATGCATATATATACTGGATATATATGATATATATAATATCTAAATAATGAATATAATTCTGGATATAATGGATATTTTACCACATGAACAACTTGTAATTATAATAAATTTATTTTTGACTCAAGTACCAAAGATCGACAAAACGACTATTATTAACTTAAATAATTACATAATGTTAATAACATTGTAATAAGGGATATAAAAGTAATAATGAAATTGAAAAAGGTTATTAAGAAAGTAGAAATTATCTCTAGTTTATTATTCAGGAGGTTAAAGAACGATCGAGTCAAGTCGGACACGAGGTAAGGGACTTCGTCTCAATCTCCTTTCATTGAGGCATGTTTTGTTTTATACACAACTTTCTTTTATACTATGTATAAAACCCTTTGACTTTTAATTTTAATCAAAAGTAATATTTTTATACGAAGCGTTTTTACTAATTGACAAAAGTAATGTTTTGTCTTACGTATGTGGCGACAACTACTTCTTCGCTGCCGTGACCATTATTTGAGTTTCAGCTTCCTCTACAGGCCATAACTTTTTTTTAAATGAAAAATAAATACTATGTTTTACTTTTATTTTATTTTGGTATTGAAAATGGTTTTGATAATTTTTTCATTATATCAATGTGTTGTATTGATATGTTTTTATTTAAATGTAGAAATGTTATGTTTCTTTTATGCATGTTTTATGTGATACAATTATGTTATGGTTTATGATATGTTTAAACCTTTTCATATAAGGAATTAATTGGACTTAGTATGTGATGGGTGGAGCCCTCTATAGCTCCTCGATGCATCGGTAGGTCTCGTGAGACAAACTATTATCTTTGCATGAGGCCTTGACAAAATATTATTTGTAGTCTTGGCACGAGGCCTTGGCTACGTGGTTATGATAGTCTGACATTATGCATTCCATCATTATGAAAGTGGTTATTTATATTGCATGTGATTATACGACTAGTAGAATATCCATGTGAATAAGTAAATGACATTATTTCATTTTACTTTTGCCATATTATGCTGAAGTTCAAGTTTAAAAGGCTTTTGTTTTAGTTATACATTTTCTTAAATATTTATGTTTATTTATAAAATATTCCGCTATATTTTTTTCCTTACTGAGCATCTGGGCTCACCCCTTTCTATGTTTTATTTTTCCCACGATGTGAAAAATATTTTACGACTGACCTGCAGGGATAGTTGGAAGGGGATATGAGTGTGGACTATGGAGAACATGTTATTGTAGGTTTTTAATTTATGATGTAATGTAAAGTTTATGAATGTATCTAGTGTTTCCAAGGCTACTAAACTAATCGGTCTTTCAAGACTTGATCTTTTGTGATCATTCCAATGTTACCTAATAATGCACTGACTTTGGGTAACTGGGGTTGGGGCGTTATAGTGTGTCGCATGGACACATTTTACGCGATTAACTTATACTCTTGTTTATTATACTGAGTCCTAACCTAGTCACTAACATAAAATAATTGAGTATAATAAAATATGAATGAGTAATTGGTGTATATAATGACAATTGTAAATATGGATTATTTTTTCCAACAAGTGGTATCGAGGTTAAAGTGAAAAATATGGATTTACAAAAGTTATAAATAGTCCAAATAGTTTCCTCAATGAGTATTAGGGAGAGGATAATGGTTTAGATGTGGTAAATAGATCCATTATTTCAAGAGTTAATGATTATTTGGAAGTGTTTAAAATAACCCAATGTATTTTATGGTAACTTTTCAATAGTTGATAGAGCTAAAAGTTTTTGGATTTCAAGTATTAAATGGGATGAAAATTAATTTCTTGACAAACTGTGGGAAACAATTATAATCAAGGTTTCATTAGTTTAGTATAATGAACATGTCTTAGTAAAACTATGATTAATATCATTGGAAAAATGGAATAATTCACTTATAAATGATTGGCAGAATAGATGAAAATATAAAACTAGGGAATTCTGTGAGAAAGTGGGGTATAATGAAAACAACATATGGTTAAGAATACCGCTGAATTTTATTCAAAAAGGGGGAGGGATAAAAATTCACCATAAAACCAAAAAAAAATTGAAGGATTCTGAGATAAAATGTGGTGTAAAATTTTAGGTGGTATTTTCAAAAAACTCAAAAGGAGATTAATGTTACAACTAGAAGGTTGTGTGTTATATTATTTGAAGATAATATTTTATTTTTTAAAGTGAATTAATTTTTGAAGTTGAAGACATGGTAACATGGATAAATAAGTGCATAGTTACTATTATCATAGGAACCACCTTCAAGTTGTTGATGAAGCATAACAATGGCATACATGAAATTATAGTACAATATTTGATGTTTCAATAGTTATTATATGAATTATATTGTTAATAAAGTAACATTGATAACAATATCAAGGATATGGCATTTATTTTTGATATTTAAGGTATATATGGATTTGCAAATGGTGTGAGTGGATTTGAAGATGTTTTGAGAAGGTTGTGATTGTTTAAATATAGTTGGAGAAGTACTAGATTAACTTTTGTCTGATGTTTTCTTATTTGAAAATTTCAAAAAAAATATAAAATATTCATATCAATACTTAACAAGGATAATATTTAAGATTCATCTAGAAAAATATATAAATTTTACCAAAATTCAAGTTTACAAGAATTTAGAAAAGTCTTGATATGTTAAATTAATCATGATAATAAATAAAAGTGACCAGAATGATACAAAAATGTAACTAAAAGAATATATTAAATCCTCAATATGTAATAATAAAACTATAAAATACATAATCATAACCAATGATTTTAATATTTTGAAAAAATGGTAAAGTTCCATACATAAGGGTACATCTAAGAGAATGCATAAGGGTTGAATAGAACTTGAAATATGAAAATGGGAAAGAATTCTCTATGATACATGAATGTATCTTTGCAGAAACATTGATACATAAGTATTTCCTATATTAAAAAATATAAAGTACTTTTCTCCGCAGTGATATGTAAGGGTTATCCATATTGAAGTGTTGAGCTTTATAGTGATACATAAGGGTCATTTTCATAGAAAAAGGGAGACACATAAGGGTTATTTCCTAGTAAATAGAAAAAATATATAAGGCTCAATTCAATGATAAGTAGACTATCCATGGATTATGGTATACATTATCAATCCTAAAATATGATTGATAATGATTCAATTCAGGGATTCTATTATTCCACGATTGAGAAGGTTATGTCATGATTAAAGGAGGATCATTACACGATATCATAATTTAAATATAACACTTTTATGGATTTAGTGCATATAGTAGTTGACCAAAAATCACACCAATATGAATTATATATCTTCTTGATCAAGTTGAAGAATTTGATAACACACTATAGTGGAAGAAATCATGTCATGAAGAATATAGCAGCAGTTAAGTAAATATTTCATTGACATAAATTTGAACACATGTTTTGGACACAATAATCAAGTGTACACATAGAATGATCATGGATCATCAAGGAAGATGAAATTGATTCCAATACTTGGAAAAAATAATATACGGTTTTAAAGAACTATAAAAATTTCTAGTATTAGTTCTAGAAGAAGAAGAGAGATAAAAAATGATATATCTATTTCAATTAAAAGTGTAGAGTCATGAATTCTATTTTCATATCTATTTCATAGAAAGAATTAAGAAAAGAAGAGGGAATCACCCTGTAACATATGACTATTGAAGAATGATAAATAAATATATTTTGGTGTGGAATTTTCTTTATGAGGATGAAGTAGTGCTACAATTGTGTTTATGTGGAAGACATATAAAAAAATCCCATTGATTGGTTATTCTCTTCAGGAATTAACTTAATGGAAGTTAAGTGAATGTGTACTTCAAATAAGTATGAAACATGGTGTAAATATTCGAGAATACTTACATTATAAACATGAAGAGACATCCATGTCTATATATTGATTGATTCCTTCATTGAATTAGTTCTTAAAGGAGAATAAGAGGGAGTGTCCCTTGGATTTATGGTGTTTATTTCCAAAACAATATAAGGAAATTTTTACTTGGAAAATAGTGAACTTTTCATAAAAACACGTAACCATTGAATGTGAGTATAGTGGGTTCTATTACACCATCATATCATTGTTTGTATGCTCCTCAGATTATAGATTATTTGTGAATTAAGAAAACTCCTCTTGTGTTCTTGTGATTTACTTTATGAATTCTTATTTAATATTAAGTGAGATTGAAATAAAGAGAAAGATAAATATTGAATGTTTTCCTTCCAATGATTTATTATGATCTGAATGGACTTGGGGACTGAAAGAAGATAAATATTTAATACAGTGTGAACCCTAATTCACCCCCCCATAGTGAATTCATTCAGATTAGTCACATATATTTTTCTATCATATTATTATTGAAATAAATTATTGAGGAAAAATTTATACTTTTTGTGATTATGGACTTTTTTTAGAAAGGGTTAGGTTTTTCAAGATTTTCACATGATTTTCACCATTGAAATGGTTCTAAACCCACCATGTGTTTAATAAAATGCTTCAAAGATCTTTATAATTACAAATTTATTTTAAAAGGAATTTTTAAAATGGAATTATTATATAAATTAGGTTTCCATGATTTTTAATCCTTAGTTTAATATAATGGATTTTTAGTTATATGATTACTTGAATTTTATGTATTATATTTTATTGATCACTTGAAATTATGTGATTTACATGTTTCCTCATATGTTTATATGGTTTTAGAAATATTATGATAATTTCATATGATGATTTTTACATGGTAAACCTTAGGTAAATTTTTTTATTGGGATGAGTGCTACACCATCTTAGATAACTGAACATGCTAGTGCCCCCAAAGAAGTTCATGCACTGTCTAGGGATGTCATGAAAAGAGTCTAAGAAACTAATTCAGGGTAGGGTTTCTATCTAGTTCAATAAATGATGGTATGTCTTCCATAATGTGAGGTCCTAGGTCACACCTTCCATTTATTTACATAACCGAAATATTATATCCCATGTTGTTATTTTTTGAAGCATGATTTTATTTATATTTTATATTTCATATTCTTTTTTCAAGAACTCTTATTTATATATATATCTTGATGATTCATATAATTAATTACCCTTAGTTCTATTTTATTTTCCTTAGTATTACTAATAATTTTTTTCTTTGTTTTTATAAAACCAAAGGGGATATGAATGGTTTCAAAAATTAGTTTTTGTAAAGAAAATATGCATTTTCCCTAAAATTATATTTCCAAAATAGTGTTAGTGGACATCATAATGAATGGTACTATGTAGATTCATGATGGTATCCTATGGAATTTTTCTATAAAACCTTGAATACACTCATTGGGTGTGTGTAGAGTTAGTAATTAATGAAGCTGGTAAATATAGAAGAGACACATTATTTAGTGTCGCATCTTGACGCCTTCCTCATCCTTCCTATTATGGTGATTAGTGATGATGGCAGGTCACATGGAGTTGTATCATGTGGGGTTTATGGGGTCCTCTCATAGTTATTTTGGGTTTTTCATTTATTTTAAATTTTTTACTTCATTTTATTTTAGTAGTCATATATATATAAGATTGTTTTTATATAACATTACCTTAATATTATAAAGTGATGGTTGGTATATTTAGTTATTTTAAACTTTTTATGGTATCTTTGGATTGGTCCTTTTATTTGAAACTATTTATTTATATACATGATAATCCAAGATATATATCCATCCTGAAAAAAATCCTATATTGGGTCTTTTAGGTGTTTTATGATATTTTTAGTGTGAAACTGTGCTCAAATGTTATATTTGATACCCTAAGGACCTATCACCAGCCTGTGGAGATCGATAACATGCTTCAGGACTTGTTGAGTGATAACCCAGGTGACATGATAGGTTTACCCTATATAGTTTGTTATGAAATTTTATTGTATCCCTCTATATATTTTTCTAATGTTTGGTAGATAAGATATAAGACCATCATAACTCGAGAAGTGAGTATAGGGGAGTTCTATAAAACTCTTATTCATTCTAAACATCGAGTCACCATGGATGGTTGAGAATAATTTCTTGAAATTGACCTTTTTGAGTACTTAGATATGATTTAAATTAATTAACAAGAATTAGTAATTTCAAGGTAATTCCATGAGTAAATTTTATAAATTTTCATCTTTCAGAGTGGAAATGATAATGGGGATAAAAGTGAATGGGTTGGGCAAATTATCTGCAAAACTATGTGGTAACCATGCGACCTGACATGGAAACCTTCCTAGTGTCCCTTTAACATTTGTGAAATTCTTAGACATACCATTAATCCAAACTATGTGCAATGATAAAATATTTAAATTTGTTATGTTTCTACTACTTGGGTTTTCTGGAGTTCTTTTCTCATTATTATTACATGTGTATGAGTAATTGGGTGAACATTTGTGTTTTACCACTCCAGCATGATGTTGATTATGTAATTATTGAGATTTTGGATTCATGTTTTATATAATATTCCTCCTAGAAATATTTCAATGAATCCTAAATAGGTGTAAATGGAAATAATCTCTAGGATAACCATCCAAAAGACCCTACTCTTATAGAGTTAGTTATTGGAACTATTTAATCATCGAAACGGGATATCAAGTGTGATAAATATTTATTTATATACTATGATCAAAAATTTACTAAGTATAATCCACATTTATTCCTTGGATATTGTGCGTATCCAAAATCCTAATCGTATATAGATAAAATCCAAAAACATATTTCATTTTCTTTAGACCCCTGAGACTTCTAAGTTAATATTTTTCCTTCTGTGTTATAGTGACCAAGATATAAATGGTTGGAATCCATCACACCGTCTAGGATGCATGTGGAACAAACTTGCGCTATGTTCAATGATATTTTCATCGAGAACTTTAACCCATTCACTCAAATGATGGTGAAAGTCGTGGATTTTTTGGCATTAGATCAAGTGAATCATTTTTTAATTGAATATGCCACTCAATTTTATGAGTTGTTTTATTTTTATCTTAATATTCTTATGAATTGTTAACTAAAAATATTATTATTTAATATAGGTTCGAAACCAAAGTTTTGATCTTGAATATTTTTTATGCATGTTGACATTTTCTGAGATGGACAATAAGACAATGATGGATAAGACAGATATGGAAACATAGACCAGGTTGAATGGTGACTCAACTATAATAAGAGGAGTTTTGATATACTCATATGGTAAAAGAGAAAGATTTAAGCATCTCAATGTTGTGGTAGCATAATTTTAAAACATCCATTCGATTTTAGTCTCGGGACATCTTTATAGAGTAAATCATTAGTGTGCTTCATATTTACCTATGGAATCCCAAATAAAGATAAAATTTGTTAAAGGTATAATTTTTATTAAAACATATATTGTATTTCCTTTATTTGACATAGGAACATCCCATTCCATAACCTCAAGTGATGAATATTTCTAATCCATTAACAAGGAAAAAAGGGTAGGGTTTTAGGTTACCTATATATCATATGATACTTTCCAATTTTGGGATCATGTGGATTATTTAGATTTTTATTTGGATATCATCAATCTCTTCATTGGTCTAGATTATATGGTTATATATATATCATAGATTGATTTTTACCATCAAAAATTTGTGTTCCTTTCTCCTAAAGGAAACACCCACATTATATGAGGTTAGTGGAATCCAATAGTATGTAGTTTGGGTCTTATATTTCCATATTTTATATCAATATCATGTCAAATATATTGTTTTCTTTTAGATTATATTTAAGGTATTTTATATATTCAAATTACATTTTTTGTGGATGGGTATCAAAATATTTTTCTCAGTGATTTATTTAGGTTACCACCAAAAAGGATATGGAATTATATATTGATATACTCCAAGTGATGATCCCCATTTCCATTTCATCATAGAAAATGGATCTTTGAGCTAATGTAACTGAATATATAGTTGGAAGATGTTGAGGGTATGGGTTTTATTTAACTTAACATTTCACTATGGGAATCAATTTTTTTCTTTGTAAATAAATGATATGGATGTATCTGATTTTATAATAACTAATAAAATCTCAATTAGGTAAACAACATTAATAATTTCTTATTTCCTTATATCAATTATCATATTAAAAAACTCTGAAGATAAATATGGTTTTCAATTATTCACTACATATAAAAAATATAACTAGTTTAGAGTGAAAAAGTAATACATTCCTAAGACTGTTTTCGGGAATAAATGCCTAAATTATGAGTATCTTTTCAAGAAATTTGGTTTTACTAGTTATCTTGTGGTTTTATTGCCTTTGATGAATCAAATTTTCCACCGGTATCTCAAAACATTTATCATGATGTTTTTGGATGTTATAGTGTTTTATTATAAGATAAAAAAGAGATCATGATAACCATTTATATATTGTTTTGGGAACTTTTAAGGAGCATTTCATACAATACTAGATGTTTAAGAGTCATTTATAAATCTAGGAAGTGCAAATTTTGGGTCATGTGATAACAGAGAGCAATTTATATGGATCCTAAAATGATATGTGTTGTAATATATTGGTAATAAAGCATGAATGTATCATATATCAAAATATTTATGGTTCTGGATGGATATTACGAGTTGTTTTTATGGAATTTTCTAAGTTAATATCTCCATTGATTACCCAAATTAGAAATTGAGTGAAATCTAAAGGGGGTGATAAATACCATATATCATTTTAATAATTAAAAATAAGGGTTAAAATCATCTCCAATTATGATCCTTCTTTATCATCGTGATGAGTATTCAGTTTATTATGATGCCTCTGGTATAAGTTTGTTATGTTTTGATTTAATATGATCATGTTGTGGCGTATGGCTCATTCAAGTTACTCCGTCGTGTGAAGAACTTCCCCACCCATGACCTAGTTTTAGTGGTGGGGATACATTCATTGAAAACATGGATTCAATATCTATTTTCTGAGATCTTCACTATATATATTATTCATAAACTTTTTCAGTGAATATTCTCATATAAGTATCTAAATTTCAGACCGAGACACTAAGTGGACTATCTATAAACATTTTATTTTCCTTTAACCTATACCCCAGGTAAATGGAATGTGGTTTTTGAGGGTCTAAATAGGAAATTATTACCTCATGTAGTGATGAAATATGAGTTTTAATAGATTTTGATGATCCTTTTTACTGAGATTCATCTGTACATGAAAGATAAGGATGATTATGTATTATTGTTTCATATGTAATCCACACCATCTTTAGATGATTATATTTTACTAGATCAAGTATCTATTTAATATTTTCATCATATAAGAAGAATTATAAATATAGGGGATTTCTTAAGAGATTAATCATGATCTTATGATGGTTCCACTTGTTTCAGAAAGAGGCTAGTGGTTCCAATGAATTGTAAGTAGAAGATGATGAAATATGGTAAACATTCAAGTTTTAAAGTACACTTTATTTATATCAATATTTTTATAACCTCAAACTATAGTATTGGGGGGAATGAAATGAAGTGGATTATTTTTAAATTCATGCCATGGTTCCTTATATGTCAAATAATAAAAGTTAAACATAATAATATAGTGAGATTATTGCAATAACTTATTATTCTAGTGTGGAACTGGGATAACATTTATAAGGAATTTTTAATTGGAATTCATCAAACTCTAACAAGGTATATTTATATAAGTGTTATTATTTATTGATTCATCAAAATGACCTCAATTTATTTGTTTAAATGAACAGACATATAAGAACATTGTCACTTTTATATCCAACAAAATTTAAGATTTTATGGTGTTCTATTTTATATTATTTCTAATTGAGACCCATTATTTACTTCCTAACTATAGAAAGGACTTTAAAAAGAACTGAGTTTTCAAATGAAGTTTCATACAACATAACTACCAGAGATGGATGGTTAAACTAAGAGAGAAATTCATATTCTTGAGGAAAATCTTTGAACTTGTGTGCTCAAATTTGGTAGATCGTGGGAGAATTATTTATCATTCATTGATTTTTCTTATTATAATAGTTAACAAGAATTGATATAGATTATCCTCTTTGAATCTATTTATGGGAGACCATATATTTCCCCTCTTTATTGGATAGAATTGGGAGATAGTTCCTTTTTAGTATTGATCATTATCTAATACATGGCTAGTAAGTTTCAACTAATTAAAAAAAGATTAATGATGGCTCAAATATTCTAGAAATCGTATTTAAACTGACATTATCTTCTGTTGGAATTCACCATAATTGATCAGGTGTTTCTCAGAGTTTCACATTGACTATGACATCAAATATTGTTAAGTAGTGTAAGTTGATTTTACGATACGTCAAGAGAATTGACATAGTGGAGAACCTTGGGAAAGTGGAATAATGATTTTCCTTACCATCCATGTTTGGGTTTATCAATGACAAGTTTCATGTATCATAGTTAAATACATATCATCTAGACCCATCTCATGCCATTGAATTGAAAAATATGGATTTAAAACCCAAAACCACTATATTTGAGAAACCTATATGCATTATGGATTGTCATAATAAATTATTGTGTGTTGAATATATTTCATTAGTCAATTTTCTATGGTACAATGGTAATTATATCCATGTGACTTGGGAGTGATAGGAATTGATGAAAGAGAAATAGACTAATGTAACCTTTTATGAATAAATTTGAGGACATTTTAGGGGTATAAAGTTGAATGGTGCGGTGAATTTTTATACCCTAAGGTCACTTGTTTGTATTTATTTTATTTATTTTGTTTAATTATTTTATTTTTATGATTTTTTTGAGTTGAAGTTTCAAAATCATAGAAATTTAGGGAAGCGATATATGTCACACAAGTGACACAAAGTGAAAACCATGAACCCAAGTCATACAAATGATAGAGGTGATTTACAGTGGTGTATGTATAATTATTTTATGGTTCTCCAAATTTTTTGACCATCACTTTTACATAAGGTGAATCTACAATGTTAATAAATAGTTACTGTATAAATAGGAGTAACTTTCTAGGTTTACTATTATGTAGGTATGTGTTTTGTGATACATATGAGAAGGGTGCATGTTTATTTCATAGTTAGTAAATGGTCAGCACATGTTTGAGAGTAACTGTGTGCTCAATTATCACATAGGGTGATTATTTTCCTGTCGAATTTTTATTATTGGTGTACTATTTCAATAAATTTAATGAAAAACTATTCAACTTGGCCAAAATTAAAAATTAAAAATTTACCCTTATCCCTTATCATATTATAACACCATTTCCCTTTATAATTATCTTTCAAACCTCTTAGATGCCCCTCCCATACATGAATCTCCTTCTCTAATCCCATGTTGTGATCTTCCTTGAATCCTAGTGATACTATTCAGTGTGACTTTTGATTTCTCTTTATTTACTTATCCACTGTTATTTTATCATCTTTTTTTTTCTTTTATTTTTCTTCTATTTCCCTAGTTTTTCATGGTTCCAAATTATATGAATATGATTTTTTTTTAATTTTAATTCCAGGGATTTTAGGTTTCATAGGGATCCCTCTTTCACTAATATTTTGGTATTTGAAGAAGGAAACAATTTTATGAATGATTTCAGGTGGGTGTCTCTAAAAAATGACATATTCCTTGAAATAATATTGGTTCTTGAGATTTATAATGGTTTTTATAACCATAATATGATTTAAATAAATTAATACAGACATATTTAAACTTTTACATTGTGATTCTTGACTTTAGGTTGGAAAATGTAAGTTTATACATGATTTTCACATGATTTTCATCATAAAACCACTTTTTATGGTATAGTGTTTGATAAAAAATTTTAAAGATATTTTTGATTCCAAATATATTTTAATGGATTTTTTGGAAATTAATTTTTATTCAAGATATATTTCATTGATTTGTAATACATGGTTTCATATAAAGTCTTACTTAGTTTTGTGATTACTTGAATTTTATACCATATGTTTTGTTTAGTATGTTCCATTATGATTTTTTCTTGTATCCTTATATGTTTATAGGATGTTATATATGTTATGAGAATTTTTTATTGATGATATTAACATTGGAAACCTTAGGAACATGTTTGGGTAATTCTTATGAGTGACATACTAGCTTATATTACAATAATGTCTAGTTTTTCTAGTGAATTTCACGCACATTCTAGGGGGATTCATTTAATGTGGCTAAAAGGGTATGTTTTCATTAGGTTTTTTAAGGTTCACCATAGTTTATTGAGTGTTCAATGATGCGAGGTAACAATTTACCCCTTCCTTTTATTTATGTGACATAAAGGTTAGAGCCATTGTTTTTATTTACTGAGGCATTTTTTAATTTTATGATTTCATTTAGTATTCTTCATTCAATATCTATTTAGTACATGGGTTTCTTGATGATTTTATAATTGATTTCCCATAGTTATGTTTCATTTTACTTATAAAAAAAGTGATATTAATGGATTTATAAAAAAAATTGTAAATGAAAGAGGTGTTTTTACTAAAAAAGGGTTTTTCAAACAATTGTTACTAGTTTTCATTAAAAAAAGCATTTTATGGATTCATTATGCTATCCTTTTTTGATTTTTCCCATACCCTACATACACTTGTTAGGTTTATGTATAATTGGTATTATCTAGTATAGTTAAAGGGAAAGCAATCACATCATTTAGCAGTGCATTGTGATGCCATCATCGACCTTCCCTGTATAGTGATCAATGGTGATAGCGGGTCACAATTATTTACAGGTTATCATTACTAGGAATTATCCTTATATCTTTAAGATCCAGGATTGGTTTTCAAATAACTATCTTGGACTATGAGTTGGAATGACTTATTTTGAGATAATGGCATAGAGGATCACACATAAATTGTATCTCAAGGCTCTAATAATTTATATAAATCAAAGTTTTGGATGGTGTGGGAACCAAATCAGTGTGATACTAAATATATGAGTATAAAAAATTACAATTAAATACATAAATAAATAAAATTATAACTTATATTACCATATAATAATGAAAAATATATATTTATCTTTTCGTTCATATATTATTTAAGTTTAAATAACTTAAAATGAGAAAATTTCTTTTTAGAAAAACATTAAACATTTGGTTTTAATTAAACTTTGTGAGGAATAAATATGACATGTTAATGGAAATAATTTCATCGCATGATATTTTAGAGCCTTATATGTGAGTCTTGATATTAATGTGATATTTAAATGATTTAATTATTTCATAAATTAATTTTTTTATTTTAATGCATTACACATCATTATAAACAAAAATAAAATTAAATAAAAATTAACCAATGATAAATGTTTTTTAACACCCAAAATGTAAAAAATAATCCTCTTGAATAAATTTACTTCTTACTATACTCTCTTTAGATTTAAATAGAGAAACTAAATCAAATTTATTACTCCTATTTATATTGAGTCTTTCTTCTTCCAATGATCACGTGGAAATCATAAGAACTCAAAACATTCATTATTGGAATGAATTTATAGAATGGTGTACCATAGATATTGATACATGTGTTGACGATTTATAAGGGTTAGGATCCTCCATGTTATGATGATCCAACATTGAGTGGATAATGAATATATCTCACCATGTGTTTGATGTATAATTTCTTTATAATTCTTCATTATTAACCATGTAGGTATGTGATCCATGGGGAACCCAAGTACTGTTATTCTAGATCTATTATAATAACACATATCTGGTCAAAAAAATATTAATCATGGAATTATTTCACTATGCATGAGGTCCATTAATTGGTATGAGATAAGTAGTACAAATTATTAGTTGAAAGTTTCAATTAAATTTACTATATTTGGAGTATGGATGATCAATATAGTCATAATGGTGATAATGGTATGAAAATAAAAGGTTGAGTAGCCATGTTATTGTTATACAAAGTCAATAACCCCCCCCCCCCCCCCCCGAGAGAGCTCAGGGGCTTGACACATCCTAGGTACACACCACCTGGGAAGAGATCCGCCACACAGGTGTCTTGTTTTTTTTAAAAAATTAAATATGTGCTATCTACCACTTGACTAACTTATCCACACCTCCCCATTATTCACTAAAATATAATATTGCAACTATCCCACAACCACATAGTGTAGAAATTAATTTAAAAATAAAAAATAAAAACAATGTGACTTGTGGTTTCCCGACATGGTTCCAAAGTCAACTTTACCTGCATGGCCCCAACCTAGAGAAAAAGGATTTACACCCCTCTAGGGGTCTTTCCAAGCCCAAAAAAGCACTATAAATTCCCTATGAAATCATAATAAATATAAATATATTTCATAATTCATAATATCTTACGTTATTTAAGAATGAAATTTATTTTAATAATATTTTAATTCATCAAATCCCTTTGAGTTGAATTTTAGTAAATACAAAAAATTCTAGCGGCATCGCCCCTTAAACCCATAGGGGTTTTCCCTCATGTATCTCACTTGCTAACTAGGTGGACAGATCCCTTTCATGGTTCAGGTTCCCTTGAACTCTCACACTATTTTGGTTTTCTTACTCCATAATACCTTATAAGTAAATAATTATATTTTTTTAATTATATTATGCAATGTTCATGTTTTTCGATAGATAATGAATCATGATTGACCAGTGAATATTTGGATTATTATTTATTTAATTTAAATTATAGTGATGTGAATAGTTATAAATTTTTTTATTAAACTATAGTAGTTATAATTCATACATAGTCCCTCCCATTATAAATTATATATGGGTCTATATGTCCACATTTATGTTTTGAAATATAATTCCAATATCATAAGTTATCCTCACCTTCATGTGAGAATAGGATTGTTATGTAGTCGTTAATTGCAATAAGGTCGTTCACGTAGATAGCTAGCATACATCCAAATGAGAGAAATATAAACTAGAGAATGGGGATGCCACACCTTAAGTCAATTTAAGGCTCAAGGAGTTCCCCTTGGATCTTGGTTATTCCATCATTTACTTGATGGATTATCCTTTAGTATACATATCATGATCATGCCAATTATTCATTTTATCTTACATGTTAAATTATTTTTTGATTATATGGATGAAATGAGATCACATAGGATAGTTAAAAAACATGTCAAGATACAATTAAATAAATACATTTGTAATTATTTATATTTATAAATTCGTATTTATTTTGAGAAATCAGTCACCTAATTTAAATTAACAATTATGTTAAATATAATCCTACATCTTTCACCAAGTATATAAATATAGAACCCCTTAAAATAATATTAAGATGTAAAATCGTGTTATCACTCAAGTCATAACCAAAACTAGTGTTTGGGGTTCTCATAATCCATAATTGAATATTCATCTACATATTGGAGAGTTTTAATAAGAGAGATCAGTTGATTTAACTAAAATTATCATAAAATAAATATCTATATCATGGTTGGTGAAGTTTTAAAGTAAAGTGTTAAGTAAATCCAATCGTAAGGTATGTTGGGGTGGTAATCAACTAAATTGATCAAGGAGATAAGACATGATGAAATTAAATATCCAAGAGCCTAGTTTGAACTCTTTATGTGTTTTTGTATCCATAACTTGGATTATTAAGTGAGGTTTAAACATTATTTCCTATTAAAATATTAATGAAACTAAATATTATAAATCTAATAGGTGAGATCTATTGGGATTTTAAGAATGTAATATGATATTTTAATGTATTATAAATCTGTAATGTCTAAATAATTGATAATCAACATAAAAATACATATTTACTAAGATTTATATTTTTTTGAAAATAGTAAACAATACCATTGATTCACTATGATCAATTTTTAATAATGAACATATCCTCACCAAAAAATATATGAGAAATAAAATTTATTGTTCATTACACTATAACTTGATAGAAAATGTTATGTGCTGGAGTACCCTCCACCTAATGATCCACCTCATAAAGTAGATGATGATGAGAAGGATTATTATAAAAGACTCAAAGATTATTAATTTGATATCTATATCATTATATAATCATCAATGTGTAGTTGGTTATGAAATATTAATGAGAACACTGATGGATACACCTTTTTGTCTCTTATCCTTAAAATTTTCTGGGAGAAATTAATGTAGTAAGGTAATGATATTGTCAACACAATATATACCTATGAATTAAAACATGGAATCTTAGATAATCCACATGTACTCTGGAAAATAGGAAATATTGATTCATAGATAGAGTTAATATTCAAACTAAATAATGATCTATACATATAGATAATTTTTCATCCAATCCCCCCAATTTCTCAAGATTATAAAAATTATAAAAAGAAAAGTATATTGAAATCACTTTAATGTATTTTATCTAACTATTTCCAAGAAAATAAGAATATAATGAGAAATAAATATTCGTATCCAATAATAAAAAATATGAATGGAAAAGAAAAGTATCAATGGTTAAAAAAATCCAAATACACATTCATCGTGTTCTTTTATTAAAGAAAATAATTAGAGGTAGATCGTTTATCATGAGATTATATTCTTCACATGTGGAACGAAAGTCCCCTAGAAAGGAAATTTTAATGAATTGAATATTAGATAAGTAGAATATTTTAATTCAAGTATAATCATTATTGCATATAACATTTTTTTCTTTCACATATTATGTAATAGATACTTTTTTTGAATCACTCATCTATATCCAAATACAAGAAACAAAGAATTTCAAAAAAATTAAATGAGTTGAAGTGGTTCTATAATTTATTAAAAGAGATTAACTCCTGTATAATTTATAGTAGATAACCTTTTAACATTTCCTAAGGGAATGATTCTTATATTTTAAAGTATTCATGGTGTAGTATTTATTAATAAATTCATAATATTAATATCGAGTTCAGACAATGATTCACCAAACAAGAAAGAAATAAATTATGGTGTAACTGTTTAACCACACTGTAGAAATTTCAGCAACACTATAAAGACTTGGAGAAGAGTTCAAGATGAAGAAATTATTAAGAAGAAAAATAAGAAGTTTAAAATATTTTAAGGAAGTTATTCATTTGAATTTTAATTTCAAATTAAAATTTAAATGTGCCTTTTTTTACGGTTGGTGTGTGATATAATCATGGTCTCATGAATGAAATAATGTGTGTGTAAAATATAGAATAGAATTATCTCTATAGTATTATCAATAATATTTTTGGAGTGAAATAATAAGAAAAAATGGATGTATATTCCACATAGAGATAAGAAAAAAAACTTATATAGTAAAAGTTGAATTAGGATAAGGGAATCATCACTAAAACAACACATGGTAAGTCTAGCTTGGTTATAGGCATTATATTGGTTTAAAAAATCATTGTATCCGTGTAGGAAATACTCTACAGTGTCAGAAGACATGTAACATGAGTACATGGATATCCTTTTCTTGTTGTAACTCACATTTTGACACAAGTGGATCATATGGTATTTGTAAAATATGGAACATGTGAAGGATTAGCGTTATAATTTTATATTTGAACCTTTTAATTTTTTTTGTGAATGATATGTGTGTTCTTATATGTGTTAACAATAATAAATTTCAACACATTAATATGTGGTGAATATTTTTTCATAAATCAAAATATAAAAATGTGCTAACAAAAATTTCACCCCTATCGATGTTTCTCAATGGTCTTGAGGATCCTTTAAAGTACTATTATAAATAAGATTTCCTTCATTTTTGATCAATTTTTTGGATTTTAAATTAATGGTGTTTCTCACATATTTGAGGTTAAATTACTAAATTATTTTTCATGAATTATGTATAAATAAAATTCAATGAATATAAAGGGGATTAGCACATTTTTTGGGAATTTTAATAATATATTGAAGAAGTATATATTTATATACCTTTTATCTATTAATCATTAAGTCTTGTAAGTTGTAACTGATTGATTTACCCCCTATGTTTATGGATATTTCATGATAGTGAAAGATAAGAATAATAAATAAAAGTATTGATGTGATTGTAATTATATTTTATATTCCCTTTAATAGAGTTATTTTTTGAAATTATAAGGGATCAAAATAGAAAATCATCTAGGATAAACATCATAATATCAATAAAAGGAATACCAAAGTGAAATGGAGAAAGTTGTAGATTGGGAGGTTAATGTTTTAATACGTTGGGATGCAATATAATGATATTTTATAATGATTCTCCACAAGGGTAATTGAGGTTATGATCATGGTCAAAATATATGGTGAGTACTTATAAGACTCTACAGTTGTACAGAAGATCTTGTACATCCAACCTGACAATTTTGATGCAAAAGCTTCCTCATTAGAAGATTAAGATCTATATACTATTACAATTGATGGTTACACAATATTTTAATATATTAAAAGATGATAAGATGTAATGTTTTTGACAATAATTGAAATACTGAAAATGATATTTATTTTAAAGCCTCAAAACCAGGGAAGTCAAAGAAAATTTCTGTTGATGAATAATTGAGAAATTCATATTCATATTTAGATATAGATCTCATGTTTGATAAAATGATATTTATTAACACTATAAATGTTATAATTGGTGATGGAATGTTCAAGGTAAATATCCCACTAAAACTATTTAGGTGTAGATCTATTTGATTTTTGCATCAAACAAATCATAATCAGAAGTTAAAGATGAATGTAATGTGAAAAAAGAAAGGCAGTGAAGATAATTATAGAAGAACTAAATAAATAAAATATTACTGATAAAGGTAATTATATAAATTTTTATTAATAAAAAATTTGTGAAATTTTTTATAAGTATGATGAATTTTAAGATAGTAAATATGAAGTGGAATTTAATATTTCTGGTGATGATGTTAGTAAAAAATTGATCATTTCTAAGTCTAGTATTAAAAATATCACAAGTTATGTAATAAATAGTTTAGTAAGTGAAGATGAAGTGTCTAAGATAGATTTTATTCTAAATAGAGAACTAGAAGTATGTCTCTTAAATATGTACAAAGTGGGGAAGGGGATCGAAATATTGAACAAGAATAATTATTCTTCCACTAGCAATGATTCTGTGCTTAAAAAATAGAAATCTGAATTCATAAAGGATATTGATTTTCTAAAGAAATTGATTGATTGTTAGAATAATTGTAACATCAATATAAAATAAATGGTGAAGGATGAGGAGAATGATTTTTATCATATTCAACTGAAATTGGTCAGAAAAAGAAGAAACATGAACAAATTTATATCTACCATTTAGAATTATATTTAAAAATATGGATTATTTTTATAGAATAGTGAGGATTTGAAAAAAGGTATTTTATTTACTGTTTCTTGAAATTCTTAGTCCAAGTTTGTAGCCAAATCTAGTGACCCTCAGAAATCAGAAAATTCAGAGGACACTAAATCAATGTTAAAAACTACTAAAACTATTGACTCTAAAAATATTGAGAAGAAACCTAATATGAAGATGCATATATAAGGAGTTTATAAAAGTTTTTTTAAATGATTCAACAATTCTGACTTAAATAAATAAATAATACAGTTATCAAATTTTGGATAGCATTCTATTTACAATAGAATGTATAATTTTTATAGATTTGGTTGATACTATAGAGGATTTATCCATAAAAATAAGATGATTTGGATTAATTAACAACATAATAACATTAATAAGAGTCTTAAGAAGAAATATTTAGGGGTACTAATCCCTATTAAAATATTAGTATTCAAAACTAGATTGAAAATTATTGATATAAATTATAAAATAGGTTTCTAGTGCTTGAAGAAGTATAAGGATGATGTTACCATCTGAGTCATCATGGAAATGATTGAGTCATTGTTATACCATAATAGAAGAATATAAATTATAATAAAAAAATAAAAAAATATAAATGGTAAAGGTAATAAGAAATATTTGGTTGTTGATGTGGCAATAAAATCATCAAAAGGGGATAATCTATGGATTCTAGATAGTGGATGTACCTCTCATATGATAGGGGTTTTAAAACCCCTAAATGATTTGGTAATTTTAAATAAAGGCTTGGTCCCCTTTTTAAATAATGGTTCACTCAAAATCAATGGTGTTGAATTAACAATGATTTAGAAATACCAATTGCAATCTATGAATTATTTATTTTTTAAAATTATTAAAACATAAACTTCTTATTTTTTCCCAGTTATGTGATAAATTAAATGAAGTGTTATTTCAAAAGGATGGATATCTTTTAACATCTTTAAATATGGATATTTTTTTGAGAGTATTATAGTGTATAGTTTGTAACTTGTATCAAGTTATTAATGCTAAAAATTCTAGTGATTTAAGCATGAAAGAAGAAAATATTTTATTCATCAAGAGATAGGTCATTTGAGACAAAATAATATGTGTAATATTACAAGGTAAGATGATATTTTTTATGTTTCTAAATAAAAAAATTAGAAAAGTAATTTTATGTTCTCCATGTGTCAAAAAGGAAATATTGTGAATTCTCCACACAATAGGGTAGAGATTTAATCTATTCATCCTTTGATGCTTATCCACTCTAATATTTATAGGACCATGAGGAATCAATAAACTTGTGGTGGTAAGTATTTTATTTCCTTTATTGATAAATTTTCTAAAATTACTTGTATTGTGTTATAATACACAAGACATAGGATCATAAGATGTTCAAAAGTATTAGATGATGTGATAAAAAGAAGTGTGTTTTCTCATTAATGAAAATCTATAAATATTGTGGTGATAAATATACAAGTTAAATATTTATGATTATCTTGAGAATAATGGTATTCATCAGCAGCTCAATGAACTATATACACAACAAAAAAATGGTGTTGATAAACTAAATAATATAACCATAGTCTATATGGACCAAGACTATATTGTAAGAGCATGAAACATCTCCGCATTTTATTAGGCAAGCCATTGGAGTACTAAATTAAATTCAAAATTTGTTTATATAAATGAATCATTCAGATATATCCCCATATGATATGTATTATAAAAAATATTCAATTTTGAAGTTTCTATGGGTATTTGGAATCCCCTTTATTATCAAAGTAAAAGGTGAGAATCTTGGAAAGTGTAATGAACCTAACCCTAGTAACCCGGAGCTAGGGACTTACTTTATTAAATTAGCGTAGATACAAAGAGGTGAATAAAAAAGTACGGATTGGTTTAGTAGTTTTGGATAACCATATAAAAACTTTATACCCACTATATATAGGGATATAAAATAAAAAACATAAAATTTAAATCACATGGAATCCTTGAAATAGTTCAAATAATTCTTCTTTATATACTGGGTAAAGGAAACAAAATAAGGGTGAGCTCAAAATATCAATAAGGGTTAAGTGCATAAAAATTCGTCATGAATCAATAAAGAGTAATAATTATGGAATGGTAAATAATTGAACACACATTCCATTTAAATAACTTGACTGCATGAATATATTATGCATAGTCAATACTGAAGGTAAATAAATAAACACACATACCATTTAATCAGAATATGAAAATGAAATGCCTACTGAGATAATACCATTGTGAAAATATCATGGATAATAATAATAACTAATTTATCAATGAAGTAAATTATTAATTATTTTATGTAATTTTTAAGGAACATGATTCCTCTATCGTCAATATCTATCCTCAAGATAGTTTAAAACAACTGGATAAAACCCCATTGGATTTGGAGAACTAGTTTGTCTCATGAGATCTATCGATGAAGAAGTATCATATCTATAACCAAGCCCCAACTTGGTATTCATTCCCAAATAATTTCTCATATATATAATAATAGATTTAATTCATGAATCTTTGTGTCTTATCATCAAATGTTGGTATTGAGTAAAGGATACATATTTGTCAATATTTCCTCAGTTAATTGAATAAATTTAAAATTAAACACCATATGTTAAGTTGTTATATAGTTTATGAAAAAATCATATACATCATAAAAGAATATAGATATTTAAGAGAAATTTAATTTTCAATGAAAAAAGGTATACAATAAAATGATTATTTCAATATAAAGTCAATTATCATAAAAGAAAGTGAGCTTGTACATTAACTTTTACAACTTGAAAATTTTCAAGTCTAATATCCATTGTTGAAATGATTAAAAGTGAACTTAAAATATGATGAATTATGAATGAATCGTGTTATTACATGTCAAATGGTAATTATATAAACCACATAAATTTCAATTTGAGTATAATAATAAATAAGTCTCAATAAATCCATTTTTTAGGGGGATAGGCTCGTAAAGGGCACGATGCATTAGGGTTTTTACTCTTCACTGCCTCCTTTGACTCGGGTTGATGCAGTGACACTTCTGGTTCTTGGTGAGATCTGGCGGTGTATCCTTGGTCGCGGTGAATATTCGTGAGCTCGGTTTGTCTCTTCATTTACACTGTTTCTGGCCTCTTTCACCCGACTCATTCATAGTTGGATAGGGTCTCCCATAGCAGCACGATTTCGGTCGATGACTGAGATTCCGGATCTAGCAGCATGAGGTCTTCACCTTATCTCTGTTGTGTGTGGTTTATTATTTTTCGTGGTCTTCGAGTTCGTTATGGTTGGTGGCGACAGGATCTGGGCGGTCGGTCTCCTTCTGGAATATCGGTGATTTCTCTTGCTTTCATTTTCTTACAACCATTTTGTTTTGGGTTGTAATGGTTTGTGTTGCTGAGTCTGTGAGATGGTTTTGGCTTTGCTTTTTGTTTATTCCTTGATTGGGTGTTAAATTTTTGGTTCTTTGGCTTCCGCGTATCTGATGCTCTTGTCTTCTCCTGCTGACAAAGCCACGATTTTGATGCTGAAGTCCCCATTTGATCATCAGTTTGCAGCATGCTTGTTGTTTGGTTTATGTTTGATTTTTATATGTTTTCTTGTATGATTTTTGATGGAAGGAGGTAGGGATTTATATTTTATGGGACGATGTTCAATTCTAGGAGTTGGTTTACTGTGGAAGTGTGTTTTTTTCGGATGATGGAGGTCTGGTTATGTAGAATTTTGCTGTTGTTTCCTTGGATTTGACCTAATGGTTATTTATTTGGACTTTGGAAAGATGTTTCCAGACTAAAATAAATAAATAATAAAATTAATAAAATAATAAAAATAATAAAAATAAATAAAAATAAATCTCAATTGAATGTAAATGGAGATGAAATCCATTACCGCATGCGTCATTTTGGATGAATGTTCTTTAACCTCCTATGTATTTGTGTTAAAAAAATTATTAACTTTTTATAGATCCATATTAATATTTATAATATCATATATGATCATTTTATAATATCTTATTACTCATTCGTTAATAATAATTCATTATTTTCATTCTTTCTGGTGTTAATTGCCTTGTTTTTTCATTCATAATTTTTCATAAAATTTACAATTCTTATGTATATTACACAGTTTCATAATATATAGAATAATAATTATGAAATTATTTTAATAATTTTTCATCAATTATAATTTTAATACCAATCATGAAATAAGGTTTTGAGAAATGAAGTATGTTATGATCATGGAGATGGTAGATTGTACATACACATGAGTAACATTTCCATTTTTCAATGATCATTAGGGAAATAAGGTAAGTAATATAATATCATTAAAAATGATAATAATATCATATATAACATGTTATTTTTATAAATATATTTATATATATCATTCATGTGGTGTGGTGATGAAAGGAGAGTCACATACTTTCCGGAAGGCAGTAGTCCACAAGTATACGAATGAAATTATCATTATTCATTGAGTGAGAAGGTAATAAATAAAATAATATATATTATATTTTAAGAATTAAAATATGTTATTAATATAATAATTATTTCATTTATATAACATATAATCATTAACGTTATCCTTATCACATTCCAGTTAAAGATTTATTGAATGATAAATCACATCTCTTCGTGAGGCAGTAGTCCACTATACACACGAACGACATTATCTTATCTACTATATAATCGGAAGTAAAAACTTTTATATGATATAATGACTCAATATGTATAATTATTTTATAAATATCATTCATATACCTTATATACATCATCATACCCAACTGTGAGAGGCGGTAATGTAAAAACGAATGACATCAGTTCATGGGGCGGTAGTCCGTTGTACACACGAATGACAATTCCATAACCCTTGATAGAAGTTTTGGTTGTTGTAGGTAATGGGAATAACAAAATGTAAGTATAGTTAAGTTACTGAGTCTATTATATAACCATAGTTTAATAATAATTGAAGAGGGAGGAGGAATAAATATAATAAAAATGATCATTGAATAACTTTACCTCTTCTTCAGGTATCCTCCTTATGTTTTAAATAAATCCTGCCTAGATTTTTATTTATTCACAAAAAAATGCTTCTAGTATGTGAGGATATAATTTGGTATGTGATATGGGTAGGTATTGGCAGAAAAAAATCATGTGAAGGTGAAAATAATAGAGGATAGGTGGCGGAATTTTATAGGTGATATGAGTGGCACGCTTGTAATTTTTGAAAAGAAAAAAGTGTTCCCATATTTTTTAAATGAAACAGATATCCAACATGGATTATTATAGATCATTATACATGATATGATTTAAATATGGTCATAAAATATATTTTAGACAACGTTTTAGGTTATTTGAACACTTATCTATTTAAATTAACCCCTGGTAAATCCCTTAACCACAGTAATTAATTTTTAATATTTTCACTAATAAATTTGGTAAAAAATTAAGTTGAAATTATTATCATTATAAATATGGAATAAATTTTTCAAAATTACATTCACATAAGTGGAAAATTTTAATTTTAAATTAATCCTATATAGGCGATGAGAAAGGTAGTTTTAAAATAAAATTGTTCAAAACATTACAATGTTTTTATATCAAAATTCAGCATAAATTTTTTTATAATGACCTAAATTGGATTAATTGATATTTATTGGAACTAATTTTACTTTAAAACCAATTAAAATTAAAATTTATCATTATAAATTATATAAACAAAAAGGCATTTTTCAATTAAAATATATTATTTTTAACTATTCATCAAAAATGATACTTTTCAAAAAAATACCAAAATTTAACCCTGTGATAATTTTATATCATGATAAAAAAAATTAAGTTTATTTTTTAAAATAAATTTTCTAAAAGTGTTATCAATTAATTTTAAATTATGTGCACCAAACGAGACTAAATCATCCTTTAGAAAAATACAGTGTTTCAGAAAACATTTCTTTTTCTTTTAAATGATTCTTATTTTATTTATGATAAGTATGAAAACAAAAGATTCATAATTAGTTAGTACTATAAATACAATCTAACTTAAAATCAATGTTATAGTGGTCATGTTTTAAGAAATGTTTTAAAAGATTATTTTCATCTACACTATATATTGTTTGCATCGCAAGCTATTAACGAAATTAATTTTATTCTAAATGAAATATATTATAAATTATTGGGGTTTTGCATTATTCACTACTATAAAAATTTCATCAAGAATATTTTGTTTATATTTTTTTAAAAATATGTCTGGATTGTTCTTCTCCATAATATCATTTGTTTCTCACATTACTTCCTCAATTTTTTTATTTCTCTAAATTACTTTCACTAGACAGGTTTTCTGATTCCCCAATATTGTAAGAACCCAAACCTTCTTTTCAAGTATAAATCCTTATTTCGGGTTGTTTTTTAGGAAAAGGAAGAAATGGGAAAATTTTTAAGTACATGCCGTGTAATTTTGATTACACATCATATACCCAGTTGTTGTGTGGAGCTGTGTACTGGCCATGTAACGGCTGAGTACATGGCCAGGTAGGTGACTTGGAAGACCGTCTAAAGTGGGGTCCGGTTGAGGTTAGTACAAGGTGTGTACATTAAATGAACAAGTTGGGTACTTTTCTTTTTATTTTATAAATTGTTGTGGGGTCATGTCTCACATCTTGAAAACCATTCTTCTCCCCATGTCTCATAAAGGAGAGTGACGAAACACCAAAGAACTCTGAACCCCTCCTAATTATTTGTCCAACCACTAATTGAGATGTTGTCAAGTGTGTTGGATTCCCTCTGATGAGTTCTATCTTTCCCTAGATCCTTTTTTCCCTATTCCTTCTCTATCTTGAGAACTTCAAGGATGATCTTTTTTACCATTTAGTAGACATACATCATTCTAGGTTGATTCAAGGGCCAAAGTTCAAGAGTGTTGATCTCACAACATCAAGGTAGGTGGTTTGTGCCTTTCTGTGATTATATTTGGATTATATATTCATAAAGTGTCGAATAACCATGTTTGGGGTATTGCATGTTTTGGACAATTAACCATGTTTAATACCTACTACGGTGTGTTTGATTGAGAAATGGTTATTGATTTTGTATAAGGTTAGAAACCTTGTTATGGGACACCCCATGGGTGTGTCCCCTTGATTATTTGTTTATGTCCATTTTGTCTAGGTTGCTTATGAGGCATACCTTGTTTTCCATGACTTGAATTTTTAGGATGGAGTTTGACTGATATATGAATTTCATGTGTTATGCTTGTTAATTTTAGCCATGTAGTAGAATAGATTACATGTGCTACCCTGTTATGATATGCACATTATTTTTTCAATTGAACATGAGAGACTTGGAACAGGAAAATTGTGGGGGTTTCCATGTTTATTACACAAGACAGTGAGAGCCTTGGTGTAAAATTTTACCCAGGGGTATTGACCATGAGAGCTACCCAGGAGGTCATTTATGATTATCTATGCTATGTTGACCAAGGGGTTATTGACCATGAGAGCTACACAGAGGTTGTTTATAAGTTATTAATTCCATTTTTACCTAGGGGAATTGACCATGAGAGCTGTCGAGGTGGTTGTTTTTAAATGATTAGCGGTGTGTTAAACTAAATGGGTTAGACCATGAGGGGTTCCCTAGAGGGTTTTGTATGAATGGAAAAATGATTGTGACGAGTCTGTCAGTCCAAATCACAAGCTTGGACTTAGTCTTAATAGATTGTTAGATGGTATTATAATACATATGTTTTGATATTACATGGGTGATATATAGCTTATACTATATCCCGGGATTTCATTATTCAATATATTGAAAAATTAATGAACAAAAAAGAATGTATTAGAAAACTATAGGATTGTTTACTTTTGAGTACTTCCTAGTTTATTTATTCATTTCTACATATTACCTACCATATATTCACTGACAGTTAGGCACATATATTTTAGTGGTTTCCTACTAGGATTCATCTAACACCATGTTTGTGTCATGATTTTTGACCCAAACATATTACATGGTTGAAGGTATAGATAATGGAAAGTGCCCTTCTTCATCAGGTACCTAATTTCTATTGGAGCTAGAGAGCATGGGGTAAATCTGAGGATTGTGATGCTTTTGGAGTTTTCTAGTTTTTCTATACTTTTGTTTTAGTATCTTTTTTCAAGAATTTTGACTTATTTGTACTCTTTCCTAGACACATGTGACATTCATCATTTTTATATGCTCTAATTGTTATATTGCTATCAGACTTCGGTTGTTTTATTTTGTTGTATGGTTTTACTGCTTCTTCTTTTGTTCACTATTTTCTATTCTGATATGTATACTCTACCAATGAGGGCATGGTTTACCCATTATCAGACCATAGACCTCACTTCTAGTTGGAAGCCTCTGGATTTTGGGGAAATGTGCTTGAGTTCATGGGACCTATTGGGTATGGGTCACCCTTGTGTGGCACTCAGAACTGGGACGTTACAAAGTTGTATCAGAGGAGGTTCTTTTCAACTTTGTTTTACTATTTTGAGCCTATAGACATGGATATTAAGGAATATGAAGTTTTTAATAAGCTTTTCCTGGGAGTATCTAACTTCTGTACATGGAAAATCCAATTTCACTAAAATATTTCAATTTTCCTGGTTTTGAAAATTGTTACAGTTGATTTGATTTCACCATTGGTTGATTCACTTATTTTGTGCTATTATAATTCATATCATTGTGGATCTATTTCTGTTTCATCCTGATGGGATGAGGTAATTCCATCTCATGCATCATATAGTAACTTTCTAGAGATCACATGCCATGCATTATTATCATTCCATTTTTGGTGCATTACCTGTTGCATGTTGTTATGATAGATGTTCTACTAGATATGTATATTGTTGTGATATAATACCAAATATTTTTATTGGGTATTGGTAATTTTAAAGTTTCATTTGTATGGATGCCAAAATTTGTTCCCTAAGGTTTTATGAGCCCTCTTGGATCAAAATTTGGCGGATCATGTTGAACTTTAATTTAATTCTGTTAAGTGATGATGTAAAAATGGATTGAAAATTTTGATTCGCAGGGAGTATTGGATCTCACAGGTTGGAATTCATCATGCCTTGTCCCAAATATATGTTTTTAAGGGTTCAAGAGAAGTTTCAAAGGCTTGCTATCTAGAAACATTGAAAACACGGCGTATGATGCAATGAACACACACCAAGTGTTCTTCAGTTCTAGAAGAAATAGATTTTCTTAAGTACACTCCGTTTACTAGTAGTACACACTGTGTATTGATTGATTGTGAAACTAACTATTTGAGTAGAGACATAGGGTTGAGAAACATTTGGTATAACATGCCATTTCTGGATTGTACACATCGTGTTGTAAAGAACTATGTATCTAGCCGTGTGACCAATGACAGGGGTTGATGAAACATAGGTTGTACACGCCATGTCTCATTTATGCATGAAATTTAGAGTTGAACGTGTATACAACCGTGTGACTAAAAACATAGGTGGTCATAACATAAGTAGTACATGTCATGTCTAGGGTGGACACTTTGTGTAGTGTTACACCAGGAGAGAACCGTGTAGTTCTATCTGTGTAGAAGTACATGGGAAGAAGGGAAAATATAAGAACATGTCGTGTCATATGAGGAACATTCCATGTGTAGGGGTGTTACATGACTAGGTCCGGTAGAGGTACACACCCATGTTAAGGCTTGAATGGATCATGCCATGTGGGAGTTATACACACCAATTAACCCTATTCTGTAAAACATGAATTTTTTACTTCTCATATTTCATTCTTGCACTTATAAGTTTCAGTCCTTTATAATCTTGAACTGAGATCTATGCTTGACCTTGCAGAGTCACGCCACCGAGACATCCTCCAGTTGTATGCCATGTACAGGTAAATGATTAGAGACCAGAAATAGTAAATCAGAAACTACCAATAGATCCTCCCATTATGCCCTTCTTGGAACCAGTTGTTATACTGGTCACAGGTACTAATGTTTAGTTCCGTGAAGGATTTTTAATGATGATTCAAACTTTTTAGGGTGAACCACATCTTTCCCTGAATATGGCAGAGTTGACGCGGGTGTTCCAATAGAAGCATCATCCCACATATTTAGGGGATGTAATACCACAGTCTGTAGAGTCATGGTTAGAGGCCATGATTTCCATCTTCAAGAATCTAGAGACACCCCCTGAGATGAGGGGAATGCTCGTGATGTACATGTTATGTGATTTCTCAAAGATATGGTGGAATGTTATCTCACAGGCCGGATGTCATCAGGATATGGATTGGGAAGAGTTTTAGAGGACCTTCTATGACATATTATAACCTGAGATGTTGAGAGTCAATCATGCCTGAGAGTTCATGCATTTGGAACAGGGCACTCTTTCGGTGATGGATTACGCATCTTGTTTTATTGAGCTTTAGTGCTGCATACATTTTTTGGGAGGTGGTGGGTTATCTTTGGCTATGTTTTTTGAGGATGTTGTGAGGTATGGAATACGATCATAAGTGAATTTCTTCAGGATGAATTCAGTAATGGATATAGTGAACCAGGAGCTGATTACTGAGCACAATATGAGGTAGGTATGAGCTATTAGCCAGGGCGGTTTTGCATCCAAGACTGCTGCTCTGTCATTTTATACTAGTAAGAAATGTTGGGAGCCTTCACGTAGTGATTCTAGTAGTAGGGATGTATTTATGGGTATCCAGGTAAAGTGATACGAGCATGGGAAGAGTGGGAAAAATGAGACCTTAGTGCCCGAGAGACTCAGTCGAGTGCTGATCTTGTGGCAAGATGTGTCATATTTAGTGTTTTTGTTGGTTTTATCACTAGTAGATGGTGAATGGGGATCTGTTGTGACTCTATAATCAAGAGAAGGACCACCAATTTATCCTCAATTAGTGAACTAGTGTTTTTTAGGACATTTAGGATAAGGTGGTTGTCATGGTTGTGGTAGATAGGCAATAGGTTTTCAGCGATAGCAGGGTGGATGAGCTTAGTGTAGTCAGGCAGGGTCGTAGGGCCATAGTACAGGTAATAATTTTTCAGTGGAGCAGACCCAGTAGGAGTAGTTTCCTAAACCCTCTATAGTTATATGTATGATTCATGTTGCCTTAGTTTTCGATTCTATTCTTTTTGATGCCGGGACTTCCAATAGTTTCATATCTGTTTCCGTTGTGGAGATCCTTGGGTTTGGAATCTTTACTTATGATGATATTATAATGCTAGACACTTTGTTAGGGATTAGTGAGGCTATTTTAAGTTTGTTCAAGGAGTTCCCTGTTGATATTGGTGGGTGTCACATATTATGGTATCTCTATGTATTAAAGATGACAGGAATCGACATCATTCTTAGAATGGATTGGTTGGTCTCCTTCCATACATTTGTTGACTACTATCTCCGTAGGGTGAGTTTCACATCACCAGTGGGTGGGTATTTTCTACACAAGGGAGAATGTGATGTTTAGGTTAGAAGAGATGGACCCGAGCATCATGGTTTTCGAGGAATTATAGCTCACAATGCTAGTATATATCTAGATGACAAAGGGACTTTATAGATGGACTTTCCTTCAGCGGTGGATCATTTCAGAGTTGTCTTTCCAGAAAACTTTTTATGTTTACCTTTAAATCATGAGGTATATTTCTCTATTGATCTTGTCATCGGATTATCACTAGTGTCCATTTCTCCTTATAAGATGGATACACCAGAGTTACAGGAGCTCAAGAAGAAATTAGAGGTGTTATAGGCAAAGGGTCTCATATAACCCAGTACATCATCTTGTGGTTCGCCTATCCATTTTGTGAAGAAGGTGAACAATACCCTCAGACTTTGTGTGGGTTTTCAAAAGTTTAACCAGTTGACAATTAATAAATCATATCCTTTTTTGAGGATTGATGATCTCTTTGATCATCTTCGAGGAGTAAGGGTGTTCTTGAAGATTTACTTGAGATCCGGTTATCATCAGTTGCGCGTTAGACTATCAAATATGACTTTTATACCCTTTTGGTGTAGGTATGGTCTATATTTGTATTTGGTTATGCCATTTGATCTCACAAACATGTCATAAGTTTTCAAGGTACTGATTAACCGATTGTTCCATGATTGGATTCTTTTTTGGTAGTCTTCAGGGATGATATTTTGGTGTACTCTCACACTCAACATTACCGTGCCACCCTTCTTGAGATCATATTGAGTACACTAATATAGAATAAGTTATATGCCATGTTATCAAAATACCCATTTTGGATACACTAGATTCACTTTTTGTGTCATGTCATCTTAGAGACAAGAGTATCAGTAGACCCAGAGAAATTGAGAGAAGTAGTTTCATGGGAGCATCTGAAGAAATTATTTGAGGTACAAAGTTTTCTAAGGATGGGTGGTTACTAAAAGAGAATTATACATGACATTTCATGCTTAGCATTGCCATAGTCGGGACTGGGTAATAAGGGTGAAGAGTACTTGTGGATAGATTCATGTAATTCAGCCTTTCAGGAGTTGAAATGTAAATTTACTTTAGCACCGATGCTAGTTTTTCCGGAGCCGGGAAAGAGTTACATTAAACACTTCGATGCATCATGTATTAAGCTAAGAGTAGTTCTTATGGAGGGTGAAGAAGTTATTGTGTGTAAGTCTCTAGAGTTGAGGCCACATGAGAGGAATTACCCGATGCAGAATTTCAAGTTGGGTGTAGTTGTGCATGATTTGCACTGTTAGAGACATTATCTTTTGAGAGAGCATTTTGTGATGTACACTAACCAGAAAGCCTCAAATATATCATTACTCAGCGTGATCTGAATTTGAGACAGTGAAGGTGGGTTGAGTACCTTCAGTATTTTAACTTTGAGCTTTCCTACATGCTTGGGAAAGGAAACTCAATGGATAATGCATTAAGAAAGAGGACTTAGATACAAGTAGTTCAGGAGTCCATTAGTGAGTGGAAGCTTATGGCTCTATTATCTGAAATGCATTTGGAGTTTCAAAACATATAGGAGAAGACGTTTCTTTCTTCTATAGTTGTTACCTCTACTCTATTGGACCGAGTGTGAATGAGACATCAATCATATTCTGAAGGCCTTGTCCTATGGGAGAGTGTGTCAGGAGATGACCCTAGTCCTGGGTGGACCATATGAGAGGATGAGGTTTTGCATTTTCATGGGCACATATGGGTTTCAGAAGACATACGTGAGGGGTATTTGTGATATTCTCATGCCTCATCATGGGAAGTTCATTTGGGTGTCACCAAGATGTATTGAGATCTACATTGTCACTATTGGTGGCTAGGTAAGAAGAAGGATTTAGCTATATTTTTTATGAGATGTTACACATATCGATAGGCTAAGGTAGAGAATCAGCGACTAGTAGGTCTTTTATAGTAGTTACCCATTTATGAGTGGAAGTGGATTGATGCTGCGATGGATTTTTTGATGGGTTTACTAAGGTCACCTCGAGAGAATGATGCAGTTTGGGTTGTTATTGACAGACTCGCGAAGGATACACATTTATTTTCAATCAAATAAACCTTCCTTGTTGATGATCTAGGAATGTTTTAAGTTTGATATATTGTATGTTTTCATGGGGTTCCTCACTCCATAGTTTCATATAGGGATGTCTGGTTTACTTCTCATGTCTTTCAAGGACCACAGAGGGCTTTGGGTACATAGGTATTTCTGATTATAGCTTACCACCCTAGATTGATAGCCAATCTGAGCACACAATTTAGGTTTTGGAGGAAATTATATGAGCATGGTTTCTGGATTTTGGGGATTCTTGGGAGAGAAACAAACCCCTAGTGGATTTTTCCTACAATAATATCTTTTAGGCAACGGTTTAGATCGCACCTTATGAGGCTTCGTATGGTAGGACATGCCGATCAGCACTATGTTGGCTGGAGGTAGGAGAGACAGCTATGATGGGACCTCATCTTTTCTAGGAGACCACAGAGAAGGTGGAGTTGATTTGGAAGAGGATGGCTACTAAACAATCTTTACATAAGTCTTCTGCTGATCAAAGTAGATTACATATGGAAGTTGAGGTCAAAGATTAGGTTTTCTTATGTGTCACACAGATGTTGGGACACTGGAGGATTAGGAGATAGGGAAATCTTTCACCAAGATACGTTGGGACATTTTAGGTTTTGGAGAGAGTCGGGAAAGATTCCTATTAGTTGTAGTTACCTCCTAGGTATCATGCTACCCACAAATTCATTCACGTTTCTTAGATATGGTGTTACCTTTCAGACCCTTCTTATGTTTTTTAGCGCGAGGAGGTTGAGTTGGAGGTGGATGAATCCTTCACAGAGCACCCTATTCAGATTGTGGATCATTGCATAAAGGTTATCCATGGCCAATTTGTTCCTTTGGTATGGGTGCAATGGTAGCACGGGGGAGTACATGATGAGACTTGGGAGAGGGAGGCTGAATTATGATCATAGTGGCCAAAGTTGTTCGAATTTCTTTCTTCGCCACCCTTGGAAGGGAAATTGGTGGGCAAATTGCTTTAAGGGGGAATTTTGTAAGAACTCAGACCTTATTTTTAGTTATGGATCTTTATTTGGGGATGTTTTTTAGGAAAAATGAAGAAATAAGAAATTTTCTAAGTACACACCATGTACTGTTGAGAACACGTTGTGTACCCAGTTTCTGGGTATAGATGTGTACTAGCCATGTAATGGCTGAGTACATGGCCAAGTAGGTGACCTAGAAGACCGCCTAAAGGGGGGGGGTCTAGTTTAGGCTTGTACATAGTGTGTACGTTAAATGAGCATGCCATGTACTTTTTTTTATTTTAATAATCAGTGCGGGGTCATATCTCACATCTAGAACACCCTTATTCACCTTGTGTTTCGTACAGGAGAGAGATAGAATGCCAAAGAACGTAGAACCCTTCCCGATTCTTTATCCAACCATCAATTGATATGTTGTCGAGTGTGTTTCATTCCAACCAGTGAGTTCTATATTTCCCTAGATCCTTTCTTCTTGTTTCCTCCTCTCTTTTGAGTATTTCAAGGATGGTCATTTTTTCCTTATTGTAGATCTACATCATTCTAGGACAATTCAAGGGCCAACGTTCAAGAGTGTTGATCGTACAACATTAAGATAGGTGGTTTGTACCTTTATTTGATTGTATTTGGATTATATATTCTTAATGTGTCGAATATCCATGTTTTGGGTATTGTGTGTTTTGGAAATTTAACCCTGTTTAATACCTATTATGGTATGTTTTACTAAGAAAGGGTTATTTATTAGGTGTAAGGTTAGAAACCTTGGTATGGGAAACCTCATGGGCGTATCCCCTTTATTGTTTATTAATGGCCATTTGGTCTACATTTCCTATGAGGAATACCTTGTCTTCCATACCTTGAGTTGTTTAAGAAAGAGTTTGATTGATATATATATATTTCATGTGTTATTCTTGGGAATGTCAGCCATGTAGTAGTATAGATTACATGTTCTACCTTGTTACAATATGAGCGTTTTTTTCAATAGACTGTGAGAGACTTGTACTAGGAACACTATAGGGGTTTCCATGTTTATTACATAGGACCATGAGAACATTGGTGTAGACTTTGACCCAGGGGAATTGATCATGAGATCTACCTAGGAGGTCATTTATGATTATTTATTCTATGTTGACCCAGGGGTTATTAACTGTGAGAGCTACCTAGAGGTCATTTATAAGTTATTAATGTCATGTTGAACTAGGGGAATTGACCGTGAGAGATGACTTGGTGGTCGTCTGTAAATGATTAGTGCTATGTTAAACCAAAGGGTATAGACCATGAGTGATTTCCCATAGTGTTGTGTATGAATGGTTGAATGATTGTGATGAGTCTTCCAAGCCAAAGAAAAAGCTTGGACTCAGTCTTACTAGATTGTTAGATGGTCTTCTAAGACATCCATTTGTTTAAAACATGGGGGATACAGATATTAGGCTAGATCCTAGGATTTCATTATTCAATGGGTTCAATAATTAAAGAATTTAAATAAATGTAATTGAAAACTATAGGATTGTTTACTTTTGAGTACGTTCTATTTTATTGCTTCATTTCTTCATATTACCTACTATATATTCACTGAGAGTTGGGCACCGATCTTTTGGTGATTTCCTACTAGGATTTGTCTCACATTCTGTTTGGGTCATGCTTTTGGACCCAATCATATTACATGGTTTAGGATATAGATATGGGAAATCACCCTTCTTCATTGGGTACTTGATTATTGTTGGAGCTGGAGAGCATGTGACCAATATGAGGCATGTGATGCTATTGGAGTTTACTGCTTTTTCAGTACTTTGGTTTTAGTATTGTATTTTTATCATTATGACTTATTTGGCTACTTTCCTATACACATGTGACATGCATCATTTATATATGCTATAGTTGTTATATTACAATCAGTCTTCTGCTATTTTCTTTTGTTGTATGGTATTACTGATTCCGCTTTTGTTCACTATTTTTTATTCCGTTGTGTATACTCAGCCAATGAGGGAATAGTTTCACCATTATTAGTCCTTGGACCTCGCTGTTATTCAGTAGTCTTTGGAATTTGGGTAAATGTTCTTTAGGTCATGTGACCTACCGGGTATGGGTCATCCTTCGGCGGAACCCAGAACCAGGACGTTACAAATACTTTCTCTCTTCTATCAAGAATTTAGATTGGATATTCATAGTACGATAGACCAGCTTAAAATTATTTTTCATTAGAGGTGAGAACATGCATTGGATTTGACCTGTACTTCCTAAACAATGATTTATGAAACATGTCTTGTACTTTTGTGATATTTGGAAGAATTTAAAAATGATAAGAAATAAATCCAATTCATTCATGAATTTCAAAGGGTATGATTTACCTAGGAATTAGTTTTCAATTCTTACTAAACCTTATAAAACCCCACCATTGAGATAATTTCAATAAAATATGATCTCCCACTTGGAATTCCAAATCTCTCCTATGATTATCAACATAGATATTTTTTCCACATTGATCTTATTTTACATGATCCTAAATAACCTTCATATTTTTCATTTTCTCTTCATAAATTTATGGGCCTATGGGTTTACTTTCACCAACACCATATGAGAAAGTTGGAGTGAAACATATCTTCCTATATAGTGCTTTACATGAAACCATTTTAATACTTGAATGGAAGATACTATTATAGGAAAACTCTATCAAAGGTAAATAATGATCCCATATACCATGAAATTCAAGTGTGCAAGAGCACAACATTTCTTCCATTATTTAAATTTTCCTTTTGAGATCTTCTATCTGTTTGAGGATGGTAGGCTATGCTTAGATGAAGCTCAGTATCAAGAGACTTCTAAATACTCTTCCAAAATTTCAATTCATAATGAGGATTACGATCAGACATAATTGATAGAGGTGTTCCATGAAGTCTTTCGATTTCATTAATATAGTTCCTTGTGAGTAACTCAATAGATAAATCTTCTATTATAGTGAGGAAATGATCATATGTTATTAGGAAATCAATGATAACTCACACTGCATCATTCTTTTTAGTAGTCTTTGGTTATCCTATGAAAAACCCCATAGTAATTCCATCCCATTTACATATAATAATAGGTAGAGGTTTCATTACTACTATAGGATGTTGTTTCATAGATTTCAATTATTGAAAAACCAAGCATCTAGACACATAATCAGCAATTCCCTATATCATGTTATCCCACCAAAAATCTTCCCTAAAATCCATATACATCTATGTGCTACCATATTTTATAGATAAATTTGAGCTATGAGAATCATCCAACAATTCCATTTTCACCCCAGTTATATATGGAACACATAATCTCTTTCTAGATTTCAAATCACCATATTCACAAACAAAGTATACTAATTTCCAATCATTAATAGAATTAATTTTCTTCTTAAATTTATCATGATCCCATTGATGAATTTTTTCTTTTTCTAGTAAATATAGGTTTTTAGTCATTTGAAACATATGTGATGTATCCCCTGAACTAATAATCCCCATATCTATCTTTACTAGATCCCAAGACCAAAGATCCCTCTCAATCCATAGTTGGATCATAACTACGTGATCTTTCCAACTCAATGCATATGTTACCTTATCTTCTTTCCATGGGTAGCAGTGTATTGAGAAATAAAAATACTTGGGTAGATCAAGCCATCACCTTTTCCTCATGTTGAGCTATTTTTTTAAAAGATACATTTTAGGCTCTTATAGGTTTTGTATATTATACATCATTCACTATAGAGATAACAACTCCATATCTTCAAAGAAAAGATTACAGCTTCCAAATCAAGATCATGGGTAGGATAGTTTTTTTCAGGATCCTTTAATTGCCTTGATTCATATATAATAACTTTATCATTCTTCATTAGTACACAACTAACTTCATTCTTCTATGAATCACTATATATCATAAACCCATTATTTTGGGATGATGGAGTCAAAATCAGAGCATTGACCAATCTTCTATTTACTTCATAAAACATTCTTTAAATTCTATTATCCAAACAAACTAAACCCCTTTTCATGTAATCTTGGGTAAAAGGTTAACCGATCAGAAAAAATCTTGACTGAATCACTGACAGTGACCTACCAATCCAATGATAATATGTACCTGAGTTATGATCTTTGGTGTAGGCCATTCTTTGATATCTATTGTCCTCACATGATCAACTAATATTCTATCCGTGGAGACAATATTCCCTAGAAAAGAATATTCTTGAATCCATAAATCACATCAACTAAATTTTCTATATAACTATTTCCTTCTAAGAGTATCACGAGTGATCCATATGTGATTATAATCATCCTCGTATCTTTTATAATACAACATGATATCATCAATGAAAACCACAACAATTTCATCAATATATTCCTTGAATAATTTTTTCATTAGATCCATAAACATAGATGGGTCATGAGTCAATCCAAATGGAATTATTGTAAACATGTAATGTCCATACCCCATTTGAAAATATTTCTTCAGAATTTCTTCCTTCTTTACTCACAATTGATGTTACCTAGAATGAATTGCAGTCACTAAAAAATAACGGGCTTTGTGAATTTGATTGAATAAGTCATCAATATGAGGTAGAGGATACTTCTTCCTTAACATAATATCATTGATTTTCCTATAATCAATGCAAAACCTCATGGATCCACTTTCTACTTAACGAAGATAGTTGGGTCTCCCCATAGTGAAACACAAGGTTCTATAAATACATTATCACCCAACTCCACTAGTTTCTTCTCCAACTCCACTAATTACATAGTGGCTATTATATAGGGATAATCTCATATTAGTCTTTCATAAGGGATTAAATCAATGTAAAACTCAACTTCATGTTATGGCTGACAACAAGGTAATTCCACAGGAAAAACATCAGTGTATTCCTATACAATAGAAACTTAATAAATTTGAACATAACATTTCAATTCCATGATTTTTTTCTATTATTTATAATAATATCATTTAGTAGAGATACTAGGGTGGATCTAGTTATGGCATATATGATGAAGTACCTACTCGAAAGATAAGGAATTATATATCTTCCTCACAAAACATACTTTTCTTTTTTCTTGCAATAAATGTTTTCATAATATTTTGAAAGTTAGTCCATACAAAGGATTATATCAAATTTTAAAAATAGGTATGATAATAATGTCATCAAATAAATCCTTTAAATGTATCATAATGGGAAATTCTTGACATATCTTTATTATATTGAGACTTCCCCTTAGTTTTTTCACTTACAACTCTATTATTAAACTAAAAAGTAAATGTATAATCTTATTGGAAAACTGGGTAGATATAAAAGAGTGTAAGGATAGAAAAATCAAATAACTCAATAGATAAATTTAAATTTAATATTAAAGTACTAACCCCCATATCATTGGGTACTTCCACCTCAGCTATAATAATCACATAAGCGTGGTCTTCCCCTCTTGGCCTCTTCTGTGGTGGATTCCCTTGATGATTGGGAAATTCATTTGTGTATTGCCTCATATCCTTATAGTTGAAACACATAATAGCAGTTCTTTCATTCTTCCCTTTGTATTCTTTTTTCTGGTAACCCTTATATCCTCCCATATAATAAACTCCCAATCCATTCAATCATTTTCGAGTATGATTATTTCCACAACTTTTATAAGATAGAAATTGTTGTGGTGTCTTCTTCTTCTTTGATGCATTCCCTTTTTCATGGTGTTTGGATGGACTCTTCTTATCTTGATTCCCCTTGAATATGTAAGATCTAGAAAGTTCATTCTCAATTTTGATGAAATGAAAAACTATTTCATCATATGATGAAAATTTTTGAGGGACCATCTCCCTTTAAATTATTGGATTAATTACATAAAATAAATAGATAATCTATCACTATATGGTGTATATATGGCCCATAGAATACCAATATAACCTTGTAAATGTATCCTCATACTCTGAGACATATTCTTTTTCATTTTTCTTTAAGCTAAATAACATTATCTTCATTTAAATTTTTCCTTATAAGGAAAATATTTATCAAAGAATATCTCTATAAAATCAATCCATTCAATGAGTTGTATTTCCTCTTCCTCACTAGTATTCTTGATTAATGAGTACCATTTATCTGCATCACCTTTGAAATAATACAACATAAGTCTAACCATTTATTTTTCACCATATCCCAACTCCATAAATATCTTCTCTATAGACATAATCCATTTCCCATTATCCATTGGATTTTAAGTCCCCCCAAATGATGGGGGATTTTGTCACATACTGTGATCCATCAAAGAACAATCTCATTGTCGAATAAGTTTCTCCATCCGAGAAAGTTTATTTCTAAAAACATAATTAGGCTTCCATAAAACACTCATTATTTTCTCATTTTCAATACCATCTATATCAACATTCTTATCCTGGGAATCTTTACATTGGATAAGGTTATTGATATCCTTATTCTTTCTAGGCACCATTTCTAAACAATGGAATGTAGTGGATTAGCTAAAAAATTATGAATTTTAATTCGTATTTTATAATTCCAAATATGTTGTAACACTTAATTTAAATTTAAATGTATGCATTGTTAATATATGGATCGTAAACTTGGTTTCTTTGTGGATATCATTATTTCTAAATAGTTTATAATTGTTGTAAAGAAAATAAGAATTATATTAAGAATATTCCCCATGTTTTTCAAACTATTTTTTTAGTAAGGACTAATTTTATGCACTAGGTGAGTATGGGGTCTTTCCCAATTCACCCTTTTCAGAGTTATTACACCTAGGTACATCGACTCAAGAGCCATGTTCACTTTTAGTATCTAGATAGGAATGTATTGCTAGGAAAACCCATATAATGTCTTCCTTACAAAAACTTTATGGTGCTCTTCTATACTAATCATAAAATTATATCAAAGGGTAATGTTTCCATAATATATATATTCCTTAATCTAGTTCCCAAGGCTTCTAATAAACTTCCTTTAATAACAACTATAACAACCCTATCCCTAGTAACCCAAAGTCGGTGACTTACATTATTACATTGGATTAGGCACAAAGGGTCGAGTTCTGAAGGACTGATCAGTTTAAATTTACTGGAGAACCATATGCCTACTTGATACCCATTTTACATAGTGATATAAAATAAAGATCTTATAAATGGAAAACACTTGGAAAACTTGAACTCATTCCAATATTTCTTTTTCATATCCTAGGGAAATGAAATAAAATAAGGGTGATCTCAAATACTCATTAAGGGTTATGTAGAGTGGAAGTAATAAAGAATCAATAAGGAAAAATAATTATGGAATGGTAATAACTGAACACGTGTAACATTTAGATAAATTTTCTGTGTTAATAGATAACGCATAATCAATATGAAAAGTGAAATAACTTAACACACGTGTCATTTAATCAAAATTGAGGAATAAAATGCATAACGATATAACATCATTTTTATAATCTCATAGATAATATTAATAACTAAATTCTAAATGAAGGAAATTCTTAATGATTGGAATTCATTTCATAGTTACATGATACCTCTATTATCAAGATCAATCATTATGATAATATAAAACTACTGGGTAAAAAATAATCTTATTTTTTCAATTGGTTTGTCTCCTAAGACTTGTTGATGCATCGAGGGGTTATCTATAACTAGGCCCCACCCATGTCTAAATGTCCAAATAATTCTTCATATATCTAGTAATCTATTTAATTCATGAAACAATATTATTTATTGTCAAATAACCATATTGACTAAAGAATATATATTTATCAATATTTCCCATGTTAACCAAATAACATTCAAAGTAAACACCATATGTAAAAATGGTTTACAATTTAAGAAATAATCATATATATCAGTAATGAATATATATATATATATATTTAATATATATTTAATTTAAAATGAAAAAATTATTACAATAAAGTGATTTTTTTAATATAATGTTAACAACCACAAAAAAAGTGATATTGTAAAACAAATTTTACCACATGGTAATTTTTAAGTAAAATACCCTTGGATGAAAGGAATAAAAGTGAAATTAAAATACCATAAATTATGAATGAACCATGATATTACATTTTAAAGGGTAATTTTATACACCACATAAAATTTAATTGTTTTATAATAACAAATAAGTCTCAATGGAATGTAAATTGAGACGAAATTACACACTTCACACTTCCTTTTGGTTAAATGTTTTTTAACATACTGTATAGTCATTCTTAACATGTTATTAACTTATTACTAAAACATATTAATATTTGTAATATCATATAAAATATTTTTATAACATTTTATCACTCCTTCGTTAATATTATTTCATTATTTTCAATGTTTCAGGTATTAATTACCTTATTTTATCATTCATGCTTGGTCATTAATGTTCTAGTTCTTATTAATATTATATAGATTCATTATACCTATAATATTAATATTGGAATAATTATCATAATTATATATCAATTATTATTTTAATATGAATGATTAATGATGTTTTTGAGAAATTAAGTACATTACAATCATGGAGACAGTAGTTCATACATACACATGAGTGATTTTTCCATTTTCAAAAGATCATTATGGAAAGAAGGCTAGTAATAAATTATCTTTATATGATAATAATAATATCATATATAAAAAATTATTTCTTTAAATATAATTTTATATATCATCCATGTATTTTGGTGATGAACCGAGAGTCGCATATTTCATATTATATACTCGTGAAGGCAGTAGTCCACACGTACACGAATGACATTATCGTCTTTCATTAAGTCAAAAAATAAGAAAGAAAATGATTTATATTATACCTTTAGAATTATAAATTTTTCATTAATATAATAATTATTTCATGTATATCATATATAATCACTAAAATAATATTTATCACTTTCCATATAAATAGTCATAGAAAGATGAATCACATCGCTTCACGAGGCTATAGTTTGTCGTCCACACGAGCGATGTTATTACACCACCTATGGAATGGAAATTAAAAAAATTATATTTGATATAATGACTAAATAGGTTTAATTATGTTATAAATATCATATATATACTTTATATACATCATCATACCCAACTCTGAGAGGTGGTAATGGAAAAATGAATGACATCGGTTCATGAGTTGGTAGCCCACCATACAAATGAATGACGATTACATAACAAATTTGATAAAAGAGGGGGTGGTTTTATGCGATTAAATTAATATAAAAAGATATAATTATATAAAATATACCAAGGTTATTATATCATCATGGTTTAAAAATAATTTAAAGGGGTGGTGGATGAAATAAAATAAAATGCTCGTTGAAGAATATTAAATCTTCTTTGTGCATCCTCCTTAGGTTTTAACCAAAGCATTCATGGGTTGTATTTATACCCCAACAAATGATTCTAGAATTATAGGATGGAATTTGGGGTGTTATTTTGGTAGTTCCTAGTAGAAACAAAATGGTATAGATATATGAATAATATAGGATATTTGGTGTCCTTTTATAAGTGAGGTGAGTGGAACACTTGTAATTTTTATAAAGAAAAAGTTGTAACCAAGTTTTCCACATTAAAATATGGTCCAAATGGATTATTATGAATACTTTGATGTGATAGGGTTTAAATATTTCCATAAAAAATATTTTAGACAAGTTTCTACGTCATCTTACCCCTTTTCTTCTTAGTTTAAATCCGAGGTAAATCCATTTTTACCTTAACCGTGGTAATTAATTTTTAATGTCTTCACTATTCATTTTGGTCAAATATTAAGTTGGACATATTATATAATATAAATTATTCTTATTATAAATATTGAATCCATTTTTCCAAATTTTATTTATTGAAGTGGAAAATTTAAATTTAAAATTAATCCTGCATATGTGATGGAAAAGTGGGTTTTTAAAGAGAAATTTTTAAAAAGTTTAAAAAGTTTTTATTTTAAAATTAAATATAAAAATTGTTACAATTTCATAAATTTGATTAATTGAAATAATTTTTAAATAATTTAACAGTAAAAAAAATTCAAAATATAGTTTAACATTATAAATTATTTAATAGAAAATGTATTTTTCAATTAAAGTTTAAAATTTTTCACTATTAATTAAAAATGATATTGTTCAAAAAAAATTCAAAAATTCACCCTAAGATTATTTTTATATAATAATTTAAAAAATTAATTTTATTTTTTCAAATAATTTTTTTGAAATTTTTAATAATTTATTTTATACTATGCACACAAAGCACGACTAAATCATTCTTTAGAAAAATATTGTTTTCAGAAAACATTTCCTTTACTTTTAAATGATTCGTATTTTATTTCTAATCAATATGAAACCAAAATTTTCATGATTAGTTATTACTATTCATAACTTCCAACGTAATGTCTAGGTTATAATGGTCACATTTAAATAATATTTTAATTGAATATTTTTGTTTAAATCTAGTGTTTTGTGCATCACAATCTATTAATGAAAATAATTGTTTTCAAAAGGAAATATATTATAAATTATTGCGGTGTTATAAAATGTTTGAATAAAATTTATTGATGAAGTATTCATTAGTTACACAAAAAATTCAATAGTATAACATTATTGAAAGAAAGTGACAAAAATGATTATTGGAACTACTTCTGTGAAGGTGTTGTAACAAACAATAAAAGAGGACACACTTCAAGAATCGAGTTCCAAAAGTGATGATGAAGATTTTTTGTAAAATAACATGAATAACTTTTATAAAATGATAAATTTTAAGCATATATGAAGGTTTAATAAAAGAATTGATCCATCTCAATAGTCGAAGAACAAATGTATTAAAAATATTCAAGTCCGAGAAACCAATCACTGGTCTAAAACATCATTAGAGATAAAGAAAAATATGTTCAAAGAAGAAGAACTCTTAGGGAAATAACTCATACCTCACTATTTTCCCAAGTTGATCCAAAATATTTTTAAAAACAATTTATCATCAATGTTGGATTGATGTTATGAATTAATAATTGGATTAGATATATAAGAAAGAAACTTGGGATTTAATACCCAATTAGTAAAAATAAAGTAACAGGAACTAAATGGGTATTTTTAAATTGTTTGAATGAAAATGGAGATGTTGTGAGAAAAAAATACACTCTTGTTTAAAAAAATTATTTTAAAGTAGAAGGAATTTATTTTGATGAGACCTTTTCACCAATTGAAATACGAGAAACCATTAAAATATATCTTTATATTATTTTATAAATGTAATAAAAGATATTTCAAATGGGATTAATGTTTTACCATCCAAAATGGTGACTTGAAAGAATAATTTTATATTTAAAAACATTGTGAATTCCTTCTTGGTGAAGAAGAGAATTTTTTTAGGTTAAATAATGATTTATATGGGTTTAAAAAATCCCCAAGATATTGGTATTCATAGAAAGATACCTTCTTGAAGAAGTTGAAGTTTAGAAATGGGAGAGTGGAAAAAAAACTCTACATTAAAGATGAAAAACATGTATCTATCATTTTATATAACCTATCCTTTTACATATAACATTAAATTATTTTAAGCATAATTGTACATCAGAGTACATGCCAAGGATCGTAAAGTCTAGTGTCTTGGAAGACTAGGTACACAAAAAATGAAAACATGGGACAAAAAACACTTCATTATTTAATATTCATAAATATCTCCTAACTTCCTTTGAGTCCTTATATCTGTATAGGGTACTCTAGGGATCACATAAAGGAAGGGATGAGCTAAAATCCCAATAAAAAACATAAGAATAAGGCTTTAGCACATGGGTTGGAGATCATGACATAATCATATAAAAAGTCATAGAACATATGTAAACATAACATATAAACATGGAATAATAAAAACATGAATTCATAGTAATGTGGAAGAAATATTAAGAAATATCTTTAGCATGAGTCAATCCTAACTTCCAAGACCATTTCACATGGTAGCACAAGCCAAGGCTAACCACCAAGACTATTACACATAGTAGCACAAGCCAAGGCTAACCACCAAGAGCGCCACACATAACATATCATGAGACTCAAATTTACCCAATTAATTATAGTGTTATCTAAGAACATCCATATTAATGTTTCATGAATATGTTTTCCACATAATGAATCTTATATAATCAATCAAACATAAACATAAGGGTTACCCTTAGAAAGAATCAGGTACCATAATCATGCCATTAAGCATAAAAAATTGCCATATCATAAAAGTGTCCATGAATAAAGTAAATAAAATATACATGGAAATTCATAAGGTAAAATCTCCATGTATCATGGTAAGTGAGGTCAAGTATAATGGAAAACATGTAAGAAAATTATTTATGAAATTTTAGCATTAAAATATTTTTGTTCGCTTTTAAGGAAAATACTTAGAGACTTTAAAATTTAAAAAATAAAAATCCTTTTTATAAAACCAGAATTGAAAAAATATGGTTTTGATAAAAAAATACTGATTTTATAAGTACAATGTTGGTTTAAAATAGAAGATAGAGTGCACTTGAAATTAGGTAATAATTCGGGAAGTTCCCTCAAAACAGGTTTGCTTATCGTAGGGTATTGAGGAAGGAATCACTTAGAAACATGTATATCCCTAAAAGAGAATGATAAAAGGGTCTTGATAAATGAATGTAAAAATAATTTAAAATATGAAAATAAAAATATAATATAACTTCATACTATTAAGAGAAAGATAAGTCAACCTGAAGGAACAAAGGAGGTTCTGGTGGAATCTGTTACAGATTATCGGCATGGTATTAGGTGTGCTTAAGAGGGTTTAGTGATTGATAAATGGGTTTATCATAACTTATAAATCATTATGGAAATATGGGGGAGGTGAAAAATTATACCCCATCATTATGTATTACACATTAAATGGAATAATGTAGAGGACATTATTGAATAAAAGTGAAATAGAGAGGATCCCTTACCTTAGGTCTGATGGTGTTCTCCACTTGATATTGATGACCTGAATAATCCAATTAGGTTAATTAAATGATAATTCCAGAACATATTATATATGTAAATGATTTATTATAACCTTTTTAAGTTCATTAATGACCTTTTTTATGGGTTAAGTGGTTCAATTTCATTGTTTGGGTCCATTTGTTTTCTAGGTCTTTACGACTAGTTTACTTATTTTCATGAATGGAGAATCATGTAAAATGGGGATGGTTGTCCAGAATTGGAGTTATATTTTATTATTTAATATCCTTAAGTTTACATGGTTTAATATTTAATTAGTTTACTTATAGTGAAGCTGAATCATTATATAAAACATTAATGATAAACACTTAGATTAATTAGTTGATTTTGCACATAATATATTTATTTTTTATTATTATTTTAAAAAAGGTGTGAAAAAGGATTCTAGAAAATCACATAAGATAAAATACATATATTATGATCTGGTTAAACCATTAAAATGGGTTCATGACTAGTATAGAATATTGTAATGAAAATTAAAAACCTGTAGTCCTTGAATGTGATAAATCAACACATCTTAGATGGTATTTTCATTTATAGAATAAAAAGAGGGGGTGGGAGATATTATAATAAAATATACCATTAAAATAATATAACTCTATTAAATATAAGTTACTAGAGTTATAATACCATTTGGGTGAAGGGAGGTGAGGAAATAAAAAAAGGAATGAACTTGAAATAAAATAAAATAATCAGAAAGAGAAATTAATATCTTGAGTTTATCTCCTTTGAGAGCCTCTTAAGGGGAGAGGATTTGGTATTTTGAGGATACCAAGGTCTTTAGGGAGTGGGGGGGTCTTGGGAAATGATTTGGATAGAACTTATCCAAGTCACAAGGCTTTAGATAAGTAAAGAGAAGAGGGAATTGTGGGTGCTTTTTATAGTTGAGGGGAGGAGGGTTTTCTTAATATTTAATTCCTTAGTTTATTAATTTCCCTCAACACCATAAATAGTGATAATTACATGACCAAAAATAGTAATAAGTGCATGTGAGTTATTTATTTTGATCCTTACATGACTTATGATGTCAGGAATAGTGGTTTTAAATTATAATGTGTTTATATGGTAAATTAATGTATTTTACTATTCACCAAAAATTCATATATTTCATAAAAATCCCTAAAAATAACCCTAACCATTTTTTGAAATTTAGAATCTAAAAATGAACTCCATTTTTTGAGAATAACTTTATAAATATGATTAATTTAATTTTAAATTAAAATTTTAATTTACATGAAAAAATATGGATTTTAATACTCTAACTAATTTTATAATGCATTCATAAATTACATAAGGTCTTATAAAATTATATTGAAACCAGAATAAATAAAATTGTTAATTTATGAACACCATTTAAGAAATTACATTTTCTTTTAAATTAATTAATTAATTATAATTATTTATTTATGACTAACAAAAATACCAATACGTTTATTATGGTAATATTATCACTTATAAGATGCCTAAATTTTATTTATACATTCATGGATGAGGTTAATATTATTTTGGATTATTTACTATTCATAATGTTCATATTACTGTTCAAAAGGGTATGTTACTATTCATAACAGTCAGTTACTATTCACCAAAAAATTAAGTTTGTTCCATTGGACTCCAAATATCTTACTGATCACAATCATGTTTTTCAGATTCTCAAAATTCAAATCAGAGTGGTGACAATATTATGTTTAAAGGTTACATATAAATTAGCAGTTCATTGTGTTGTAATTTCATGTGATTATATGACATAATTATAAGAAGTTAATTTCCATTGATAAAACATTGGGTCGTTACATTATTCCCCCATTATGAGATTTCACCCTCGAAATTTTGTTTTTCATTATAAGCCATAAACATGTGTGGGTACTTTTCCTTTATTTCCTCCTCCAGTTCCCATGTTTCCTCTTCATACTTATGGTTTAGCCATAGTACTTTGACCACATGAGTAGTCCTGTTACATAGAACATTATCTCTAGGATCTGATATTTTCATTGGATTCTCCTAATACGAAATATCATTATCCAACTATACTACCTCTAAAGAGAGTACATGTGAAGGGTCTGGTATGTACTTTATTAATAGGGATAAATTAAAGACTTCATGCACTTTGGACATGGTAATTGGAAGTGCTAGTCAATAGGCCACAACCTCAACATGATCAAGAATATCAAAGGGGCCATTGTACCTAGGAATTAACTTTACATTCTTCTCATAATTGATGACCTTCTTCCATGTAGATTTGAATAGAAATACCATGTCTCAAACATTGAACTCAAGGTCTCGTTGATGATTCTCTACATAACTCTTTTGTCAACTTTAGGCTTCCTTAATGTGCTACTGAATGTTTTTCAACTTCTCCACCATTTCTTTGACCATTTTAGGTCCTAGCAGCTTTCTCTCACCGGCTTCATCCCAACACACCAGGGTTCTACACCTTTTTCCTTAAAGGGATTTGTATGGTGTCATTCAGATACTTTAGTAAAAACTATTGTTGTATGAGAATTCAACCAGTGGAATATATTGGTCCCATATTCCTTTGAAGTCCATAGAAAATTCTCTCAATAGATCTTCTAATTTCTGAATAGTTCACTCAGATTGGCCATCAGTTTGAGAATGATATGCTCTATTGAAGTTCAGTTCAGTGGTTATATCACATTGGAGACTTTTCCAAAACATAGAGGTGAATCCCAGATATTGATTGGATACAATATAATATGGTACTCCATGTAGCCTTTCCACCTCTTTGATATATATCCATACAATTTGGTCCAATGAGAAGTCCTCTTGAATAATGATAAATTGATTTGTCTTTATAAGATGATCCACAATGACTCATATAGCATTGTTTCCTCTAGATGTACTTGGAAGTCCAACGACAATGTTTATGGTTATTTTATCCCACTTCCATGTTGGTATGAGGAGTGGTTTCATCATCCCCTTAGACTTATATATTACAGCCTTCACTTTTTTACATACTAGGCACTTTTATGTATACTCAGCAATCTCCTTCTTCATCTTGTCTCACCAAAAGTTCTCTTGGAGATCTCGATACATCTTTGTGCTCCCTTGGTGAATAGAGAAGGTTGAAATATGTCTGTTTTTCAAAACCTCATTCTTTATCTATCGATCGTATGGTACACATAATCATGACCCAAACCATATGACTCCATCCTTTTAAATCATGAACTTAGAGGATTTCCCATTTCTGATTTCTTCCACCCTTTTCCGAATTTCCACATCTTTTCTTTGAGAATCCTTTATTTTCTCTATGAGGGATGGTTGGGAAATAATTTGAGAAAACATTTATGATATTCCTCCCTTAATGATTCACATTTCCATCCACAAAAAATCTAATAAAATTGGATCATTTTAAATTATCATCATCAATAAAGATGTAGGATCATTTCTACTTACAGAATCTACCACCATATTTTCCATACCATGATGGTAGTCGATTGAGAAGTAATAATCCTTGATGAGATATTTCCATCTTCGATGGCTCATATTTAAAAAATTTTGTGTGAATATATATTTGAGACTCTTTTTATTATTATATGTCTCACACTTCTACCCATAGAGATAATGCCGCCAGATTTTTAATTCAAAGATTACAATAGCCAACTCCAAATCATACATAGGATAGTTTTGCTCATTGATTTTCTGATGTCTTGAGGTGTAGGATATCACTTTATCATTTTGTATCATAACATAGACTAATCCCTTCTTTGAAGTGTCACTGTACACCACAAAGAGTTCTCCACTTGTTGGGAGTGTGAGTATGGGCGCAATTATTAGCCTCTTTTTCAACCCCTTAAAATAGTCTTCACATTCCTGAGTCTAGAAAATCATTGCTCCCTTCAATGTTAGTTTTCTCATTGGGTTTGAAAATTGTGAAAATTTATTCACAAGTCGTCTATAATACCTGGATAGACCTAGAAAGCTATGGATATCTGTCATATATGTTTTCATGGGCCACTCTTCAATTACCTTTGTCTTGGGAGGGTCTACAGATATCCCTTTGTTGGTGATAACATGCCCCAATAATGATACTTCCTCCATACAGAACTCACATTTTTGTACTTTTCATACAGATTATCCCTTTTCAAATTCTTTAACATGGTACTAAAATGATCCTCATATTCCTCCTTTCTCTTGGATCATATCAAAATATCATTGATAAAGACTTCCACAAATTTGTCGAGGTAATCTCTAAAGACTCTATTCATTAAATCCATGAAAATTTATAGAGCATTAGTGAGTCTTAAGGGGATCACTATGAACTCATAGTGTCCATACCTCATTCAAAAGGTAGTCTTGGTAATATATTCTTGTCTCACCTTTAACTGGTGATATCCCGACCAAAGGTCCACCTTAGAGAAATAACTAGCCCCATGAAGCTGATCAAACAATCCATCTATATGTGGAAGAGGATACTTGTTCTTTATCATTATTTTATTAAGATCACAATAATCAATGTAGATCCACATTGATACATCCTATTTCATGATGAAGAGGACTAGAGTACCCCATGGTGAAGCACTCAGGCATATAAAACACTTCTCTATATTCTCCAATAACTACTTCCTCAACTCTTTAAGCACTACGGTGGCCATTATATAAGGTGTCTTTGATATAGGTATAGATCCAAGAATAAGTTCAAATGAGAACTCAACCTCTCGATCTATAGTAATACCATGAAACTCTTTAGGGAATACATTAGTGTAATTCCTCATAATGGTCATGCCTTTAAGCATGATTCTATCTTTTTTCCCAATCATTTGAGCTAGACATGCTTGATAATAATGAATTAATATCCACACTTGAGACACTAATTCTAAGGGATATTTATCTTCCTCCTTACACTTTTAAATAATTTGAGGTTGCTTTGGGATGTGGAGAGAGATCTCGCTTTCCCGGCAGTTGATGTTGGATTTGTATAAGGATATCCAATCCATTAACAAGATAGCATAGAACTCCACTAAATAAAGTATGATGAGATTTTATGGGAGTTTTAGTCTACAGAAATTAACCAGGGAGGAGTTATAAACCATGGAAGCAATGATTTCCCCATTATTTGTCCTCATAGACAACTTATCCTCCAAATTTTGAGTTATTTTGTGAATAGTTGTACTAAACTTACAAGACATGGAAGAATGCGTAGAACCAGAATCAAATAGTAAGTTTGTTATTCCTGAATGAATAACTAGTGTACCTGTAACCACATCATTTTCCAAATACACCTCAGAAGTAGTGATATCATAAGTCATTCCTTGTTTCCTTGGAGGCTGTTGTTGATTTCCTTCAAAACCCCTCATCTTAGGGAAATTTTTCACATAGTTCCCAAGATCCTTATAGTTCTAACACCACACTATAGGCTGAGTGTTGATCTAAACCTTCATTGTTTTCTTCCACATTAGCAGGACTCTTAATATCCCATCTGCATTTTTTAGCTAGATGTCCTAACTTTCCACATTTGAAGCAATTCATGGTTCACTTTAGACAGTTCCCAAGATGCTTCTTCCCATATTTTTTAGACGTGGGATGATCAAGATTATTCCCATTATAAAATATATGTGCAGGACCACACATAAGATATTCCATTTTCCTATTCTTGTTTTTGGGCCCACGATACCACTAAGAGTATCGAATATCCATTTCAATAGTGAGGGAACAACGGAAAATCTCAACATAATTGTTGAAGTCTCGAATCTTCATCACTTTTCATAGACTCAGATTTAGTCCGCTAAAGAATTGATCCACCTTTATTTTAGTGTTCATGAAAAATCCAGAGGTGTACCTTGAAATCCTCCTAAATTTTTCTTCATAAGCCCTGATTGACTCATCTTCCTTCTACTTGAGTCCAAGGAACTCTCTTTCCATCTTGAGATGGAGGGTTCAGTGAAAATATTTATTGAAAAATATTCTCTTTAAATCCTCTCATTCAATGGAATCAATTTCATCCTAGGGATTCATATTCTTGATCAATTTCCACCATTGATCAGCTTCCCCATCAAGAAGATAGACTAATGGTATGCCTTTCTCTTCTTCTGAGCACTGGAGGACAGAGAATATCTTTCTAATGGAGTTAATCCACTATTCTGTGACGAGGGGATCGGAAGATCCACTAACCATTGGAGGACTTTGTTTTATGAAGGATTCAACGGAGACTTTCTCTTTCCTTGGAGGATAAGAGTGTTATACATGATTGAAGTTATTATTCATAACTTGAGATAGATGAGTGAGTAATGTCATGAAGGTTTGAGCACTCGTTCCCATCATATCAAGAATATAATTAAGGAAATCTTCACATTCTCTATCACATTGATTAATGGATCATGTTCTTCTATTTCCTACCATTAACTAAGAAAAAAATACAATTAGAGGCCTCAGATACTTATCTATTGAGCATAAAAAATAAAATTTGAACATAAGACGATAAACTTGTAAAGGAGAAGTATATCCTAACTTGTGATTACCTATGCTTAAATTTGTTTTATCATTGATCTATTTCGTAACTTATATTCTTATGGGATTTTTTCATTCCCTTAATAATGGTTTGTACCAAGCTTATGAATTTACCAAATCATGTCCCCCAAGTGTGTCAAACCAAGATTACATCAAGGCTCATTGTTGTACACTCGTTCCCATTCGAGTCTAGCTCAAAGAGGTGTTTTCAAGTTTTACCCCTAGATACATATGTGCCAGAGCCAACTCTACCTATTAGTATATATCTAGGTATGTATTTTATTGATAAACCACTTACTCTATACTTACCAAAATTTAGGGGTGTTTTCTTATAATTAGTCTTATCCTTAAGGTTCTTACTAAAGTGCTTTATTCCTAATCTCCAAAAATAACTAGAGAATCCTATGATACCAACTATTGATACCCTATCCTTTTACAAATAATATTACAAGATATTAAGAATAATTATATATCAGAGTAAAATCCAAGGATCATAAATTATAGTGTCTTAGAAGACTAGGTACATAAAACTAATAACATGGGACAAAAAAACATTTTTATTTATTCTTCATAAATAGGTCCTAAATTCCTTTGAAACCGTACATCTTCATAGGGTGCCCTAGGGATCACATGAATGAAGGTATGAGATAAAATCCTAGTAAGGAAAAAACATAAGAATGAGGCTTCAACACATGGGTTATAGATCATGACATAATGATATAAAAAGGAATGGAACATATGGAATCATAACATATAAACATGGAATAATAAAAACATGAACTAATAGTAATGTATAATCAAAATAAAAAAGTTTATTTAGAATGAGTCTGGACTAAACTCCATGACTATTGCACATGGTAGCACTAGGCAAGGCTAACTGCCAAAAAAGTTGCACATGGTAGCACAAGCCAAGGCTAACTGCCAAGACCGTCGTACATAACATCTCATGGGACTCAACATTACCCACTGCATTAGAAAACGTTCAGGGAACACCCATATTAACTTTTTATGAATATGTTTTCCATGTAAATAATCATATATAATCAATCTTATGTAAACATAAGGGTTACCCATGGAAAGAATCAAGTACCATAATCATGACATTAAGTATAAAAAATGAAAATATCATAAAAGTGTCAATGAAAAAATGAACTAAAATATTCATGGACATTAATAAGGTGAAATAGTAATGTATAATCTTTATTTATGTCAATTATAATTGAAAACATGTAAGAAAAGTATATTATAAATTTTATCATTAAAACATTTTTGTGCGGTTTTAAGGAAAATACTATATAGACTTTAAAATAGAAAAGGGAAAAATCATTTATATGAAAATAGAAGTGAACCAAGAGGGTTTTCATAAATAATAATGACTTTATAAAGAAAATTGTGCCTTAAAACAGAAGATATATTGCACATGATGTTGGGTAAGAATTTGGGATATTCCCACAAAATAGGTTTGCTTATCGGGAAGTATTGAGGAGAGAATCACTTAAAAAATGTATATCCCAGAAACAGAATTATGAAAGGGTATTGATAGATGAGTTTGGTAAATTTAAACAAAATTTAGAATATTAATGTATGAAGTTACTATTCTTTTGTATGAGGTTACTATTCTTTTGGATGATTTTCTATTCATAAGCTTCATAATACTATTTATAAGGGTATGTTACTATTTATAAGGGTAGGTTATTATTCACTAAAAAAATTTAGTTTTTTATATTAGAATCCAAACATCCTACTGATTGCAACCGTGTATGTCAAATTTTCAAAATTCAAATCACAGAGGTGACAATATTATTTTTAAAGGTCACATAGCACTTAGTAGTTCATTTTGTTGTAATTTCATGTTATTATATGAAATAATTATAAGAATGTAATTTCCATTGAAAAAATATTGGGTCGTTACAATCATTTATATTGTTTATATAGATGATAATATATTTATTGTTAATAAAGAAAGTGGTTTTTAAGAATACTAATTTTATGTGAAAGATTTATCTAAAATGTACATTCTTGGTGAGAAGATATAATTTATGGGTTTAAAAATATCTCAAGAAGAAGATAATGTTTTTCTTTCTCAAGATAAATATTATTGAGAACTTACAAAGAAATTTGGAATAAAGGATTCAAATTTGGTTCACACTCTCATTTTAGTGTGAAATAAGTTTTAAAAAGATATGAAAGGAAAGTAAGCGGATCAAAGAGAATTCTGGAGGCTTATTAGAAATTTTTTATACATGAAATATTTTGGTATATTTTTTTTAATACTATTACTCTTTTTTAAGGTGTTAAATAAATCCAAAATATTCAAATTTTATGGGTGAAAATAAGATTTATAGGTATATTAAAGTCACAACTGATTCTAGGATGAGATATTATAGTAAATAATTTCTTGATTTATTTGGTTATACATATACAGATTCGATAGAAAATTTTGTTGAAAAAAAATATACATTTAGTTAATTTTTCTTCATTGAATATAGGTTTGTATGTTAGTACACTAAGAAGAAAATTTATATATCCTTTTTCACTATTGAAACATATTTTGAGGTTATCACTCGATCCACAACCAAATTGAAGTGGATGAAGACTTGATTGGAAAATATAAATGTAGTGGTTAAGTTACTTCTGATTATTGGTTGTGATAATTAATGGGTTATCAATCATTCAATAAATATTTTTCAACACTCAAGATCAAATCACATTGATTTTAAATATAACTTTAATAAAGAGCCTATGGAAAAGAATTTGTCAAAGATAAATTTTTTTCCTACAAATGGTCAAGTAGATAATATTTTCACTAAACCATTAAAAAAGTATTCTTCTAATAGTTTGAGTTAAATAATGGGATTTCATCTATATTCCTCCAAATTCTAAAGTATTTTTATTAATTCCCCTCTCTCATATTATTGTTTCAATTCTTGTTATCAAAGGGGGATAAAAAACACCATATGTGACAACCTGGGTATTTTTTTTAAGTGAATAAATTTTATATTTTATTCACATTAATTTTATATATAAATATTATTATTTATTATTATAACCATATAAATAATTTTATTATGTTATGGGACAATAATATGATTTTTCCTTTGGAAAATGAAGTAGTCTTTATTATAACTAAATTGTTCTCCATCTGTCATATGTAATTGTTTAAAAATTAAATTTATAAACATTTTAATTTTAATTTGGTAAAATGAACTTCATATTTTGGGTTCATAATATCAAAATTATCTTTTGGTGAGTTTTTGATATTGTTTTATAAAACCTCATTTTTTAGTTAATAATGATAAATAAAGGTCCTATAAATATTGTAAGTTTTATAACACCATTATGACATATGTATAACTTAAGAATATATGAAACCTTTTTATCAACTAAAAATTAATTTATAGACTATAATAATTTATTTGAAATTTATATTTTGTATTTATAAATAAATGCTTGACATTTTTTAACCTCAATAATATTTTATTCAAATAAAAAATTTATTTTGGTCCTTTTACTTTAATTAAGTATTCAAAATGAACCATTTAGATATGTATTGATTTGAAATCCATTAAAACGTGATTTTTTCAACCATTAAACAATAAATTTCATTGGAATAAAAATTATCCATGAATTTTTTGTAGAGTCATTTTTATGCCTAAAAAGGCATCTTTCTAAAAATAGCTTTTGTTGAGATGAGTATACTTTTATTAAAATTTATTTATAACACCTTAGAATTTTAATATTTTAAATTGGTTTTTAAATTTATAATTATCATGTTAATATTATGTAAGAACATCCAATTCATTTTTATCCATAAAAATTATCTACCATAGTAAAGGTTAGTAGGCTTGGTAGGGGTTAAATGTGGTAAAATGGTTAGGTTAAGGGATAAGATCAAGAATATCACAAAACCATATATTTAAATGGGTTTATAGAGTATTTATCTACCTATCCCTTATATATTTTCAATTGTTGTCTATATTTTATCCACTTGAATTGAGAATGACTTCCCCTTTTAGATCAATAAATTAATATTACAAAAAAAGGACCACTTCCCCACCCCACTTATATACAACCACACAAAGAGGACATTTTCTATAAAAATACCTATAAAAAATTCACCAAACCTATTTACCATGTAATATAATTTATGGTATTACTAAAATACTATATATTAAGGCTTAAGGAGTGGCTTGAAGGAGGATATCTAGGAATAGGTAATTGTGTTAATTGAGTTCATTACAGTTTCATTCTCCTTCCAAATCCAATAGATTAATTGTAACCATTATAAAATAATGAAAAAATAATTATTATTATATTTAAATGTTATTATATTTACGTAATAAACATTATCTTCCTCCCTCTCACCAATTTTAGAATGAAAACAACGTATCTATTACGTGTGGACTACTGCCTGCATGAATGACGTATTTAATTTTTCATCACCTCCTTACATGGAAGGTTCTAAAATATTAATGAATAAATATCATATTTAAAAAATTATGAATTTTTTTAAAGATAATATATCCATTATATTAATAATATTAACAATTATTATTTGTTTCAAAATTCAACCACATAAAACGAGCATACCGAGGGACCTTTCATTACTTAAATCTATTTTGGAAAATGTATAAAATAATAAAAAATTATATTGGAATGATTATAAACATATATATATACACATATGGAGATCATGAAACTATTTTATTTCCCTTTTGACCATATTCAATGCACCGAAGTAGTTTTGGAGGAATTGACCGAACAACCCCAAATTGACCAACACCAATTTAATAAATAAATGAAACATGATAATAAAAATAATAAAAATAGTAATAATAAATTAATGAAAAAGAAAAATGGTTAATAATAAAGTAAATAACTGATATAATTTCATTAATTATGATATTACAGGATGTATGAAATGATTCAGGACTCGATGTAAGAGATTTTTCTTTTAAAATTTTGGAATGTTTCATTTTAACTATTTTCCCCCCATGTCTATATTCTTTCAAAAAAATATAATATACACTTAAATGATTTCATAAATATTGTTTATATTTTATTTTACTATTATTAAAAGGGCTTTAAAATGATTTTTTTTCATTTTTTTCTATATAAGGCATTTTTTAAATCTCTTTATAAAGGTGGGAAAAGATTTTTTTTACATTCACGACTTGATCACGAATTTCAACAATCATATTCATTATTCATATAAAAGATTAATATTAATGGTTTTCTTGATTTTATAAATTATATTTGTTTCCCATTTTTTATTTAATTTTTCATTTTAAATAGTAATCAAATAATATGAATTTTCTTCTTATTTTTATGTGATAACTATAAGTGTTTACTATTATGGGTTCAAATAAATGATTTTATGAGTTTTATAATGAAATTGAAAGCCCCTATCTATTTTATTCATGTTATTGTTCTTGGAAATTATATATTATGATTTTTTGGACTGATATATCAATCCAATGGATTGGGTAATGATTTTTTTTGTGATGAAATTATTTTGTAATTAACTAGTAAAGTTATTAATTATATGGGTGATTGTTAGGGTGGTTATGAATATAATGTTCCATGTAAACTTTATTACTATGTTTTTCCTTCGTTATTTACTATGGTCTATTTTATGAAAATATTTGGAAAATTAAGTTGATTTTAAGGGTAAGTGAGTGATTATTTGATATCAAAGTTTATTATATAAAAAGAAAAACTTTCCCATGGGTTTTCATGTTATAAAAGGGAAAGATGAATTTCCATTATTTTTATATATCATACTATGATTTATTTTATCATTATACATTTTCAAGTGATTTCATAGGATTTTATAATGAGTATGAACTATAGAGTGGTAAATATTTTAGTTATTAAGACTTTTCTTGAATTAATAAAGTGTATCAAATGAAATAGTAGTGTCAATTTAAGAAACTTATTTTTTGGAAAAAATGAATAATGTGTAAAAATTTTCTATTTTATTATTTAATAGTTTTTCTAATTATCTAAAAATAAAAAATAAAAAGAACAGGGGAATGCAAGAGAATTAAATTATTTCTATATATCTTAAAATAATTGGTTTATTATGTTTGGGTTGTCACAATTAGCATCTTAGAAATATTTAGATTACTTTAGAGGTTATGAAATATGTTTTAGGGATGCTAATACATGGTTATATTATTTATGAGATCAATTTTAATTATTCTAAGGATTCTTATTTTTCTTTATCAAATATATGTATATTTTATAATGGTTTTCCACAAAAGTAATAGGGGGAATAAAATATTAGGGAAACATGAGGAAAATATCATTTTGAATCAAAAATATTAAATGGATGGAGTTGGATCTGAGTAGTTAGTGGTTGAGTAAATTCAATTAATTAATGATATAAATTGTGGTACTCGTGAAAGATAGTGACTACATTCTCCATAGAGTAACATGTTATTAGTATATAATTTCGTGCTACAAAATCCATCTTTATTTGGTTGAACCTTATACCTAGTGATAGTTGAAGTATGGATCAAATATTTGGAGAAGATATTTGAATTTCTAGGATATTTAATTTATTACATGGTAAATCATGATATTTATTAGCTAGAAGGTGAAGTTAATATGTAGTGGCATTTGATTTACAATACCTAAGAAAATATTAATATTTATACCATTTAATATAAGGTGTTTAAAGAAATTTCCCTTGAAAAATATTTTCCTATAGTTGTTCAATTTAGGAAGGAAAGGAAATTTAAAATTAAAGTAGAATGAAGTAGGCATAGTTGTAGTTTATGAAGAAAATTTTACCATATTGTATAGGTATGCACCAAATATTATTTTTTTCCCATGAAATTATAATTGATATATTTTACACAACATTGAAACCAAGGTTATGGGTGTATTTGTTTACTAATGAATTTTAAAGTTATGAGGAATTTTTTTGATGTGTTGAAAAGGTTGAGATGGAATTTATTTCCTTTTATAAATATCATTAAAATAAGTATAAAAATTTATTCGGGTGGCATGTAATAGGGAAAATATCAATCATAAAATATGATGGTAAGATAATTGAACTTATTTTCTATCCTAAAAGTGCTAAGAAGAATTTTTTTTAGTGTATTATGGGATCAAAAAATTGTTATCGTTATTGTAAAATTGGACATTTGGATTGTGAATACGGAGAAATGAGTAATGTCTATACCAATAATGTTTAAGAGGAAGGAAAATTTTTTAATTGTAATTAGATTTTACATTATGAAAATTTGTTTCTAAAGATGAATTTGAAGGTTGTAAATCATCAACATTACAAGAACAAATTTTTTGAAACATTATTTTCTACTACTAAGGCTGATGTTAGCCCATAAAATGAAGTGGTGACAAGTAAATTTCCCTTTTACTCAAACTATATTGATGTTATGTTTGATTTTTGATGTACACATTCATTTATATATAGGATATTTACTAGTAAAATAGAAATACCACCTCAAGAAATGCATAAATTACTTTTAGTAAGAAGTCTTTATGGAGGTATTAAAGAAACAAGGGTTTATAATAATATTCATATAATTATCTTGGGATTTTTTATCCCACAAATCTTATGGTAATACCTATTCTATAGTTTTATGTTATTGTTTAGATATGGATTTGATTTCAAGATATCCTGATAAGATATATTTCTATAAGAAAAATGTTATATTTAAATTTTAGAACGATTTTTAGTTTTTATTAAAGAATGAGTTCATAACTATGATGACATATCAAGAAGCTAAGGAATTGATTAATTATGGGGTGAAACTTAACATGATAATATCATTAAAAGAAGAGAATTTTTCATATTATTAATGTACATGTGTATAATTAATATTTGGATGTATTTCCTGATTATTTCTCGGTATTATTCTTGATCGAGAGGTCAAATTAACTATTAACTTACTTCTTCATTCTAATCCTATTTGAAAACCTCTTTATTTAATATCTCTAATGAATATATTGTAAATGTAATATTAAATAAAATAATTATATTATAAGGGTTTAATATTACCTAGAACTTCACATTAGGGTGCCTCTATCTTGTTTGTTAAGAAGAATGATGGTTTTATGAGTCTTTTCATTGATTATATATCACTCAATAACATTTCTATTAATAAAAAGTGTCATTTTCCTAATATTGATGAATTTTTTGATCAAATATAGAGATTTAAATATTTTTAAAAGATTGAATATATATCTTGATATCATCAGTTAAAGGTAAAGGAAGAAAAAATTAATTTGATGGAATTTCAAACTATGTATGGCTATTATGAGTGTTTGGTTATTCCATTAGGGTTAAAAATGCACTCATTATATTTATAGATCTATTGAAAAATGTATTTCATGATTATTTTTATAAATTTCTGGTGGTATTCATTAATCAAATTATGGTATTTTTTGAAAATTATATTAATTATAAGAAGAAATTTTGGATTTTTTTATAGACCCTTAATGAAATGAATTTGTATGGAAAATTTTTTAAATTTAAATTTTATTTTAATTATATTTTAAACCATAATAATATTTTAACTAAATATCGCATAACTATTGATCAAGTAAAAACTAATGTTATAGAATAATGTTGAAGGCCTACTATTGTCACTGAGATATGAAGTTCTCTTGTACTTTTTTGGTTATCAATGATAGTTTTTTGAAAAATATTTCTCATTTAGATAACCCACTAACTAAGTTAAATATAAAGTGAGTTATATTAATTTTTACATAGAAATATGATGAATATTTTCAAGAATAAAAATAAGAATTATTTAATGTTTATTATTATCCTTTCTATCAAGAAATTATGAATTTTTTATTTATAGAAATACTATATTTAAGGGTCTTTGATGTGTTTGGATGTATAATGATCAGGTAATTGAAAATATATCAAAAAATATCAAACCCCAAGAGAAAATTTAACAAATTCATGATCTTAAACTTATAGCGTTATTTTTTTTAAGTTAGATAAATAATTTTTTATGGTGAAATTTGTGATATATATACATATTATAAAAGTTTAGAAAATATATTAACTCAAAAATATTTTAAAATTAAGTAAAGAATATGGTTGGAACTAATAATGAATTCTTATTATATAACTCACTATCATCAAGGTAGAGAAAAAAAGTTAGTTTATTCCTTGTGTCAAAAGGATAATATATCATTAACCAAGCTACAATCAGAACATGATTTGAAAGTTAATGATGTAATGAAAGTTGTAATAGAATTTATTTTTCCAAAAACTAATTTTCTTTTATATCATGTATCAGTACAATCATCCTTACAGGAAAGAATAAAATAGTCTCAAAATAAATATATTGGTTTTCCAATAATGGTAAAATTAGTCAAGGAAGGTAAGTTTCATATGTTTAATATTAATAAAGAAGGTTCCATGAAATTAGGAAAGAGGATATGTGTACCAAGTGACTCTCAATTGAAAATGAAATTATTAAGGGAAGATCAAATATCTTTGTATTCTATTCATCCTAGTATCACTAATATGTATAGATATGTTTGGGAATATTATTGGTTGGAAGTAATTAATAAAGATATTATTGTTTATGTATTGAAATGTTTATTTTTTCAATATGTTAAAGTCAGATGATAAATACCAAAGGGAATTATTCATGTATTCTCAGTTCTATAATGTAACTGGGTGTATATATCTATGGATTTTAGAATGGGATTACCAAATAAGTTTCAAGGTAAAAATGTAATTTTCGTTATTATTGGCCATTTAACTAAATGTTTTTATTTTATTCCTATTCGAGATAGTATTCCTTTGAAATGACTTTACAAACTTCATATTAATGAACTATTAAAATTATATAGAGTTACTCTATCTATTATATCTAATCATGATCCAAGTTTTACATCCAATTTTTGGAAGGGACCTCATAACTTATTGGGTACTCGGTTAAGTTTCAGAATAGACTTTCATTCATTATTTGATGGATAATCGAAGAAGAAAATTTAAACATATAAAGATATGTTTCTAGATTTATCATTATATTATCATGGACATTAGGATCAACACCTTTAATTAGTACGTTTTTATTATAATTACAATTTTTATTTAAGTGCTCTACTGGTACTATTTGTGGAATAACCTGGAAATTGATGTTGGGCTATAGGATGTTGGGATGAAGTCAGAGAGAGAAAATTTTTTGGGACTCAATTGGTATAATAGGTTTTTTGAAATGAAAATATGATTCATCACTATATGAGAGGTTATAAAATAAAATAGAATATCTATACAGATAACATGAGGAATGGCCTTTTACTTAATGTTTGGGACCTTGTTTTTCTTAATATATCATCATATAAAGGTGTGTTGTTTCTATGTAATAAGATGAAATTAAACCCACATTTTATTGGTTCGTATAAAATTATATAAAAATTTAGATCATTTTATTACCATGTATCCTTTCTTATTAGATTATCCCAAGTACAAAATGTGTTTCATGTTTCATTTGTAAGGAATTATTTACCTAATTCATCCCATGTATTGAGTTTTGTAGTGGTATAGTTTAAGGATAATCTAGCTTATTGAGGGAAAATTAGTTTATATTATTGATTTTTGGGAGATGATTTTTCAAAATAAAAGGAATCACTTGGAAAATGTTTTGTGGAAGAATTATATGCTAGAGGAAGAAATTGGGATCCTAAATAACTATGATAGAAAAATATACCCACTTGTTTATCAATGACTAAAATTACAATGACACAATTTATTTAAGGGGGAGAATGAGATGACCCATGTATTTTCACTAATGAATTAATTTAATATTTTATTTATATAAATTCTACAGATCCATATAAGTATTTATTATTAAAACATTATAAATAATTTCACTATGTTATGGAATAAAAATATGTTTTTTTAATAGGAAAGGGAAGTAGTTTTTATTATAACTAAATTACCTTACTTGTCTAATATAATGTTGTTTAAAAACTAATATTTTTAATTTAATAATTTTAATTTGATAAAATTAACTTCATTTATGGATCAATCATATAAAAATTTAATAGGGCGATTTTTTTATACAATGGATGAATTTTGGATGAATATTGAAAATTATAATGTTTACAAATACTGTAACTTTTATGAAATTAGTATGATGTAGGCATGACTTAAAAATATGTGAAACATTTTTATTGATTAAAAATTCATTCAAGATGTAAAATAATTAATTTAAAATTAATATGTAAAATTTAGAAATCTATTCTTTACTTTTCAGAACCTAAGTAATATGTTATTCAAATAAAAAAACCTTTTTTTTTTCTTTTCCTTGGATTACGTAATTAAAATGTCCCATAAAATTTTGGATTTATTTTAAAGTCATGAAACTATTTATTTCATTTACCATAAAATAATATATGTCATGGGAATCAATATTATACATGATATTGGTTTAAATCCATTTTTATACTTAACAAAGAATTTTTCTAAAATCTCTTTTTTTTGTGTTAAATTTACTTTTATTAAAATTATTTTTTACCACATCTAGAAATTTAATTTTGTAAAAAAATAAAATTTATATAATTTTCAAATTATTTAATAATTCACATTTTAATTTTATTCATAAAAATAATTAACCATAGTAAAATTAAGTCACATTAGTACTGGTAAAATGTGGTAAAATGGTTAACTTAAGGGATAAGGTCACAAAATAACACAAAACCTTATCATTAAATGGTTGTATATATGATTTTTATACCCCCCCCCCACCCCCAAATAATACCAATTATTGTCCATATTGGATACAATTTCCTTGATAATGACTTCTTGTTTTTATATTATGAAAATAATATTAAAAAAATTACCCCTCTAGTTCATAAAAGAGTAACTTCACCGCCCCACTACTACACAAACTCTGAGCCCCTTAGCTTGAAAATAGATAAAAAAATCATTTCCAACTATATTTTCCATGTTTTAGAGGTCCTATTCTCACCAAAATAGAAATCTAATAAGGACTAAAGGAGGATATCCCAGAAAAAGTTAATTGTGTCAATATAGTTTTTTCAAATTTATTTCTTCTTCTGCCTCTAAATATTTATCATATGAATCATAATATAATGAAAATAGTTTCATTTTTATACTAAAATATTATTATATTAATGAAACAATCATTATCTACATGTCTCTCATCCATTGGAAGATGAAAATCTCATTTATGTTACATGCATACTTCCTCCTCCTTGAAAAATACATTTCATTTTTCATCACTTCCTTACATGGAAGATCTAAAAATTAGTTTAATAAATAAATATGATATTTAAAACATGATTATATTTTTTTTAAGTTAAATTTTCCCTTACATTAATAATATTAATAATAAATGTTTATAATAAAATTTACCACCTAAATGAATATATCGAGAAACTTTTCTTTATTTGAATCTATTTTAGATAACCTATCAAACTGTATAAATTTATTTCTACTAGAATGATAAGGAATATATATCTATAAAATTATATATGTGATGGAACTATTTTATAACCCATTTACCATGGTAAATATACTAAAGTAGTTCTTGAGAAATTTTCCGAACGACCACAAAACAACCAATACTGATTTAGTAAATAAATGAAACGTGATAATAAATAAAATAATAATAATAATAATGATGGAATGAATATATAAAAAGTACAGATTTACGTAAATAATTAATATAATTTTATTACTTGGGAGGGTAGTTTATGAATTAAATGATTTTGGACTTTAGGTAAGGTATTTTTTTAAACCTTATTTTAAATGTTCTGATGTTTTCCTTCCAACTCTATTTCCTATATGTCTATATTTTTTCAACAATTTTCTTCTATACACGTCAATTATTTATAAAATATAAGCAGTGTTTTATTTTATCTTATTTATAAAGGTCTAAAAATTATTTGTTAACATTTAATTTTTAGGTCATTGGTTGCACCCAAATTTACCCTATTGGTAAATGCGGTCGTTGATGTACAAGTAAGGATCGAATCCACAGGGACTGAAGAAGAAACCTTGAGACAATATGATTTGTTGATGGATTAGATATGAAGTGGCCAACATTGAGGTAGATTTTAATTGGAGAAATAAAGATATAATTTAAAAATCATATAATAAGAATTATGTGAACTAAACAATTATTGATGGTGGGTTAATCTTAGGGTTTTTCTTGGGGTGGATTGGATGAATTTATTTTCTTAGAAAATTTCATGTCATTCATTCAAGACATATCCAAACAATGAGACAATTCTTCCAAATCATTCACCAATTTAATCCCTACACAATTCCAAGGCCAATCACCAATTCACTTTGAGGATCACTTTAATGAGCACTCAAAGGAAATAGATCGTACTAGCACTCAAAATGTGTCATCGTTAAAGTTGAAAAAGATGAGAAAGAATTTAACTCATCAAATAGAAATCCTAAAATAACGAATAGATTTAAATATTAAGTACATGAAATAACATTCAATCCCTGACCTTGATACTCCCTTGGATCAACCCTTAATAGGTTAGACCTCTATTGATGTTATTCTACCAATGGAAGCGGGATGTAATCTTATGGGGGTGGAATTGAAGAAGAAGAAAATTATTAAAAGAATGAACACTCCACCATTGTGTGATTGAATCTACAAGTGCTGGTGTGAATAATTTCACATCTTGATTCAATGGTATCAACGTGTGAAGAAATAGAAAATAAAAAGTGAAGAAGAAGAAGAAATTTTATTAAAATAATAAATGTGAAAGAAAAACATACATGGGAAAACTTGACGATGCGATTACAAATTGAAAGCAGGAAATTACAATTGAAAGAAATACAATGGATGAATGAAAAACATGGATTCAGAGAAAATGTAAGATGATAATTCCATTCACCACCAGATCCTTATATAGGAAAATTAGGAGTCTTAGATAACCCCCCCCCCCCCCCACAATCAATTCACCCCCCAACAGTTAATTAACCCCCCAACAATTAATAGAGTCAAAAGGAGGGTGAATAATCAAAAGGAAATTGACGTTTCAAAGTTGAACCGGAAAATTGTCCAGATTCATCCATCATATTGACATTTGAATTAGTAATTGAAGAATTCCGAATCTGGAGAGGTTGTAGAAGAGAAATAGCTTCAAAAATCTGTTCTCTATGATCTGTAAATATTTCAGGAAATTGGGCTCAGCCGTTTGGATGTTATGGTCGAAATGGTGGGACGGATTTATGTGTATTAATGTCAGGTCCACCATTTAAATCTCAACTTCAGATCCCTTTATTGTCATGAAAACTTCATAATTATCTCTGGAAAAAGTTGAATAAAATGATCCTCATATTTTTATCTTTCTACTGTATAAATTTGATATTCATTGGGCTTGGTTTGTGGGCCCCACATTTTTTTGATGGGCCTTCGGCCCATTATGCTTTCTCCAGACACTTTCTGCATTCGGGTGAAAAGATATCCATCTTCCCTTGGGATTCATCCATCAGACCTAAAAGATAAAATGTTCCAAACAAAGTGATCAATCATATCCAAAAATATCAAATTCAGAAAATGAATATAATGTTATCCACAAACAGATGAATGATTAGACCCAAATTTGCATTTTAAACATGAATGTCATTTAAGATGAGAAATGAAGTTATATTTATATAATGCACTAAAAACAATGTTTATGGACTTTGGAAAAATGAATATAAATATATTAACAATGAATATTAGCCACTTTTAGTGACTAATCACACCCCCCCCCCAACTTGAGTTTTTCTAGTCCTGAGCAAAATAAATTACAAATATGAAATTCAAATCCCCTTTTCCAAAAACATTTTAATACAATTTCTCACCAGAAGACCTCATACCAAAAAAATTATGAAACCCATACAAATCATTTAAAACAATCTATTTCCATAAGCATATCCTAAGCCCAAGCCCATTCCTTTGTTAAAATTCATCGCTACATTTCATCCAATTTCAATTAATCATGATAAATTGTTGTGCATAAAAAAAGATATGGGGCCCATTTTATTGTTCAAGGGGAAACAATGGAATCGCTAGGTGGGAATCACATTAAACCTTAAGATGGGTATCCCTTTTTTTGATTTTTTTTGTTTTTTTTTTTGTTTTTTTTTAATTTTTTTAACCACAATAGATATGAAAAGACTAACTCTAGGAAAGACAACTATTGAGTCGTGATCCCCAAGTTCCGGACACCACACATATTTTCAATTCCATTCCCTACAATAGAGATATAAAGCCTAACTCTGGGCAAGACAACTATGGAGTCACGATCCCCAAGTGTCGGACGCCACGCATTTGGACAAAACATTGCTCTATGTGGTCATTATTTTTTTTGTTTTTTTTATTTGGATACTCAAATTAAACTAAAAGTGACCCCATAACCCTATGCTATAATTAAAGGGACCCAATAACTCAAATTTACATCCACAATCTAGTAGACATGCATTGTGGCATTTTTATTAATAGGATGAAAAGGTAAACTTTGAAAAATCACATCGGACAACCGCACTTTCCAAAAACTATGCTCATGAACCTAAACTTGCATTAAAATCAGAATCATGGCATACAAAATTATTTGATATCCAATTTTAGAGTTTTAAATGTGTGTTATCATGTTCAAGGTTAGTGGATATTTTTCTTATCATCTTTTGTTGCTTGTTTCATTGTAAGTTTATGCTTCCAAATTTCCTTTGTAATGTTTTCCATTTCCGTGTAAGTTTTTTTTTTGTATCTTTATGTTCTTAATCAAATTATTTCTATTCTATATTTTCCATTTCATTTATTAAAACATTATTACCACAAATCACAGTGATATCTCTGTGTTGTTGTGAATTAGTTCACACACACAGAGGAGTGCTCGTTATTTCCGCGGTTTTAATTTCTTCAATCTAATTCTTGTTAGCCATCTTCCGCCCACCATTGAGAGTATACCATCAATGGAGGGATAACCCTTTAATGGGTTGATCTTAGGAGGATGCAAAGGCTGGATTGAATGTTATCTTATGAATGAATTGTTGTTAATTGGATAATCAATTTAAGACATCCATTCTTCTGTTATTTCTACTCTTCATCTTTACTGTGTTTGAGAAAACTAAATTCAATTACTAAATGACCATATACCTTGGAGAGATCATGAATTTTGTTCTCTATGTGTATAGGGGGTTAGTAATTGTGTTTATTAAGCACCAAACTAGAAAATGATGAAGGTAGTGTTACTTTTGAAGAATGGATTCATCATGATAGTGTGTGCCACAATCTCCCTTCACTCCTGGATTTGAGTCTCAGCGGATTGGATGGTGGTGAATGGATTCTCCTTATGACTTAAGACAAGTCATTTTTTAAACCTATAAAAACATAATAATAAACAAAACAAAATAAACTGATGATACATTGTCTTATTTTTAGATTTCTGGGTAAGGTATTACTCAGAGATCACGCCACGTGACACAGATGAATATGGCGCTACCCTTTCATACCCATCCTTACTCATAAAAGAATAATAGGTCAACAATCTATGGTAATTTATTATACGAAAAAGAAAATTATTCAAAATGATTAGAAAACATGAAAACCATGGGTTGCCTCCCATGCAGCGCTTTTGTTTAACGTTGTTGGCTCGACTTGAACCCCCAACTTATCCAATTACAACTTTCAAAATTTTAATGAACCCATCTTTATCCACTTCAACATGATTGATATTGATTGTTTTCTTTGATTTCTTGTCATGTAAAAACCCATGTTCAACAAGGAGTGTGAAAATCTAAGGAATTTTAGTAATGGTTGATCTGGTTTCTTCTACATTCATTCCTACAATTTCAAGGGTTAACTCCCCTTTGTGGGTTTCATGATATGAATAAATGACTAAAGTATGGTCGTGGGTATCACCTATGATGGAATTATTGTCTGGGGAAAGAAGGATAACGATTTTGAGTTCTATTCGACTGCAATTTCCTAATGAATATTGACAATTTTAATAAAAGTCAGTTTCTTCTCCAAAAATTTTAGAAAGAATTGGTTCTATTTGAAAATATGATTCATCCCCAAAAGTGTATAGTTGAATTTAAGGAGTGGGTATGGGCTCAATGTTTGGTATTTCTCCCAACTATTCAATGATTGGTGTTTTTGAAAAATCATCAATAAATAAATATTTAATACTCTCCATCCATAATGTCAAATTTCCCTCTTGTGAATACAAAAAATAGGTTTCCTCTTGAATTAAAGACCCTTGAAAAACTCCTCGATCCTCTCCAAATATCCCAAATCCTAAGGTTGGTTCATCAATAAAGTCGTGAGGGGTTTTTGTGTTACAAGATTCTTCGATCAATATTGAGGAGGGGATGGTTTGAGTGGGAATGGGTCCACACAAGTTTTAATTCTTTGTAGTTCTAATCTAAAACTTGATACCTCTGAATTCATTTTTTCCATTTGTTCACACAATTATTGAAGAATTTTTTTAGGATTAGGATTGATAGATATTTGGACATCATGGAATTCCTCATTATTCATCTTTTCAATCATTCTTGATAGGTATGGAAATTTATCTTTTAAATATTCATCATCACAAAGATCGTTCATGTTATCGGGTGTGGGGTATTCATTCAAAGGTTGATCAAAGTTATTTCCTATGTGAGGGAATTCCCATTGTTGATTTTCTATTTGATTCCAGCACAAGTTTAAGACAGAAAATTGTTGATGATACTCCATTGGAGTTGAATGAAATTTTGATTTGGAATTTTTTTGGACACACGAAAACAGAAAGGGGAAAAGAAAAGAGAAATATAGGTGAGAAAAGAGAAGTTAGGTGATAATAGAAGGTGGGTGTCTAAAAAAAGTTACTTGGGTCCCCATAAACGGTTCCAAAATTTGGTTGCGCCCAAATTTACCCTACTGGTAAAAGCGGTCAATGTAGTACATGTAGGGGTCGAATCCACTGGGACTGAAGAAGTAACCTTGAGACGCTATGATTTGGTGAAGGATGGGCTATGAAGTAGCCAACTTTGGTTTTGATTTTGGATGGTTTAAAGAACACTAAGAAACCTAAGTGAATTAAATTCAATGAAAATGGGTTGATCTTAGGATTATGCTCGGGGTGGATTGAATGAATTTTACTTCTTTAGAAAATTTTGGTTTTATTAAGAGGATGAAAACGTAAACTTTGAAAAATCACATCGGACAACTGCACTTTCCAAAAACTATTCTCATGAACTTAAATTTGAATTAAAATCAGAATCAAGGCATACAAAATTATTTGATATCCAATTTTAGAGTTTTCAATGTGTGTTATCATGTTCAAGGTTAATGGAATATTTCTTTTCATGCATGTTCTCATTCACAAAAAAAATCATTTTTTATTTCATCTCCCCCCAACATAGAATAACACTGTCCCCAGTGTTTAAAGAAAATAAAAGTTAGAAGGGGGTTAGGGGAGTATTTCAAAGAGTAAATTTTAAATGATAATCATGTAATGAAGTCACCTGGTGGTTGATGATGATAGTACGTGCCACAGTCTCCCTTCACTCCTAGGTTTGAGTCTCAGCGGATTGGATGGTGGTGAATGGATTCTTCTTATGACTTACGACATGTAATTTTATTTTTTTAACCTATAAAAACATAATAATAAACAAAACAAAATAAACTGATGATACATTGTCTTTTTTTAGATTTCTAGTTAAGGTATTACTCAGAGATCACGCCACGCGACACAGATGAATATGGTGCTCCCGTTTCATACCCATCCTTACTCATAAAAGAAGAATATGTCAACAGTCTATGGTAATTTATTATATGAAAAATAAAATGATTCAAAATTATTAGAAAACATGAGGTACAAGTAGGGATCAAATCCACAGGGACCGAAGAAGAAACCGTGAAACACTATGATTTGTTGATGGATTGGCTATGAAGTGGCCAACTTTGAGGTAGATTTTAATTGGAGAAATAAAGATATAATTTAAAAATAATATCATAAAAATGATGTGAACTAAACAATTATTGATGGTGGGTTCATCTTAGGGTTTTTCTTGGGGTAGATTGGATGAATTTCTTTTCTTAGAAAAATTCATGTCATTAATTCAAGACATATCCAAACAATGAGATAATTCTTCCAAATCATTCACCAATTTAATACCTACACAATTCCAAGGCCAATCACCAATTCACTTTGAGGATCACTTTATTGAGAACTCAAAGGAAATAGATCGTACTAACACTCAAAATGTGTCATCGTTAAAGTTGACAAAGATGAGAAATAATGTAACTCATCAAATGGAAATCCTAAAATAACGAAAAGATTTAAATATTAAGTACATGAAATAACATTCAATACTTGACCTTTCTATTCCCTTGGATCAACCCTTAAGATTTTATCTCTCCATTGATGCTATTATACCAATATAAGCAGGATGTATACTTATGGGGGTGGAATTGAAGAAGAAAAAAATTATTAAAAGAACGAACACTCCACCATTGTGTGATTGAAACCACAAGTGCTAGTGTGAATAATTTCACACCTTGATTCAACAGTATCAACGTGTGAAGAAAAGGAAAATAAAAATTCAAAAAGAAGAACAAATTTTTTTAAAATAATAAATGTTAATGAAAAACTTACATGGGAAAACTTGACGATGTGATTACAAATTGAAGGTAGGAAATTACAATTGAAAGAAATACAATGGATGAAAGAAAAACCTTGATTCAAAGAAAAATGTTAGATGATAATTCCATTCACCACCAGCTCCATATATAGGAAAATTAGGAGCCTTAGATACACCCCCACACAATCAATTCACCACCCAATAATCAATTCACCCCCCAATAATTAATAGAGTCAAAACGAGGGTGAATAATCAAAAGGAAATTGACGTTTCGAAGTTGACCTGGAAAACTGTCCAGATTCATCCATCATATTTACGTGTGAATTGGTAATTGAAGAAGGCCGAATCCGGATTGGTCATAAAAGTGATATATCTTCTTCCATACGTTCTCTATGATCTGTAAAAAGTTCAGAAAATTTGGCTTAGCCGTTTGAATGTTATGGTCCAAATTCTAGGACGGATTTATGTGCATTAAGGTCGGGTCCACCATTTAAATCTCAACTTCATATCCCTTTATCATCATGAAAACTTCATAATTATCTTTGGCCACAGTTGAATAAAATGATCCTCATATTTTTATATTTATACTGTATAAATTTTAGATTCATTGGGCTTGGTTTGTGGGCCTCACATTTGTTTGATGGGCCTTCGGCCCATTATTCTTTCTCCAGAAAATTTCAGCATTCAGGTGAAAAAATCTCCATCTTCCCTTGGGATTCATCTATCAGACCTAAAATATAAAATTTTCCAATCAAAGTGATAAATCATATCCAAAAATATCAAATTCATAAAATGAATATAATGTTATCCACAAACAGATGAATGATTGGGCCCAAATTTTCATTTTAAACATGAATTGCATTTAAGATGAGAAATGAAGTTCTATTTATATAATGCGCTAAAAACAATGTTTATGGACTTTGGAACAATGAATATAAAGATATTAAAAATGAATATTATCCACTTTTAGTGACTAATCAGTCTTTTTTTACATTCTTTATAAATGTTTAAAAACAATTTATCTTTAATGGTTACTGCTTGATCTCATTTTACCACCTTCATTTAAATTATTCTTTATGATACTTATTTTTCATGCTTTCATGTTTTTATAGAGTAAATTAAGTTTCCATTTTCCTTTAAATTTTCTATTTTAACAAATTATCAAATAAAAGGATATTTATTCTTAAATTTATGTAATAAATTTAAGTTCTTATGATTATGGTTTCAAATGAATATTGTTATTAGTTTTAAGAAAAAAGTGAAATACCCTATGTGTTTTATTTATGTTATGGTTTTTAAAAATTATATATGATAATGGATGGCTCTGATATATCCTTTTAATGCATTAGATAGTGATTTATTCTCATTAAAATGTATATTTGATTAACTGGTGAAGTTATTCTAATAAAAGGGTAATTTTAATAGTGATTATGAATATGATGTTAAAAATAACATTCATGAATATGTTTTTTCCTTTATAACTTATTATATAATGTTTTATGAAAATGTTTAAGAAATGTATTTAATTTCATGGGTAAGTAAGTGATTATTTAATCTCAAATATTATTATATAAACAATTAAATTTTCTCACAGGTTTTCATTTTCTACAATAGAATAAGGGGTTTCCAGTATTTTTATGTCCCTGATATAGATTCATTATCATCCCACATTTTCAAATTATTTTACCAGATTTAATATTGTGTAAGAAATATAGTGAGGTCAATCTTCTAGTCATGGATACTAGTATTAAATAATGTAAGTGTGTCAAATTAAACAAGAGTTTCAATTTATTGACATATTTTTTTTGGAAAAAAAGTTCATTTAGTGGAAGTGTTATATTTCATCATTTAATGTTTTACTTAATTCTATAAAAATATAAACCAAAAAGCTCATGAAAATGTGAGATAATGAATTCCTTATTATATGTATTAAAATTATGGGTTGATTATGCTTGGGTTTTCACAACATGAATCTATTTATTCCTTTTTGTACTTACAAAGGTGGAGTTAACTATTTTTATAATGAATCCATCAATATATACTTTCCAAATAGGGTAAATATATTTTATTTTGGGGATAATAATTTTATAGAGAGTTTCTAAAATCATAAATTTGTGAGGGAAAACATGTTAATGTGTTCATTTTTAAATTTTTTATCAATTTTACAAAGCATATATAAAAAATAAATTAAAAAAATCTTAAATATATTCATTAAATAAGAAAATATTTTTTTAGTTGAATATGTGTTGATACTCAAATGACATTTCAAGTGAAATAAAATTACTAATGAAAGTTTAATTTTTTTAAAAGTGGTATAAAAATGATCAAAGGATATATGGGTATTAATGTAAATCTATATTTTATGGAGAATATAGTATTATTATTCAATTTTATTATTTAACATACTATTTTTACTCAAGTACTCATAGAATTATTGAATTAGTATTAATTTATAATATTTTTTAGTTTTAATGTAATTTATGTTTCATTATTACTAACAAAATCCAAAGAGGTATATTATTTAGCCCCAGAGATATTTTGAGGAGATTGTTGAGTTTAAAAAGAAGCAGTTAAAGTATTGAATTTGATATGGTCTATTCTGTTTATTTCTCTTACCAATCCATAAATCATATTCAAACTCACATTATGTAATGTTTACTATATGGGTTTTTTATGTTTTTAATGTTTGGAATTATTTGAAAGTTTTTTGGATAAGTTTATAAAGGAGCTAAAAAATCATGATTATTTTAAAAAGTCTATAATTTTGGAGTTAAGGGTAAATATATAAAATGAATAAAGTTTTTGTGTGTATTTGGATGAAAATCCATAAGTATATAGTAGTTTTTAATATGAATGTGAAAAATATAATACTTTGTATTTTGAGTCCTAAAATGGTTAAGTCTATAGAATGTAATATTTCCAGGTGATCTTGTAAGGCGTTGTGAAGAAACCATATAATTTGAGTTTTATATATAATAATTTTATACTGAGAGTATGAATTTTTCACTAGCATATGAATTTGATATCACATGTTCCTTATAAAGAAATGTGTATTACATGATATATGCATAGTGATTTTGTGTTTTTCAAATTTTAGAAAGCCACAAAACATCCAAGCAATGTGTAAGACTTTGTTAATACCTCATAAGACTTCATATGGGTGTGTAAGACTTCTGCTAGAATATCATATGACTTATTAAAAAGTATTAAAAAATATAGAATATGCTGAAAATTTATGACTTTAAACATAATGATAATTTGTAAATTCTATAGAATAAAAGATATGGTTTTCAAGAATTTAAATTCAGAAGCAAATATTATTCCATATGATTTTGAAGTTGTTGGATCACTATTTAAACATTTAAAAAATGAGTTTTTTTATCCAAGTAAAAAAAGGATTTGTTCCATGGAGGAATTTTTGTGCCATAAAGTAAACAAATAAGTTACATTATAACTTCTTGACCACAGTGCATCATATTTAGTTTTTTCATAAGGACCTGGAGAATAGATTTAAATGAATAGTAAATAAAAATGAATAAATTGAAGAGGCTAAAAACAATTTAAGAATGTTATTATCTTGAAATTTTATTCAAAATTAAAATTTTAATGTGCCTTTTTCTTGTTGTTGGTGTGAGATATAATCACTATATCATTCATACAAGAATTTTTGCATGAAATATAGAGGATATATATATAAAAATTATTATTGAGAATGTTTTAATAGAGAAATAATAAGAATAAAAATTTGTTTACTTTTTAAAGAGAAAAGAAAAAAGAAACAACAAAATTATATTTTAATGAAGGAGAAGAGAATCAGAACTAGAATAACACATCGGAAGTCCAATTTGGTTGAAGTATTTTTCGTTGTTAAAACAATTTTCATTTTATTAGTAAAAGAAACACACAATAATTTTAGAACATGTGTAACACAAGTACATGGATATTCCCTTCTCGTTGAAACTCTCATATTAATACAAGTGGGTTATATGGTCTAAAAGATATTTAGATTATGCAAAGGATTAGTCTTCTCATTTCGAGAGGTGACCCATTTAAAATTTTTATACTATTTATGTGTTATCTTGGATGTGTTTAAAACAATCAATTTTTTAACACTTTTATATATTGAGAAGGATGTTTCATAATGTGAAACATTAAAAGGAATTAAAACACTGTTTCAACCCCCCCCCCCCCCCCCCCCCCGCTGTGTTTCTCACTGGCCTTGATGGTCTTCTTCGACATAATGGGTTTTTATTTCATGTTTGTAAATAAAAGTTTTTATGGTGTACCATATTTAAATAATAGTTTAAATTTACATGAATCAGAGATATTCTATGTTGGAAATCAATGATGATATAACACATAAAAATCAAATTATATATAGCTGTCATAATATAAAACATGGTTAATGAAAAACTAATCAAAAAGTAAAAAAGTAAACCAATAAGTTATTTATACCCTTTTGAGTTAAATACTATTCGGGGTTTGAAAATATCATTTATAAAATTAAATTTCTAGACACCTTTTTTTATAGAAGGTAAAAAACTATAAATCTAAAAGAATTAGTTTAAAAACATGTGCATGAATAATTACAAGAAGTATGTAACATCCCAAGTAAGTAATGAATAATAGATATTTTTATCTATGTCTATTAATGATTAAGATAGTGTTTTAGAGGCTTAAAATGAAAATAAATACAATCTTATGCATGGAATACACTAATATTCTTAAAAGATTGTTTTACTGCCTTTTGATGGAAAACCCTTTTTGAATCAAACATTTGACAATTTTATAATCTATATTTGTCAAAATAAAAATATTCATTATTATTGGGACATTGAAATTTACATTGGAAAAATTTTTTGTATTTTTCTGACAATGTTAATTTTTTAATGAATAGTGAAAAATACTGCATTTTATATTAAAACTTTTTTTCCATTTCATTTAATTATATGGTTAGATTACCTTTTTAATTGGTCTTAAAGTGTAATCAGAATATATTTTTACCATTTAATCCAATGGTGGTCATTAGGATTAATTTCACTTTGGAATTGGTCATAAACTAATGCCAAATGTTTCATAGATATTGTTTCAAAAAAACCGCTATTTGTTTTGACAACGGGAATTATTTTTAAATCAATTATTGCAATTTATGTGTTTGTAATTTGGTAAAATGGATTACATATTTGGAATCAGAAGTTCCAAATTATGTAATCAATACTCTTTTGTTTTTGGACATTATGAATAGTAACAACGGTAATTATCTTTAATTATCTTGATTAATGAGTAATCGGGTAGTTAAGGATAATAAAATGATATCATAATAATATAAAAAGACCACAAAATGTGTCCTAAGGATACTGGTTGTCTCATGGACGACCATGGGATGCCTTGTGCCAAACTTAGGGACCCCATGGAATCACTTTTGTGGAAAGTGACTTGTTATCTGTTTATTTTTTTTAAAGAAAGTAAATATAACAAGAATGTATCACCTGATTAAAACATATTTAATTTTGTCTACATAGATGATATTTTAGACTATAAATATTCATTGGAAAGATAAAAAGATTTTCTACATCATGATATTTTTTTATAATTTTTAGACATTAAATTTATTAAATTATTTATGACATCATGATGAAGCAGCGATTACCTCATTAATAAAGGATTTAAATAAAATGGAAATATAATGTAAAATATAAGACCTACACATGTCCAAAACCAATTGGATGGGTGGATTTAGAACCCTTATCACCTTACCCTAGAATTATATCAATGTGGGGCCTTTTGAATCCGAAAATCATTTTCAAATAAAGTAACATTTCTTTACTTTCCAAGAGTGCCCCTCCTCTCCTCTTATAAAAGGCCCCCACCTCTACCTCCTTACCCACACTACCAAAGCCTTTGCCTCGGCCAACCCCTGCCCATTTTGTCTCTCCACATCACTCTATTACTCCTTGAAGCCTCACGTTGAGCAGAAGTCTTCCCAAGGAAGCCTTTGAGCTAAAACCAAAGGGAGTTACCCGATTTTAAGGTAATGTCTTCACTTGAGTCCTTTTGTTTTATTTTGCTTCTACAACCCCCTAAAATCTTTTTATTAATTTATTTTGTAACAACTCTAGTATATTCAATATACTAGGATGTTTTTATAAGAAGGATTCGAGCTACACTTACACACACCTACATCTAATGGTTAAAGGACATACTGTTTCCGTGGATGGTGAATTTATGCCTCCGGAAACGATGATTGTTCAAAATTCATTTAACACCTTCAAAGGTGGAAATTAAGATGTCACTATATTTATATATGATATATAATATGTTTATGTTCTTTTTAAGATTCTTTATTTTTCATTTTGGGCATACCTTTATGGTTTCCATTATGGGTAAATGCGATATCTTCATTTAAGGAAGTGCGGACTACCGCCCCCTCAAAGTGATTTGATTCGTTAAATACCATATGTGGGACGTATAAAGGATGGAACTGTGATATTATATATTATATTATACAGGAATTATAATATACCTTTATATCATTATGATTCCATTCTATAAAATACGAAATAGAAATGAAAGTAGCGTTCATGCGTACGTACGGCTTACCGTCTCCATGAACGGTGCATTTCATTTCTTACCTCTAAATGATTATGTAATATTATAAATGCATGTATATAATGGATATATATGATATATACATCATGATTATAATTCTGGATATAATGGATACATGAGCAACTTGTAATTATAAAGGGTTTATTTTTTACTCAAGTACCAATGATCGTTAAAACGACTGTTATTAACCTAAATAATTACACAGTGTTCATGACATGGAAATAAGTGATATAAAAGGAATAATGAACTTGAAAAAGGTTCTTAAGTAAGTAGAAAATAACTCTAGTTTATTATTCAGGACATTAAAGAACGATCGAGTCACGTCGGACCCGAGGTATGGGACTTCGTCTCAATCTCCTTTCATTGAGGAATATTTTGTTTTATACACAACCTTCTTTTATACGGTGTATAAACCCATTTGACTTTTATGTTTATCCAAAAGGAATCTTTTTTATACAAATCATTTACTAAACGACAAAAGGGAATTTTTATGTCGTACGTATGCGGTGACAACTACTTCTCCGTCGTCGTGACCATTATTTGAGTTTCGGCTTCCTCTACAAGCCATACCTTTTTTTGAAAGATAAATAAATACCATGTTTTAATTTTCCTTTAATTTGGTATTGAAAATGGTTTTCATAATGTTTTCATATCAATGTGTTGTATTGATATCTTGTGATTGAATGGTGGAAATTTTATTTTTCCTTTATGCATGTTTTATGTGATACGATTATGTTGAGGTTCTTGGGTATTATTATGAAGACGGGTGGTTCCGTGATAAACTAAGGGCGGGTGAGCCCGATATAGCTCTCCAATGCATTGGGTAACACGAAGGAGTGAAACGTTAAGGTTTATCTGAAGAGATTTAGGGAATATACTATGATGGGTATTCCAAACGTAACCAAGAGGGTTACTCCCTACGTAAGAATGTTATGAATGCCTCAAGTTACCTTTATATCTTATGATTTCTATGATTTATTCATGATTTGATGAGGTATGTTAAAGTGATTATGTTTTATGGGTAAAGTAGGATTTCATTCTTATGTATATATGTACCCATGTTTCCTTTCCATATTTTTATATCCCTTACTGAGCTTTTTATGCTCATCCCAAGTTTTTTTTTGAAATGTTTTTCACAGGTCAAGGGAAAGGTACATGATATGATGATATTGTCAAGGAAGTGTCAAGAAAGAATCCTTGTTTTATATTAAATATGTTTCCATTGATGGGAAAGAAGAATACTATCTTTATGTAACAACTTTGTTTATATGTGGAATGTAATGCAAGTTTTATGATCTAATTCTCTAAAACTATAAACCCGAAAAGATCCTCAATGTGTATTCTTGTAATAACTCAAGATTAAGTAAGGTTTAAGGCTAGGGCCTTGTAGTTGGTATCAAAGGTCGGTTTAGATAACTTTAGGAGTTATAATTCAATTAAATCATTATCCAAGAATATATTTTTTATGGTCAAATTGAACTGATATAGTATTTGAAGATTACCATGTTGCTTCATCTAAGACATGTTTGTTCAGAATGGTTTTCCGTAGAGGAAACAGGTAAGCAGTGCTAGGAAGGCATGCAGAAGGAAATAAAATTCTGAATCAGCATCCTGAGATGGTCGGAATTGGAACTGAACAGTTTGTTGTAGTAATGGCACAGTTGACTCAAGTGATAAATGGTGGTCGTATCCATGCACGAGATCAGCCAGATCAACCGCAGAGGAACATGTCAGTGGTGGAACATTTAATGAGGCAACATCCCCAATCATTCAGAGGATCATCTGACCCTGTGCTAGCTGAAAGGTGGATTAAAGCACTGGAGAAGATTTTCGATTTCATGGGGTGTTCAGACAATCAAAAGGTTAGTCTTGCTATTTACCGTTTGGAGGGTGAAGCAGAACAGTGGTGGTCGATGGTTAAAAATATCAGGGACGCTGATGAGATTGATGCTCTCGACTGGGATGAATTCAAAGGTATGTTTCAGGAAAAGTATTTTCCTTAGGCTGTTCGACTTAGGATGGAAAAACAATTCTTGGAATTGAGGCAAGAGGAAGACTCAGTGGCAACCTATGAAGAAAGGTTCACTCGATTGGCAAGGTATGCTCCAAATTTTATCCGAGACCTTGATAGTAAAATCAATCATTTTTTTACTTATGATTAAAGCCAAATTATCGAAGGGAATTAGCTTCTCGTGAGTTTAAATGTTATGAAAAGATTGTTCGATGTGCTGAGAAGGTGGAAATTGATTTTTTCGATGATCAAGTGTTCTATAACAACCAACAGAAGAAGAGACCGAGGTGGCAGGAGAAAGGGAAGAATTCTTCAAAAAAGTCTGATGGTAAGAAATCTAAGTTTCCAGTTTTTGATAAATGTGGCAAAAGGCATTCTGAGGAATGTCTTCTGAATTCTGGAAAGTGCTACTGATGTGGTAAGATGGGACATAAGGCTCGTTATTGCACTGAAAAAAGATCAAGGTGAAGGTAAGACCAAATTTGATTTATAGTTAGTGAAATGTTTTAAGTGCAATGAGATGGGTCACTATGAAAATGAGTGTCCGACAAAGAGCTTGAGTGATGGGAAGCAGTTAGACTACAAGCAGAAAGGTGTGGTGAAATCCTTTGCAACTACTTCAGCAGATGTCAGGCCATCAAATGAAGCTGTATCAGGTACTTTGCTTGTTTTTTCAGATTATGCCAGTGTGTTGTTTGATTCGGGGTCCACACATTCTTTCATCTCTGAAACATTTTCTAGTAAAATTGGAATACTATCTCAAGAAATGACTCCTAAACTATTGGTAAAAACACCCGGGGGAAATGTTGAGGCAAAAAGAATTTATAAGAATCTTCCTATCCTTATCTGTGTAAATAACCTACTTTCAAACCTTATTTTTATACCTCTAGTAGAGTTTGATGTTATCCTAGGTATGGATTGGCTCTCTATTTACCATGCAAAGATTGACTGTAGAGATAAAGAAGTTTCTTTTCAGAAAGACTTTCAATTTCTGTACAAGAATGAACCCTTATTATTGATAACTTATCAAGAGGCCAAGAAACTTTTAAAAGATGGAAATGAATGTTACCTTTCACACATCATTGAAAATAAAGGAACTGTTCAGATTAATGATGTGCGAGTGGTAAATGAGTATCCTGATGTTTTTCCTGATGAGTTGCATGGAATAATACCAGATCGGGAAGTTGAGTTTACTGTTGACTTAGTTCCTGATGCTAAGCCAATTTCAAAACCCCCTTATCGAATGGCTCAAATTTAACTTTTAGAGTTGAAGGAGAAATTGCAAGATTTATTAGAGAAAGGTTTCATTCGACCTAGCACATCACCATGGGGTGCTCTTGTTTTATTTGTTAAAAAGAAAGATGGTTTTATGAGACTTTGCGTTGATTATAGAGCCTTGAATAACATCACTGTTAAGAACAAATATCTTTTGCCTCATATCGATGATTTGTTTGATCAGCTCCAGGGAGCTCAGTATTTTTCAAAGATTGACTTGAGATCGGGGTACCATCAGCTGAAGGTAAAGGAAGCAGATGTTCCAAAGACCGTGTTCCGTACAAGATATGGCCATTATGAATTTGTAGTAATGCCTTTTGGGCTAACCAATGCACCTGTTGTATTCATGGACATAATGAATAGAATTTTCCATGAGTTCTTGGATAAGTTTTTGGTGGTTTTCATTGATGATATTTTGGTGTTTTATAAAAGTAAAGAGGAGCATGAAAGACATTTAAGGGTTATCTTACAAACCTTAAAAGAAAAGAAACTGTATGGAAAATTCAGCAAGTGTGATTTTTGGTTGCAACAAATTTATTTCCTTGATCACATTGTTTTTAAAGATGGGATAACTTTTGATCCTGCAAAAACAAAAGTTATGGAACACTGGCCAAGACCCACAAATGTAACTGAGATTCGTAGCTTCCTTGGTTTGGCAGGCTATTACTGAAGGTTTGTTAGAAATTTTTCACGGTTATCTAGTCCAATGACTAAGCTAACTCGAAAGGGTGTTAAGTTTATCTGTACAAAAGAATATGATGATTGTTTTCAGGAATTGAAAAGAAGATTGGTGAATGCTCCAGTTTTGGCACTACCTTCCTGGAATGGAGAGTTTGTTATCTACAGTGATGCTTCATTGAAAGGACTTGGTTGCATCCTAATGCAGAATGATCAGGTAATTGCTTATGCTTCACGACAGTTGAAAAATCATGAGGTAAATTACCCTACACATGATTTGAAATTAGCTGTTGTTGTTTTCACTTTAAAAATTTGGAGACATCATTTATATGGAGTAAAGTGTGAAATATATACTGATCACAAATGTTTAAAGTATATATTCACTCAGAAAGAGTTAAACATGAGACAGAGGAGATGGCTAGAATTAATCAAAGATTATGATTGTACAATTCATTACCATCCGGGAAAAGCAAATAAAGTGGCTGATGCTTTGAGTTGAAAAAGTAATGCTTCATTAGCAATGTTGCACTTGGAACGTGATCCTTTGGTTAAGGATTTGATGAAATTTGGCATAGAAGTTGTTGGTGCAGGAAGTTCTTCTGTTATGTTTCAGGTATCAGTGAGATCATCTCTATCAGATAAAATCAAGCAAGCACAGAAGCAAGACAGTGAGTTGCAGAAAAAGGTAGAGCTGGTTCAGAAAGGTAAGTTGCCTGAATTCAACATTGATAATGATTGTGTTTTAAGATTTGGGAAGAGATTGTGTGTGCCTTGTGATTCACAGTTGAAGAGAGAGTTGTTATGTGAAGCTCATAGTTCTCTGTTTTCAGTTCATCCTCGCAGTACTAAGATGTACAGAGATCTGCGGGAGTATTACTGGTGGGATGGAATGAAAAGAGACATTTCTGATTTTACTGTGAAGTGTTTGACATGTCAACAGGTTAATGCAGAGCGGCAGTTACTGAAATGGATGCTTCAGCCTTTACCAGTGCCAGAGTGGAAATGGGAGAATATATCCATGGAATTTGTTGTGGGATTACCGAAGACATCTCGAGGTTCACTTCTAACTTTTGGAAAGGCCTTCAGAAGTTGTTGGGTACTGAATTAAATTTTAGTACAATATTTCATCCTCAATCAGATGGGAATTCAGAACAAACAATTCAGACCTTAGAGGATATGCTACGAGCTTGTTCGATGGATTATCTAGGAAGTTGGGACCAACATCATTCTTTGGTTGAATTTTCATATAATAACAGTTTTCATTCCAGTATACAGATGGCACCAATTGAGGCGTTATATGGGAAGCAGTGTCGAACTCTAGATTTCTAGTATGAAGTGGGTGAAAGGAAGTTGATGGGACCAGAATTGGTAAATAGATGGCAAAAAAAGTTCAGCTGATTTAGAAACACATGAGAACAGCTCAGAGTAGGCAGAAGAGTTATGCAGACAATAGGAGCAAGGATCTAACTTTTGAGGTAGGTGATAATGTTTTTCTCAAAGTCTCACCATGGAAAAGTGTGATGAGATTTGGTAAGAAAGGAAAGCTGAGTCCAAGGTTCATTGGACCATATGAAATTCTTGAGAGATTTGGATCAGTTGCATACCGGGTGGCTTTACCTCCGAGTTTATCTCAGGTACACAATGTTTTTCACGTTTCGATGTTGAGAAAGTATATGCCAGATCCATCCCATGTTTGAGTCCAGAGGTAGTTCAGCTGGAAGGGAACCTATCTTATGAGGAACAACCAGTCTAGATTCTTGACCACAGGGAGAAAGTTTTACGAAATAAGGTGATTAATCAGGTAAAGGTATTTTGGAAAAACCACATGATGGAAGAGGCAACATGGGAATCTGAAAATGCAATGAGGGATAAGTACCCCCATTTATTCGATAAGTAAATAAATTGCGGGGATGCAATTTTCTAAAGGGGGGAAGGATGTAACATACCAAGTAAGTAATGAATAATAGATATTTTTATCTATGTCTATTAATGATTAATATATTGTTTTAGAGGCTTAAAATGAAAATAAATACAATCTTATGCATGTAATACACTAATATTCTTAAAAGATTGTTTTACTGCCTTTTGATGGAAAATCCTTTTTGAATCAAACTTTTGACAATTTTATAATCTATATTTGTCAAAATAAACATATTCATTATTATTGGGACATTTAAATTTAAATTGGATAAATATTTGGTATTTTTCTGACAATGTTCATTTTTTAATGAATAGTGAAAAATACTGCATTTTACATTAAAACTGCTTTTTCATTTAATTTAATTATATGGTTAGATTATCTTTTTAATTGGTCTTAAAGTGTAATATGAATATATTTTTACCATTTAATCCAATGTTGGTCATTAGGATTAATTTCACTTTGGAATTGGTCATAAACTAATGCCAAACGTTTCATAGATGTTGTTTCAAAAAATAACCTGCTATTTGTTTTGACAACGGGAATTATTTTTAAATCAATTATTAAAATTTATGTGTTTGAAATTTGGTAAAATGGATTATATATTTTGAATCAAAAGGTCCAAATTATGTAATCAAGACTCTTTTGTTTTTAGACATTATGAATAGTAACGATGATAATTATCTTTAATTATATTGATTAATGAGTAATCGGGTAGTAAAGGATAATAAAATGATATCATAATAATACAAAAAGACCACAAAATGTGTCCTAAGGCTACTGGTTGTCTCATGGCCGACCATGGGATGCCTTGTGCCAAACATGGGGACCCCATGGAATCACTTTTGTGGAAAGTGACTTGTTATCTGTTTATTTGTTTTAAAGAAAGTAAATATAACAAGAATGTATCACCTGGTTAAATCATTTTTAATTTTGTCTACATAGATGATATTTTAGACTATAAATATTGATTGTAAATCTAAAAATATTTCTTATATCATGATATTTTTTTATAGTTTTTAGACATTAAATTTATTAAATTATGTATGACATCATGATCATGCAGCGATTACCTCATTAATAAAGGGTTTAAATAAAATGGAAAGATAATGTAAAATATAAGACCTAAACATGTCCAAAACCTATTTTATGGGTGTATTTAGAAATTTTATCACCTTACCCTAGAATTATATCAATTTGGGACCTTTTGAATCCGAAAATCATTTTCAAATAAAGTAACATTTCTTTACTTTCCAAGAGTGCCCCTCCTATCCTCTTATAAAAGGCCCCCAACTCTACCTCCTTACCCACACTCCCAAAGCCTTTGGCTCGGCCAAACCCTGCCCATTTTGTCTCTCCACATCCATCTCTTACTCCTTGAAGCCTCTATTTGGGCATAAGTCTTCCCAAAGAAGCCTTTGAGCTCAAACCAAAGGGAGTTACCCGATTTTAAGGTAATGTCTTCACTTGAGTCCTTTTGTTTTATTTTGCTTCTCCAACCCCCTAAACTTTTTTTTATTCATTTATTTTGTAAAAACTCCAGTATCTTAAATATACTAGGATGTTTGTATAAGAAGGATTCGAGCTACACTTACACACACCTACATCTAATGGTTAAAGTACATACTGTTTCCGTGGATGGTGAATTTATGCCTCCCGAAATGATGATTGTTCAACATTCTTTTAACACCTTCAAAGGTGGCCATTAAGATGTCAATATATTTATATATCATATATAATATGTTTATTTTTTCCTTAAGCTTATGTATTTTTCATTTTGGGCATACCTTTATGGTTCCCATTATGGGTAAACGCGGTATCTTCATTTAAGGAAGTGCGGACTACCGCCCCCTCAAAGTGATTTGATTCGTTAAATACCATATGTGGGACGTATAAAGGATGGAACTATGATATTATATATGATATTATACTGGAATTCTAATATACCTTTATATAATTATGATTCCATTCTATAAAATATGAAATAGAAATGAAAGTAGCGTTCATGCGTACGTACGGCTTACCGTCTCCATGAACGGTGCATTTCATTTCTTACCTCTAAATGATTATGTAATATTATAAATGCATGTATATACTGGATATATATGATATATAAATCATGATTATAATTCTGTATATAATGTATACATGAACAACTTTTAATTATAAAGGGTTTATTTTTTACTCAAGTACCAATGATCATTAAAACGACCGTTATTAACTTAAATAATTACATAGTATTCATGACATGGAAATAAGTGATATAAATCGAATAATGAACTTGAAAAAGGTTCTTAAGCAAGTAGAAATTAACTCAAGTTTATTATTCAGGACATTAAAGAACGATCGAGTCATGTCGGACCTGAGGTATGGGACTTCATCTCAATCTCCTTTCATTGAGGCATATTTTTTTTATACACAACCTTCTTTTATACGGTGTATTAACCCCTTTGAATTTTACGTTTATCCAAAAGGAATATTTTTTATACGAAGCGTTTACTAAACGACAAAAGGGAATGTTTATGTCGTACATATGCGGCGACAACGACTTCTCCACCGCTGTGACCATTATTTCAGTTTCGGCTTCCTCTACAAGCCATACCTTTTTTTCAAAGATAAATAAATACCATGTTTCACTTTTCTTTTATTTTGGTATTGAAAATGGTTTTCATAATGTTTTTATATCAATGTGTTGTATTGATATCTTGTGATTGAAAGGTGGAAATGTTATGTTTCCTTTATGCATGTTTTATGTGATACGATTATGTTGAGGTTCTTGGGCATTATTATGAAGATGGGTAGTTCCGTGATAAACTAAGGGCTGGTGAGCCCGATATAGCTCTCCAATGCATTGGGTAACGCGAAGGAGTGAAACGTTAAGGTTTCTCCGAAGAGATTTAGGGAATATACTGTGATGGGTATTCCAAACGTAACCAATAGGGTTACTCCCTACGTAAGAATGTTATAAATGCCTCAAGTTACCTTTATGTCTTATGATTTCTATGATTATTCATGATTTTATGATGTATGTTAAAGTGCTTATGTTTTATGGGTAAAGTCAGATTTCATTCTTATGTATATATGTACCCATGTTTCCTTTCCATATTTTTATATCCCTTACTGAGCTTTTTATGCTCATCCCAAGATTTTTTCGAAATGCTTTTCACAGGTCTAGGGAAAGGTACATGATATGATGATAGTGTCAAGGAAGTGTCAAGAAAGAATCCATGTTTTATTTTAAATATGTTTCCATTGATGGGAAAGAAGAATATTATCTTTATGTAACCACTTTGTTTATATGTGGAATGTAATGCAAGTTTTATGATCTAATTCTCTAAAACTCTAAACCCGAAAAGATCCTCAATGTGTAATCTTGTAATAACTCAAGATTAAGTAAGGTTTAAGGTTGGGGCCTTATACAGTAGCTAGCAATAAATTCACATACTTCAGGATTTTAATGTAATAACCTGGGTAATGATAGACTAAATCATTTATTATTTAAATAGTATTCTTGAATTATGTAGACATATTATTATAAGATTTTATTTAATTATATAATTTTAATTAAACAAAATTAAATTCATTTTTGGATTCATCGTGTCAAAATTATCTTAGGATGAATTTTTGATAATTTTTTGAAACTTTTTTATTTATTAATGAATAGTGAAGAAAACTGATTTGTATTAAACAATTATATTTCTCAAGTATTTAATAGGTCGAATTATTTTTTGAATTAGTTTCAATAGTTATTAAATTTAAATTTAAATTTTTGACTTCTGTGTTTTGAATTTTGAAAATTTAATTTCATATTTGGATTCAATAGGTCCAAATTAATAAAATATTTCCATTTTATTTTTTGATAATATGAATACTAATTTTTGTAATTTTTGTTACCATAGTAAAGGGTAAATTGGGTAATTAGGTTAAAAATAAAATGATAAGGACTATAAAATGAACATAAAACTTGAAAAAAAATATTGTATTACTTTAATTCAACCCTTAAAACCTAAATATTTAAACTGAGTTGTTTTATAGATATTTTTCCATGAAAATGACTTATATATTATTTAAATCAAAAATAGACATAACTGTCACTTTCATTGTCGTATGTGTCTGCATGGGGAAAAAGGTCTATCATGAATGACTATAAGTGCCTATTTTTAAATTAATAAACTTATTTTTATAATATAAATTTATTTATCTATTTTGGGGCAACCTGGATTAGGTTATGGTGTTTATAATATTTTATTTTATAAAAATTCAATAATGTCACATTCATGTTATTAGGAACTATATCATTTTTAATATAGGTTTATCCAAAATATTACATAAATGATAAATATTAGTTTTGAACATAAAATATTTATATTTATCATGTTACTTTATTTATAATTTTTAGTGAAAAAATAGTTACCATAAATGCGCACAAAACGGGGATGCAATAATTATTTTATTAATTGAAATATCCAATAAATGTTATTAAAAAAATATAATATAAATATAATTTGACATAATTAATGATATCAAAAAGATTTATAGAATAAATTTTCATTATATAGATATAATTAAATATTTATTTCTAATTTATCATGATCTCTTGATATTAGTAAAATTAAAAGTAACGAATAGTTTCAAAATTAATATTAATGATATTTTAAATAAATAAAATTTTCTAGAATGATATTAAATTCATAAAAATATTATATTAGGACAAATTATTTGAATAAGGTTTAAAATTACATATGTGATCCATTTAGAGTTCTTTTTTCATTTTATAGTATCTATATTAACCCTTAAAGAGTAAAATCCATGTTGGCATGGTAAGAGTTAAAGGGGTTAAATAAGGGTTACAACTAAATGATGAGTGTAATAATCTGACATAAACCTACCCAAAAAACTTTCATGAGATTATTTGGACCCATAATCAAACTATATTTGAAATAAATCATTTTTTAACCATTTTGAAAAGAACATTATTTATATCATTTTAATATTTTAAGAGATATCAATAGTTACCCTCCCCTCTCTTATAAGAGGGGCCCTTTTATAGATTTTAATTCTCATGTCAATGCCTATTTGTATTATCCAATATCTACCCAAATATCTTCCTTTAATCTATCCACACATTCTATAGTCCTTATTTTAATCAAAACACTCACTATTGAGGTGGTAAGGTGTTAATCAAAGGAGATTGTCCAAAGAAGAGGTTTCATTTTTAATTGAGGGTTTCTATTTTATTTATTTTTCCCTTGAATTAAAATCTTCTTCATCTATGATAAAATATAAACTTTAGTATCCTATATATAATTATATGTTATAATGTTATTTTAATGACTTATATCTATCTCCAATTCCATCAAATGGTAAAATAATTAATCATTCATGTGTGTGGCGGACTACCACCTCAAAAATCGATGAAATTCAGTTTCCACCACCATCTCTCAATACTGATTATAACGATAGAATTAATGCTCATATATGATATTAAACACATAATTATAATTATTAATATCTAATATATCATGTATTTATGTATCTTACCATGAACGGAAAAATGATAATGTTGTTTCTATATGTGTGTGAATTATCACCTCTACGAAGCGTTGTGATTCATTTTTCATCACCACATCATATGAATGATATATATAAATATATTTAAATGATTAATATTATATTAATGTTATTATTATCATTATATAAATATAAAATTTTATATGACTTCTTTCAATAATGATCATTAAAAAATAGAAACGTTAGTCATGTGTACGTATGACCTACCATCTCCATTATGGTAATATAGTTCATTTTTCATGATAATATTTAATGGATGTAATTAAAATAATAATTGACCTATACTAAATATTATTATTTCATGAAGATTATTCTTTATATTATGGAATAATGACCACTTTTACTATATACATCATATCGAAGTCATATTGGACTCAAGTACCCAATATCATCACAACGTCTGATGTGAACTTAAATCATTAAGTATTTCTAATAACATGTTAATAAGTGATTTAAAAGGAATAAAAACATGAAAAAGGTTCTAAACTTTTTAAATTAACCTAGGTTTATTATTTTGGAATGTACAGATTTTACATGATGATTATGACTCAAGGTAAGGGAATTTTTTTTAAAGATCATCTTTTACAGAATCTTTTTTCAATTTTTTTTGCAAAAGAAAAAAATAAAATTTCTTAAATTATATGGCATGAGAGGATTTTACCACCTTAATGATGTTTAATTATTTTATGTTTCCTTTTAAAGTTTTTATAGTTCTCTTCAATGAAAATGTTTTCATTATTTTGTGTATGGCTTTTAGCTTTTTTTAAGTACATTTTTATAGAAAATGGGTATTTTAATATCCCAAAGTGTTCCATGCACGGGTTTAAAATCTTTTTTAAGTGTTTTATTAATTATTTTTTCCTTATACATATTTTATTATTGGCTTATCACATTATATATCAATATATTTTGGTTCAATCCCCATTATAGCTCAAGATATGATAGGTTGATCCCAATTATAACTCAAGATATGATGGGTGAGCGCCATAATAGATCTCTAATGCATTGGGTACTCCTGAGATGAAAGTTGAAAATTTATTTATTTAATTTGTAAGTGTGAATTTAATATTGATATGGTAATGATTTCCCAAGGTAGATACATGATAATTCTATTCTTTATAATGGTTTTTTAAGAAAACATTATTAATGGGTTTTCTTGTTTTCACTAGAATAAAAGTTTTGTATCTTTATGTTTGTTACTAATTTTTTTTTCTCGTCATATGTTTTGGAAAAAACACATGGTTTAAGGATGATTAAGTATAAGGATAAGATCATGAAGGAAATTATGATGATATATCATTAAAATAAATCATATTTTTTAAGGGTTATAATTTGTGAAAAAATGGATATTGAGTAAAAATGTTCATTTGTAAACATATGGGTTTATTATTTAAGGGTTTTTTATAATTCTCTAAAACTCTAAACCTAATAGATATCTAGGAATATATGAAAGTTATTTCTAGTTAAAAAATACAAGAATATTTAATTATTATGGTTGTATTCTTAATCTTTATATCAGAGCATAGTTTATATAACTTTATGGGTTAGGATATTGTTAATTGAATGACCATAAATTATTTTTAATTTATGAATAAGTTAACATGATATAACATTGGAATATTTCAATGCTAATTTATCAAAGATAGGCCTTTTCAAAATGGTTTTCCATAGAGGAAACATGAAATTTGTGGTGGGAAGGCATCGAGAGGAAAATATCCTTCCAAGTTAGTATCCTAAGATGGTTGGAATTAGAATAGAATAGCTTTTCATATTAATAATTTAGTTCAAAGAGGATATAAATTGTCGTAGTATCCATAAAAGGGAGTATCTGAATCAACCATAGAGTAATATGATAGTAGTGGAGCATTTTATGTGGAAACATCCTTCATCTTACAATGGAACCTCAAATCCAATGGTAGCAGAAGGATGGATCAACACTCTTGAAAAGATATTTGAACTCATGGGATATTCAAAATTATAGAAGGTAACCCTAGACGTTTTTTATTTTGAAGGTGAATTTGATCAATGGTGTTCTATGGTTAAGAATACCATAGATAAATATGATCATGATACACTATAATAGAATGATTATAAAAGTAATTTCTTAAAAAATATTCCCCTTAAACTGTTTGACTCAGAATGGAGATGAAAATCTTGGAATTGAGGCAGAACAATAATGATTATGTAGCTGTGTATGAATAAAATTTTATAATACTGTCTGGTTATATAATTGATTTATTTCGGCACATTTATAGTAAAATTAATAGATTTTACTCTAGTTTGAAACCAATTTTTCAAATATATTTTATTTCATGAGAGTTTAAAGTATATGTGAAAATTGTTTCTTATGCTGAAAAATATGAGATGGATTTTACAAACATGTATGTGCCTCATGATGACAATAATTAGAAGAGATTGGGGTAGAAGGAATTGGGAAAGAATTTAGAAAAGAAATTTGGAGGTAAGGAAATAAAATTCCCTTCTTCTAAGAAGTTTTATAAAAATATTCCTGGAGAAATTCTTCTAAATTCTAGGAAGTGATACTGATGTGGAAATTTTAGACATGTGGCTCATGAGTACAAGGAAAATGATCAAAAAAATAAAAATATTCCAATGTTATGGTGATTTAACTATAAATAGTTGCATCATTTTTATAATGTGTGTTGAAGGTTACTCACTCAAGGTGGAAATCAACAAGATTAGAAATAGAATGGTGGGGAAATTTTTTTCCAACTAGTTCAACATATGTTGGTCTATAAAATGAAGTGGTGTCAAGTATATTTCTTGTTTTGTAAAATTATTCCTAGGTTTTTTTTATTCAAGTTCTACAAACTCACTCATTTTTGAGAAATTTTCTAGTAAATTAAAATTTTCACCTTAATACATGAATCCATAACCTATGGTAAAAACACCTCGGGGAAGTATTAATAAAAAAATTAATTATAGTTATCTTCCTATCTTTTTTATGGTAAGTTATTACTATAAAATCATGTTGTATTACCCTTAATTGAGTTTTTTGTTATTCTTGGAATTTATTGGGTCTCTATTTACCATGCTATGAATGATTTATGAGCTAAATATATCACAAAGAGGATCAGTTTTTGTATAAGAAAGAATTCATACCATTGATAAAATATGAGGAAACTCAGAAAATGTTAAAATATATAATTGAATGTTACTTAGAACATATTGTTGAAAAGAAAAAATCAATAACTATTAGTGATATCCTAGTAGTGAATTAATATATGGATGTGTTTTTTGATGTGTTTCTTGATTTTATACCTAATCAAGAAGTATAATTTACTATTTACGTATTTTATAATGCCAACATAATTTCAAAACCCTCATATCAAATGGATCAAGTTAAACTTTTTGAATTGAAAAATTAGCTACATGAGATGTTAGATAAAGGTTTCATTTTTACTATCACATCACCATAGGATGATCCCATTTTATTTGTTAAAAAGAAAGATCATTTCATGAGGCTTTGTATTAATTATAGATATTTAAATAACATCACTATTAAGAACAAGTATATATTACCTCATACTGATGACTTGTTTGACTGTCTCTAGGGAGAACTGTACTTTTCACATATTGATCTCAGGTATGGGGTACCATTAGTTAAAGGTGAAGGAGTATGAAATTCAAAAATAGTATTTCCCACTGGATATGCTCATTATTAGTTTATAGTTATTCCATTCAGTTTGAAGAATTACCCCATTCTATTTATGGATCATATGAATGTAGTATTCTGTGAATATCTGGATAAGTTTTTGGTTATTTCTATTGATGATATTTTGGTTTTTTCAAAAATTTATGACCATGAAAAACATACAAATACTGTTCTAAAACCCTCAAAAAAATTTATGGAAAAAATTTCAATATAAAATTTTGGTTATAATCGATTTCTTTCCTTGGAAACATTATAAACAAAGATTAAATAAAGTTTCATCCCTTAAAAACTATAGTGGTTTATGAATGGTCAATACAATAAATTGTTACTAAGATTCACAGTTTTCTTGGATTAATATGCTATTAGAGGATATTTTTTGAAAACGTTTCATAGTTATCAAACTCACTTACCAATCTAACACGAAAATGAGTTACATTTGTCTAGATAAAATAATGTGATGATTGTTTTTAGGAACTTGAAATAATATTTTTGAATGCTCAAATTTTTTCCATGACCTTGAGAAATTGTGATTTTATCATCTAGAGTGATTCTTCTTTGAAACTAATTAGATTGGTAATAAATTATAATGATCTGATAATTGTTTATGATTTATAGGAAATGAAACTTCATGAGTTTAATTATCCTACACATGAGATAGAATTAGCTATAGGGGTTTATTATTTGAAAGTTTTCAGACGTCATTTATATTGATCCAAATAAGAAATATAGAATGATAATAAAAGTTTGAATTATATATTTACTCATAAGGTGTTGAACATGAGATAGAGAATATTGCTAGTACTGATAAAGGATTATGATTACATGATTCATTGTCATCATGGAAAGGGAAAAAGTGTTTGATGCATTGAGTCAGAAAAAAATGAAACATTAACTATGTTATATTTGAATCATGACGCTTTTATTGATTATTTGATGAATTTTATCCTAGAAGTTTTGGATGCATGAACTACATTTGTTTTGTTTCTATTATCAATGAAATCGTCTCTATCAGAAAAAATTTAGTAGGCTTAGAAGGAATACTATGAGTTATAGTAAAAGAAAGAATTGGTTAATAATGGTAAGTTCCTTTGATTTTATATAGATAATGAAACAATTTTGAGATTTGGAAAAAGATTATGTGAGCCCTGTAATTCCCAGTTGAAGAAGGAATTTTGATTGAAGCTCATAGTTTTCCTTTTTCAGTAAATAATTGAAAAAAATATGTATATATACCTTCGTAGATATTACTAGTGGGATGGAATAAAAAGATATATTTCAAAATATACCTTGAAATGTTTTCATTTTTAGTAGGCCAAAGTAGAACGGAAATTTCTAAAGGGAATGCTTTAGCCTTTTCATGTTCCATAATGGAAATGGGAAAATATATTCATTAATTTTGTAGTGTGATTGATAAAGAAATATATAGTTAACAATGAAATTTTGGTTTTTATTTATCAATTGACTAAATCTATGCATTTTCTTCCTATCTTAGATATTATGTCCTTAAATCCACTTTGTATAATTTATATTAAATAGATAATTAGATTACATGGAGCCCTACCTCCATTATATCTGATCATGATCTTAGATTCACCTCTAATTTTATAAAAGGACTAAAAAATTATATGGTAACTGAATTAAATTTTTGACCAACTTTTCATCCTAAATTTGATGTATAGTCAAAGAAAAAACTTAAACATTGGAGTATATTGTTTAAGCATGTTTGATGGATTGCCAGGGAAGTTGGTATCAACATCTCTCTTTGGTTGAGTTTTCTTATAATAACAATTTTCATTCCAATGTATATATGAAACATTTTGAGGAATTATATGGGAAGTAGTTTTGAACCCCTAATTTTTGGGATGAAGTTGTAGAAGGGTAGTGTATGTGATGAGAGTTATCAGAGGAAATGGCTGAGAAGGTGAAGATGATCCAACAACATATGAAGACAGCACAGAGCAGGTAGTAAATTTTTTGCAGAAAACCAGAGGAAAGATCTTTCATTTGAGGTATGTTCTCATGTTTTTATTCAAATATATCCATGGAAAAGTTTTATGCATTGTGTTATGAAGGGAAATTTAAGTCCAAAATTTATTTTACTCTATAAAATCCTGGATAAAGTTGGGTCAATTTCCTATCGAGTGGATTTACCTCTGAGTTTATCCCAGGTACACAATGTTTTTCATGTTTAAATGTTAAGAAAGTATATACCAGATTAAACACATGGTTTGAGCCCTTAATTAGTTTATTTGGATGAGAATCATTCGTATGAGAAAATTCCTATTCAAATTCTTGAATATAGAGAGTAAGTATTGTGGAATAAGATAATTCACTATGTTAAGGTTTTGTGGTAAAGACACATGGTTGAAGAAGCAGCATGGGAATCCAAAACTGATTTGAGTTATAGGTATCCCAAATTGTTTGACAAGTGTTAAAATTTTGAGGGAATAATTTCCAAAGGGGGGGATAATGTAACAACCCAAGTAATAAGAGAATTAATCATTTTAATATATAAAGTGTAATATTGAATTATGTAGCTATATTATTATAATATTTTATTTAATTATAAAATTTTAATTTGAAAAAAATGAATTTAATTTTTAGATTTTAAATTTCAAAATCATCCTACGATGATTTTTTGATAATTTTATGAAAAGTTTGATTTTTTAATGAAAATTGAAAAATACCATTTTTTATTTAAAAATTATATTTTTTCATATATTTACATTGTAAAATTATTTTTTTAATAATTTTTAAATTTTTATTATTTAATTTTCATTTAAATAAATCCAATTATGGTTTTTAAAATAGATTTTATACCTGAGTTTTGTATGAAAACATTTTACATTTAAAAATACAATTTTTTGAAAAAAAATGTTCTTTTATTCATTTTTCTATTTTTCCCATAAATTACGTTATGCAACTTATTTTGTTTTGAATTTAAAAATGAATTTTTTTTTCATGAGGACCAAATTAATGATATAGGTCCCATTTATTTTTTTCCAATATGAATAGTAATTTTAGTAATTCTTGTTACCACAATAAAGGATAAATTGGGTAATTCAGGTTAAAAATAAAATGATAAGGATTATAAAATGACCCTAAAACTATAACAAAATTATTGGATGAAGAAAAATCAACCCTTATTTCATACTAATAATAGTTGAGTATTTTAATGGACATGTTTCTATGAAAATGACTTTTATATTATTTAAATCAATGAAAAACACAATATGTCACTTTCTTTGTCTTAAATATATCTTATGAGTCAACATGAAGAAAAAGGTGGGTTATTAACATATATCAGTGTCTATTATTAACATATTAAATTTATTTTCATGATATAAATTATTTTAACTTTTCGGGCCAGTTGGATGAGGTTATGATGTTTAGAATATTTTATTTAGTGAAAATTCAATGATGTCACATTCATGTTCTTAATAACTATATCATTTTTAATATATGTTTATCAAGAATATATCTTATAATATAAATATTAATTTAAAATATCTGATATTTATCTTTATCGTGAAAATTTATTTATAATTTATATTGAATAATTAATTACCTAAAATTCTAACAAAACACTGATGCGATAATTATTTTTTTAATGGAAATATCAAATAAATTTTATTAGAAATATGAATATAAATATAGTTTGAGATAAAAATTAAGATAAACTAATTTTATATATGACCTTGTAATCATAGGGATATACTAAAATATTTATTTCTAAGTAATCTTGAAGTATTTATATTTTTAAATGTCAAACTATTGAATAGTGTCAAAATTGTCAGTAATTATATTTTATAATAAATAACATTTTATTAAATGATATTAAATTTATAAAATCATAAATTCTTTAAAATTATTGATATTAGGTTTAAAATTTAATTCATGGTCCATTTATGTGTCGTTTCTAATTTTATAGTATCTGTATTAACCCCTAAAGAGTAAAAATCCTTGTTGTCATGGTAAGAGTTAAAGGTGTTAAATAAGGGTTAAAACTAAATGATAAGGGTAATAATGCGACCTAAACTTGAAAAAAAATTATTTTATGATTGTATTATGTCCCATAATCATAATATCTTCAAATTAAATCATTTTTGAACCATTTTGAAAAGAAATATAATTTATATTATTTTAATATTTTGAGAAATTCTAAGAGTGTGCCTCCACTATCTTATAAAAGGGAACTTTTTATTCCTTTTTAATCACATGTCAAAACCAATTTTGATCAGAATATATCATCCCAAATCCATTAATATAATCCATGCCCACTTTTTATTAGTCTTTATTTTAGGATTAACACTCACATTATAGGTGTTAAGGTGTTAATCAATGGAGATTATCTGAAGAAGATGTATCGTTTTTAATCATGTGTTTCTATTTTATTTATTTTTACACTTCCTTCAATTATTCATAAAACATGATAAAATAATACATCCATTATAATTAATATATTGATATGTTATTATCTTAGTTTCATTACCTATATCCATCTACAATTCTATCAAATGGAAAAATAATTAATCATCCGTGTATACGGTGGACTACCGCCTCGCAAACTGATGAAATTTGTTTTCCATCGCCATCTCTCAATAATGGTTATAATGATGGAATTAATAATTTTATATGATATTGATTTCATATTTATCATTAATATAAGATAATATATCATTTATTTTCTTATCTTTCCAATCACATAAAAATGATAATGTCATTCGTGTGTACGTGTGAATTATCACCTCCACGAACAGATGTAATTTGTTTATCATCACCACATCACAAGGATGATATATATAAATATTTGTAAATTATTAATATTATTTTAATTATATTATATCAATTATATAAATTTAAAATGATATTTACCTTCTTTCCATAATGATCTCTGAAAATTGGAAATACTACCCATGCATACAAATGGCTTATCATCTCTCTGATTTTAAATTAGTTCATTTTTCATATCCATATTTAATGGATGAATTTTAAAAAATAATTGATCTATAATAATTATTATTATTTTATGAATATTATTATTGATATTGTGGAATAATTAAACCTTTTATGATATACATCATACCAAATTCATATTGGACTCAAGTACCCAATATCATCAAAACGTCTGACATGAACTTAATTAATTAAGTATTTCTTATAAAATGATAATAAGTGATATAAAAGGAATAATAAATATGAAAATGGTTCTCAATAAATTATAAATTATCCTATATTTATTATTCAAGAATATAAATATTTTACGTGATGAGTCAGGCTCAAGGTAAGGGACTTTATTTTAAATATCATCTTTTAAAGATTCGGTTTTCACATTTTTTTACAAAAGTCAAGAATAATGTTTTTTAACTTATACATCATGAGAGTATTTTATTAAATTTACAAAAAATTAATGATTTTATGTTCTCTTTACAAATTTATATAGTACTTTTCAAATAACATTTTTTTCATTATAATGCGTGTGGCTTTTATAATGTTTAAAAGTGGTTTTTTTACAGAAAAAGGGCATTTTAATATCCAAAAGTTTTTTATACATGGGTTTAAAAGCGTTTTCAAGGTTTTTATTCCTGATATAGTCCTTGAAAATTTTTTAGTATGGGTTTATATCATTATATGTCAATATATTATGGGTTAATACTTATTATGGCTAAAAATATGATTGGTTGAGCCCCATTATAACTCAAGATATGACGAGTGATCCCCATTATAGATCTCCAATGCATTGGGTAATCTAGAGATGGAAGTCGACCGTTTGGTTATTCCATTTTCAAGGTTGAATGTAAGAGTAATATAGTAATTATTCCCAAACAACTTATATGATTTTTCTATTCATACTAATTAGTTTTTAAGAATAATAAAATTAATTTGTCTCCATGTTTAAACCGGACTGGTGATTTTGATTCTCTATGTCTCTTAATGTTCTTTTTGTGACCATACCATGTATTTAAAAAATCAGAGGGTTTAATAATGAGTAAGTAAAATAATTATATCATGAAGTAAATTTTGAATATTTATCATGAAAATAAATTATATTTTTTAAGGGTCATATTTTTTGAAAAATGGATACTGAGTAAAAGTGATCTTATTTAAAATATGGGTTTATTATGTAAGAGTTTTTTCTAATTCTCAAAAACTATAAACCTTAAATATATTTCAGAATATAATAAGGATACTTCTAGTTCAAAAACACTATAATTTATAATGATTTAGTTTGGATCCTTAAATTTAATGCTATAGACATATCTATGAGATTAATTTATTTAAGTGATATAAAACTAAATTATATAATGATATTGGAAATAAGATGAAATATTCTTCAGTCAGATAGATACTAAGAATATATTAACCAAGTATTCATCCATCATTAAAAGTATATTGTATATTTTTCTTAAACCCATACCTCCTTATACATATTAGAGTGATGTTGGGGGTAAAAGAGGGGATTCCACCTTTCTAATCAGTGTATGATTGATTGTAATTATTTCCTTTTCCTTTTGGGATATACTTTACAAAAAAACAATAACATTTAACTATATTCTAAAAAAATATTGAATTGAATCTCATATGAGTTTTAATATCGTAAAAAATTTGTTATGTCATAAATTTTTGTATAGATATGTAAAATATTTGTTATTATTAACTCTTGAAAAAAATATTCCATCAAGAAACAAAAATTTTGTCCCTATAAATTATCTTAAAGTTTCAATGTATATTATATAAATCCTTAAGATAAAAAATTAATAATCAATTGAATTTATTTATTTATATGAGAGGGTAGAATATCCTTAATTCATATAGTGAGAGTAATATATAATATGATAAATTCAATTAACATGATGCAAAAAAATATTTCCTTGGAACATGTTCTACAACATCTCATGGCAAAAGAAACTTCTAGTAATGAAAATACTATATATGAAACTTAAAATAAAAATAGAGATGGTTTTATAATTACCATGTTAGGTGATAATTTATTCACTGGGAATAATAAATTATTATCCTATAAGATTATGGTAAGTGATATATATATATATATATGTTTCTAAATTGAAAGTAGATCAAAATTTAAAAAATGGATTCCATGTGCTAAAATAGAATTTTTATTTTTCTAGGAATTCAAGCTAATATTAAACTTATTGGGTGAATATGGGTATTCAAGAATTATAAGAATAATGATGGAAAATTTGATACATATAAAGAAATATTAGTTACTATATGTTTTAATAATAGAAAATATATTGACTATGAAGAAACATTTTCACTAATAGAGATGATGAAATCCTTTCGAATTGTAATTATCAAAGTATCTTACCATGATTATTATATGGAATTAGTATGGATCAATCTATATTTCAAAAAACACATCAAATTGTGTGATGATTATTTTAGAGAAAGTATTCTATTTTTTTATAATAGGTCAGTGATAGTGACATAGTTTTATAGGTGGAATATGTTGATAACATATAGAAATCCAAAATTAGTCTTAAAGTTAGTTAAGACTAATTTAAAAATGTTTCTCCATGAGTGACTTAAATTAGAAATATATTTTCTAGGGAACATGATCAATTGAGATTGATATATAAGGTTTCTTGGAGAAAGTCAAAGTAAATATTTTGATAATTAATTTAAAAATAAAATATGTAAAAATACTATACAGGATTGTTTCTCAATTTCACATGGAAAGAATATATACAAAACTACATGCTTCAGACAAGGGAGAAGATTAAAAAGATTTTGGTTAAAAAGGAAAGATTTTAAATAGCACTGAGAAGTAAGGTTGAATCATTCTTAACCATTTCTTTATTTTTTTTCTAAACTTAATCTCTATAACTTGTTAGAGATTATATACACATAAATATTTAACTCACTCTCATAAATATAACGAAAATAAAACATAATCATAAGGAACATTGGATTTTTTTTCAAGGTTCACCACCAATATGGATAGATAAATCCTTGAAGTGTTCGATGAAATCTGAGACATGGGAGATCCACTATATGCATAAACATAATAAAAAATATAAAGTATCATAATTAACACTTTAACTATTTCCCAACTAATTATTTCTCCTAAAAAATTAAGGATCCCTTCTAATTACAATGATTCAATCAACACTGAATGAAGATGACCTTTACAGGATGTCATAGTTCTTTTACATCACCAGATATATCCTCTTTATACAACAATATTTTTGTCACATAAACATAAAAATAATATCTATATCATGATTAAATATCATGAGCCTTTATAATATTCAAAATTAATATGGTACCTCATTTTCATGACCTCCCACCTCCACTGGCTGCACTCCTTGGGTGGAAGTGAAGGTGGGAGTTACCCCCACAGTCCAATTTCAATATGATATGGTTTAGGGACTAGTATTGATGTTATATAATGAATAAATATGGGAGAAATTATCCTAAATATTCCAAGATTAAAAAAACCACCAATTGACTACATAACATAAATAAGTACCCAATCCCAATACATGAATTTCATTCAAGTGAAAAGAAATTTAAAAACCATGAACAATTCATAGGCAGTGATAATGAACATGATTAACTCCTAAGAAAAAAATATGAGTTAATAATTCCCATCATAATCACCAATAAACTTCTATGAACCTATAAAATGTATTTATGTATAAGGGTGAAAATATAATTATACTCGGTAGGATCCTCCCGTAAACCTCTCATGTAAATATGGAAGAATCATACTAAATATTATGGAGTAAATTGAGAAATCATATCATTTCCTAAATAAAGTGAGATATGTCCCAACCACACTAATGCTCACTCACCGAGTAATTTATAGAAATTGATAACATAATATCTAAATCATATATATATATAAGAAAGGTACCTTATATTTTCTTTCCCATAGAAATAGTATCCCTCACACCAATGTGTAACGCCCCGACCCTAGTTACCTAGAGTCGGTGCATTATTACATAACATTGGCATGATCACAAGAAAGATCAAATCTCGAAATACCGATTGGTATAGTAGCCTTGAAAACACTAGATATATTCATAAAGTTTTACGTTACATCATAAAGTGAAAAACTAGTACAACAACATATTGTCTTCATAGTCCACACTATTATACCCTTATAATAACCTTGCAGGTCATTCATAATTTACTTCTTCACATCCTGGGAAAAATAAAACATAGAAAAGGGGTGAGCTCAAATGCCCAGTAAGGATAAAAATATAGCAGAAACTTTCATAAATAAGAATAAACATTTAAGGCAGTGTATAACTAAAACAAAAGACTTTTAAACTTGAACTTCAACATAGTATGGAAAAAGTAAAATAAAATAATTACATTTACTTATTCACATGGATATTCTACTAATCGAATAATCACATGAAATATCATTAACCACTTTCATAATGATGGAATGCATAATGACAGACTATCATAACCACATAGCCAAGGCCTCGTGTCAAGACTACAAATAAGATTTTTCCAAGGCCTTGTGCCAAGACACTAGTTTGTCTCATGAGACCTACCGATGCATCGAGGAGCTATAGAGGGCTCCACCCATCACATATTAAGTCCAATGCATTCCCATATGAAAAGGTTTAAACATAACATAAACATTCGTATTAAAACTAGTATATGAAATGTCAATACTTTCACCATAAACTATGAACGGTATAAAAATAGCACATCCACAGTCAAACATATCACAAAACCTTCAATACAATATAGAAGTTTTGTATCATAATAAATCAACTTCAAATAAGCGTAAAATCCATCAAAGGATGTGGACATAGATGAAATCAAAACTCTTTTTAGGGAAATATCTCTTTCTATTTTGAAATCATTTAAGAGTCTTATATTGATGAAATAAAAATTTTCTTTGAAAATATTCTTATAAGATTGTAAGGGAAGCTTCAACGATTTTATAACGGCGGAAAATAACCGCACCTGTCGTATAAGTTAAAAAAACATTCTTACCTTAATTCTGTCGAAAAGGTTAAAAATCACCTTGTTTGGAAAACGACAGAAATATTCCTTTATAAACCACTTATAAAAAGTAAAACAAGGTTATAAATGACTTTAACCCATATTCTTGTAAATATTAAAAATGTTTTGAAATACATTTTTAAGAAACATGGATGTGGATGATAAATAGATCCTAGTATATTATTACGTATAAACAACCTCGGATAATGAAGAGATTGTGAAATAAACCCTTACCTTGTACTTTTCCTTGGTTGGGGTAGGTTAACCTCCTGTATAATGGTGAAATAATTTTTATTAAATTATACAAGAATCATATATATTAATATGAAATCATATATGATCTTTTAGCATTGCTTTGTTAATAATATCTTAGTATTATCGTCATTTCGGGTGTTAACTTACTCGTTTTCTTTTATATGTTTTGTTACGTAAGCCATGTTTGTCATGGATAGGTTGAATCTTATTCATATCCATAATGATATCAAGTCCTTAAACATTATTTTTAAATCATCAAATGATAATTATACTTGAATGGATACGATGGAGAATGAATCTCATCGCGTTCGTGGAGACGGTAGTCCGTACGTACGCATGAGCGACAATATCATTCTTTTGATATTAAAATAATATATAATTGGATAGTATATACTATATAAAGAATCATTATCATGTTATATTTATTATTTACATGAGTTACACATCATTATTATACCCATCCAAATAATAATATATTGAATAACAATTACACCATGACGTGGAGACGGTAAGTCGTACGTACGCACGTATGGTGACATGTTATTCAAAGGGTGGATAGAATACTGAATATGGTTGTACCATATTTATAATAACATCACAGTATATATAAGATACTGGATTTATTATTTGAGAATGGTAATAACAAATAAATAAGGAGTGGAAGAAGAAATGAATTTGAAAAATGGTGGTGAAAACATTACCTTTTCTTTGGGTTCCTCTTTTTGATTTGATCAAAAGGGCTCCTTAGGTTGGCTTTATGATAAAACTAAGGCCTCTAGGTTGTAGTTAGGGAAGTTTAGAGAGTATTTGGGCAGAGTTTGGCCGAACCATAAGGCTTTGAATGTGTAAAGTAATGAGAAGGGGGAGTGACCTTTTTTAAGAGGGGTGAGGGGCACCTTTGGAAAAGCTAGAAATATTAATTTATAATAAATTCATATTCGGTTTCTAATGGATCAAAAGTTTATCATTCAAAGGTTAAGGTGGGGATAGGTCACAAACCAGTCAACCAATAGAATTTATACAGGTTTGGGTTACTATATTAACCTTATCTTTTAGTTTTAACTCTTAGTTAATTAGTTTGACATTTACCATGTCACTTTGTATTTTTATATTATATAGTTATAAACATACTATATACATCCAAGAGACCCCCAAGTGGTCCATTAATGATACACATATCATGATATAAGTCTCTTGGCAGAACCTTAGATTTTTAGTTATTTAATATCAATTAATAATATAATATTTGTTTTAAAAACTCTTTTATGTCAATTTTGACACTATTCAATAGTTTATTTTTGTGAAACTTATAACAGAATTGTTACTTCGAAAATATTCAATTAACTCAATCCTAATATGTCATATTATCCTATAAAATTATTTTAATTCATTAAAGGTCTCAAATTATATTTATTTGGGTATTTATAATATCAATTATTTTAATTTTTTACTATTATGGTAATTACTGCATCATCATTGTGTCATAAATAAATTAACTTATGTAATGTCTAAAAATTATAAATAAATTACCATTATGTAGTAAATCGTTTTAGATTTCTAATTAATATTTATAGTCTAAAATCCAACATATATAACCCTATGTAAAAATTGTTTTTCTAAAATATATATGCTTGTGTCATTTTTGTATTCATTTTAACTTTATTAAAATAAAGTCTCCCTATCACTTACAAGTGGCACCATGGGGTCCCAAAATCAACTAAAAGATGCCTATGGTCGAACTTGTATCAACCAATAAGGCTAGGACATGATTTAGGGTAATTGTTTTTATTATTATAATATTATTTTTTAACACTTATTTACCGGATTTACCCTTTAACCATGGTAAATAAAATATTTACCGAAATAATTATTCAAAATGTCTAAAAATAAAAGTTACCTATTTACACAATTTGAACATCCTGATTCCATATATGGTATCCATTTTTCCAAATTCAAAACACAGAAGTGGCAGAAATTAATTTAAAATTAATTTCTGCTGTCAAAACAACAAGCGTGTTTTTAAGATATAATAACTATCAAAAGATTGATACTTGTTTATGTTCGGTTTAATTGAGAAATTTTGTCCAATGAACAAAATCGTATTAAATGGTAAAAATATATTCTAAATATACTTTAAAACCACTCAAATTCATATTTTATCACTATTAATTATTTTCATTAAAAAAGTTGTTTTTAATTAAAATTTAGTAATTTTCACTATTCATCAAAATGTTATAGTTATCCGAAAAGTACCAAAATTTCACCTTAGGCTAAATTCGATATTCTGAATCCAAAAATGACGTCTATTTTGAAATATAAAATATATATAATTTCAAAAAGTAGGTATTACTATTCATAACGGCTAGTTTGATTGGTTGTGGTGTGTGTTAGAACTCAAAGTTGCGTACAACACACGCTACTGTATTATTCAATGGAAAGCGTGTCGTGGAAGCTTGGTATGTTTCATTTTAAATTTTTGATGTCCTCATTTAGTCAAAATTTTTAAAATATTGTATTTTAAAAGGTTTCACTTTTAAAAGTAGGTAAAAGTGCAATACTGAAAATGAATTTGTTCTTACATTATGTCTAAGAAACTCATAATATGGATTCTAAAATTATAAGCATTATATAAAGTTTAAAATTTAGTTAAATCTATTCATAACCTCTTTTTAATGGATTGTTTGGTAAGACATGGTGCGCATGAACTTGGTGTTGCGTGTAGTGCAAGTTATTGAATTATTTTGAAGAAATAACACACTATGAAATCTTGGGGTGTTACATTCTCCCCTCCTTCAATAAATTGCTTCCTCGCAATTTGAAATTGTTTTTCGAAAATAAAAGGTTTAAAATAGAATATATCTTTGTGGGAAAACCCATATCGAAAATTGGGTTACTAAAAGTTAGTCTTAATATGAGGAAAAAAGAAATGAAAGGGTCACCACCAAATTATGATCTCGATTATGAGAACATTGGCGGAAATTAGAGACATATAATTGGAGGAAAAACGTAAATATTTATAGGTGGTGATTGAGGTCATCAATCACAAACAAGTGTAAAATTGAGGTCCTTAAATTCATCAATCTATGATAATTTGAAATACCATCAGTTCAACAAAACATAGGGTATTAGGATAACAAATTTTTGGTTTTAGGATTCCTTAAATAAAGTATAAGAATTAATTTCTTCATAGAATAAGAGAAGAAGAAAAATATATTCTTGACAATTAGAGTTCCAACCTTTAACTAATTTCTACCACAAACTCGTCTTTCACTCTAAAAGATAATAGAACGAAAAAAATATATTCTATTTATCCTATTCATATAGGGTTCCAAAAAAACAAATTTATAATTCATCTACCAGATCTTTTAAAAAAACTAAATTATTTAATCCCAGACATCACGTGGGTCAGTGGTAGGTGATACACCCTTTTCGCCCTTCAGTTTTTGGTTTAAGTCTCGCGACCTTGCCGGACGCGGCGGGATGCCGCCCGACCTTCGGGTTGTCCTTTTATGGAAATCCAAAATAATCCAAACTAGAACTATCCAAAATAATTCAGTCCAAAATTTATAAGGAAGGTAAACACAATAAAGATCCTTTTTTCCGCGTAATAACATGTGAACATCTTCATCATGTATTCTTTTAGAACACTGCAACATCCTGAATTACCATAAAACCTTATTGATTACATTCATGATCCCTTATTCCTTAAAGAATAATAGATATACTCCTTCAATCCAAAAATGTTTTAAACCCCAAAAATGATGGAATATACAAATCATTTATCAGTTTCAAGGTAGTCAAGAATATCCAATATAATTTATCCAAAAAAATCATGTATTAATCCAAAATCACTACCTCGGTATCATAACTATATTATGGTTTATCATTCTCTCAACCATATATTTTCCAAAAATTTATCCTGCTATTGAGTCACTTTTCTTTGTTCCACACAATCTTAAGTCCTTAATGAAATAGTACTACAGTACAATCCTTATATACTCCATAATTATTATAACAAGTACATTGTTGATACAACACTCAAATGACATAATCAACATAAGAAATCTAATCATTCCTTTTCATATGTGGTAGTATCATAACATGATTATTATCCAATAGCATCATTTGCGGCATAGTCTGATGACTGGGACATAGGTTCGCGTAGTGTCCAAACTCCTTGAAAATGAAGCATTGTACATTAGAAACCATTTTCTTACCCTTGAAGTCACGTACTTTGTGCCCTTTTCCTCCACACTTATAACAAACTCCCATTCCTTTCAGGAAAGTTCCAGGGTGTTTCTTCCCACAGTTATCACATATGGGAAAATTCTTCTTTTCCCTCTTCCCTTTATCCATCTTTCCCTCTTCCATCCTTTTCTTCTCTTGCTTCCCTTAAAAGCCATAGGACTCAGTAAAATCTTTACTTATCTTATCAACACAAGATATTATTTCTTTATATGACAATAATACATGGGAGACTATTTATCTTATAAATTCTGGCTTAAGACCATGAAATATGTGATCCTTCTTTCTCTTTGGATCATGTGCATTGCTGGAGTTCTCATTCCTTCTACTGGGCGCCATTTCTAAACAATGGCATACACTAGAATAGTTTATGAATAACAATACATAATCCCAAACTTGTAATACACATAACATAAATTAAATAGTTTATGGATATAATCCATAATCATATAAATTTCCCCTTTGAGGAAGTATATACTCATAAAACCCTCATAATGGTTTGTAATGAAAATGAGAATTATCCTAAGCATATCCCCCGGGAGTGTCGTAACCAAGAGTGCAGCAAGGCCCGTTGTCGTGCACCAGTTCCCATTCGAGTCTAGCTCAAAGCGGTGTTTTCGGGTTTTACCCCTAGGTATATCTGTGCCAGAGCCGCATCTACCTGCTCGTATCCAGACAGGGATGTATTTCTCGGAAAACTAACAAAATCTCTACAATACCAAAATTTTAGGAAGTTCTTCTATATTAATCCTCATAGTTCATCTTAGGTCTATGTGCTCTAATCCGAGTTTATCTAAATATATCTTCCAAGGTTTGTACTAAAATTCCTCTGATACCAACTATAATGCCCCTACCCTAGTTACCTAGAGTCGGTGCATTATTACATAACATTGGCATGATCACAAGAAAGATCAAATCTCGAAAGACCGATTGGTTTAGTAGCCTTGGAAACACTAGATATATTCATAAAGTTTTACATTACATCATAAAGTGAAAAACTACTACAACAATATATTGTCTTCATAATCCACACTATTATCTCCTCATAATAACCCTGCAGGTCATTCATAATTTACTTCTTCACATCCTGGGAAAAATAAAACATAGAAAATGGGTGAGCTCAAATGCCCAGTAAGGATAACAATATAGCAGAAACTTTCATAAATAAGAATAACCATTTAAGGCAGTGTATAACTAAAACAAAAGACTTTTAAACTTGAACTTCAACATAGTATGGAAAACGTAAAATTAAATAATTCCATTTACTTATTCACATGGATATTCTACTAATCGAATAATCACATGCAATATCAATAACCACTTTCATAATGATGGAATGCATAATGCCAGACTATCATAACCACATAGACAAGGCCTCGTGCCAAGACTACAAATAAGATTTTTCCAAGGCCTTGTGCCAAGACACTAGTTTGTCTCATGAGACCTACCGATGCATCTAGAAGCTATAGTGGGCTCCTCCCGTCACATATTAAGTCCAATTCATTCCCATATGAAAAGGTTTAAACATAACATAAACATTCGTATTAAAACTAGCATACGAAATGTCAATACTTTCACCATAAACTATGAACGGTATAAAAATAGCACATCCACAGTCAAACATATCACAAAACCTACAATACAATATAGAAGTTCTGTATCATAATAAACCAACTTCAAATAAGTGTAAAATCCATCAAAGGATGTTGACATAGATGAAATCAAAACTCTTTTTAGAGAAATATCTATTTCTATTTTGAAATCATTTAGGAGTCTTATATTTATGAAATAAAACATTTTATTTGAAAATATTCTTATAAGCTTTTAAGGGAAGCTTCGACGATTTTATAATGGCAGAAAATAACCGCACCCACCATATAAGTTAAAAAAACATTCTTACCTTAATTATGTCGAAAAGGTTAAAAAACACCTTGTTTGGAAAATGACGGAAATATTCCTTTATAAACCACTTATAAAAAGTCAAACAAGGGTATAAATGACTTTAACCCATATTCTTGTAAATAGTAAAAATGTTTTGAAATACATTTTTAAAAAACATGGATGTGGATGATAAAGAGATCCTAGTAGATTATTACGTATAAACAACCTCGGATAATAAAGAGATTGTGAAATAAAACCTTACCTTGTACTTTTCCTCGGTTGGGGTAGGTTAACAACCTGTATAATGGTGAAATAATTGTTATTAAATTATACAAGAATCATATATATTAATATGAAATCATATATGATCTTTTAACATTGCTTTGTTAATAATATCTTAGTATTATCGTCGTTTCGGGTGTTAACTTACTCATTTTCTTTTATATGTTTTGTTATGTAAGACATGTTTTTCATGGATAGGTTGAATATTATTCATATCTAGAATTATATAAAGTCCTTAAACATTATTTTTAAATCATCAAATGATAATTATACTTGAATGGATACGATGGAGAATGAATCTCATCGCGTTCGTGGAGACGGTAGTCCGTACGTACGCACGAGCGACAATATCATTCTTTTGATATTAAAATAATATATAATTGGATATTATATCATATATACATAATCATTATCATGTTATATTTATTATTTTCATGAGTTACACATCATTATTATACCCATCCAAATAATAATATATTTAATAACAATTACACCACGACGTGGAGACGGTAAGTCGTACGTACGCACGTATGGTGACATGTTATTAAAAGGGTGGATAGAATACTGAATATGGTTGTACCATATTTATAATAACATCACAATATATATAAGATACTGGATTTATTATTTTATACTGGTAATAACAAAGAAAGAAGGAGTGGAAGAAGAAATGAATTTGAAAAAGGGTGGTGAAAACATTACCTCTTCTTTGGGTTCTTCCTTTTGATTTGATCAAAAGGGATCCTTTGGTTGGCTTTCTGATAAAACTAAGGCCTCTAGACTGTATTGAGGGAAGTTTAGAGAGTATTTTGGCATATTTTGGCCGAACCAAAAGTCTTTGAAGGTGTGAAGTAATGATAAGGGGGAGTGCCCTTTTTTAAGAGGGGTGAGGGGAACCTTTGGGAAAGCTAGAAATATTAATTTATAATAAATTCATATTCGGTTTATAATGGCTCAAAATTTGATTATTCAAAGTTTAAGGTTGGGATAGGTCACAAACCATTCAACCAATATAATTTATACAGGTTTGGGTTAATATATTAACCTTATCTTTTAGTTTTAGCTCTTTGTTAATTAGTTTGACATTTACCATGTCACTTTGTATTTTTATGTTATATAGTTAATAAACTTATTATATACATCCAAGAGACCCCCAAGTGGTCCATTAATGATACACATATCATTATATAAGTCTCTTGGCCGAACCATAGATTTTTAGGAATTTAAAATCAATTAATAATATAATATTTGTTTTAAAAACTCTTTTATGTCAATTTTGACACTATTCAATAGTTTATTTTTGTGAAACTTATAACAGAATTATTACTTAGAAAATATTAAATTACCTCAATAATAATATGTCATATTATCCTATAAAATTAGTTTAATTCATTAAAAGTCTCAAATTATATTTATTTGGGTATTTATAATATCAATTATTTTAATTTTTCACTATTATGGTAATTACTACATCATCATTGTGTCATAAATAAATTAACTTATGTAATGTCTAAAAATTATAAATAAATTACCATTATGTAGGAAACCTTTTTATATTTCTAATTAATATTTATAGTCTAAAATCCAACATATATAACTCTATGTAAAAATTGTTTTTCTAAAAGATATATGCTTGTGTCATTTTTGTATTCATTTTAACTTAATTAAAATAAAGTCTCCCTATCACTTACAAGTGGCACCATGGGGTCCCAAAATCGACCCAAAGATGCCTATGGTCGAAATTGTATCAACCAATAAGGTTAGGAAACGCTTTAGGGTAATTTTTTTATTATTATAATATTATTTTTTAACCCTTATTTACCGGATTTACCCTTTAGCCATGGTAAATAAAATATTTACCGAAGTAATTTTTCAAAATGACTAAAAATAAAAGTTACCTATTTACACAATTTGAACATCATGATTACAAATATGGAATCCATTTTTCTAAATTCAAAACACAGAAGTGGCAGAAATTAATTTAAAATTAATTCCCCCTGTCAAAACAAAAAAGCGTGTTTTTAAGATATAATAACTATCAAAAGATTGATACTTGTTTATGTTCCGTTTAATTGCGAAATTATGTCCAATGACCCACATTGTATTAAATGGTAAAAACATATTCTAAATATACTTTAAAACCAATCAATTTCATAATTTATCACTATTAATTATTTTGATTAAAAAAGTTGTTTTTAATTAAAATTTAGTAGTTTTCACTATTCATCAAAATATTAAAGTTATCCGAAAAGTATGAAAATTTCACCTTAGGATAAATTCGATATTCTAAATCCAAAAATGAAGTCCATTTTGAAATATAAAATATATATAATTTCAAAAAGTTGGTATTACTATTCCTAACGGCTAGTTTGATTGGTTGTGGTGTGTGTTAGAACTCGAAGTTGCGTACAACACACGCTACTATATTATTCAAAGGAAAGTGTTTCATGGAAGCTTGGGATGTTTCATTTTAAATTTTTTATTTCCTCATTTAGTCAAAAAGTTTAAAATATTGTATTTTAAAAGGGTTCACTATTAAAAGTTGGTAAAAGTGCAATACTGAAAATGAATTTGTTCTTACATTATGTCTAAGAAACTCATAATATGGATTCTAAAATTATAAGGATTATATAAAGTTTAAAATTTAGTTAATACTATTCAAAACCTCTTTTGAACGGCTTGTTTGGTAAGTCATGGTGCGCTTGAACTCGGTGTTGCATGTAGTGCATGTTATTGAATTATTTTGAAGAAATAACACACTATAAAATCTTGGGGTGTTACAAATGTCTTATGTCCAGTTCTCATATCCTCTATATAGGTCATACTTTGCATATATAAAAACTCATCATTGACACATAATCATCTCATCACATATAAAATTAAGAAAAACAATCCATATCCACACCATCATCACATCCTCATAATCAAATAGTAAAACTGATATCCATCACAACTCATGTAAATAAACACAATACATTAATCAATTATAGAATGTGCATTCATACACATGTATAATTATATGCCATTATATATTGGCTATATTTTTATGATATAAACATTAGACACTGAATCCCGCATGTCCCTTTATATCAAGACTGAGATCCATTTCAACCTATATGATCATATAGCTTATACTATAAGAAACCATATCCCAGATATTCTTATATACTATGTCCGTATATAGAAGAGAGTATAGGTTAGGGGAATTAGTCATCCAAATCCTTTAAAACTAATATATTTTGAAGAACACCTGGAATACAAGGTAAAATATATGTATCAGCTTCACCAATCGACTCAAGTGGTGATGTGTAATAAATAATAAAACATAATGATAGTATGGAACACATGTCACACCCCAAAATTATATGAAATATTTAAAAAAACCTTTTCTATATTTTACATTACATGCAACATCAAGTTTATATTATGTTAAAAAACCACTGAGTTTATCTTATGTTACACACAACATTGAGTTTAGCTTGCGTTACACATAACAACCAGTTTTAACGAAACACAACATACTATTAAAATATTATTATTTAATATGATGGTTATCTCTTATACATTGGAATGTAAGGAATGAATAGGATTTACTAAATTATTGAAATATATTTTTGCATTTTTATATATAATTAATCTTTTTCATACTAGTTAATTAAAAATAAAAAATATTTGAAAATAAAGGAATGTGTTTTCTAAAAAAATTTTTATGAGAAGAAATGTGTGACACCTATATAAATTAAAAAAATATATTTTATTGAATTATTTCAATTAAATTTATATATTATATATTTAGTAAAAAATTTAACTTTCATATTCTATGTTTTGTAGATAAATATTATAATAAATCCAATTTTACCATTAAAAATTGTATTTTTATAGAAGTAGTTTGGTCACATTTTTCACACTTATTTTAAAATTAAATTTTCAAATTAAATAAAATATATTTTAAAAAATAAAATTCATTATTTAAATCATCATTTTCATATTATATTTTAAATAATTGTTTATAATTTTCATAAAAAGATAATGTTTTCAATGAATAGTGAAAGATATTGGTTTTTATTAAGAATTTTCATTTGTTTTAAAGAATTTAAAAAATTAAATGTTATTTTATTATGGTTTTAAAAGTAAAGTTAGTTAAATTATATATCTATTAATCTAATTTAGGTCATTATAATCAATTTCATATTGGATTTTTATATAAACACTTTTTAATCTTTTCATACTTTTTTCTTCAGAAAACGGTTTTTTCATTGCGCATGTGGGATTAATTTTAAATTAAAATTATCCACTTATATGAATAGAATCAAGAAAAATGGATTATATATTTTTAATTATAATAATTTATATTATATAATAATTTAAACTTAATTTTTCACCATTATAAAAAGTAAAATGAGTAAAAATTAATTCTCACAAATAAGGTGAATATGTTTTTATCAGGTGTTATAATGAAAATATAAGGGGTAAATAGCATATAAACTGGTCAAAACCCAATATTATTCTTATATGTAGACCTTATAACCTTTAAGAATTGATAATAGACCATTATTAATAATTTTGGAATGTGAAAAGTGCTGGTACACCATTTTCTTTTCAGAAAAATTAAGTGTGCCACTCACCTCACTTATAAAAGGCCACCCCTAGTATCCCCTCTTCACACTTCCAAAAACCTTTTACTTGACCAATAAATATTAAAATAAATTTACTTAATTCCCTAAAATCATTCTAGAATCATTATTTTAGTCATAAATATATCCTAATAAAGCTTTTGGTGCAAACCAAATGAAGTTTTCCGAAAAAGAGGAAACATCCCTAACTAAGAATTTTATTTTATTTCTTCGTCCACCTAATTAAATTATTATTAAAACATGATGATATAATAAAAAAAATCATTATATATAATTTTATTTTATTATTTTAATTTAATAACTAAATCCTTCTCTTATTCAATCAAATGTGATATAAAATCATCACTCATGTGTACCACGGACTACTGTCTCGCGAATCGATGTTATTCATTTTCCATCACGAACCTTCATGGATGGATATAATGATAGATTTGATTTATATATATGATATTTATGATATTATTATACCTATGTAATTATAATACCATATATTTCTTATTATCACCAACCCCATTGGAAAATAATAACATTGCTCGTGTGTACGGCAGATTACCGCCTTAGGAACTGATTTGATGTGTTTTTCATTTCTATTTTACTAGGATGGTAATAAGGATAGATTAAATAATTATTTATGATATTGGTAACATATTTATAATTTTTTAATCATACAATCACATATACCACCTTACTTTCTATTATGTGGTAATATTATAATGTCGCTTGTGTGTGTGACGAATTACCACCTCACGAAACGAGGTAATTCATTCACACTTTACACTGCAGGTAATAAAAATGGGTCTAATAAAAATATGTGATATATATAAAATAAAAAATAATTCCTTAATGGTAATATATTATGAATATTTATTTATTTCATATAACCTATTGAGAAAATTGAAACAACATTCATGTGTACATATGGCATATTGTCTTTATGAACGTTGTATTTCATTTTCTATCTATAACTTTTATGGATTACTCTAAATACATATATCAAGAATATATAAGATAATTAATTAAGGTTTAAAATTATCTATATTATTTAACCATGATCAAAATATTAGGACCAAAAATAACAAATCAAAACATACAGAAAAAAAACAAAGCGGTTATTAGCAGAAATGTGATTTTAGCAAGGAACTATTCATAGACGGGTAATAAAAGGTCCTAATAAAATAATATATTGTTTGATATATATATATATATATATATATATAATTATGGTATTTATAAAGATTTATAATATACATATATTTTTTATACACGAGTTCCAAATGTGTACGAAAGAAATTGGGGCTTAATGTAAAGGATTTTCATCTCGCTATTTACTTCTGTGAGATAGATAGAATATTCACCATCTATTTATTTAATGTGGTGCATATAATTAATATGAATTTATTTATGGTGAATCTCCTAAAAATTATTTTGATTTTAGTATCCATTTTTTAATCTCTATTTCATGGGGTTTACAATTCAAAATCTACTAAAGTGGTAAGGGATTTTTATCTAAAGTTTTCTTCCTTGGGACATAAGTTATATTATGCACCTATCTTATTATTTGAGGTGTATATACTTCCCCTTTTAAATTTTATATCATTAATATACTTATTTCAATTATATTAAACATTTCATTTGATGTTTTTATTTAAGGGGGCATACGATTCAAAAGATGCCAATGCGGTAAGGGTTTGATGTTACAAGCTCATAGTTTGTGGGGATTGTTTTTATTTATACTTATGATAATTAAATATTATAATACATCACTAAATAAACTCATGAATTTTATTCTTCTATATATATGTCATGACAACACATCTTTTACCTTCATTTTACTCTCTTTATGTACTCAATAGTGGAAAATAATGTTTTTAGAGAAAATAAACTATATTTCTCTCTTCGGTTGAAAATAATTTTTCTTCCATCCAAATTCAAGTTTTCTAAAAATCTTTTAAAAAATGTTGATAAAATTATAGAAACTATTTATTAAAGACATTTTTAACCGTGTTTGGCTTTTTACAAAAAAAAATGAATCTTCATGTCTTTTTTCAAGACAATGCTCATTTTTTTGAGTGTGTGTTGATTCAACAATTTCATTAATTTATTTTTGATTTTGATTCTTAATAACAACCAAATAAATGTTACTAATGGAGTTAATTTAGTTTATTTTAAGTATTATAATAATTATAATAATTATTTTATTTTGGAATCATTTTTAGACCTTAAACTCATGGAAGGATATTTTATTTCTCAAAGAATATGTATTTTGGAAATATTTATAAGAAGTCTAGAAACACTATTCACACCCTATGTTTTAAGTAGAAAATATGGTTTTTCTACCCTAAGTATGGAATGAATGTATGGATCTAGATCCCCACTTTTGTAAGAAACCATATGTTTTAGGAACAAATATATGTTACATCATCCCTACATTTTCAATCAATCATAAAATTGTCAATCGTACTTTTTATATATAACACAATGTAGAGAAACCCTATGTTTGACACGATCAAATACATAGAATTGAATTATGGATTGTTTCTGTGTTTTTTAAAATGGTCTCTCTAGAATTAAATAACTCTTTACATCTATTTAAGGACCAATTAAAAGGCTTATATTCAATGGATTAAATCATTCCTACTTTTAAGGAAAGTTATATCTTTATTTAAACATTTTAAATTAAAATATTCATGATTTATCTTTCAATATTTCTAGATATTTTTTACCTAAAGATATTATAACTTCATGATAAATATCACGATATTATTATTATGAAAATATATATGTTCTTCTTATGAATATATAGATGTTTGTTCAAAGATAATAATGTGTCGTCACCTCTAGAGCTACACTTTAGAGACATAAATGTTTTGATTCATATCTGTTTGATCGACTCAAATTTTGTTGATATTGTCTTTCATTTTTAATATTTTGATGTAGTTTGATAAAACTCTTATCATATCTATACTTAGGAGACATACATGTTTGATCATTTTCTAAGTGTTTTCTCTACTATTATTCAAAAAACCATGTTTGACAACGAATAATATTCTACTATTGTGTTTTATAGAAGATCATTTCATTTTTTAGATATTGCTATAAATCGGAGATGAACTAGTATTCAACCTCTTCATCTTAATATATTTATTGTCGAAGTGTTGACTTATCATACACAGTTGTGATGTATTTTTAGCTTCTCATACTAATATGTGGATATTTCACCTCCCTATTAAAGAACTATAAGGCCTTGTAAAAGCTTTGTTGCAAGGTGTCAACATCCTGGACTATGTTGTATAGGTATTTAGATAAGTGGATATACTAGTGGAAATCACTGAGTTCATAAAGAGATAATTGGTGGAGTAAACTAGGGGATATTTTTTCCTTAAACAACTATACGTTAATGTGTTATTTTATTTATTTATTTTTCACTTCTTACACATATTTAAGGGATAAATAAATAATTTCTTTAATCTCAATAAAAAATTATGATTTCTATCAACTTTTTAAAATAATAAAATTCAACCACTTTTTTGTGTCTTCTTCTTTTTCATTCTAACCTAACAATTGGTATCACATGTTAGGTTCTATTACTTTATTTTTCTTTCTTAAAATCCTTGGAATTTCTCTATTATAACAATAATTGGCATCACCAGAAATTCCCCATTGGATGTTTATTTGTAGAAATACTTGAATATTATATTATTTATTTATAATACCAATAAATTATACCATAAGTTATACTCAAGTGGTTATATTTATTTTGACTCTAAAAATTTGTGGTTAAATATCCATATGAATATAATTCTGAATAGATGATCTTATAGAAGGTATATTGATGATCCATGCACCTTATTTTAACTATAATAATTATGGATTCTAGAAGGCATGAAAGATTATTTATTTCAAAATTTTCAAAATAATAGTTTTTAAAAGGTAGATAATCCTTATGAAATTCATGAAGAATATCTGGAAAAAGGAATGATGATGGAGAAAAATAATATGATATTAATTTGAGAGATATTGATTCTATTGTCTATAGATTATGAAATGATTAATTTAATCGAGTATATTAGTGTTTTACTATATATAATAAGTGGAAGACCATTTCTATTACATAATAATGAAATGATAATGTCATACAACTAAGATACAACACTGAAAAATTCAAATTTTATACATTCAGGATGCATGAATATAAAAGAATATCTCATATGAATGGAATATTGAAAAAAAATTTCAATGATACTATTTTTTCGGGACATCTAATTAAATAACTAGATTAAGATTTAAATGTACTCGGAGTTTTAACCCCTAAGTGGAATGGAATATCTATTTCTATTTGTTAATCCACAAGAGTTTAATATTTGTCAATGAATGAACTGATTGGAACCCTGATGATGTATGAGGTTGATATGTAATCCAAAGATGAGAATCATATTTCTATTAAAAAGAAAGATACATCACTTAAAAATACAATGGGAGAATATTTAAATTAAATTTATATGGATTCAAGAAAAGAGTTATCTCCTTATTATAAAATATTTTAAAAAAATTACAATAACCAAAATAAAAGGAATAAAGAAGATAGATTCTATGAATTTAAGGAGAAATGTCGCACAAAGTCTAACTATGCTATGATTAAATATTAAAGTAATTCTAATTATAAGAGAATAGATAAGAAAGTCATAAAGAAAAATTTGAGTGATACTTTTGATTTAATTTGTAAATCCACTACAAATATTTTCTTACTTCCTACATTTGGACATCAATCAAGAAATCATTTCATGAAATCATTCATGGCACTAATTCTCTTGTATGCCGATATTCTCCTCTCAACTGCTAGAGAAACACATGGATGGACATACCACTCCAGGATACAATGGAAGTACCCTATGATAGGCTGAATATTTCCATTTCTAAACTAATATCATAAATTCATAGAGATGATGAAATGGTCCCTATGGAATTTATCCTAGATGATCGGAATTACACTTTTGTGGACACTAACACTCTGGTATGTAAACAAAATAGTAGTGTAAATTTAATGTTAGGGACTACTACAATCTGAAATGTAGATGGTCCAATAGACCACAAGAATAGTAACTTAAGTTCAAGGTATATTTCATTCAACCCTCAGGATTTATTCTTCTTTGTAATATTTTGAAAGATATGATTCTGACACATGATCAACTTAAAGGTTCTAGAAAATATATTTTTTCATCATGTCACCTTTAATTTGAAGGCCAAGGAGAATATAAAACATTTTTTTTGGATTTTGGATTTTCCCAAAGGCTATGGGTTTTTCAAGATTTCGTTTTATCATGATTTTTGACTCTATCCTGCATTTTTATGACCTCATGGAGCTCATCACTAAATCTAGTTGCATGGACCAAGTGCATAACCACTTGTTGGTAGCTAGGGCAACCATTTTCTCATTCATTTGGGATGCATGAAACTCTAGTCTGTTTGATGATTAGTATCAATCTATGCATGTGATTACTCTTTCCCTAAATAAGGATGTATATATTGATTCAAATATATAGGTTGGAGTTATGTACAACAACACAAATGAACTGAATATTCCCAGGTTGTTGGTGTGACAAGCAGGTAAAGAAACCACATGGACTCCAAACACATATTCTAGATTTCACCAATTAGCTCGTGGATCAAGGTTTATATAGTAGCCCAAGCATAACATACATGGATATTACATCATTTTATATGAATATTCAATGAATTATAAAAATACATACCTGAGGACTATAATATTTTTTCGCCTTTCATAACTTGGAAACAAAGTCTTATATCTTATGGAAAGATCTTAAATATCTCCCATAAAGATCTCCACCTTTAGTAAATCTTCCTAAATATTTTCTTCATAACCTAGGGAAAGGAAACATAAGATATGGGTGAGCTAAGATGCTCAGTAAGGTTAAATAAAGGAAATGTGTAAGCATAACATGAATAAAAGGGTGTGGGACTTGAGGATAACATTTGAATATCATAACCAGTATATTAGATATCATAATAAATATTTGAAGTTTATAAGACAATAATCATAAATAAATAAATAACAGAAGACATGAATTGATAACATAGGAATAAAACATGGAATTTTAGAAAACACATAAAAATCCTATATCAAGGATACCTACCAAGTCCTTTGTAACAAGTTAGGATTATTTTAATCACCTATGTACCTACTTAATACTTGTAATGACCTACTATGTAACCTCTTATTTTGGGATTGGGATGTATTCCCATGTACGCTCTTGTTTTGGGCTTAGGATGTCCTCATGTATAGCGCCTTATTTAAGGATTCGGATGTCCTCCTCTATAGCCTCATGTTTTGGGCTTGGGATGTTCTCACATGTCCCTCTTGTTTTGGGATTCAAATTCCCTCCCATGTACCCTATTATTTAGGGATTGGGATATCCTCCTGTGTACCCACTTGTTTGGGATTGATATTTCATCATATAAAACCTCTTATTTCGATCTTGGGATGTCCTCTAGTATACCCTCTTATTTTGGGATTGGGATGTCCTCCTGAATACCATATTGTTTTAGTCTTGGGATGTACTCATGTATACCCTATTGTTTTAGTTTTGGGATGTACTCCTATATTCACTCTTGTTTTGGGCTTGGGATTCCCTCTTGTTTACCCTTTTATCTCATAAAACATTACCCATTACACAATACATTGGAGGGGTATATAGGTCCCATCCATCTTATAATAACATCATTTATCCATGTTCCATAAAAAAATCTTTCATTTTATCATGGCATATAAAAAGTGATAGGTTTCATAAACATCAAATCATAATCCATGAAATAAAACGGGTATCATTAACATATCATCAAATCATACATTATGAAAAGAGAGTGGTTTCATAATGACTTCATGAAAGCATAACCCAGGAAAATAAGGGGGTTTTCAAAGCATAAAACCCATAGAATATGAATATATTTCATAAGCATTATTCCCTAAAAACATAAACCATTCAAGAAAGAATATGAATGAATCCATTGGATCATTTCTTGGAAAGGCATGAGTAACATCAAAAAATGTAATCTTATATGGAAAATAATTTTGAAATATATTTTGAAAACATTTATTAATTAAAATATCCTTTCTTCTTGAAAAGTATTTTTAAAAACATAAAACCTTTTAAAACCCATTCTCTTTAAAACTTTTAAAAGAAGCTTGAAAATGTTTTTGAAAAACTTTTTCTTTGAAAATGTCATTTAAATTTATAAAGGAAGACTTGAAAACCATAAAACAATTTTAAAATTTTTTCTCCTTGAAATTTGTTCCTTGGAAATGGTTTTCGATGATCATTTGAAAACATTTTTGAAAACATAGTTTTTGAAATAAAACAAATTGTCTACCAAATAGTAAGATATGGTTATATTTTCTTAAAAAAACATAATTATATTAAGCACAAAAGAGTGGAAAATGGTTCTAATACATGGATATATCTTGAATAAATAGAGGGGAAGGAAAATAATGAGTGTTATTGAGATATGGATCATAATATTTCATCAAAGAATCATAATTATTGATAATCTCGAAAAGAGATGATATTGTTTCAATAACATCTTACCACTTGGTAACTTGGGATCATACTCTCCATGTAAGAAAACGAAAATTACATGAAGATTAAAATATCATTAAAGGAATTATGTTCCGGAAATAACATGTAAAATATAATTATATACACCTATAATGAGAATTTAGGTTCATAACAAAACATGAGTCTCAAAGAAGGAAAATTCAGACAAAACAATTTTACTGATTTGTAAATTTTGATACTTAAACCCCGTGAAAGAAAAATCATAAAATGGATATGTGAATACAAAAAATATTAAATATAAGATAAATAGTATAAATTAATGTTCATTACATACACCACACAAAAGGAAAGAGTGGCGAACATAACATGTATCTCACAGAAATAAAATGTGAGATAAAATCCCCTTACCTTATATCTTGACATTCAGCATACTCATTCAAAACACCTGTATAATAAATATAAATATATCATAAATATATTAAAGAACTATATTCTAATATTTAATTCCATATATGGTCTGATTACAACCTTACAATACCTATATGTTAACCATCCTATGTTAAGGTTTCATTTCAAGTAATATTGACTTTGTTTTTCGTATGTGTCTTAATTTGTTATATTGTTGGTCCTTATAATTATATCATGATTAAAGAATTTAAACCATGATATAAATATAATTTATATACATTATATGTGTATTATGATAATCTATATAATATATATGTATGAAATGGAATACACCGTTCATGGAGACTGTAGGTCGTACGTACGCATGAACACAATTTCTGTTTAATTGTCATGTTGAGAGAAAGAGAGAAAAATACATATGTGTGTGTGTCTATATCATTATTATATTAGCTTTATTATATCATATATATATTTAATAAAATCATCCTTAATACAATCCATGTCATGTATGAACAAATCATATCACTTTGAGGGGGCTGTAGTCCACACTTCCTCAAACGAAATTACTGAATTTACATAAGATGGAAAGCATAAAGGTATGTTCTAAAAAAATATAAAAGAATAAAGAAATTATAAATATTATGAATATCATATATAAACATATTTTACATCATAATGGATTCCATGATTGGTGGTAATGGAAAATGAACAATCAGCATTTTGTGAGGCAGTAGTTCCCTATACACAGAAATAGTATATTTGTTACCCATTAGATATAGGTTTTTGTAAGTTTACGTAAAAAACATTACCTAAAAATATCATAGTATATTTATTACACTGTTTTTTATATAATAATATAATAAATAGAGTTTTATGGGGTGTATAAGTAATATTCAATAAAGGGCTTGAGATAAGACGTCACCTCTTAATCAGGTAACTCCTTTTCATTTGTTCCAAAAGGCTTCCCTAGATTTTCTTCTTCGCAAGTGAAGGCTTGTAGTAGTAAGGGATAATTTATAAAACTTTTATTGGTCAGGGATTTTCATAACCTAAGAGTTTTTAGAGGTGTGAATATTTGGGAGTGGTGGTGGCATTTTATAGGAAAGGAAAATGACTCACTTGGAATTTTTGAAAACAAGTTAGGTGTACACATGTTCCTACCTTAACAAAGTCATACCAAACCAAAATACGTAAATATTGGAAGATTTATGGATGAATAATTTCCATAAAATAGTTTCTGGACAAGTGGATAGGTTATTTGGGCCCTTAATATTGAGGTTTAGTCCCTAATTAAGCTTATTTAGACCTTAATCACTGTGATTAATTTTAATCACTTTTACTAATAATTTTGGTCAAAAAAATTAAGCTTATATTATTAGAATCTAAATATTATAATGATTGAAATTTTTTATGTTGGTTTTTTTGAAATTTAGTTCACATGATCAGAAAATTTAAGATTAATACTAATCCCGCAGATGGGAGGAAATTACTGGTTTTCAAAATAGAAAGAAGTTAAAAAAGTTTATAAAGTTTTTATATTCAATTTAAATGTAAAATTGATTCTAAAGAACTAAATTGTACTAATAGATATATAATTGATCTAATTTTACATAAAAAAATAATATATAATTTAAAATTAATAATTATTTAAACAAAAAAGAAATTTTTAACTAAAAAGTAGTATTTTTACTATTCATCCAAAAATGAAGTTTCTCGAAAAAAATCCAAAAAAAATAACGCTAAGCTAATTTCAACATTCTATATTTAAAAAAAGAGTTTATTTTAAAAAATTAAATTGGAAAATTTGTCTAAAATTAATTTTATAATTAAAAGCGGTTCATTCGTGAAAACAGTATTTTTAAACATAAACGGACTTTACCAAAAATCATATATTTCATTATCAAAATGTTTTATATATACAAAAAAATTAAAATTAATATTTCAAAATTATTTATTAGTGTTCATATAAGTAAATTGAATACCTAGGTTATAATTATCTCATTTAAATATTTATAACAATAAAATGAGGTTTCGTAGAAACATATGTGTTGTGTCTAATGTACACCAAACCAGTGTTGCGGGTAGCACAAACCAAGTAGGTACTGTGTGTAGCACAACCCAAGTTGGTTTTGTGTGAAAGGAAGGTTTGAATTAGTGTTTGAATATATGTGTGTGTGTGTGTGTGTGTGTCTGTGTGTGTGTGTGTGTGTTTGTGTCTAAAGAACTATTTCTAGTATCATGTGAAATGTAAAATATCAAAAAGATAAATTAATATGAAAAAAAATAATTCACAAAAAGATAGCGTGTTACATTATAACTCACATAAAATGAATTTATCCCTCAAAATTCATCTAGTTTATCAAAATATTAATACTTGAAATTTTCTTTCTTATAAACCCACATCGTAAAAATGATTGCTAAAAATTCCCTTAAAAGGGGAGAGTTGGAACCATAACAAATATGTTCAGGATTATGAAGAAAATTTTACAAGGCTTGAAAGGTACTCTTAGGGTATTATCATTCAACATGAAAGAAAAATTGATCAATTCTTTGGTGCTCTGAAATCAAGTCTTCAAAAGTCCTTGTCTATCAGAGACTTTATGAGCTATGAAGAAGTGGTTAGATGTGATATAAAGGGTAGAGTTGGAGAACAAAAAATATTTTTTAGTGGTATTGATCTATTGTTCAGAAACAAGTGGATTATGAGACCCACTAAAATAAGGCTTGTGTTGCCTCATAAATGACTCAATAGAATTTTGTTCTCTCCTTTGCTCATTTGGGAATCCAACATGGTTCATATCTTGTGAAAATTTTGTGAGTATAGAAATGAGACATTCCATTCCTAATCCTGTATAATTTAGTTTCCCAAGAGTAAAATCACCACAAAGTCCATTGTAATCACTACTAACGCAGTTTCTTCAGGTTCCAGCCATTGACTAAAACCAAAATAATATAGTAAAAAATAGTTATCAGAGTGAGGAACCATATAATCATGAAAAACACTTATATAATATCTAAACTATGAAACCTTTCTTAAACTATGATACATTAGGTTTATCCTAAGTTATACATAGCCAACTTCTATTTAAATCCTTCATTATGGTTTGTGAAGAGTTTATTAATTCCAAAATAATATCCCATGGGATTGTCAAACCAAGTGTGCAGTAATGCCTGTCTTCATGTACCAGATTACCAAAAGTCAGGCCCAGAACATATTTTCGAATTTTTTACTCCTAGGTACGTTCGTGCTAGAGCCACATCATCTTGTAGTGTCAATACAGGGATGTATTTCTAGGGAACCACTCATTATATCCTTTAGCAAAATTCTAGGACACTTTTTCTAAACATTATCTCATCCTTATACTTATCCATAGAGAAATCCCTAGACATATCTTTATAAATATACCTAGGTTTCTCACTACAATTTTATCATTCTATTTTCCAAAGGTTGACTAAATATTTTCTTTTATATAATCTATAGTGACCTAGGATTAACATAAATGGATATTACATCATTTTAGATGAATATTCATTATATTACAAAAATACCTACCTGAGGATAGTAATTGTTTAGCGTCTTTGGAAACATGGAATCAAAAACATCTATACTGGTGAAAGATATTCAAAATCTCCCATAAATATCTCAACCTTTATTACTTCTACCTAAAACCATTCTTCATAACCTGGGGAAAGGAAACATTAGAAAGGGCCGATCTTAGATTCTTAGTAAGGGTAAATAAAGGAAATCTATAAACATAACATTAAAAAAAGGTATGGAACTTGAGTATACCATTTAAAAATCATACCCTTAATATTAGATATTATAATAATGATTTAAAGTTGATAAGACATGAATCATAAGGAAATAAACAACATAAACCATTAAATAATTACATAGTAATACAACATGAAATTATGGTTAACAGATATAAAACCCCTATTTCAAGGTAGCCTACTGAGGCATTTATAACATGTTAAGATTGGGTTAATCACCCATGAACTTGCTTCGGACTTGGTATTCCCTTTCATGTAACCTCTTATTTTAGGATTAGGATGTCCTCTGGTGTACCCTCTTGTTTTCAGATTGGTATGTCCCCTCATTTACCCTCTAATTTTGGTATTTTGATGTACTCCCATGTTCCCTTTTGTTTTGGGCTTAGGATGTTCTCTTGTGTAACCTTTTGTTTCTATATTGGGATATCCTCTCAAGTACCCTCTTGTTTTGGGATTGGGAAGTCCTCCCATGCACCCTATTTTTTTGGGATTGGGAAACCCTCCCATTTACCCTCTTGTTTTAGGATTTGGATGTACTCTCGTGTACCCTATTGTTTTGGGATTGGGATGTCATCCCATATACCCTCTTTTTTTATCTTAGGATTTACTCCTATATACCCTCTTGTTTTGGTCTTGGGATGTACTCACGTATACCATCTTGTTTTAGGAATGGGATGTCCTCTAGTGTACCCTTTGAGCTCATAAAACATTTATCATTACCCAGTCCCATGGAGGGAGATAAAGGTTACATCCATCTTATAATAACATAATTCATACATTTTTCACAAAATAATGCATTCATCCTATCATGAACCAAAAAAATAGATAGGTTTTATAAACATCAAATCATAACCCATGAAATGAAATGGGTATCATTATCATTTCATCACGTCATAACCTATGAAAACAGATAGGTATCATAATCACTTCATGAAAGCATAATCCATGAGAATATTTTGGTTTCAAAATAATAAAATCCATGGAAGAGGAATATGTGTCATAAGAATTATTCCATCAAAACATAAACCATTCAAGAATGAATATGAATGGAACCTTTGAATCATTTCTTAGAAAGGAAATAGTAACATAAACAGATGTCATCATAGAAGGAAAATAATTTTGAAATATCTTTTGAAAAAAATTCATGATGAAAATATCCTTTCTTATTGAAAAATTATTTTTAATAACATGAAACCTTTTGAAAACCATTTTCCTTGAAAACTTTAAAAGAAGCTTGAAAATGTTTTTAAAAACCTTTTTCTTTGAAAATGTATTTGAAAAAATATAAAGGGTATTTTAAAACCATAAAACATTTTTGAAATCCTTTTTCCTTGAAAATGGTCTTCAAGGATCATTTGAAAACATTTTCAAAAACATGGATTTTTAAATAAAATATATTTCCTACCGAAGAGTGAGATGTGGTAAAATTTTCTTAAAAACATTTTCTTAATTATCTTAAGAACCAAAGAGTGGAAAAGGGTTCTAATACATGGATATATATTTAGTAAATAGATTATAAGTAAAATAATTATTTTTCTTGAGATATGGATCATAATATTTTATCAAAGAAGCATAATCATTAACAATATCAAAAAGAGATGAGATTGTTTCAATAACATTTTATCACTTGGTAACTTGTGATCATAATATCCATGTAATAAAAGTGTAATTAAATAAATCTGAAAATATAATTAAGGTAATTAAATTCATTATATAAAATGTAAAATATAATTATATTCACATAGAATGATAATTTAGCTGCATAACAATACAAGAGTCTCAAAGTGGGAAAATTAAGACAAAAACTATTTTACCAATTTTGTAACTTTTTAAACGTAAATCCCATGAATGAAAGATCATAAAATGGATATGTGAATACCGAAAAATATAAGTATAAAAAATTAATTCAATAATGTTAAGTACATGCACCACATAAAAGTAAAGAGTTACGAACATAGCATGTATCTCATGAAAATTAAAAGTGAGATGAAATCTCCTTACCCTGTGTCTGGAATTTCATCATACTCATTCAAAACACAAGTATAATAAATATAAATCTATTATAAATATTTTAAAAAACCATATTCTATTATATAATTCCATATATGGTGTGACTATGACCTTATATTTCCCACTTGTTAACAATCTTATGTTAAGGTTTCACTTCATGTAATATTTGCTTTGTTTTTCCTATGTGTCTTAATTTGTTATGTTTTTGGTCCTTATAATTATATCATCATTACATAATGTAAAACATGATATAAATATCATGTATATAATTTATATATGTATTATTATAATCTATATAATATTTAAGTATGAAATGGGACACACTGTTCATAAATATGGTAGGTCGTACGCACTCATGAATGATATTTATGTTTAATTATTGTGTTGAGAGAAAGAAAGTAAAAGACTTATTTGTGTGTGTGTGTGTGTCATCATTACAATAGATTTATGATATCATATATATCATATATATTCACTGAAAACATCCTTAATACAATCCATGTAGTGCATGAATGAATCATATTGCTTTGAGGGGGAGGTAGTCCGCACTTAATCAAATAAAATTATCATGTTTACATTAGATGGAAAGCATAAAGTTAATTTCTAAATAAAAATAATAGAAGCATAAAGAAATTATAAATAAAATATATATCATATATAAATATAGTTTCTATCATAATGGTCACCATGATAGGTGGTAATGAAAAAATTAACAATCATTGATTCATGAGGCAACAGTTCATTATACACCGAAACATTATGTTCGTTACCCAATACATGGAGGTGTGTGTAAGTGTAGGTATAACTATTTACCTCTTAATCGGGTAACTCCTTTTGGTTTGTACCAAAATCTTTCATGTGATTTAGTTATACCTATTATAAGTCTTATAGGAGGATGGAATGATTTATGGGAAGTGTATGGGGTAGGTATTTTCTGAATCTAAGAGGTTTTAGAGGTGTGAAGAAGTGGGAACGGTGGTGGCCTTTTATAGGGAAAGAAAATGATTTGCTTGAAATTTTTTGTAAAAAAGTTAGGTGTGCACATGTTCTTACTTAAAAAAATTTATAAAAAACCAAAAAAAAAGTAATTATAGGTTAATATCATAATAATCTCTATCAAATGTGTTTTGGACAAGTTTATAGGTCATTTGGGCCCTTAAGATTAAGGTTTAGTCCCTAATTAAGCTTAATTTGACCTTAATTGCTGTGAATAATTTTGATCACTTTTTCTAATCATTTTGATCAAAAAATTAAGTTGATATTATAATAATATAATTATTATAATTATTACAATGTTCTATATAGATATTAAGTGGATCATTTAATATTAATATTAATCCCACAGACAAGACGCAATTACTGGTTTTAAAGTAGAAAGAAGTTCAAAAGTTTATTAATTTTTTATATTCACTTTCAAAGTTAAATTGATTCTAATGAAAAAAATTTTATTAATAGATTTATAATTGATTTAATTTTTCATTAAAATATTCACATATAATTTAACATTAATAACTATTTTAACAAAAATGCAGTTTTTTACTAAAAAGCAGTATTTTCACTATTCATCCAAAAATGACGTTTCTAAGAAAAGTCCAAAATATCACCTTTAGAAAATTTTCACATTATATATTAAAAAATGAATTTTATTTTCTCAAATTAAATTCCTAAATGTGTCTAGAATCTATTTTATTATAAAAAGTGTTTATTCATGAAAATGGTATTTTTAAACATTAAAGGGCATTATAAAAATCATATCTTTCCTTACCAATATGTTTTATCTATATAAAACAATTAAAATTAATATTTGAAAATTAGTTATTACTATTTATAAAAGTAATTTTGATTTATATGTTATAATTATCTCATTTAAATTATTATAACAAAAAAATGATGTTTCATAGAAATATTGGTGTTGCGTATAACGTATGTCAAATCGGTGTTGTGGGTAGCGCAAGAAAAGTCAATATTGTGTGTAGCGCAAGTCAAGTCGGTTTTGTGTGAAATTAATGTTAGACATAGTGTTTTAATATATATATATATATATATAGAACTATTTCCAGTTTCATGTCAAATGTAGAATTTCAAAAAGATAAATTCATTCAAAATAATAATAACTTACAAAATATCGGGGGGTTACAGTAAATGTTGTTGGTGCAGAATCTAGCATCTTAGGACCCTAAGTTTGAAAAGGTGTTTTCCACATAGAAACTACGGATTTTTTACAGAATTTTTTTATCATTACATTGTAATTGGAATGGTTTATAAGGATGAACTATGGGATATAATTCATGCAATAAGGTACATAGTCCAATATTGTTGAAACTAATTATGAATAGAATAATATTTGGATATAGTTAGTAAATTTTTAAAATCAATAAAATGATTGTTCCTTGTAAAATATTACCTCAATGTATTGATTATCTTAATAATGTCAATTATCTCAATTTAGTTATTTCACATGCATATAGAGAGTCCAATAAAGTATTAGATACTCTGTCAAATAAGGTAGTCATGAAACTGAATGTGATGTAGTCTTTTATAGCCTCATAATATTGTATTCCAATGGTGTAAGTGGATATATGTGGAGTAGTACACTCCCGTATTTTTAATAACCCCTTGTAACATTGGACTTTGGTTTCTCTTTTATTTCATTTTCTTACGACCAGCTTGACTGGATCCTAGCTATTGGTATAAAATTAAGGAACTATTAAAAGAATTTAATACTTTAAAACAATCCTCTTTCGTTCTAATTAAAGTAGAAAACTATTTGAATCAAATTCTTGATAAAAATGAAATTCATTAAAACAAACATGGGATTGGTAGTAATGGGAAAAACCACACATTATATAGAAATATTTTGTTCCTGGATCAAAGATATGGACCATATATACTATTAAATTTTTTCACTATGAAATAAATAGACATTATACTAATGATTTTTATTTTATAAAACCAAAAAAAATTATATCAACCATCTTCATTATTCAAAAAAAATTATCATTAATTATGAAGTCTCATCTCAACGAAAATATATTTGATTACCTAAGTCTTTAGTTGCTAACACTATTTAACCCAAAAGCATATGAGCACTAAAAGGAACTTGTATTTGACATTTTATAGTTATGTACCACTAGACTTGATTGTTATATCACTAAGTTGTTTCTTGAAAATTATGAGACTTTCTATTTCATATTATTTTAAATAGAAACATCATTTGGGAATGAACTGTTAATACAAGAAGTATTTCATTTCTATTTAACTATTTTAATTAAATAATATTACTATTTTATACATGGGGAGAAAATATTTTGAACATTTTAACTTTTTCCTCAATATTAAATTATCCTTTTATTCATACTATTAATCTTCTTTCACTCGATTATTTTATTTGATGAATCAATTTGACAAACTATTTTGATTGCATCATGCATACTCTTTAAATATTATCTAATTACATATAAACATTATTCCAAATTATTCTAATATGATAAACTTTTGATCTTTTTCTTATTTTTGAAAACATTTTTATGTATATTCTTAATACTAGTTTTTTAAGAAGGGTTATAATTCAGGGGGAACATGTAGTATTTTCTTGTATTAATTTAGAATTACATGAATAAAAATGGGATTATTTAATCAATAATTGTGTTCTTAATTAAATATTCAATTTAATAAAACTTATTTTAAAAATTAATTTTCTCAAAATATTATTATATTAAATAAATATATTCTTTCAAGGTAGTTTTCTTATGATAAAATTTCTTTCAAACTAAAACATAACAAACAGTTACTATTTCTCCATAATATGAAATGTTGTCAAAAGTTTCAGAGTGAAACATTTATTTTTTCCTCTTTTGGACCCTAAATTATTCACAAACTCTCTCAACACTTTTTTCTCACCAATTTGAACTTCCAAACTCAAATACTTCTGATGAAACCAATCTAAAAAGCATGAAGAGGCCTAGGACTTAAAGCTTAGATAAATCTTATTCTAAAAAGATAAACCAAGGTAATTATTTTCTTGATGTTATGACCAATATATTTTAATAATATTCAATTTATTTTCTTAAGTATTACTTATAAAAATCTTCTAGAGAATATAAATAAATCCTTGGTTTTGAAGAACCAAAAGTTCAATATTCTCAAATTGTTAAAGGTGGGATGATATCTGTATAAGTTTTTTTCATGTTTAATATTCTTAATATAGAAGTAGTGAAGCTACATGAAGATATAAAAAGGTCTATAAAATCTTATAAAGAGTTGGAAAACTCTTCTATTTAAAAATAAATTTTTTATACTCTTAAAAGTAAATATAAAAGTTTGTGAGAATGCTTAATTTTAGAAGAAGAATTTATTGCATTTAATGTATAGAATATAAGTCAAATGGAGAAATAAGATGTGAAAATGTTACTAAGTCTAATTTTAATGATCTAAAAGAGTTTTTAGTTAAAATTTTCTTATATCCATTGATGGATCAAAGATCTACAGATGTTAAAATCATAATAGAACTATTATCAAGAGTTATAGCTATTGTGAGTAAAAGAGTTTAATGTTTGGAGTGTGATGATTACCTGCTTAACCTTTCTAAAAATCTATATTATTTTCCACCACCAAATCATATCCAAAGTCAAATACAAATTTTTTTTTAAAAACATGATTTTTAAAAAAAAAATCGCTATCTTAGTATCGTTTTTATATATATTCTCCATATGTCAAATGTGAATTAATATGTTTCTTAATTTCTTTTTGATTTCAAAAAAGGGGGAAAAATTTTGTAGAAATCTATGGGGAGAGATATAAAAATAGGAAAATTTTAAGGAGTAAATATGAGAAATTTATGTAAATAACTATGTTAATATATATATATATATATATACATATATATATATATATGTGGGATAAATTTCTTTGTATAAATATTTTTCATTATGAGGGAAAAATTTTCTGGAAATTTATTTATTCACATATTTGTAAAATTTCATTTCTTATCAATGTTTATGTTAATATTGGTTTGATAGGTTTTTAGATAATAACAAATAGAGGTATTGTTGAGCATATCTTGATCCAAAAATTTCAGTTTGATTTTGATGCCCAAAAACACCCACATCTATGTTACTAAGGAAGTCACATTAAGTGAATTTCATGATAATAATCATTGGAATAATTATTTTATTCCAGAAGATTTTTCATACCTTAAACCCATGGAAGGATTCTTGATTTCTCAAATAATAGGTATGTTTGTTGTTTTTAAAATAAATCTGGAAACATTGTTCTTATCTTATGTTTTAAGTAAAATGTTTGTTTTCTATACCCTATGTTTGGAATGAATGTATGGATCAGTGACACTAATTTTGGAAGAAACCTTATATTTGAGGAAAAACATATTTTTCATCATCCCTACTTTTTAAATAAACCATATGTTATCAAATGTACCTTTGAAGTTTGTTGGTATATAGAGAAAACCTATGTTTGACTAAGTCAAATACAGAGTTTTTAATTATGGGTTATTTATATGTTTTCTACCATGGTGTCACTAGAATTGAATATCTCATTAAATTTACATAAATAATGATTCAAAATATTGTATTCAACAGATTAAATCATTTATATTTCAAGGTTATGTTAAGAATTTATTTGAATGTTTTAAATTTAAAAACTCTTGATTTATCATGCGATATTTCTAGAGTTGTTTAACCAAAAGTAATTTAACCATCATGATAAATATTAATATGTTCTTCTTTTGAAGATAAAAATTTTTTTCATTTGAACATACAGATGTGTGTTTGAAAATAATATTGTATCACCATCTCTAGAGCAACACTTTGGATACATACATGTTCTGATTCATATCTTTTCAATCGCCTCGACTATTATTATTGTCATGTTTTTTAACAAATCCTTTTCAATAGTTAGACAAAGCACGTATCAGTGATACACTTTAGAGATATAAATGTTCGATCATATTCTTAGTGTTCTTTTTAATACTAATTAAATAAATCATATTTTATATTGAATAATATTCCATATTTGTATTTTATTGAAGATCATTAAATTTTTCAGTTGCTACTATAACTGTGATTTAAACCAGTATTCAACCTCTTCATCTTAATCTATTAATTGTTTAATATATGACTTCTTATAATTAGTCATGGTAGATTATTATATTCTCACAAAAATTTTAGGAAATTTTGGTTCCCAATAAAAGAAATATAAGGCCTTATAAAAGCCATATTGTAAGGTGTCAACTACCTATACTCAATTATAGCGGTCTCTGGATAAGATGACATACTATTTAAAATCACTAAACACATAGAGAGAGAATTTTTTGAGTGGGAAAGTATATCTTTTTATCCTGAACCACTTCAAATCATTGTGTTTTTTTCATCATTTGTTTTTTTCCTTATTTGTATTTAAGGGAGAAATAAATAATCACTTTAATATTAAGATGGAGTATTGTTTCTATCATGTTTTTTAAGGAACAAAATTCACTCCCCCCACCAACACCACCACTTTTGTCTTCAATTTTATTATTATCACACAACATGTGTGTATTTTACCAAAAATATGAAAACATATTTTTTTTATTGTGTATATCATGATTGGAATTTTCTGTCCTCATAACCAATTAATGTTATAAATATTTTCATATAATTTTCAATTTTTATTTTCAAAGAAAATGATTTATAAAATATATTATGAATTTTTTTTGTATTTTATCATGGAAAGGAAGTTTTAATCAAGAAATTTTTTAAATAATTTTTAAATCTTCCTTTATATGTTTTAAATATTATTTTCAAAGAAAATTATTTCTATGATGTTGTATAAATTTTTAGTTTTAAAAAGATGCTTTCAAAGAAAAGTTACTTTCCTCAAGAAATGTTCAAAGTGTATTTTCAAAATAATTTTCCATCAAACATAACATCCTTTGATATTACAAATGATTTAGTAGTAATATGATCTAAGGATACCATTATTATTCTTTCTTTGAATCATTTATTTGTAGGATAAAAAGATGTGTATGAAATCCATTTCTTTTTCATAGGTTATACCATGATAAAATTCTTGTGAAACATGCTTCTTTTTCCATGGGTTATTCTATGATGAAATGTATATGAAATATATTTCTCAACCATGGGTTATGATATGATGTAATTCTTTTAAAAACAATTTATTTTCATGGGTTCTAATATGATGAATGTTTTATAATCCTATGGTATACTCATGTATGATTTTAATTATGTTATGGTAGTTATTTTGTAAGCAATAATGGTGGTTACTTTATAACCAAGGATTGTGGTTACATTATAACCAAGAGGGTTGGGACCTATATCTCACTCCAATGCAATTGGTAATTATTAATGATATATAGGCTCAAAGGGTACAAGGTAGGTTATCTTTATCCCAAAAGAGGGTACATGGGATGTTATCCCAAGCCCAAAGTAGGTTCATAAGTAGTTTCCCCAAGCATAACATGTTATAAATGTCTTGGTGGGTAGCCTTGAAAGAAGACTTTCTATGGCCATATATATGAAAAATAATCTATGTCTTATGTCAAGTTTTTTCCATCAAGGATAATGTTTTTTCATTCCATTATTATTCAGGTATTATGAACTACTTGTCTTTATTCCATGGGATAAGATTTTAATCTTTCATATGCAGGGTATGGTTTTTATATGTTATTCTCATGAGTCATACCCTTATTATCGCATTATGTTTTCATATTTCCCATGTTAAACCTTACTCAGAAACTGATCTCACCCTTTTTTATTTTTCCTTTCCATGGATATAAAGAAATATTTTAAATAGGGTATGTTTTGAAGAGTACAAAAGGGTATGTTCATTATTGGAGATGTCGAAGGTCTTTAATGAAATAAGAAGATTTTGTACCTAGTCTCCAAAGGCCCTAAACCATTATATTCCATGGGGGTGTATTTGTGAAATATAATTAATATTTATCTATTAATATGTGATATCTATGTATGACTTGTTTGGGTATCTATATTTGGTATCAAATAAAGAGTAAGTAATCTGATCCTTGGGAACTCTCATGTGTGAGAACTGGATGAAGTATGGATCTCAACTTAGGGGATTCATGAGGAATGGGATGACATTAGGGATGGTGGTGTTTCCTATCAAGGAGGTTTAGCTTCCCATTTATTTCCATGATAGGTATTAATTAAATTATACTAGAAATAATTCCAGACCACTATATTTGGTATCTACATAAATGTTTAGTTAACCTTTGGAAACTAGGGTGAGAAAACATTAGTGAGATCCCTCTGGATATTTCTATATTTATGTCTAGGGATATGACTAAGGATAATTCTACATATGATCTAAAGTATAGGAAAATGTCTTGGAATTTTGGTAAAGTATGGAGTGTGTGGTTTCAAAGAAATTACATCCTTTTCTCGATACTATAAGTAGATTTTTCTTAATAAGAAATTTACTTAAGGGTAATAACTCTATAAATAGTGTATTGAGTTGGACTCTATGATCATCAGGTGAAAAAAATGGTCCTTTCTACACAACTGGTTTGGCACTCCTAGGAGATTGTTTTTTGAATTCACAAACTCCTTACAAACCATCATGAAGAATTTTAATAACAACTATGAAGAGCCTAGGATAATCCTAATTTGTCATAGATTGAAAAGAAGGTATCATGATTTATAAATACTATAATTGATGTTTCAAAATTTTATGGTTTTAAACTATGATTAGTTTTTCTCACACTGTGAATTCCAGTTTTATTTAGTGGATGGAACATGAAAGAGCCATGTTAATGATAAATGAAATAGATAATTTAATGATTTTCTTTTTGAGAAATTTAATGTTATGGGAGCTGGAATGAAAAACCATATTTTTATTCTCACACAACTTTCTCAAGATATAAATCATGCTAAACTTTCAAATGTGAAAATGAGGGAACAATGTTCTATTGATTCCCTCTTGAGGGAATATCAAGACTATTTTAGTGGTTCTACTGATCCACTATTCGCTAATAAATGGATCAGTACCGTCTAAAAGATATTTTCTATTATCCATTTTTTCGAGCATGAAAAATTCATTTTGATTGTATATCATTTGGAAGGTAAGTAAGATCAATGGTGGAACATTATTAAGAATAAAAATCAAGAGGAGGTAATTGAATCCGTGGAATGGGATGATTTTAAGATGATGTTTTTCAGTAAGTACTTTCCACGTCTTCTACGAACAAGGATTGTGATGGAATTTATCATGCTCAACCAAAATTATGGTGAATATATTAGTACCTACAAAGCTAATTTTAAAATACTTGAATGGTATTATTCTAGTTTAATCGTTAATCTATAATGAAAAATTGATCAATTATTTTTTATCTTAAGATCATGTCTTTAAAATGTATTTTCTATAAGATACTTTAGTAGCTACGAATAATTAATTAGATTTTCATTGAATGTAGAAATTAAAATCATAGATTCCTACCATTACCATGGTTTTGATAATAAAATAGATATTTATTTTCATGAGAACTCAAATATATCACATGGTTGAAATACATTTTAGACACTTACATTCCAAAAATGTGGGAAGAATAACTAAGGTGAATTCTGTGGAGTCAATAAGGTTTCCTTATGACTTTTCTATTCCTTCATGTTTGGGGAGATTCTTGATTCAATAAGGTTTCCTTATGACTTTACCATTTCTTCAGGTTTTGAAAATCAAAAACACCTTAACTTAAGGCAAATTTCATTTACCCTTTTTTTTACTTTCATAAGGAAAATTTTCCTTCCCCAAGGAAATTTATCCTTACTATGTTTTTCATTGTTAATTTTTTCTATGTATAAAATTTGGTTTTGCATCCAAAAACTCGGAATCATATATATACAAAGATATAAAGCATTATTTTTTCTGAATATGAATTCAGACTCCGAACTCTTCTGAGTTCTGACTTCACGTTCTCTGAATTCAGACTCCGAACTCTTCTGAGTTCTGAATCTGAGTTCTCTGAATTCAGACACTGAACTTTTATGAGTTCAGGTTCTTTGTTCTCTGAATTCAGACACCAAACATTTATGAGTTCAGGTTCAAAGTTCTTTTAATTAAAACTCCAAACTCTTATGAGTTCAATTTTGAATTATTATCAATTCAGACTCCAAATTTCTTTAAAATTCAGACACCAAACTTTTATGAGTTCATGTTCGGAGTTCTTTGAATTCAGACTCCGAACTCTTATGAGTTCATATTTCGAATTCATATGAATTCCAACTCCGAATTTCCTTAAAATTCAGACTCCAAATTCTATATAATTTTAACTTTGAATTCTTCTGATAAACAGAATCCAAATATCCTTGTATTATAGACCCCTAATAGTTTTTGGGTATACTCTGAAATTTAATTTTTACTTACGTTCCAAAAAATGAATTTTGTTAAGTAGCCCTATTTTTCTTACTCATGTTTTGGATATAAAACGATTTCGTGAATTCAGTTACTAAATAATCATTTTTTGATTGACCCATGTACAGGTCCCTCTGAAATTCAAGGAAAATATGACCATTAGAGGAGAGAGTCGACTGTTAAAGAAGTGCCTATAAATAGGAGCTCATTTGAACGAGCTCAATATTATTCTATGACTCTAGATATTACATGCTACTGAAGTGATTTCTAGAGAGAGACTTTCATGCTTTGTGTGTACTAAACATCTTGTTCAGAATTGCTTCGTGTGACTCTGAATGTTGCTGAGTACATTCGAGGGCTTTCAGGGATTGGAAGACAGAGGTGTCGACTACCTTGAAGTTGAGGGCTTCCGGAGATAGGAAGATAGAGGTGTTGACTACCTTGAAGTTGAGGGCTTACGGGGATAGCAAGACAGACTCTAATCTTTGTATCGAGGCATTACCCTGGTGTGGGTAAGATAGAATTTCTTGAATGTATAAATCAATGGAACTTTATCCAAGGTTGTTGGATACCCTACTCTTTGGGTTAAAAGATTTAATACTTGTTACTTGTATTATTTCAAGTTTTCCACTGCATATTGTCTGTTAAGGAATGTATAACTATATTATACTTTATTATACTTGTATACTCTGATTTGTAAGAATCTATACACTTTAAGGTATAATCTTTGTTTTGTAAACTTTTGTTGAGTTTCATTTCTGGAATCCCTTTTTCGGAATTACATTCTCGGAATCACATTTCTGGAATCAAGAAAGATTCTAGAACTTAGAGGTTTTGTGAATTTACCATGTTTAACTTTTTTAAACATCCTTATCTTTGAAAGTTTCAAAATAATTTTTAAATTATACAATTCACTCACCTCTTTTATATTGAGAATCTACATCATTATTACAATACTACAATCAGTATCGTCTATCATTTAGATCCAAAAATTGGTATCCTAGCAGGTCTCTAAAATACTTATATTCACATATAATTTTTTCTTTGCTCGAGTTTTGTCATTGTTCTACTTTTTCCTTTCTTAGGATATTCTTATCCTTGTTTTCAAAAAAACTTTCTAACAAGTTTGTGTGGAACGTTTTTCTTTAAGATGGCAGGAATCAATTTTGGTTCCATAGACAACCTAAATCCAACTAGACCACCTATTTTTTATGGGAATGATTATGAATATTAGAGAGATTGTATGAAGACATTCATTATCAGTACTGGAGTGGATAATTTTTTTATGCTTACTAAAGGTTATAAAATCCATGATAAGGAAGTTAGTACTTTCACCAACCCAGAAAAGCATGAGTATCAACTGAATTTTAAGGTACGCAGTACATTGCTTTGTTCTATGACTAGAAATATATATAGCCAAATTTCATCTTGTGAAGCAGCTAATTATATTTGGAAGAAGCTTCAAGTTACACACTTTGGAACTTCCAATGTTATTGAAACTAGAAGATCTATGGTCAGAGGTGAATATTATGGTTTCTGCTTTCATTATGGATAACCCATATGTAAGGGGAAATAGAGATTCATGACTATTGTTAATAGATTACAATAAATGGGTTATAAATGATTAGATAATGATGGTCTTGTGGACAAAATCATAGACATCATTCCCAATGAGTGGGAATCCAAGATAAATTCTATTGATGATAAGAGAAAAGTCACTCAGATTTATCTTGATGAACTTTTTGGAACTCTTCTTCAACATGAGACTAGAATGAAGAGAGATTATAATAATGTTAAGAAGAATAATGGGAATGGTAGTGTTGCTTTTACAACAACTTCAAATCATATGAAAACCAAGACTCCTGGGAGAGTTACAAAATCTAAATCTAAGAAGATTATTATTCAATCTGAATCTAGTTTAAGTGAATCTTCAGAAAATGATTTATCAAATCTTTCTTGCAGTATAAACAATATTTTTGGATAGAATAACTTTCAATCTAGATACAATAAGAAATAAAGGAAAGAAAATAAAGATTTAGAAGTCACATGTTATGAATGAAAAAGAGTTGGACATATAAGACCAGATTGTCCCATGCTAAAGAGAAAGGAAAGAAAGGAAAATCATTCTGAGAGAAAAATAAATAAGTACTACAAAGCTAAAACTAAGAATGTATTTAAATCGAATGACACTTGGAGTGCTAATGGTGGAGACTCTTCAAATGAATCATCATATTACGAATCTTCTGGACAGAAAAATATTGGTTTAATAGCTAGACTGCCTATTGAAAATCATTGTTTAATGGATAAGGTACACAATGCTGAATATATTACCAATGTATCCCTAAATGATAATTATATTAATGATAAATATTATAACTCTACTGATGAATAATATTCTTCTGAAAAATATAAAACTTTACCTACCTATGAAGAAGTTTCTAGATTTGCTAAACTCCTTGAGAATGAGAATTTAAAACTCAAGAAATGGCTTGATAAATAAAATTCTAGAAATACTATTCTTACTAATGAAATATCATATCATTCTAAATATCTTGATAAGAAAACCCTTGATTTTGAAAAGTGTTTCAAAAAATTTTGAGGAAGTAAATTCTGAAAAGGATAAACTTTCTAAAGATCTAGAAAAAGTAATTTATAAGAAAAATGTTTTTGAGCCTAACTCTAGTTCTAAAGATAATGTTTTGGAAAATAAGAACTTAGTTATTATACTGAAGTCCAAAAAAATTTCCTTGAGGAAGTTTTTGTCAAACCATACCTTAGGTAAAGAAAATTTAGATAAGATGTATTTTCAAATTCGACCTCTAAAGAATAACTCTGGTTTTGGTTATACTAGTTTAAACCCAATTTTTAGTAACAATTATTTTGTTCCTCGAAGTGCTCGTTTCTACACTAAGTGTCAGTGTGGTGGGCATTGGGAAAAATTGTTCCTTAAACAAATCCTAGTCTTTAGGATTTTATAAATCCTATTTTTCTAAAAAAATGAGGGAACCTAAAATTTTGATTTCTGAAATTTCTAGATCCAAGAAAGTTTGGGTTCCGAAAGTCTAACATTCTTATTTTTAGGAAAATAAATAAAGTACCAACATCAATACATGATAGATGGATAGTGGATGTTCCCAGCATATGACTGGTAACAAAAATTTCTTTGAAAAGATTATCAAGACTAAAGGAGGAAAAGTAACTTTCAGAGATAATGCTATGGGAGATATTATTGGTATAGGTAACAATGTTCTTCTTGGAAAATTTTTTATTTCAAATGTTTTATTTGTTAAAGGTCTTAAGAACAACCTCATTAGCATAAGTCAGTTATGTTATGAAGGTTACCTTGTGAATTTTAGGAATGACAAGTGCCTAGTACACAATTCCATGGAATAATTTTGTCTTTCTAACCATAGGTAAGAGAATGTATACACATAAACTTGGAAGACCTTAGAAGACAAGAACTACCATTCCTTAGTTCAATGAAAGATCATTCTTGGTTATGGCATAGAAGGTTAGGACACTTTAACCTTAGGAACCTATGAAAACTCTCTAAGAAAATACTACTTAAGGATCTACTGGATCATAGATTAGATTCTTCAAAAGCATGTGATCCTTGTCAAAATGGAAGTAACATAAATCAAGTTTTAAATCAGTCGGTGAAGTCTTAACCACTGATTCATTACAGTTAGTGCATATGGACTTTTTATTCCAATAGAAACTGCAGGCATTGGAGGAAAATATTATGTATTTTTCTTAGTGGATGATTACACTAGATTTACGTGGGTCTATTTTCTAGCAAAGAAATCTAAATCTTTTTCTTATTTCAAAAGTTTTAGATCCCAAGTTATAAATGAGAAAATATTCCTTTGATAACTATTCATAGTGATCATGGAGGAGAATTTCAAAAATCAGATTAACTTTTTGTATTATAAAAGGCATTACTCATAACTTCTCAACACCCAGAACACCTCAATAGAATTGTGTTGTTGAAAGAAGAAATAGAATTATTCAAGAGATAACAAGAACCACGATGGGTGCGTATTCTATAGCCAAACATTTTTGGGATGAAGCTGTAAGTACTTCTTGTTATATTATAAATTGAGTTTTGATTAGACCTTTTCTTAATAAAACTCCTTATGAGTTATAGAATGGTAGAAAACCTAGACTTTCCTACTTCAAGGTTTTTGGTTGCAAAGTATGCATTCTGAATACTAAAGATAATCTACACAAATTTGCACCAAAATATGATGAACGAATTTTCTTAGGCTACTCCACATCTTCTAAGGCTTATAGAGTTTTCAATAAAAACACTTTTATTGTTGAAGAAACAGTATATGTCAAATTTGATGAAATGGATCCCTTTGTTTTTAAACAACCCCAGCCTACATCTTCAGATGTATTTTCAAAAAATGATTATCAACCTTTGTTAGAAGACCCTTCTGAGAAGGAAAATTTTCAAGAAGATATTTCTGAAACATTTACCCCAGAAGATTTCTTACCCTATGTTGATGAACAGGTTTTACAAAACCCAAATCAGTTGTTTCTTAAGAATCATCCCAGTGATAGTATCATTGGTGATGTAAATCAACCTGTAAAGACTAGGAGTTCCTAATTAAATGAAATAGAACATCTAGCATTCCTTTCCCAATTAGAACCAAAAATCACTGATGAAGCTTTAGGTGATGATGATTGGATAAAATCTATGCAAGATGAACTAAATGAATTTGAAAGGAATAAATTTTGGACCTTGGTTGAAAGACCTAAGGAAACTTCTATTATTGGAGTAAAATAGGTCTTTAGAAATAAATGTGATGAAAATGGAATAATTGTAAGAAATAAATCTAGATTGGTTTCCAAAGGCTATAATCAACAAGAAGGAATAGACTATGAAGAAACCTATGCTCCAGTAGCTAGACTTGAATCTATTCATATTCTACTTGCCTTTGCAGCATTCTTCAATTTCAAACTTTTTCAAATGGATGTGAAATGTGCTTTCTTTAATGGTTATGTTCAAGAGGATGTTTTTTTTGAACAACCTATTGGTTTTGAAGATATAAAACATCATGATCATGTTTACAAACTTACCAAATATTTTTATGGACTTAAGTAAGCCCCTCGAGCTTGGTATGATAGACTTACAAGATTTTTTCTTCAAAATAATTACATTAAGGTAAATGCAGATCGAACTATTTTTATAAATAAAGATAATAAAAAAAATTATTGTTCAAATTTATGTTGATGACATTATATTTGTTTCAACTCAGTAATCTTTAACCGATTACTTTGCGGATCTAATGAAATATGAGTTTGAAATGAGTATGATGGATGAGTTAACATTTTTCCTTGGTTTTCAAATTTCTCAAAAAACAGAAGGAATCTATATATCTCAACATAAGTATATTAAATATCTTCTTAAAAAGTATGTATATGACAACACTAAGAGTATTAGTACTCCCATTAGTACCCCAAACACACTTGATTTTGATGAAACTGGGAAACCAGTAGATCAAACTTCTTTTAGAGGTATGATAGGATGTTTACTTTTCTTGACAACTAGTAATCCAGACATAATGTTCTTGACATGATTATGTGCAAGATATCAATCTAGTCCTAAGGAATCTCATTTAAAGGCAGTGAAAATAATTTTTCACTACTTAACTAAAACCATGGATTTGGGAATATTTTATACTTCTAGAAATTATTTTGTTCTAAAAGTTTTTTGGATGCTGACTTTGGTGGATATAGGATGGATAGAAAAACTACATTCATAATGTGTCATTTCTTAGGAGATTCATTAGATTCTTGGTCATGCAAAAAGAAACACTCAGTAGTTCTTTCCACTGTTGAAGACGAATATGTAGCAGCTGGAAGTTGTTGTGCTCAAGTGTTGTGGATGCAACACACACTAACATACTATGGTATGAGTTTTACCAAAACAAAAATTTTGTGTGATAATACTAGTGCCATTTCCCTAAGTAAAAACCCTACACATCACTCTCATGCAAAATACATAGATATTAGGCATCACTTTCGTAGGGATCACACACAAAAAGGAGATATCATTCTTCAATTTATCGAAATGCAATATCAACTTGCTGATATTTTCACAAAATTTTTACGCTCCAATAGATTTTAAAAAATTAAACAGAATTTAAGAATGATAACCATAAGGTAATCTTCCTTGTTTACTTTTTGTTGAAACTCATCTACTCATAGTAATTAACTCTTTTTCATAGGGGGAGTACATTTTCTTCCTAGTTAAAACAAATTTTTTCGTAATGAAGATTTTCTAAATTTTCATAATGATGATTTTCTAAATTTTCATAATGAAGATTTTCTAAGTTTTCATAATGAAGACTTTCTAAATTTCTATAATGAAGATTTTCTAATTTTTTGTAATGAAGATTTTATATGTTTTGGTAATGAAGATTTTCTAAATTTTTGTAATGAAGATTTTCTATGCTTTCGTAATGAAGATTATCCTAATTTTTTTAATGATGATTTTCCAAATTTTCGTAATGATGGTTTTCCAAATTTTTCATAATGAATATTTTCTAAAATTTCATAGTCAGTTTTTCAAATTTTTTCATAATCAAAATTTTCGGAATCTAAATTTCTTCAAGAAGAATTTACCTATTACGAATAATCTTTCCGGAAATCTGAATGGTATGTTTCCTTTCTTGAATTTTCCTAATCATTTTTTTAAATTGGTATTTTCATTTTTTTTTTTAATTTTCAGATTCTCTTTTCCTTAAATCTGAATGTTTTTCTTAAAAAACCTCAAAAGATTGTATTCTAAAAAGTTTTCCTTAAGGCTATCATATCAACCATAAGATCTGATTATATAGATTTTTAGCCATTGGATTGAGTTTGGAAGACAAACTATCACATCAAAAACCTATATAAAGGACCCCTAAATGGTTTTCCCTCATCGATTTCAAAGCTTTTGTGTGTTGAAGCCTTGCCTTCCTACTTATGCTCGTTTCAAACTTTTCAGATCTTGCTCAAATATGAATTTCTGTCAAAGAATATTTTCAAAAAGACATGTCAACTGTCAGGCCAATCTTGGAGTGGCAGTTTTATAGAGAAAGGTTGGTGCATCCAAACATCTTCACTAAGTATGATTCTATAATCTCGAAAAACATCAATCTCAATGGATGGGATAGTGTTTGTGTATCGAATCTAGGAGCTCAAGATTTAGTGTATCTGGATCTGCTAGTTGATTTTTATGAAATAGTAAGATTTTTCAAGGAAGATGGAAAGCAAAAATTCACTTTCAAAAGCTATGGGAACACTTATGCTCTCTCCTACACTAAGTCTGTAGATTTATTTGAGTTCTGTATGAAGGAGCAGCTGAATTTTGTTCTCCTATGTTTCCAGATGTTCAAGTAAGTTTTATTAAGTTGAAATCTACGAAGTGCCTCAGTCTTACTGATGTTAAGACACAAAATATTGTTCAACTCACTACATATTTTAGGATTCTTGAATTTTTGATTCAAGGATTCATCATTCCGAGGAAAGGGGACAAGGAAACTTTGAAGAAGAGTGACATATTTATATTGTATTTTTTTGTGGATCTAAGTAAAATTAACCTATTCAAGCATATTCTAATTACGATTGAGAATATAAACAATGGAAATATGAATTCATAGATCATTAGTCATCTAGACATTCTTTCAAAGCTCATCGTTCGGTGCTTGGAGTCTTTCAAAATTCCTTGCAATTCAAAACCTAGTAATTGCAATGTCATGTTGGTTAGTGATGATACCATGAGAACGATGAATGTTTGATTTTCCAAAGAATCTAGAGAATTTTATGACTTACCAGAAGAAGAAGCTAAATCCATACTGAAGAAACAGGAAGTAGCTGAGACGTCCAAAAAAGGTGCAAGGAAGGGGAAAGTGAAGGAAGCCGAAGAAAAAGAAAAAAATCCATTGTCCAAGGAAGTTCGGTCATCACCCCCAAAGCCGAAAAAACAAAAATCCTATCCGGATGTGGTAGTAGCAAAATGGAGGGAAGATAAGAAGAACAGGAAAGAAGGGGATCCCATGTTTGGACTGGACCCTACTGAAGCAAAATATATAAAGGAGAAGATAGCTGAGTATCTAGAAAGGGAAGAGAACTAAAAGAAACAAAAGAAGAAAATGGTTGAAGCAAAGATTGTGAAATCCCTTCTAAGGGATACTGAGAAAGATTCTGAAAATATTCTGGTACCAAAATCCTTCCTAGTTGAAGCTTTACCTGAAACCCCGAGGAAGAAATTTGTGACTCCAAAAAAAGTCAAAGAAGTAAAATAAGTAGAAGAAGTTGATGAAGAAGTAGAAAGCAGTGGTGACACCACAGAGTTGATCAAGCAAATAGAATATTTTCATGAGAAGGAAATCCCTTCAGAAAAATTATCAATCGGAACTTCTCAAGCTGAATCATCAAAGCTTGCTACTCCTAGAAATGGTGAAGATAATGATGAAAAATAAATGAATAATATTTCTGAATAAGAAAGTTCTAATCATGATTTCATTCATCCAAAAGATGCTAAGGTAAGAGATGATAAGTAAAAGGTTGATGAAGAAATAATTGTTCAACAATCTTATAGTGAACATTAATCCCCTGATAAGGAGGCTATTCCAAGTGATGATAAGGGAAAACAGGTGTTTATTGATACACCTAGTAAAGATATTGTGAAGAATAAAGATGTAGGTGCTTCATCAAAGAGGAAGGCAGATGAACTAGAGAAAGAAGCCTCACCAAGAAAAGATTCAGATTCGGATTTGTCCTCCCTTGGACATGATTTTGTAGTCCAATCTTTAAAGAAGCTTGTTGGGACTATTCCAATTTTATTAAGTATTGACTCAAGATTCCAGATGCTCCAACACACCCTAAATCAAATGTTGGATTCAGTATCCATGGTGATGGATAATTGTGTAAAACTGGAGGAATATTTCAGGACTTTTTTCATAAGATACGAGGCTCACAAGAGATCTTTCAAGAATATAAATAGTTGGTCACAGAAAAATATTCAAGATATGGGAATCCTTAATGAATTTCAAGAAAGTTTCAAGGATGCTTTTGACACCGACTATAAGAAGATCAAGTATCTCACGAATAACTTTGAGGAAAATATAACTCTTGAGTAGAATACTCGGATACAATAAGTGAAAGATCTGAATGGAAAGCTATACTCAGTTTCCCAAATTTGGAAGAGAGAAAGGGATCTTAGGATTGAGACTGAAGAAAATCTTTCTAAGCAAGATGAACTGTTGAAGACTTGGGCAGAGGCTCTCAAGGATCAGGAAGAAAAAATCGTAGCCTTAGAGAAGAATTTAGAAGATCATGATCAGTTTCTAAAGTGTGCAGAGGAAGATCAGAAGGAGCTCAAAAAGCTGAAAACCATTGTGAAGAAGTTTTTGCCCAAGGAGAAGGAAGGATGATAGACCCAATCTGATCTTTTGTTGAAATTTTCCTTGTATAAATTTTTCCAATCATAATGAAATTTTTGGTTTCTCTTCATATATTTTTTTGTCTGTACTAATTTTTCGGGTACCATAATTTCGTATCCATTCCCTGTATTTATTTTTACAAATCAAAAAGGAGAGAAAGGAAAAATAATAATAAGGAAAGTAGAAATTTCCCGTAGTAAGGGGAAGTTCATTGTTCATCTAAGGGGGGTTTTATTACAATGATTTCTGTATTCAAGATAATGAAAAATCTAATTCAGTAAATCTAGAATACGATACTTAGTGTTCCAAAGCCTAAGGGTAGTTAGTCGTATTCATCATTGCCCATGTGATAAGGGAGATAAGTTTTGTATTCAAAGTCCATTAAAATGTTTTCTAAGTCTTTATATTCTTTTTCGAATGGATGTTTGTGATTTTTAAAAAGGGGGAGATTGTTGATTCGATAAGGTTTCCTTATGAATTTTCCATTTCTTCATGTTTGGGGAGATTGTTGAGTCAATAAGGTTTCCTTATGACTTTAACATTTCTTCATTTTTTGAAAATAAAAAACACCTTATCTTAAGGAAAATTTCATTTACCCTTTGTTTTACATTCATAAGGAAAATTTTCCTTCCCCAAGGAAATTTATCCTTAACATGTTTTTCATTGTTCATTTTGTCAAAGTATAAAATTTGGTTTCGCATCCAAAACCTCAGAATCATATATATACTTAGATATAAAGAATTTTGTTTTCAGGATCTGAATTTAGACTCGGAACTCTTATGAGTTCTGATTTTGAGTTCTCTGAATTCAGAATCCGAACTCTTCTGAGTTCTGATTCTGAGTTCTCTGAATTCAGACTCCGAACTCTTCTGAGTTCTAACTCCAAGTTCTCTAAATTCAAACACTGAACTTTTATGAGTTCAAGTTTTTATTTCTCTAAATTCATACACCGAACTTTTATGAGTTCTGGTTCCCAGTTCTCTGAATTCAGACTCCGAACTCTTATGAGTTCGGATTTTGAATTATTATGAATTCAGACTCTGAATTTCCTTATAATTCAGACACCTAACTTTTATGAGTTCATGTTCTGAGTTATCTGAATTTAGATTATGAACACTTATGAGTTCAGATTTCGAATTCTTATGAATTCAAACTCTGAATTTCCTTAAAATTCAGAGTCCAAATTCTATAGAATTCTAACTCCAAATTCTTCTAATAAAAATAATCCTAATATCCATGTATTATATACATTGAATAGTTTTTTGGTAGACTCTGAACTTTCATTTTTGCTTACATTTCAAAAAATGAATTTGGTTATGTAACCTTATTTTCTCTTACACATGTTTTTGTTATAAAACGATGTCATGAATTTAGTTACCAACTAACCATTTTTTGAGTGACACATGTACAGGTCCCTATGAAATTCAAGGAAAAATATGACTATTGGAGGAGGGAGTCGACCATTGAAGACGTGCCTATAAATAGGAGCTCATTTGAACGATCTCAATACTGTTCTATGACTCTAGAGATTACATGCTGCTAAAGTGATTTCTAGAGAGAGACCTTCATGATTTTTGAATACTAAACATATTGTTCAAAATTGATTCGTGAAACTCTGAATGTTGTTGGGTACATTCGAGGGCTTCTGAGGATAGGAAGACAGAGGTGTCGACTTATTTGAAGTTGAGGGCTTTTGGGGATAGGAAGACAGAGGTGCCGACAACCTTGAAGTTGAGGGCTTGCGGGGATATCAAGACAACCTCAAATCTTTGTATCAAGGTCTTACCCTAGTGTGTGTAAGATATACTTTCTTGAAAGTATAAATCAAGGTACCTTTATCCAATGTTGTTGTATACCCTTCTCTTTGGGATAAAATATTTACTACTTGTTACTTGTATTGTTTCAAGTTTTCCACTGTATATTGATTGTGAAGGAAAGTATAGCTATATTATACTTTCTTATACTTGTATACTCTAGTTTTTAAGATTCTATATTCCTTAAGGTAGAATATTAGTTTTGTAAACTTTTGTTAAGTTTCGTTTCTAGAATCACTTTTTCCTAATTACATTCTCAGAATCACATTTTTTTAATCAAGCAAGTTAGTAGAACTTAGAGGTTTTGTGAATTTACCTTGTTTAACTTTATTAAACATCCTTATCTTTAAAAGTTCCAAAAGAATTTTTAAAGTATAAAATTCACCCTGCTCTTGTATATTGAGAATCTATATCATTATTACGATACTACAATCAGTATCATCTATCATTTCGATCCAAAAAAATCATGAAAGGAATAAGAGGGTGTCATAAATGTTGGAATCCTTTACATAGAGAAAAATAATGTGCAGGTGATGTAAAGATTCCAATCATTGAAATAAATGGAGATGGAGCTTAATATAGATTTCCACCCACACTCTAGTGTTTCTAGTGTAAGGAGTCTGGGAATTATGTGAGTAAATTCCCCAATCTAAGGGATAATATAGATTATCATCCATAAAAACCTATGAATATAAAAGAAAATGAGAAAACATAAGTATTGACAATGGAATAATTGAATCATGATAATTAGGGAAAACTTTTCATCCCCACTTTAGTTGGTAATTTCATTTTCAGTTTTGTATGAATGAGTCCTATGAAAATATTATTGTTCATCCTTTACTGAAATTTCATGTGATTATCTCCCTATACATGGATTTTCGAATAATGAATTCACATTTTATATTGTATTGGCATAAATATGAAACCAATCATCTAATGATAATGTTTTTGTAAAATAAAAGATCTTATATAAAGAATAAATGTTGAATTAACTTATGGAAGTGTATATGTATCCTTATAAGATTTACTTAAGAGTTATGGATACAATCATAATTTTTTGAGTTTAAGGTTGATCATAATTTTAAATTCCTTGACACCGATTTGGAGGTTTTATGTTATGGGATCTTACCAAGATTAAGTATATTTTAGGATATCTTACGGAAATAAAACCCTTTGGTTTTGTTTATGTTTTAGTGAACAAGTTATTTGAGGAGTAATGTATTTACACATTATGGGAATATGACTAAAGGTACTGGTATACTTTAGTATTTATCTTATCTTTGATGTTTAGGTAATTATTTATTATAGATTATCACCTTATAAAGTCATCCCACTTCAATACTATGAGAGAAGATTTCTCTTTGGATCCTCTTATTAGAATGTACATTAAGGAAGTGTTAAGTCTATATGGAGTACTATATTCAATTTTATCTTATCAGGATCCAAAATTTACCATGAAAATTTGGAAATGTATTCAAGAAGATCTTGATATAGATTTGATATTCATGATTGTATATCATCCTCTGATGGATGGTAAGTCTTATAGAATAATTCAAACCCTATATGATATGCTAAGATAGTTTTCTATAGATTTAAAAGGTGTTTGGGAACCAAACCATCCTCTAGTTTATTTTTCATATGAAAATATATTTAATTCGATAATTCATATGGATTTTTATGAAGTCTTTTATGGAAATAAGTGTAGAACTCTAGTGTACTAGATTAAATTTTTCAAAAGAATGCTATTGGGGCCTGAGATATCTGATTAAATGGAAGATAAGGTTACATCTATTTAGAAATAGGTAAGGGAAGCACAAAAGTCAACATATATTCTAATATCAAAAATTATATCTATAATTTGAAGTCAGTGAGAAGTTATTTCTTTTAATTTCTTCATAGAATAACATAGGGAAAACTGATCCCTAGGTATATCATTCCCATTGTAATTCTTGATTATATCAGGATAGTTTCTTATCACTTGGAAATTCCACAAAATCTATATCTAGTTCATGATCTGTTCCATTTATCACTCTTGAGGAAGTCCATACGTGATCCATCACATGTACTGAACTTAATGTTCATACCGCTAGAGCATGATCTTTCTTATGAGGAACAACCAGTAGACATTTTGGAATAGACAATTTTCTACAAAATATTAAAAATCACCTAGTTAGTGTATTGTGGTAGAATCACTAGTTTGAGGAAGTTAATTAGGAACCAGAGGATTTAATGAGTTATAATTATCCTCATGTTTTGGTACCAAAGTTTTTAATTTTGAGGGTGAAATTCATTTTAAGGGGGTATAATATATCACCAGAAAATTTTGTGAAAGATTTTATTTCAAATAAATTTAATCTTTTTGATATTTTATGTTACATAAAACAAAAAGTTTTTCTTGTGTTACATGAAACATTGAGTTAATCTTGAGTTCCACATAATACTAAGATTATAGTATATTACATGAAACAGTGAGATTTAATGAAACACGACATACTATTAAAATATTATTACATAATATGATATTTATCTCATAAACATTAGAATTGTGGGTGTGAATTGGATTAACTAAATTATAAAAATATATTTTTTAACCTGTATATATAATTAATTCTTTGAGGACCAATTAATTATAAATAAAAATAACAAAAATTATAAAATAAAGGAAATTTTATCTGAAACTATTTTTATGCAAACAAAATTGTTTTAGAATAATAAATTAAAAAATTATTTTTTTAATGATTTAAATTAAATATATATATTATTTTTAATGAAATTTTTATCACTCATCTTTTTTATTTTCTAGAAAAATGTTAAGAATCAATCCAATTTTATGATTAAAATTATATTTTTCTAAAATGTCATTTTGTTTCATTCTGTGCAATTATTTTAAAATTAATTTTTATGATTTTAAAAAAATTATTTCAAAATATGAACATAAATTTTTAAATAATCATTTAAAAATTATCTTGGAGTAAATTTTTTATAATTCATGACAAAGATAAATTATTCGACGAATAATAAAATATTCTGGTCTTCATAAATAATTTTAATTACTTTTAATGCAATTCAAAACATAAAGAATATTTTTATATGGTTTTAAAAGTAAAATTAGTTAAATTATATATCTAATAATATAATTTATTTCATTTTAATCAATTTCATATTGAATCTTTTTGTAAAATATTTTTAAACATTTGAAACTTTTCTCTTTGGAAAACATCTTTTTCATTGCCTCTATGAGATTAATTTTAAATCAAATTTTGACACTTTAGTGAATTGAATTTAGAAAAATGGGTTCATTTTTTGTAACCATTATAATTTACATTATCAAATAATATCAAATTATTTTTTTACCATATGTAATAGAAAAAAAATAAAAATTAATTATTATGGTTATAGTGATAATCGGTTTACCAGGTGTTAAACTAAAAATATAAGGTGTAAAATGACCTAGAAACTTGTTCAAAACCCATTATATAGACATATTGAGACTTTATATACTCTAATATTCTATAGTGGACCATGTCATAGCTTTTTGGAATGTAAAAAATGAGGGTTCATCTTTTTATTTTCAAAAATTACAAGTGTGCCACTCACTTCACTTATAAAAGGCCACCCACTCTCCTCCTCTCTTCACACATCCAAAACCATTTTTTTAGAAAATAAATATCCAAATATTATCTCTATATTGTCATTATATAATCTTTATGTTGGTCAGAAATCTACCCTAATAATCCTTTTGGTGAAAACCAAAATAATTTTTTGAAGAAGTGGTAACATCCCTAACAGATCATTTTATTTTATTTCTTCCTCCACCTCATTAAATTATTATTAAAACATGATAATATAATAACCTTGTGATATACCATATAATTAGATGTTATTATGTTAATTTCATAACCTAACTCCCTTTCTTCCATCAAATGGGATACGAAATCATCATTCGTGTGTATGGAAGACTACCACCATGTTAACTGATGTTATTCATTTTCAATTACCACCTTTCACAGCTCTATATAATGATGGATTTAATGTTTATAAATGATAATTATTATATTATTATTTTTATGAAATTATAATACCATGACTACTTTCTTACCTTCAATCCCATTGGAAAACAATAACATCACTCGTGTTTATGGAGGACTACCGCCTTGTGAACCGAGGTGATGTGTTTTTCATTTCTATTTTACTTGGATTGTAATAAGGATAGATTAAATAAATATATAATATATTGGTAACATATTTATAATTCTATAATTATTATATCATATATACCTTTTTACTTCCCATTCTGTGAGAATATGATAACATCACTCATGTGTACATCAGACTACCACCTTGCGAATCGTTGTGATTCGCTCATGCTTGACATGGAAGGTAATAAGGATAGTTTTAATCAAAATATGTGATATATATGACATAAAATTATTTTTTAAAGGTAATATATTATTTAAATTTGTTTCTTTCATTTCATTAACTAATAAAATGGATACATAATTCATGCATACGTACGGACTACCGTCTCCATGAACGGTGTATTTCATTTTCTATCTCTAACTCTTATGGATTACTATAAATAAATATATAATGAATATGTAATATATTTATATCATGTTTAAAATTAAATATATTATTTTATCATGATAAAATTTTGAGTATGGAAAACCAAAAAACCATACACAAAAAATAATGTGGTTATTACCGGAAACATGATTTTAATAAGGAATTTTTAATAAATGGGTAATAAAAGGTCAAAATTAAATAATATATGGTATGATATAGATAATTATGGTTATTAAATATATTTATAATAAAATTATATTAATTATATATGAGTTTTGAATGTGTACTAAGGATGTTGAGACTTAAGGAAAGGAATTTCCATCTCACTTTTTACTTATGTAAGACACATGCCATATTCACCACCTATTTCTTTTATGTTGTGTATATACCACCCATGAATTTATTTTATAATTATTATACTGAAAATTATTGGGATTTAAATATCCATTTTTGGATCTCTCTTTCATGGGTTTTATGTTTAAAATTTTACCAATGCGTAATGGATTTTTTTTTCACTTTTCCTTCTTTGGGACATAAGTCATGTTATGCACTCATATTTTTATATAAAGTGTATATACTTCCCATTTTACATGTAATAACATGAATTTATTATATTAATTAATTAAATGTTTCATTTGATGTTATTCTTTAATGGTACCCATGATTCAAAAGATACCATAGTGATAAATGTTTGATATTACAATCTCATTGTTTATCAGGATTTTTTATGTTTATACTTATAATGATGACATTTTCTGATCCATGTCCCAAGAAACACATGAATTTTATTCTCCTATAGTCATTTCATGAGAATAAATTTTTTTCCCTTTATTTTCCTATATTTATGTTCTCATAGTGTAAAATATTTTTTTAAGAAAACTAAATTTATTTCTCTATTCGGTCGAAAATCATTTTCCATCCAAAATCGTGTTTTCTAAAAAAATAAAAAAAATGTATAAAATTATCAAAATAATTTATTAAATAAATTTTTAAACATTTTTAATTTTCTTTTTTAAAAATGGAAGTAAACTTCATGTCATTTTTCAAACAAGGCTAGTTTATCTATTATTGAAAATCTGAAAGAAATATTTTTTTAATGTGTATAGAATCAATGGTATTTTACACTGTCATGACTACTAAATGTTTTAAGTATTTTTTTATAAGTTTAAAATTTTATTTTCAAAGAAAATTATTTCCAAATTATTATTTGAATTTTTAGTGATGTTCAAAGTTTAAATGATATTTTCCATAAAAAAAATTTTAAATTATTTTTAAATCATACATTATAAGTTTCAGTGATTATTTTAAAATAAAAATATTTCCAATTTTTTTTGTGATTTTTTAGTTTAAAAATGTGATTTTCAAAGTAAATTTATTTTACCCAGTAAATTTTATAGTTGTCTTTTAAAAATTATTTTCCATCTTATTTGACATCCTTTGTTGTTTTTTATGAATTATTTGGGATATGGTTGATAGATACCATTATTATTCTTTCTATGAATGGTTTATGATTATGATGAAAAGATTTTTTTGAATATCGTTTCTTTTCCACAGGTAAGCCCATGATAAAATGCATATAAAACTTTCTACTTTTCCATGGGTTTTTCTATGATGAAATGATGAAATGTATATAAAACCAATTTCTTATCCATGGGTTATGGTATGCTGTGATGCTTATAAAAACCATTTATTTTCTTGGGTTCTAATATGATTAATGTTTTATGATCTTATGGTACACGCGTTGATGGTTTTCATTATGTGATTTTGGTTAAATTATAACCAAGTATTGTGGTTACTTTATAACCAAATATGGTGCTTAGTTTATATCTAAGATAGTTGGGACCTATATATCCCTCAAATTAATTGGGTAATGATTAATTTTATAAAAGATAAAAGGGTATATATGAGTTATCCCAATCCCAAAAGAGGGTTCTTGGGTGGTTATCAGAACCCCCAAAATAGGGTACATGGGAGGCTATCCAAAGTCCAAAGTAGGTACATGTGTTGTTAGCCCAAGCCTAACATGTTATGAAAGTCTTTGTGGGTAACCTTGACATAATAATTTCTATACTTATGTATATTCCACAAATATATGTCTCATGATAATGTTATTCTCTCATGGATAATGTTATTTGATTCCATTATGATTCCTGTCTTATGAACTTCCAATCTTTATCCCATGACACAACATTTTTTATCATTGATATATAGGGTACGGTTTTCATATATATTCTCAAACACTTATGCTCACATTATGTTTTCATATTTCCAATGTTTACCCTTATTCATCATCTAAGCTCACCATTTTTTATGTTTTTTCCCCATGTTATGAAGAGAGGTTTTAAATAGGGCATGTTTTGAAGAGTAAAAATGGGTAAGATATTTATTAGAGGTGTTGATGTTGTTTCACTAAATAAAAAGATTGGGTACCTAGTCTCCAAAGGAACTAAACTATTATAGTCCTTGAGCATGTATTTTTGAAATATAATGAATAATAATACATTAAAATTTGATATCAATGTATGAGAAGTTTAGGTCTATACAACACAACAAGTCTAAGGGAAACTATCATACACTATACTCAAACTATATCTAACATAACACATGAAAAACTAGCTATAATCACATATACTAAAAATATAATGTAGTTCTAAGAACATAATTATTTAGGTACAAAACTAACTATAATAAATTACTATTGTTTATTACCAATTATTTCATATTTAACCTTCATTAATTTTGGTCAGTATTCACATTTACTATCAAAATAAATGGTTCATTTATATTCTGTATTTTAATTTGAGATTTCTAGACCATACCTTATGAGTATTCACACCAACCAATCCATGGTTTCCATTTAATATACCATTACAGACACCCATTCTCATGATTACATTTATAATTCATCATTATTTCATAATCCAAGGTATTTTAGGACCCAATTGGTCCAGTATTGGAAATGTGATGCCAATTATGAAAGAAAATAGCTATAATAAGTAAGCAAGGATCCCAACCCAAACCAACAATCCTAGAATTATTATGGAAACACTTTTTTTGTAATAGCGACTTCCCTAGACCCAACTAGACAGTACTTTTCAATTACCATATTCTGTATATAGTGATTTATGCATGACGTACACTTACAATAATAGGGTTGATATTTCAGTAACCACTATTTATATGGTAATATCTATGGATTAATTTCCATATCCAAAGGTTATAGTAGTTCCCACACTATAATAAAAACCTCAAGATACTATAACATTAATCTTAAGCATATTTCATATGGTCTAATACATCATACTAACTAGACATGGTTTTTGTCTGACTATCAAGTGATGAAATCTCATATGCATTGATACTTTCTCTCATTAATTCCACACTTGGTAATCTATATTATGTGAGATCATGAAAACAGACCCTCCAATAAGAAAACCACATGTTTCAGGTGTCATTAGTTGTTCCTACCCATGAAAAAGTGTATTGGTCTCTTGACATGAAATAATTATCAATTTTTACCATCTGATCAAGTACTTTGATTCAAGACTATCCTGTGTTGGGTGCATGCTTAGTGGTATGAAATTGTTTGAATGATCAAGATAGAATTTGTCACATATTATTTGAGTAGAGGATATCTAAAGCATAGTTGATCTAGATGATAGTACCATCATAGATCCATAGCCATGGTAATCAGAATTATGTTCATATAGTTAGATAAAAAATTAATAAATCAATGATGGATGATGATATAAGTTTTCCATCATGCTTTATGAGATATTGGGAGACAAATAGGTTATAGTACATATAGATCTTTTTTAGGAATATTATTCATTGAGAGGAATTTTCCTTATATTTTTTGGGGAATTTATGGGTTTCTAGAATCCACTATTAGTCTATGAATAATATTCACTACTAAAAAGATAAGGTTCTAGAGGATCACCCATAATAGGGGTACTCAAGATTCTTCCCTATTCTGGTGAATAGGTGTATAGAACATGGTGGGCTCTACCATAGGGTCTGAGATGTGTCTGAGAATTAATGATCACCAGTAAATAAGTAAATTCAATATTATTCAAGTATAAAATAATTGGTTTGAATTTATGTAGTTGAATTATTTATAAGGTATTAGGTGAATTCATGAATAAATACTATACAAATTAATGTTATTTTAATATTCATAGTTCATTTAAAATTTCAGGAATTCTGAGTCAAGTTAATGGATTGATTTTATCACATAATATATAATATATTAAAAGTTTTTTATAAAAATATAAATGACATTATGACACATTTAGTTCTTGATAACATTTCATTTACTACTTATTTAGTGTGAGTTTTATTTCTAGAGGTTTATGAACTCTTTCAATGTATTTGATCATTAACTATATAATCATAGGAGATGTGATTTTCTATGGAATATTCATCCACACAGAATTTATTGATTGTCTCTCCTCTCACATCCAAGAGAGATAAAGACACTATTTGTTAAATCGATATAAGAACATCTTCATGGATCATAAGAATGGAGTCTAAGTGATTGTCATGACTCTGAAGTATTCATCAGAGCTATGCACTAGCACCTAGAATTCGAAAAATGGTTTTCGTTTGGATTCACTATGTGTATGTGGATGATTTAGTGGTGTTTGACCTTGTATATTTAAATAAATTCTCATCGATGATGACCGTAAGTGAAATGTGCCACCGATTCGAATTATATATTCATTCTTTATATTTTGTGCTTATTATATTCAATAGATATCTTTAGATCTCTACAGAGCCTTGGACCTCAAAATATTTTGAATTTTCATCACTACAGTGATGAAAAATTTTAAACCCTCATCCCACTAGTTTATGTTAAATGCCCTACTACCAAAAATAGGTGTTAGAGTGATTTCATGATTTTTATATGCTGAGAAAAAATTATTTAACTTAAATTAATTAAGGGGAATTGTTTTGGTGCCAATGGTTCTGACCAAACATCATTCCAATCTTAAAATACCATGTTATGGAAATCCGAAAAAAATAATACGGATCTTTGGTATTTTTTATGATATTAGAAATATTACTAGTGTATATTTTTATACATTTTAAATTTTACCAAACTTTTGGTTCTGGTGGCTGTTATAGAAAAAAAATTCGCGTCTGGGTACCAGCCCAAATTTGGTGACCGGATTTGTACCAGCTGGTGGCCAATTTTCACCTCAGTGTAGGTTTTTTCAATAAAAAAATAGTATCCATAGGATTTTAGAAATTTGAAATGAAAACAAAATTAGATTGGAGGTGTGCTAATGGATATGACCATTATAGTTAAAAAGCATCAATGAAAAAAGTCTAGTTTGGGAGGCTTCAAACTGATAAAACAAAATAAATTTAAAAAATTATAATAATAATAATAAAACAAAAATGAAGGGGGATTTATGACAGAGGTTTTTCTAAAAAAACCCATAAATGAATAAGTTAATTCACCGCATGTGGTTGCTTCCTCGACGTGCCTCTATCTTCATTACTGCACCCTCCCCCCACGTCGGTGACCACTTTGGCTAGTCATTAATCATCAATGTCTTCCACCCCAAGTTCAATATTACACCTTTCCATGCTAGATCAACATCACTCATAAATCAAAACATCAATGCCACCTCACCTAACTATCCATCATTGTGAGCTCCTATCGAATTTTTTGGTCAAACCGACCACAGCCTGACAACAGCTGTCATTGCTCCCGATGCTACTTCATTCTATCCTCTTGAGCATCCGACCTCACCACCACCAGGTATAACCTCTCCAACTACTGGTTCCTTGTTTTCCACTCATGAATTTCATTTCATTTTTTGGTATCCTCCACCCTATATGGGATCCCCTCCTATAAATCCCCCTGCCCAACCATGATCCAGACTCCTTCGGGTCTTATCTGACCCGATCAACCCCACAACGAGTCTAGGTGGGTCAATATAATCTAGAACAATTATATATCAGTCATACTAACCCAGAACGGGCCAACATGAGTCTTCCCAACCTGTAACGAGATAAGGTGTGAATTTGGGATCTGGGAAAATTTTAATATATACATATATATATATATATATTATAATTATTTTAATTTTTTGGATTAAATGAATAATAATTTGATTATTCTAGAAAATTAATTAAATTTTTAAATAAAAGAAAATTAATTAATTAATTTAATTTTCGATTAAAATTAAATTAATTAAGAAAATGGCCAAAAATAAATTATTTAATTGAAAATAATTTATTTAATTTATTTAACTTCCCTGATACTTAAATTTATTGCATTTTAATTTTATCGCACTTTCATTTCTCTCACCAAATGGTCTTGAGTAGTGACCAAACCTTTTTTTGTACGAGTAATTTTATTTAATTATATATTATAATTACATCTGATTTTTATAATATTTAATTAGTTTTGGGATGGTTTTTGCATTATATTTTCTAACTTAATATGTATAAGTTCATGTGTGGACATCAGTTTTCTTTAAGTTTGTATATTTTTCTTTCTAAGACCCCCTCACCACTGTGAAAGTACATTTATACTATAGATGATGACAATGTAAGACATGCATCACACCAATACTTGGTAATCACCTAAATGAACTATGAAAACACTGGATCGGGGGAAAGTTGTGATACGAGTCAAGATCAGACTCAAGTATTATACCCCTAGTCCATGTTTGATCCATTGAGTTTAAATTGATCAACCAATATTATATACTAAAGGCCAGTCTAGTAATTTATTTCCTTTATTGATTTTTTTTATTATTTTAGGTATGTTCATGTTTATTGTGAGAACACAAAAAATTATAAATAGAAAAATTCATAAATATGTAAATATTTTTTTCCTATTAATGCATGTTGATTTGTTATTATGAAAACACGGTTTGAATACAGCAACCCTCACTTTTCATACATTAACATTGCATAACTTTTTTGGAATACTTAAAACATTATACAAACAGACTCCCAAAGACCGTATTAGTCTAGTGCCTTTGAAAACATGGAATCATAAACATTGGTACGTAAAGGAACTACATTATCTCCCACCAGGTTATTCATGAATATTACCTTTATTAGACACAACATACTTAATACATATCATTATAGCCTTGGGAAAGTAAAAATAAAATGGGTGATCTCATATGCTCAGTAAGGGTAAATAAGGGAGAAAGGTAAGCATAAACATGAGCATAGGGGCATGATAATGTGTGCATAACATTAGAAAATTATACCCTATATATCATAAGATCATAAACATGAATCATTTCATAAATCTTGGTAGTTCATAAGACATTAATTATAAAAAAATAAATAATATAATCCATGAAATCATAATATAGGAACAATACTTGTAATTTTGGGAGACACATAATAATATAAAAAAATTTCCATAGTATTCTAGGTATCGCTGCCAAGGACATCTTAGTGGTATGGTTTCACTCTCCTTACCATCTTGGTAGTCATGGTTCACTCCCATTACAATATTAGTAGTATGAGTTCACTCCCCATACCATCATGGTAGTCATGGTTCACTCCCATGATCATCCTACTAGTTTGATTTCACTCCTCATACCATCTTGGTAGTCATGGTTCACTCCCATGGACATCCTAGTAGTCAAGGTTCACTCCCAATACCATCTTAGTCTATCTTATGAGATATAAATCTTTACCTAATGCATTTTAGGGAGATATAGGTTTCACCCATCTCATAATTAAATCATACATACATGTGCCAAAAAATCATAAACAATCATATCATGACCCATGAGATGAAATGGGTATCATAAACATGTAATCATATCATAAATTATTAGAAAAGATATAGGTTTCATAATCATTTCATTAAATCATAACCAATGAAAATAAGCGGGCTTCATAGACATATAACCTCTGAAAGAGAAACAGTTTTCATAAATAAATAACTAGTAAGAACAGATTTTGTAAACATCATACCATAATGTGTAAACCATTTAGAGAAACCATATGAATCAAACATTTGGATCATTTCCCAGAAAGGCATGATTAACACCAATAGATGTCTTCTTAGATGGAAAATTATTTTGAAAGATCCTTTAAAATAATTTCTTAAGGAAAATATCCTTTCTTTTTAAAAACTTATTTTTAAAATATAAATCCTTTTGAAATCTATTTTCCTTTAAAATAAACTTGGAAACTTATAAATGAGTCTAAAAAAACTGAAAACATTTTTCACTAAAATTTTATTAAATAAACTTTAAAACTTTTTTGAAAAATTTTTTTTAAACACTTTGAAATATTATAAAGGAATCTTTAGACATTTTAAAAAATATTTTATAGAAAATGGATTTGGAAAAATATAAATAAATATTTAAATCATTTAAATCATTTTCATTGAAAATAAATATTTGAAAACATATAAGGGATGCTTTGAAAATCACTTAAAACACATTTTGAACATGAAACATTTTTAAAACACTTTTTATTTGAAAACAACTTTAAATTCATAAAATTTCCAGAATATTATGGAAAATATTTCTTCAAAAATACCATTGAAAACGTTTGAAAGATATTTCTAGGAAATTATGGTCATGATGGCAGGTAAGTATATATATGTTGAACATTCATTTTTCACCTTAAAAGTTTAGAAAAGTACATTGACCGAAAAATGTCAATAAAATACTCCTTTTAAAACCATTTTTTAGAGTTAAAACATGGGTAAATATACCCTATAAACATAATTGGATAATATCAAAACATATTTTAATACTATTTAAAAAACACAGTATTGAAAGAACAGAGATTTCTGACCAAAATGCTAGATATAGTCATATTTTCATAAAAAAAATTCTCAAATATATTAAGTAACAAAGAGTGAGAAAATAGTACTATTAAAAATATATAATATGAATATCCAATGGTTAATAAAATTAATGAGATTTATTGGGATATGGATTATAATATGTCATAAATGAAATCATTATCATAAATAATCTCAATAAATGATGATATTTTTTCAATAAACTCTTACCATTTTGTAACATTGAATCATACTCCCCATGTAAGAAAATTAAATTACATGGTGCCTAAAATATCCTTAAAATAATTATATTCATGATATGACATGTCAATTATAATCATATAGACCTTGATAGAGAACGTAGGTTCATAAAAAAAATAGGTGTCTCAAAGAAGGCAAATTGAGACAAAATTACTTTATCGATTTGGTTACTTTTAAACCATATAACCCATGAAAGTGTGATCATTAAATGGATATATAAATACCCATAAATTTAAGTATAATAATAATATAATAAATTTATGGGATTTAAATTCACCACAAAAAATAAAGGAGTGGTGAATAAGGCATGTGTCTCATGGAAATAAAAAAGTGAGATGAAATTCCCTTGTCTTATCTCTTGAGTCTATTTGTACTCCTACAAAATTCCAATATAATAAATATAATTTTATTGAAAATATTTTACAGAACTATATTCTTATATCTAATACCACATATTATTTGATTATGACTTTATATTACCCACTTATTAACAATTCTTTGTTATGGTTTCACTTGAGATAATATCTTCTTTGTTCTTCGGATATGTTTTGACTTATTATTCCTGATCATCTTGCCTAGATCACAATTTAATTACTTCCAGAATCTAAAAAATTATATATATATCATATATATTAATTATATAATTATTTAAAATAATCTATAAAATATATAGGGTTGAAATGGAATACACTGTTCATGGAGATGGTAGGTCGTACGTACGCATGAACATTGTTTCCATTTTTTTATCGTGTTGAAAAAAAATTAAATAAATAAAATATCTGTATATATGTATATAATATCACAAAAATATCATTAATATGTTATATATATAATATATTTTCACTGAAACCAACCTCAACACATTCCATTTAAATTGTTAATGAATCACATTACTTTGAAGAGGTGGTACTCTACACGTCCACACTTGATGTTATTGTATTTACACAAGATAAAAAGTATAATGTTATGTGTCATAAAAAATTAAATAATCTTAAATAAATAATAAATATCATATATATTATAAATAAATAGTTTTTTCATCATAATTACCAACTATGAAAGGTGTTAAAGGAAAAATGAACCATCATCGTTTCGTGTGGCAGTAGTTGGTCGTACACATAAACAGTATGTCTGTTACCCATTAGATGGAAGTGTGTGTAATTTTAGGTCAATAAATTATCCTAAAAAATCTCAGTATATTTAGGATACTATTTTTTTATAATCATGTAATATAGATATTTGGAGGTGGATAATGGAAATAAAACTAAATAGCTTAAGGAAAGATGTTACCTCTTCTTTGGGTAATGCTTTTTGGTTTGCACCAAAGGGCTTCTTTGGATGGTTTTATTACCCAAGGTAGGATTCTAGGTTTATTGGAGTAATTTTTAGAATCTATTAATTAATATATTTATTTATCCAAAGTGTCTTGATAGGTGTGATGAAGTGGGAGGAGAAGGGGCCTTTTTATAGTGGAGGAGGAGTGTCATTCTTGTAAATTTTGGAAAAGGGAATTCCACCCGTGATTTTTATATTGAAAGTGGATCCAATAATGGACCAAATTAAAACCAATGTAATATAGTGAATAAATATGGATATAAAATGTATTTTGGACAATTTTTTAGGTCATTTATCCCTTAGGTTTATGGTTTAGTCCCTTATTAATCTTAATTTCACTTTAATCATTGTAATTAATTTAGGTAATTTCACTGATATATTTGGTAAAAAAACTAATTTTACCTTATTAGAAATTATAAATTATTTTTATTTAAATTATTGAATCCATTTTTTCAAATTTAATAAACAAAAGTAGAAAAAATTAATTTAAATTTAATCTCATAGACGGAACTACAATGCGGGTTTTTTAAGTAAAAACTTTCAAAAGGTTGCTATGTTTTTATATTCAATTTCAAAGTGAAATTTATTATAAAGAAATTAATTGGATTAATTTTTAAATAAGTGATATAATTTTACTTTAAAACCAAATTAAAATATAATTTAACACTATAAATAAATTATATGAAATAAACATTTTTGAATTAAAATTTAGTATTTTTCACTATTCTTTAAAAAATAACAATTCACAAAAAAATACCAAAAAACAACCCTAAGATAATTTTTATGTTTCAAATACAAATATGAAGTTTATTTTGACATATAACATTTATAAAATTACCAAAAATTGGATTTATCATTAAAAGGTGGAAAAATTGCCTTTATAAAAATATTGATTTTTATGAAATATATTGGGTTTATTATTATCTTATGATTATCAAATTAATTGAATGAATATCAAAAATATTTTATTGAATAAATAAAAAATATATTTAATTAATATAATTCCCTAATTTTAATAAATTTATTAGGATAAAATAGCTTTATGAGTATAAAAATAGTTTTCTATAAAAATATATCATTTATATTCAATTGGTTATTATATCCATTTATAATTAATTTAGAACCAATGAATTCATTTTTATATTTTTTTAAAACAATTTAATTTAGTAAGTTAGTTAATTTTAATCATAACATTTAATTTAATAGCTAGGTTATATCTTATTATATTAAATAATAATATTTAAATAATATATTATTGTTCAGTAAAACTTGGTAATATGTGTAACACAATTCATTGAATAAACTTGTTGTCGTGTGTGATACACACTAACTTGGTATCGTTTGAATTTCAATCTCTATAGAATATATCAAATCTATTTAAAATAGTAAATATATTTTTAAGTGTCGGTATGTTATATTCTCTTATGACCTTGGTGTTACATATATCACAAGTTTAACTTGGTGTTGAATATAACATAATCCAAACTTACCGTTTTCATATAAATAAAAATATATTATTGTGTGAAATTCAAAATAACTATAAAAGATTAAATTAATTTGAAAAAAATCACAAAATATCAGTATGTTACATTCTACCCCCCCTTAAAATTAATTTCTCCCGTGAAATTATTCTTGGTTATTAAATGTTTAATAATTGAACTTTTCTTTCATAGAAACCCACATAATAAAAATAAATACTAAAACATAATTGAAAAAAAAGAGTTGGAAACTTAATAGTTACCAAAATTAACATACCATGAGGTTTCCACATAGGAGAACATAGGTCGGTAGTGAAGATTAGACACAGAAGAAAATCATAAATATTTATAGGGAGTGATTGAGTTCATCAATAAAAAATAAGTGAATGATAAATGGAAATTTTAGGGCCTCAAATTTATAAATAATTTATGATTTAAAAGTTTATGACTTTAATAAAAATTAAGGTATTAGGACAACACATTTTTTTATAATTTTATTAATATTGAGTAATTATTTTGTTGACCAAGAATATAAGGAAGTACACTTACTTCATATATTTCTATAAACATAATTTCATCCTTTGTTTATACTTCAATAAATTTCTAATTCATCCGTTACTTCAAGAAATGTATATCAAAAATTAATTTTGATTCCTATAGCACTAAAATATGATTCATAAGGACTATAAAAGAGTGACAAGTCTAACTAATTTTCTCTATCTATTTTCAAAATTCAATATAGTTAATACATTAATCTATAAACCTAAAAAATAACATCATCGGTTCAATAATAATATTTATTAATAAATTGTTCAACTAGAATAAAATAATTACACATTAACCTGGACATCGTGTATTCTAGTGGTAGGCATGAAACCCCTATCATCCTTAGGTCATGGGCTCAATACCTGTGGCCTTGCTGAACCTGATGGGTTGTCAACCAACATATAGGTTGTCATTTTCTAAAACAAAATTAATATAATTTTTAAAATAAATATTATGGAAATACATGAAATAAGTTTAATCACTAAATAGACTTTCAGATAAGGTTTTCTATATAACCTCAATACATAAATACTTCATCAAAAGTTTAATATAAAATATTCATATATTATTGACTTTGTAACCCTTTCAAAGGATAAAAATACAAAAAAAAATAGAAATAATGTCATGAAATTATCTTAACATTTATCCCCCAAATATATCACAAAGAAAATATTGATTTTCACATTCCAAACAGTTGAATACCCTCGTCATATATTCTCTTGAAACACAGTAATAACCTAAATTATCACAATTCCTTATTGAAAACATGTATGTCATCTTGGTAGTCATGGTTAACTTACATGGCCATATTAGTGGTATGAGTTCACTTCCTATGCCATCTTGTCAGTCATGGTTCACTCCCATGGATATCCTAGTAGTCAAGGTTCACTCCCAATACAATAATAGTCTATCCCATGGGATATAAATCATTACCCAATGTATTATAGGGAGATATAGGTCCCACCCATCTCATAATGAAATCATAGATATATGTGCCATAAAATCATAAAAAATCATATCAAAACCCATGACATTAAATGGTTATCATAAAAATGTAATAATATCATAACCTGTTGAAAATTACATTGGTTTTATAAAAATTTCATCAAAGCATAACCCATGAAAAGAAGCAGGTTTCATAAACATATAACTTGTGAAAGAGAACTGAATACCATAAACATATAACCCATGATAGAGAATGGATTTCGTAAACATCATGCCATAATTTTTAGACCATTTAGAGAAAGAAAATGAATGGAACCTTTGGATAATTTCCTTAAAGGCTTGATTAACATCAACAGATGTCATCTTAGATGGAAATTTTTTGGGAAAGATCCTTTAAAAACATTCATTAAGTCAAATAATATTTCTTATTTTAAATATTATTTCAAAAAATTCTTTTGAAAACCGTTTTCTTTTATGAAAACTTCCAAACTTATAAATAATTCTACAAAATATTTGGAAACATTTTTCCTTGAAATATAATAAAAGAATCTTGAAAACATTTTCGAAATCCTTTCTCTTTAAAAAACCTTTGAAACATATAAATGAGTCTTGAAACATTTAAAACACCTTTTATAGAAAATTGATTTGAAAATTTTTATAGAAATATTATAATCATTTAACTTATTTTTTTTTTGAAAATAAAATTTCAAAAACATATAGGGAAGCTTTGAAAATCACATAAAAACTTTTTAAACATAAAACATTTTTTGAAAACCATTTTCTTTAAAACCACTTTAAATTAAAAAATCCATAATATTAGTAAAAAAAATATACCTAAAAACCATGTAAATTTACAAAGTAAGCTTCAAGGAAATGATGTTCATAATGGAAGGATAGTCTGTACATACTGAACAGTCCTTTTTCACCACAAAAGTTTATAAAAGTACCTTGACTATAAAATGAAAAGAATAATCATTTTGAAAACATTTTTTAAAAAGTTAAAGAATTGATATAAAATTCATTTAAACATCATAGGATAATAGTAAAACATTTTTTAAGACATTTTAGAAAACATAGTTTTGAAAGGACACTGATTTCTGACTTAAAGGAAAGATAAAGTCATATTTTCATAAAAAATTATTAACTATAGTAAGTACCTAAAATTGGAAAAATAGTACCATTAAATGGATATAACATTCATACCAAGAGTGTAAGAAAATTCATGAGATTTATTTATATATGGATCGTAATATTTCATCAATAAAATAATAATCATAAACAATATTGATAAATGATCATATTGTTTTAATAAAATCTTACCACTAGGTAACATTGAATCATACTCCCCATGCACAGAACAAAAATTACATTTATCATAAAATATCATGATAAATAAGGATATTAATGATTTAACATGTCCATTTAAAGCATATAAATCTTGTTAAAGAGCATAGGTTCATAACAAAACATGTGTCTCAAATAAGGTAAATTGAGATAAATTTACTTTACTGGGTTGGTAACTTTTGAACCACAAAACCCATGAAAGAAATATCATAAAATGGATATGTAAATACCAATAAATTTAATTATAATAATCATATAATACATTCATGGGAATTATACACACCAAACAAAATAAATTAGGGGTTAATATGGTATATATCTCATGGATATAAAAAAGTGAGATTAAATTCCCTTACCTTATGTCTTGACTCTTATTATACTCATAAAAACCACCTGTATAATAAATATAATTTTATTATACATATTTTACATAACCATATTATTATATCTAATATAACATATGATATAATTATGGATATATTACCCACTTATTAACAATTCTATGTTAACGTTCCACTTTGGTTAATATACGCATTGTTCTTCGTATATGTATTAACTTATTATTCTTGATTTTCTTACTTAGATAGTGATTTAATTAATTCCTGAATGTAAAAGATTATATAAATATAATATATATTCATTATATATGTATTTAAAATAATCTATAAAATGTATATATATGAAATGGAATACACCATTCATGGAGACGGTAGGTCATATGTACGCATGAACGTTGTTTCCGTTTTATTGTCATATCGAGAGAAAGTAAGTAAACGAAATATATGTATATATGTATATAATATAATAAAATTAAAATTATTATTTCATATATATATATATTTTATGTTCATTAAAACCTCCCTTAACACATTCTACGTAAAGTCTGAACAAATCACATCACTTTGAGGAGGTGGTAGTCCACACATCCACAAACAATGTTATCGTATTTAAAAAATATGGAAAGTATAAAGGTTTGTGTTATAAAATAATTAAATTAGAATAAATAAATAATATATATAACATATAAACATTATTTCCATCATAATTCCCAACAATTAAAGGTAAATTAAAAAAATTAACAATCATCATTTTGGGAGGCGGTAGTTCGTTGTATACCTAAATAGTATGTGAGTTATCCATTAGATGGAAGTCTGTGTAAGTTTAGTTCAAAACCTTATCATAAAAACATATCTGTATATTTAGGATAGTTTTTTTGTTGTATAATCATGAAGTAATAATAATTTAGTAGGTGTATAATGGAAATAAAACTAAATATCTTGAGGAAAGATGTTACCTCTTCTTTGGGTAACTCCTTTTGGTATGCAACAAAGGACTTACTTGGATAAATTTATGCCCAAGGGTAGGCTTCTAGATTTATAAGTGGGATTTTTAAGATTTATTTGGGTATATATTGGTTGATCCAAAGTGTATTGAGAGGTTTGAGGAAGTGTGAAGAGAGGAGGCCTTTTTGTAGTGGAGGAGGAGTGCCACTCTTTTAAATTTTGGAAAAAGGAATTCCACCCATGTTATTACCATTTAAAGTGGTAAAATAATGGACTAAATTCAATTAAACGGACGATGGGGTATAAATATGGAAATGAAAAATGAATTTTAACAAGTTTATAGGTCATTTTGGCCCTTAAGTTTGAGGTTTAGTCACTTGTTAAGCTTAATTTCACTTTAATCGTTGTAATAAAATTTAATTACTTTCACTAATATTTTTTGTCAAAAACTAAGGTTACTATATTATAAATTATAAATTATAGATATTAAAAATATGTAATCCTTTTTACAAATTTCGATCACATAAGTGGAAGAAATTAATATAAATTTAATCCCACAAATAGGATGAAAAACTAGGTTTTAAAAGTAAAAATGTTCAGCATTTTTCTATGTGTTTATATTCAATTTCAAATTGAAATTGATTCCAATGACCTAAATTGGATTAATTGATAAATTATTGTTATAATTTATTTAAAACTAAATTAAAATATAATTTAACACTATAAATAAATTGGATGAAAAGATAGTTTTAAATTAAAATTCTGTATTTTTTCACTATTCATTAAAAAATGAAACATCACAAAAAAATACCAAAAATTCACCCTAAGATAATTTAATATTTATGTTTAAAAAATTAAGTTTATTTTGTCATATATTATTTATAAATATTCCAAAAATTATAATTAAAATTGGTTGTCCATTAAATGGTGGTAAAACTGCCTTTATAAAAATATTGATTTTTATACGAAATATTGGATTTGTTATTATCTTATGATTATCTAATATATTGGATGAATATCAAAAATATTTGATTGAATATATAATATATATATTTAATTAATATAATTCTATAATTTTAATTAATTTATTATGATAATATATCATTGTGAGTATAAAAATAGTTTTCTATGAAAATATTTCCATTATATTCAATTGGTTCTTATATCCATTTCTAGTTATTTTGTAACCAATGAATTCATTTTATATTTTGTGTAAGCCACATATTTTCATAATTTAGATAATATTATTCATAACTATTAATTTAATGAATAAGTTGTATCTTATTATATTAAATAATAAAATTTTAATAATATATTATTCTTTGGTAAAACACAGTAATGTGTGTAATGAAAGTCATTGGAGAAACTCGTTGTTGCGTGTGTTGCACCCTAACTCGGTATCGTGTGAATTGAAATATATATATAATATATATAATCTATTTAAAATATTAAATTTATTATAAAGTATCAGGATATTATATTCCCTTACATGGTTTGTGTTGCATGTAGCACAAGATTAACCAAGTGTTGCATATAACACAATCCAAAAGATTAAATTAATTCAGAAAAATTTTTACAATGTATTAGGGTATTACAATTAGAAAATTTAACAGAAATAGATTACATTTATCAAAAATATTAAAAATCCCTTAGTGAAATATTAAGTCATGAATGCCTTATATCACCTAAATTTGACAAAAAGCAGGTGTACTAGGTTCTCATCATCCAATTTTGAGGTTAAATACTACTAATTGGGAGTTTTTATGATAGTAATGGGTTGACTAAACTAAATATGGTAGCAAATAAGTATTCAAAGATTTATTTTTTATCACTTTATAGGCAAACCATTTAGTAAATTGGGTTTATGATTTTAGAAGATGGGACTATACTCAAGAGGTCAATGATTCGTGAATTAATTTGGTTGGACAATAAAATTCCTACCTTGAAACTCTATAAGTAGTGTAATAGCCAAAGTTGGTATACTATGAGGAGAGGTTTCAAATATCCTTAACACTATAATACTCAAGAGATAAATTATTTCGAGTCTAGTAGTGAGGACTACTAGTGTTCGTTAAAATAGTTGGGGACATTTACTGATTGGTAATTTCTAATCAGTAATCAAGATAAAAGTACTAATTTTATAGTTTTTTGTTCTTTTAGAGAATGTAATTTAATACCATAGACAAGATGTTATTAATATTTCAAAAATAAAATGAATAAAATAGATTTAATTTCTAATAGTAGTACAAGCGATTGCGTAATGTACTACAATTTCATAAATTCAAGGGTGTTGGTGTCCCAAAACCTATTGAACAACCTCAGGAAGTGAGGGTGATAGGATAATCATGTGTGACACAATTTATGTTTACCTCATAATATTATCATTAACATCCAAAGTGAGTTGTACATATAACATCAAGACAAGGGTGGTTCAACATGTTTCACATCTCTGAGAATCTTGTGAGGAGAAAGTCAAATGAGATATGAATGGGTGATGATTTCATTGGCTGTGTGTAAATATGAAATATGGATCATGATATATCAATACATACCATTTTTATATCTTTTTCACCCATTTAATCTTGTTTCTTTTAGGATTTCAAAATTATTAGTGGGGATAAAAATAATCATTAACTTTTAGGTAATGGTTCTCCAAGTAAATAAGATCTTAAAAGAAAGTATAATCTTTAGTTCTTATGGTGAAAAAGCTGAAATACAAGTAAAAATTCTAATAGAAAGTTTGAATCCAAATGTAACCTTTTCAATTCCATTTAATGAAAATAGGTTGGTTATTTTACTTGAGGATATTTTCTTCACATAAGTTTATGTAATTTTAAATGATATGAACTGAGTTAAATAAGAAATTAATAACTTCTTCTTTAGGTATATTCATCATTGTATGTACTTTTTATATTTAATTAATGGGTATTAAATACAATATTCCTATCACATATTTTTTTTGAAGTAGATTAACCAAGTAAGAAAAGAAACAGTAAAATAAGTGAGGTGTGTTCTCCAGGATGCTGAAGAAAGGGTGATTCCTAATTCAGCGATAAGAATCGCACAACTTATAGTTTCCAAGAAAATGGTTCTAGTTAAACTTTTATTGTGTATCACCAAAACTTTTTTCTCATGTGTTCATTTTACATAGGGATAAATTATTCTAGTTTAGGAATAAATATTGTTTGTGGTGTCTCATACTCAACCAATGGTTCAGTGATACATGAATCATAGATAATCAGGTATGAATATAAAATGTAAGATGTATATATCGAGTTGTGGAAATATAATAATTTTTCAAGAAAAAAAAAAGTAATGGTAATGGATATAACCAGTATGGTTTTAGAATCATTGGAGTTAAATACCATAGGTATTATCAACTCACTTATGTACTTAGGTTTCGGAAAAGAAACTTTAAGGAAATTCACAAATCATTCAAAAGTAGTTCATCTAGAGTGAGTAAACTATTCCATTGGTAAGATAGTGGTAACTATACCTTATAATATTCCTTTAGGTTTTTTAATGAATTTAAAATTCAAGTATGTAATATGCATGGATAGAATAAATGAGTAACTTTGAGCATATGTTCTAAAGAATATCTTGACCAAGCATACATTGATTAATAAAATGTTGTGTGGAGTAATTACTAAATATTCATTTCCTTACAAACATCAGAGTAATGATGAAAATAATGTTGATCAATGATGAGTCTTTCGTATAAACATTGATCAATAAAATTTATCATGTATTATTTCCTAAGCACAAATTTCCTTATATAAATAATAGTCATTATATAAGTAAAATGAGTATCAATATTAAGACTTATAATAATTTCAGTGACTTCCATTATTTTTTATAATGTGGTAAATAAATAGAGGAATTATCCCATAACCATATGCCAACTATAATTACAAATGGATATCATATAATTTATATTATGATATAAATCCATTAGTCATACTGACATGTGTTTTGATGAAAATGTTTTATTAGGATATCAACAAACTTACATCAAGAAAAACACAATGCTCATCTTAAGTAAATATCCTAAAGTTTTCTAAGGATATCTGTAAAATCCATGATATATAAAATTTTTAGTCGCTTTCTAGACTATATTTCTATAAAATCATGAGCATCTCTTCTTGATATAGTGGGAGACATATTGAATTTGATTTATTCAATATTATAGATGAAAAACTAGTTTTTATTGGAATAAGTTATATAAGAGCATATAGAAAAGGATTATTCCAGAGATATATAATATATAGAAAAGATAATACCATGTATATGGTTTTCTATTCATACCATCTTGTGATACATTATTCGTTTTCCTATAAGTAGTATATGTAAATTACATAAAATTAACCATATCAATTAAAATTCAATAATGAATTTCATGTATCAAAATATAAGGGATTATTATTTTGAATATTGTGGTGCTTATTCTAGTGAAATAATAAATGGGTGGGATAAGAATGGTACAAGTAAGGATAAGTTAGTTATACCTAGTCATTATTATTTAATCCATTAGAATTTTACTTTTTATAACTACTTTTTTGGATAAATTTATTGAACATTGGATGTCAATATAACCAATCATGGAAGGTTTCTATATGATGTAACTAGAAATGATTAGTGACACAATAAAAGGCCAATAAGGGGGTACAAGTTACAAAAATATAGTTTAAGATTAATATAATAAACATGATCATATAATATTCATTTGGAATGAATATTTTCCATGTGTCTATAGGAGGTTAGTGGGCGTACCAATATTTTCCAAGTAAAATATATTTTCTAACATATGGAAAACATCTATCAGTCTTGTAGTTAATTAAGACTAGACTAAAAGTAACTCTCTAGATATTGAATTAAATTGGAAAATTATGTTCTAGATGACAAGATCTACTAAGTTAGATTTAATGGTTTCTTGTACCTAGTCAATAGTACAAATACTAATAATGTATTAAAAAAATACAAGTTTGAACAGTTCAAGAGATAATTTTTATTAATGTCACATGGCATAAATCACTCTAATAAGAAATGAATGGGTCATATTATGAGATTAATGTGATAAGTTGAATTCCATATTATTTTGTAATTGATCATATTCCATGCTATGTTTTAAATATGATATTGCTAACATATACTTTATTATAGGAAAATATCATCTATGTCCTTGAGAACTACACAGGGAGTAGTCAGAACTATATAATTGTACTTGAGGAAGTATAAAGGATATATATGTGGTATGTATAGAGGAAAGGATACTAGTTATAAGGGGAACATACTAGTCTTCCTTCAGGTCGATATGATCTAATATTGAATTCATGCTAAGTGAATGAGTAGTATAATCTCATTCAAGTTAATGAAAGCCATATCTACAAGTACCGAGTGTGTTTCGACTTCTAAGGAATCTAAATAAGAAGTATATAATATGCAATGATTTTTCTAGTTCTTTTAATCGCATCAAGTAAGTAAAGTATTATCATATTATGATAATTCCAATACTAGTACTAGCCATGATATTGAGTTTTATAGTACAAAAAATTGTATATACTAGGTGTTTAAATCACATAAGGAGTCTTACTCAAGAAAGTGAGGTCATAGATAGTAGAATATCCAGACAACAAGGACATGTTAGGCCCATAAATAAATCCATAACTTAGTAGAAACATAATCTTATCAAGTGAGATCTAACAAGGATAGTTAGAAATTTGGATATACTTCGAGTGGGAGTGTTGTAATAGTGGCTTCCCTAGACCCAACTAAGAATTACTTTTATATTACCATGTTGTGTATACAGTAGGTTATGAATGATATAATCATACCATAATAGTTTTTATATTTCTATGTCCCCAATTTATATGGTAATTTCTATATATTAATTACTGTATCAAAATTTTATAGAAGTTCTCAGGCTATAATGAGAACCATGAGATACTATGACATTAATATTAAACACATCACCTATGGTATAGATACATCATACTTACTAGACACAGTTGGTGTCTGACTATCATATTTTAGAAGACCATAAGCATTGATACTTCTTCTCATTACATTACAACTTAGTGATATCTTTTATGTGAGATCATGAGAAAAGAACCTCCAAAAGGAACACCACATTATTTTAGTGTCATTGGTTATTATTATCTATGAAGATGTGTATTGGTCTCCTAACATGAGAACTTTATCAGTGTGTACCATTTGATCACTTACTTTGATGAAAAACAAAAATAGTGATATTGATTTCATAGTGAGGTAGATTATTTTTTGTGTATCTTTGGTGGTATGGAATTGAATGAATGATCAAGATAGAATTTTTTCTTCCAAGTTGATGAAATGATGTATCGGGACTAGTTGATTAGGATGGTAGTACCTTCATAAATATATTTACATTATAGTCAAAGTTAAATCTATCCAGTAATATCAAAAAATAATAAAGCAAGAATGGATGATGACACAAGTTGAGTATCATACTTTATGAGATATCACGAGACAAAAACATTATATTATGTAGTGTGTGGTTATAGGAATGGTAGTCAATGGAATGACTTTTTATTACCTTTTTAGGGGCCTTGATGGATTACTAGACTCTTCTCTGGGTCTATGAAATGTATTCACTACTATCGAGATAAGGTCCTAGAGGGTCACACATAATAGCACATTTAAGACACTTCCCTATTCTGTTGAATAGTAGTATAGGACATGGTTCCCCCCCCCCCCACGGGGTCCAAGATTTGTTCGATAATTAATAATAATAAATAAATAAATTATTATTTAAGTATATAATAATTGAGTTGAATTTATTTAATTAAATTATTCATAAGGTATTAACTGAATTCATGGAAAAATATTATACGAATGAATATTATTTTTATATTTAGGGTTTGTTTAATATTTCAGGAATTATGAGTTGATTTAATAGCTTGGGTTTAAAATTTAATATATTATATATTTAAATTATTTTATAAAAAATATAATGGACATTATGAAGTAGTTAGTTCTTCATAATATCTCATTTACTGATTATTTAGTCGGTGTTTTATTTCCAGGGGTTGGGGAACCCTTTCCAAGTATTTGAGAATCCACTATATAAGAAGTGGAGAATATCTTTTCCTTGTATTATTAATCTATTCATAATTGAGGTCTTCTATCTCCTCCCACGTCTAAGAGAAGGAAAGAAACTATCCAAGTAATCGATCCAATAACAATTTTACGGATCATAGGAATGGATTCAAGGTGATCATCATGACATCAAAGTATTCACCGGAGCCTGATGGAAGCACCTAAAATTTGATGAACGACAGTTTCATGGATTCTTGAATCATGTGTAGATGATCTAGAGGGGTTCAATCTTATATCTTTCAATAAATTATCACCGGTGATGACATACATTTTTTTGTACCGCCGATTCAAATGAGGTATTCATTCTTTTAGTTTTTTGCTTATTAAATTCACATGAGATCCTCAAACCTCTACTGGGGATCTGATCACTCAAGATACTGACATTTTGTTGCTCTCATGATGAAAAATTATAAATCCCCAGCCCATTGGATTCTACTACGTACCCCGGTACTAGCACTTTTCACATCATCTATACCATCCTTCCATCATTGACATCAATTCACTGCCCCAACTTGGTAGAAATATCCAACCCCTCACCTTTTCAAAAAAACCATACAGGTTTTCATATCAATCACAATAATGTTTCTATCATATCATTATATAATTAACATGAAACTATATTTATATCATAAAAACCCAAGGATAAATCAATGATAAATAAACAAACAATAAAAGATTATAGATAATAAGGCCATGATTTTAAAGTATCCGCGAACATTTATTTCACCTAACAAAATTTTATTTAATTGGATTGAATTATCTAATTCATTATGAGTAGGTTTCAAAAAAATGTAACATCAAAAAATAAATTGTAATACTGATATTCAACGAGTATATAAGAATAATGAAACACATAATAATGTTAATAAATTCTATGGAAGAATTATAAAATACTTTTAGTGCCCTATCTATAACCTTACTTCTCTTACCATATATAAATTTTTAAACCAATTGTATCCATGTTAAATATACAAATAAGAATAGATATTCAAATTAGAACACATATTCAAATTTAGAAAATCACCTGAGGAAACCATCATGAATAATACTTAATTACCTACAAATGAGAACACATATTCAAATTTTAAAATATTTTTAATTCTAGTTTATTATATTCATTAAGTCCAATCGCAGGCATCTACCCATTGAAGATAAATCATGGTAATCCCACATAGACACAAATAATTAAGGATACATTTATAAATCCTCAACCTTAATCAAGGCTTCTCATAAACTATGAAATAACAAGGTAAATGACATGGTAATAAAAATTGGTTACACAATGAAAGCTTCAAAAAACTATAGCATAGTGATAGCCTCATTAAAAAATTAATCAAATATCTCCCATCCCAAAATATCTCTACCACTACAATCTATAAAGAAGTAAAAATAGGTGCAAATTAATAAGAATATATGATGACACATCAGATCAAAAATAGTCAATCTTTTGAATCCCAAAATCAAATGATTATTATGGTTCTACAAGGTTATTAAAGGAAAGAAATTGTTCACATAAGGTTTAGAGATAAATCAAGGAAATAAGTGTAATTTGGTTATAATTTTGAATTTATACAACAACTTGAAATTAAGGATTTGTGGTGAGAAAAGTAATGGTTACATCATGACGGGGCCATCTCAACAAAAGTCCTGAGATCCATGTCACATAATCCTATATCTACCCCCCCCCCCTCGCAATTTATGTATAGGTAAATATTTTAATCAAATATAACAAAGGATGTTTCATTCCATGACCAAGGAACCATTGCATTATGACACCCCATGATCCAGAACTATGAAACTAGCCATTGAGGCTCTATGTCAGGGCATCCAAGGTCACTCCATGAAGTCCATTTCAGGGAAAATAAAACTAACCCCCAAAACCCAAATTACACCATGGTTAAGACCCATTAGACCATGATTATAAAAATTTAAAATTCAATACATAGTATTTTTAATTCATTAATAATTTTTTTTGTAAGTATAAGGTTTTCCATTTTACCAAATTTCCTCTCTAGACCCTTTCATGCTATAACACACATTGACCCCTCCACAAACAAACTTTCTTCTCAAAATAGTGTAAACTCTAATTGATACAATTTATACCCATAGCCCATGATAGATCCCTTCACTAGGACACACCCTATTAGTGATAACACATGATGTGACACAAAACATCATGTTGTGACATAGATCTTTGAGTATAAACATGAAAATCTAGTAACTCCTACATTTATTCAACTTTAATACCCCCCAAAAATTACTCCTTAGGCTCCCTCAACACTCAATAATCATCAATAAAGGTAGTGTTATAGAAAATATAGTCTCTTACATCAAATAACTATTGAATTATTCTAATCCTAATGAATCCAAACAAAACTAGAAATGTAGAAGAATAAAAAGGAAAAAGAACAACCACTCCATGTGAAGCCTCTCGATGATCTCACTATAAAATATCCCAACCAACATATTAAATGGAACATGTTTTATAACCACATAATAACACCAATCAACCAAGTTCATAGATATCATGTTGAAAAAATAAAAAATCAAAAAACTTGAGATATTGACCATGTTTATATGATAGATGTTCTCATGTAAAATCCTCTAAGGCACCATGCTACCATGATATACAAACTAAAAGAATAACACTCTCACAAAAAACATTTTATTAAGAGTCTTGAATATCAATGAGTTGATCCGCACATGTCACACCATATTAAACCTTTAAATCATCCCAAACAATTAAAGGGTAATAATATGGAATATACTAATGAATCTATGATATATAAAAGACGTCATGGGTCTTGTTCATCTTTTTGGGAAGTGCTAACTGATACACAATTTCTCCAACACTCTATAACCCTTTAAGAGGACCAAAAAACTAAGGTGATAGCTTACTCCCCTAACCAAACCATCACTTACCATTATGATTTCATACCTTCAAGAACATATGATCCCAAAAATAAAACTCCTAGGTCCTCCTCCAATGATTGATATAGGAATTTTAATGATCTTTATCTACTTTAATTCAATTGAGAATAAAATGTACCTTCTCTGTCATTCTCTACACTAATTGGGGTGTGAGATTTAGTGACTCTCTAACCTTAGTATAACACAATGGAGATATGAAAATTAATTCATATATCACTTATAATAGATACATTCCAATGGTATAGTGATAAATGTTATTATAAATTAACTCGACCAAGGGTTAGTGCTTTTCCCAAAAACCACTGAAATTGAAAATGTATTCATGTAATATGTCCTAAAAATTATTGATAGTTCAATATGTCTAAAAATATATCTAAAGATTAAAAAAAATAAAGAAAATTTGAGAGCCAAAAGAATGTTGAAGACCTCTTCACACTTAGGAGGTAAAACAGGGATCATGATCAAAGATATTCATCACTGAAAAATTGAAGGAACAGCATAACCTCTTCCAAATACTACCTTGTTAAAAAATCCACATAGTTAAACTCCCTAATTTCTAAGAAGTATGAAAAAAATTAAATAGTCTATAATAACCCAAAAAACGTCATATTAACCTTGATATTGAGGTAAACCAGTAACAAAGTCCATTTAGATGTCCTCCCACTATAACTGGGTAACATCGAGTGTTTGAAGAAACCCATCTAGAATATGATTCCCAACCATCAATATATGAACTATTAAATTGAAATATTCATTCTAGACCATCAAAATTGACTCTTCAAGGCATAATACATTTTATAAACATCAGGTTTTACTACAAATGGAAAACTATGGAACTCATAGTTAACCACCTCATGCTTCATTGAAGGAATGCAGAGATTCCCCTAAAACAACACCTGATACTGATCATCCTCAATCTTTCCCATATAATTATCCCTATAAACAGCACAATACTAGAAAATCCCCACCTTGAAATCCCCTGACTAAGATTCAACTACCTATGGAACCAAGGTTGACGACATGGTCATCTGGTAGAGACACCATCTACCATCAACTACTCCCATATCATGATTCATCAGTGTTAAGTCCTATATCACTCTCTATATATCTCTAGACTCCCTCATAAGATATACACATGACTTCATTTTCAATTTTTCATAAAAAAACATTCCCCTTCTCTAGTGTATAGGAAATATAAAATTCTTAATCCTATAATAATTCAATCCACTTACATTTTCATAATTTCAATTCACATTGGGATAAGATATTAGTCAATTTGTTATGATTTATAACGACCAAAAAACATTAACATATGATGTAATTCTTCCTCAATTTTAGAGTGAATAGAATTTTAGTTATCTTGAGATCATTGGTAGTGTAGTTACACTCATCAAGATATATATACTAATACCCAAAATATATGTCTAATCTTTATTTCATTCTAATTAAACCCAATACAAGATGTGATGTGTCACAATAAACCTCAAATATAACACTTTCCTCTAGAAAATGAAGAAAAAGAGAAATGGATAACTTCTTTTTCAAATGATCAAAATCATCTAGACTCTAATCATTCTATACAAAATTCACATATTTCCTAGTCAAGGATACAAATGGAGTCAAATTATAAGTAATTTTGGGCAAAACATTCTTGTAATATCCTAAAATTCGAAGGAAAAATTGAACTTATGAAACATTCTTTATGCATATCCAAGAAAAAATCACCTTGACCTTAAAGTATCCACATAAAATCATCACTAATATATGAAATTTTCTAAAAAAAATAAACCTCATTGGTCTAAAACCTACACTTTAACAACTTACCAAACAACTGATAATGCTAAATAACCTCAAAAAAAGCTCACAAATGCTCTATATACTCATCTTTTGAATTAAAATATACAAGGATTTCATTGATAAACACCATCAAAACCTAATTTAAAAACTCACAAAATATAGTGTTCAATATTTCCAATAACACGAATGGCACATTTATGGAACCAAAATGGATTATCATTAACTCATAGTGTCCATAAAAACATATGAATGTTGTCTTTAGAATATCCTAATCCTTCACTCGCATATAATGATTTATTAACCAAAATTTGATCTTCAAGAATTAGGTATCTACCTTTGTATGATTGAATAGATCATAAATCCATGTAATAGTGTATTTTCTCTTCATTATCACCTGGTTCAAGCGATGATAATCGATACACAAACATAGACTGGCATCCACCTTATTTTTGAATAAGATCGGAGTATTACAAGGATACACATTGGGATGAATAGAAATTATTTGTGTAAGATCATTAATATAGATCCACATTTCTTGAAACATAGATTGTTACATCTTATACGGACACATTGATATCATAGGGACACCCAATTTCACCTTTATCCCAAGATCAATCTATCTTCAAGGAGATAACATCATAACCACTTCATGAAATACATCAAAGTACACTTATACAACTGTATGAGACACCTTTGGATGATCCTCTATGAAACCCAACTTTATATCGATAATTATAGAATAAATACACTCAACACACCTCTAACCCATGCAAGTAACCTGCTCATTGATGAACACGACATACTCTCCATCAACATCAAAGAATTTAACTTGCCACCTGATTCAATCAACAATATCCTACATTGAATACAACCGATCTATATTAAAGATGATTTCATATAGATATATTAAAAACATAATAAATATCTTGAATAGAGATATTTCCCAAGAATCAACTCACAATCTCTACATAAATCATTCAAGTTAGTTAAACCACTAATTATAATAGTTAATGATAAGGGAAATGGAAGGCTCTCCACCTTATATCCCATGGCATAGATTAGATTGGTTGTAATGAAGGTTTGTTTATATCCAAAATCAAACAAGTAATATGCCTAGGTAGAATATAAACTGAATATACCTCACACAATGTTAGGATCACCTAGAACTATAAACTTTCAGGCTTTCATATGACCTTATCCCACTCTATAACATCTACAGACTTCATAGAGACCACCTCCATATAAGAACTTTGATCATTTTATTTTTATATGAGTGGAATTGACAGTTTATCGACTTCCCACCCCATCCCCTCTCTGCTGATCAAAATCCAAAACACCTCACTGCTACTATTGTTTCTTTAGATGATAATCATACAATTTCTAAACCTAAATTGGGAAAAAAATAATACTAACTCTTAAAAATAGTGGAACACTCCAAATTTCAATGTCCATGACTTATTCACAAAAAAAATGATTTCATATCTCCCAACAAGTGCATGATAAAATCTATCACAGGAGAAACTTGATGAAGAAGGTCAGAATAAACTTACCAATATCTAAAATGTTGGTTATCTAAGGAACCGGGAACCTCTAGCTATATCCCCACTCTATAGAGAATCATTATTACCCACCATGATGGTATGTTCTTAGCTACAATCCTCTCAAAAACCTCTATCTTCATGAACACCTTGACATATGTATTTAACGTGAATGTGGTAACCTCGTGTCAGGTCATAAAACATAATTCCTATTCAAAACACCTTTTCATAGCCTCCTCATTTGGAATAATATTATAATAATAGCACAATAAATTATTATACCAAAAACTAATCTCTTGCACACTGGAATTCCCTTGGAAAAGATTAAGAATCTTCTAGTGATATCTTACTTTCAAGGACAAAGAAAGAAACTCAGCCTAAAAATAGTCATATAACTTCTTCCATTAAACTGTATAATCCTTATAGTCCATGAGAAATAAAAACCACCACTATATATAAAGCACCTCATACCATCACTCCCAAGTCTGGTGCTAAAAATAGTTTCTTTAAACGCTGGATTTGATAAAAGGTGAGATAAAACTATTTTTATTTACAAAATTTCCATAAGTTAAACATTATATCTCACAATAATGACGCAATCTAATGAACATAAGGTCTATTTTATTTTAAGATTATCCCCCATGTATTTCTCATCCAAAAAGTATATTTGTTAAACTTTACTAATATTTTATTTTTATGTCTTCGATATCTCCCACAAATTATCTCTATGTAAAATTTCCTTCTAAATGTGGTTTTGTAAAAAATATCTTGGGAAAATGAAACAAAATTAAGGAGTGATCTTGAATGATAAATAAGAGAAAAACTAATCAATATATCATCATGGTATAGATAATAAGTAAATGGTAAAACATTACCATGAAGAAATTTATTATTACAATAACATGGAATAATAAGAGTTGTTCATAAATCATGAAGAAAGGGAATACAATATAAAAAGAACAAGAATGTGCTATGGTATAAGTGTGTGAGATAATTATAGAAACATGGAATAAGTAAATGATATCCTAATATCATGGAATCATAAATATATGGAACTTATATAAAACATGACAATATAAGAAGAGGTAATTGTTCACTCCCAAGAAAATCATCACATATTAGAAAACCTCTTATGGTGGATTGGTTTCACTCACCATTCCCATAAAAATAGTGTAAAAATTATTATAATGGATTTTGTTTAATTCCAATTACCATAAAAATAGTTAACAAAATATCATAGTGGATTTTTTTCACTCCACATTCCCATAAACATGGTGTACAAAGTCCCATAGTGGATTGGGTTAGATCTCCATTCATATAAACATAGTGGGAAATACCCATAGTAAATTAGGGTCACTCCCAAAACCCATACAAAACATCTCATGGGATATAAATCATTCCCCAATGCATTTTATGGATATATAATTTTGATCCCACCTATCACATAGCATAGTGTTCTTAGGCTAACATCTCATGCACCATATATGATATCTCATGAGATGGAAACATTACCCAATTTATTGGAGGAAAAATAATTGTTGTAAAACCCATTACATAATAAAAATAATAATATTTACATTAATTTGTGTACAAAATAGGTAAATGAAACCATACACATAGAAAACCCATGATAAAACCCAATAGAAAGGTGTGGGTTTCATAATCTTGTCTCAACGTATAACAGAAGGCTATATTAGAAGGATTCCCAAGATGGAAAGAATTATATAATTTTGTAAGTTCGTATTTTAATAAAGAAACATAAGTCTTGAAAATTTAGTTTCAATTTAGAAAAATTAATTAGAAGATTCAAGAATAAGTAGTAATTAAAAAATGTATTATATAAGTGATGCTTTATTAAATGAGCATAAGATCTTTAAAGTAAAGAAATAGATTATAATTTACCTTTATAATATAATTAAACTATGATGGATATACATAATGAGGGTTTCCAAAATCTATTCAAGGTGAAAAAAAAATTTATAGTGGTGAAACTTTTCATTAAATAAGAAAATTGCAAAGTTCCCTTAAGTGGGGTTTATTTGAAAGTGGGAATTTTGAAGGGAACTTAAAACATGTATTAACCAAAACTAATAAAGCTATAGTAATCTAGGTATATATGTAAGGAACATATATAAAATATAATTAAGAAATACATGAGAATAATATATAAAAAATTGGAGAAAAATAAAGAGAATGGGAAACACAGAAGTAAAAAAGGTGTTTTTGGAAGATCTATTTTTATGTTTTTACAACACCTTCATTGAATTACTACATCATAAAAAGATAATAAAAAATTCTTTTTAAAATATGAGAAGGTGCATATGAAGTTTTTATAAGATAACAAATAAATATGATTCTAATTAAAAAGGATAACATTGGTAGAAATGGAAATTTTGTATAAGTAGGGTAAATCAATAATTATGATGATGGGAATTATTCTTAACATAGTTGGATTTTCAAGAAGGAAGGGAAATTATAAATAAGGAAGATTTAAATAAAAATTTATCTTATAAGATATAAATAGGGTATTCCATATTAAATAAATAATTAATCTCAAGGATAAACAATATAATTCAAGAAATCATATTGATTTATGAGAAACCTTTATCTTTTATTGAGATATCAATTGTATACCAAATCAAGGAAGAGCATGAATGGAAGAATGGTTTCCAAGTTCAATAGTAATTTATCAAATTATTAGTCAAGTTGATGGTATTTATAGGATAATAATGAATATTGATTCATAATATCAAAGAATTCCTCAATGAATGGTGATTGAGATGAAAACCCTTACATTGATTTCTCTATTAATTGATCACAATCTAACCACATATAAATACTTGGATTTTCCTTGGAGGATTCCCCAAAAATATAGGTCTTAACATAAAAGCTTGTGACCACAGGCTGAAGGATAATAAATAGGATTATAAAGGAAGGAGAATGTATAGATTTTTAGGTGGAAACCTAATTTTTTAAGTGTCCTTGAATGGGTGGTGAGAGGCCCCATTTATAAATGGTGATAATGGAATTTCTGTAAATATTTCAACATAATATAAAGAAATAACAGGTTTCACATATCAATAATAATATAAAATAGATTATAATTGAGTTTGGGATGTAATATGGTCAATAATATCTTAAAAAATAAATTCTAAACACGTTTTTACAAGTTTTAATCCATTTACCCCAAGATTTATTACTTCTACTAATTTAGATTTCACTAGGGTAACTATTTTTTACAAAAGTATTTTACTTTTAATACCTAAAAATAAAATTTCCATAATTAAATAATTTGGACCTACTAATTAAAAATATATAATCAATTTTTTAAGATAAAATTTCTTTGCGTAGGAATAATTAGTTTTAACATTAGCGCATGTAATGTGTAAAGACCTATTTTTAGAAAAAATGGAATTTTTAGATTAAAATATTCATGTACGATAAAATTGTCAAATTATTTTATTTTATGACATAAATTAATTTATTATAAAAATACATAATGTTTATATAGTTTTGAAATCAATCCAAAACCAAATTTTACCAAAATAATATTAAAAGAAAAAATAGTTTCTATTAAAATATATTCCTTAATTACTTAAAATATTAATCATAGGTTATCTAAGTTCAACATATAATTTTTAAAATGTATAATTTTTCTTCTAAAACACCTATTTTACCAATGAAAATGTTTTAAAAACTTCTAGTTATTTCTTACATAATAATAAAAATTAATAGTTTTGGTAAAAACTATATTTTTCACTACTCACCTAAAAATCAATTATTTTAGAAAAAATATCAATTATTCACCCTAATATAATTTTTACATGATGAATTCAAAAATTATGTTCATTTTAAAAAATTTAAATTATATTAATTTTATTTTTTATTTTAAATGAAACTAAAATATATAAATAAATACTTCTTTTGTTAAAAATTTCCCTTTTAAAACAGTTATTATTCTAAATCTTATCCTATATGAATTTATATTATATTGAAATCCTTTATATACCATAAGTTTTATTCATGTTATAATTCTATTATCTAATATGTCATGGATTATTTTATTTTTGTGTTATATGTAGAATAATCAATCAACATGGTGCTTATTTGAAGGAACAATATTATATAATAAAATCTTGGGTTGTTACAATCTACCACCTAAAATAAATTACATCTTTAAAATTTTAATTATTACTCACTATTGAAAGTAGGTGATGATATTCTTAATACATTTATCATCTGGGATATAACTTATAATTTGACATCAATCTTACTCTCTTAGGATATATCAAGTTACTTATTTTTTCTCAGAAAAATATTAATTTGGCATCGCTCATTTACTTAGGTACATATATATCATAATAATAGATTCTTCAAAACATACCTTTCCCAATGAATTTGAATCTCTAATACATTAAAACAAATAAAAATAATATATTACCCTAAAAATGAATATATATTTTACCTTTAGTTGCATTAAATACTAGTTTATAATTTCACACACTTGTCAATATATATCATAATCCCAAAAAATGAGAAAAACATCACCAAAAATATCATGGATAAATTTTTTATTAAATTTATAATCAATCACAAGGCTATAAATACTATTTAACTCACGTTTACAAAAATCAATCAACCCTTTATTACCTCAAAATAAAGAATATATTAAACCTAATATTTATCCATACCTCAATCATGTTCTCTTCAACAGTTATACAAAAAATATAACTCTGTCATAAAATCATTTTCTAAGGTTATTAATACCATTTAATATGTGTTTTAAAAACATTTAATAAAAACTAATAAATAATAAACCATATATGTTTCAAAAAATAATAATAACTTTTAGAATATACCAGAATATAATTGATAAATATCACTCACTAATAACTAAGAGTGTTAAGAATTAATTTCTATTAAGATATAAACCATAGTACCTTTGGTAAGACTAATAAATATTCATTCCCCATCATAACATACATGTATTAATATTATCAACCATTTAGTATTATCCCTTCTTTAGTTATAAGACATAGTGCTTTCTAGATACATACCTTTCTTAACTTCATTTTCATGATCCTGTTCCAAGAAAATACAAAAACCAAAATGGGTATAGTAATATCCCAAAGAATCAGAGTAGATGAAAATGAAATCATAAACCTAATATGTATAATCTAATAAAACCTTCTTTTTTAATATATGGTACTTTTAGTTTAACCACTGACTATATTTTCTCAATACTTGGTTATTCATGGTAATTTTTCTCATAGGTTCTCTAACCTAATTAACATCAAAATAAAATCCATCATAATGTTTTGTAAAGATAATGTGATTAACCAAATCATATTATCTGAGATTCTCAAACTAGGTGTAATGTCCGGCCTATCTATCATGAACTAGGTGAAAATTGATTTAATAACCAACACACTATTTTCAGTTTTTATACCCCTATGTTCATCAGCTCAAGATCTTGTATCCACTTATACTATCCAAAAAGGTAAATTATTTCCAAGAGAAGCACACAATATTGACTTTCCAAAGTTTTAGGATATTTTTATATAATTATAATTATCCATTATATTTATATCTAGTTTTTTTCACTAAATTTATCTACAATAATCTTTGAAATAACTATAAAAATCCTAAAAAATAACTAAACCATGCTCTAATTCCAACTGAAGCTCCCCAGACCCATACTCCTGAGTCTAGTTCTAAAAACAGTTTCCTTAAACATTAACATTGATACAAAGTGACATAAACATATATTTATTTACGATAGTACCGTAATATAGAAATTAAATCTCATAATAATAATATAATCCCAAGAATTGAAGGATTAGTGTCTTTAAGGATTAGACCTCATGTCTTTCTCATCAATAAATTTACATTTTCTCCACTTTACTAATATTTTCTTTTTATGTCTTCAACATCCTACCCAAAGAAAATCTTTTTAAAATTTCCTTCTAAATATGTCCCTATAAACAACTTCATCTATAAAATGAAACAAAATAAATGGGTGAGATCAAATTCATAGTAAACAAAATAATCATCAACATTTCATCAATGGTTAGATTATAAGTATATGAGAAAACATTACCAGGAATAAATTTCTTATTAAAAGAACATGAAACAATAAGAGTTCTCTATAAATCATTAAATAAGGATATGTAATATCAAAATAAAAAACATGTATCATGACATAATGGTGTGATATAAGTATGGAAACATGTAATAATGAAATAATATCATAATATCATGGAATAATACATATGTGTAATTAACATAATGCATGACATTATAAGCATAGGTCATGGTTCACTCCTAAGACCATAATTACATTGTGTTAAAAGTATCATAGTGGATTGGTTTCCCACTTCATTACCATAAATAAAGTGTAAAAATTCCCATCATGGACTGGTTTCACTCCCCATTCTCATAAAAATAGTTGAAAATGTCCCATAGTTGACTAGGTTCACTCCCCATTTACTAAAATATAATGTAAAAGGTCCCATAGTATATTAGGTACACTCCCAATTTATGTAAACATATTATAAAAAGTCCCACAGTGAATTAGGTTCACTACCTAATCCAATACATAACATATCATGAGTCATAAATATTTATGAAATACATTAGAGGGATATATAATTCTAGGCTTACCCTTCAAATAATTTAGTTTGTTTAAGCTAACTGCGCATAGTGTCTCATGAGATAAAAACATTACCCAATGCATCGGAGTGATGTATAATTCATATACCACCTATTATATAATTAAAATAACAATATTTATATGCATACATGTTCCACATAATGAAACAAACATACGAAAATCATCTGCCTGATAAAACCAAATAGATAGATGTGGGTTTTATAATCTTGTCTTTAAGTATAACTGAATTCTATATAATAATGATTACCAATAAAATAATGAATTAAGTCATGTTGGTTATTAATATTTTAATAATTAAACATAATTTTTGAACATTGATTTCCAATATTTAAAAATTCCTTAAAAGTATCAAGGAGAAGTAAGAATAAAAAAATTAAACCGCATAGATGATGCTTTTTAAAATGAATATAGGATCTTTTAAGGAATGAAATAGATTATTATTTCCCATTATAACCAAATTAAACTTGATTGGTTTTATATAAAATAATTGGTCTTTTAAAATTAAATTAATAGTAAAAAACATTTTACGGAGGTGAAACGTATCATGAAATAATAAATCAAAAAGTTCTGTTAATGCGAGTTTACTTAAATGTGAGGATTTCAAAGGAAATTTAAAATAGGATCTAACCCTAAAAAATAATGGTATAATAAAATTAGAATACATATAAATATCATATATAAATAATATGGAAGAAATACATGAGAACAAGATATGTTAAATGGATAAAAATAAAGATAATGTTTAACCAAAAAGTAATAAGGGGGTTTTAGAAGATCCATTTTAACATTTTTAAAACACATTTGTTGAAATTTCATATCATAAAAAGGATTATAAACCATTATTTTTAAAATATGATAAGTGAAATATGAAGTTCATATGATAAAACACATAGTTAGGTTTCTAATTAAAAAGGATAACACTGTTAGGAAGGAAAATTATGTATAAGGAGGGAAATCCAGCATTTAAGAGGATGTGAATTATTCATAACATAGTTTAATTTTCAAGAATTAATGGAACTCATAAATATGGAAGACTTGAATAAAAATTTATCTCCCAAGATAAAAAAATAGTAATACATATAAATTTAAAGATTAAACTCAAGGAGAAACATTACAACTCAAGAAAGAAGATTGAGTTATTAGAAACCCTTATATATTAGGGAAGATAGTAATCATATCCCAAAGTAGGGAAGATAATTAATGGAAGAAATTTTTACAATTTAAAAATAGTTTTTCATATTATAAGTGATTTGGAAAGTAGTTACAACTTAAAAATGAATATTGGTTCATGATATCAAAGTATTCCTCAATGAAGGGTGATTGAGATGGAACCCCTAACCTTGAATTCCCGCTAAGTTGATTCCACTCTAACCTAATTTAAATACTTGTATTTTACATGGATGATTCTTAGGAAATGAATGTATTAATCCAATATCTTATGAACAAAGGTGTAATGTTTGGACTTGAGAGCCACTGAAATGGTTCCTTGATTCAGTTGGTCAAATGGCCTCAAGAACACCTCATCACATTCTATAGGTTGTTGACTAGTAGTGATGGTCCAATGATGGTATGGTAGGGAGACTATACCATCATGATCTGAGTGGAGCATCAATATAATAATAATAAATAAATAAATAGTGGAAGAATTATAAATTAAAGGTAGTGGAAGATAATAATAATTGATATAATGACAAAATCTATGCATATAATCATGTATGTATGTGTTATGATACAATATCTAAAGATGTAATTATATAGTAGGTGATACAATACATATAAAGGAAAAGAATAAAAATCCGAAGTGAAATCACTATGAGCATCTTGAGCATCATCTCAATCATGTGATTCTAAGCTCCCATGTACACGTGTAACATCAGGAAAAGAAAATCAGTGAGCAATCTGAATCCAAAACATGATCTTGAAGCAATAGGACAATTCAATTAACCTAAGGAAATGGAGTCCCAAACCGAGTCTGAGATAAACTTAGTATACCACCACCAATGGTTTCTAGAGATATCCAATCTGTGATTATAAAATTCAATAGTGCGCGGGTATATCAAATACAGTAGATAAATAAATATAAATAAGTCAGTATCAGGTTCCTCAAAGGACTCTTGACCGACCATACCTATTTCAACCTCAGTTAGGATACCTCTGAACATGTAAAAATAGATATATATATATATATATATACATTCATAAATATATGAAATAGATACATAATGACATATATAGCCGTATATATACATACAATGAATAGCTTGGACCGAGGCCTAACTCAGGCATCCATGCATAGTCATTAAGGTCTCATAGAGTGATAAGGGATTCCATACCTAAAAATCAGAAATCATGAGGAACACTATTCTTGACTCTCATAATTAAAGATGAATTCCATCCTCGAGTATAATAATCATTAGGGGGAGTCAGGCCCACGTATCATAAATTGTGAGGCGAGCCATTCTTGGGTATCATAAATCATATGGGACGTCATTCCCACATATCGTAAATCAATATGGATGCATTGATCAACTGTCATAATAAAATGGGTACACCATTTCTGGATATCATAAATCAATACGGACACCATGCCCAACTATCATAATGAAATGGGGATTCCATGACCAAATAGTATAAATCAATAGGGATGACATGCCCAAATATCATAATCAAATGCATATGTCATTCCCAAATTTCATAAATCATAAGGGTCATCATGCCTGAGTATCACATTTAAAATAGGGTACTTCATTCCCTAGTATTACATTAAAATAGTGGACTACATTCCCAATTGTCACATTAAAATAGTGGACTTCATGCCGGAGTGTCATGGATAATAATATAAAATAGGCACATGCATTTAATAATTAGTAAAAGGCCTTGAGGAATATCCATGCCAAAAATATGACATATCTTAATAATTAAATTCAATTAAAATGTAATAAAAAAATAATTCTACGAATATAAACATGAAACCTTATAATTTAATCATGAATAATTAAGAAAACCGTGCCCATAAGAATTCCATATCATAACTCAAGTTTACAACATTATCCACTCCATTCATAAGTAATTGTGTGGGATTTTTGAAAGTACAAATCATTAATCATTTTACCCCAACCAAAGAAATTAAATTTATTATATTTATCACTTAACTTGTGAGTGAAGGATTCAACCATTCGATTTAACCATTATATTTGAATAAAGAAAAGTTGATATGCTCAAAGGGTGATTTTAATTCCAAGGATAAAGCTTAATGGTCATGGAATATAAGTGAAACACCCAGAGGGGGTGGTTTAATTTGAGGTTAACAAAATCAAATGGTGAAATTAGACACATAATGACTAGTTAATTTAAGGTATTGGGTTATATGTAATAAATTTCTCATTAATGGAAAAATGTGTGGAGAATCTAGTACGCAACACAATGATAGAATTTATAAATATTCAATAATTTAAATTAAAGTAATGATACCACCTACATTATTCTTTGTAAACTTCACACATCCATTTTTGGGATTTGATTCGAGCCGGTTTGAGAGAAATTAAAGAAATGGGAAAACATCCAAAAAAATATGGTCAATTATCTTCAACAAATATAGTGATCAATATGGATTAAGAGACTCATAAAGAAGGAAGGAGGAGTCTTAGACTCACTGATATGATTCCAACGCATCTAATGAAACTTCATTCAGACATAGGATGAAGGAGGTACCTCTACTCCAAGGATGAGAGATCAAGGAGGAGCTCGAGTGGGGTTTCTGCATGTAGGAAGTGAGGGAGGAAGATGGAGGAGAAACACATGAGAGGGTGAAAGGGTAAAATCACCCCCCCCCCTTTAATGAAATGTAGGATTTGACCACATGGTTTGGATAACCATGAGCCAACTGTGTGGTGTCTCTACCTTAGTGGAAAAAAGGGTGCAGGCTAGGCACATGAATTTCTAAACCATGAACAGCACATAAAGATCAACTCTACAATTTTTCTATAGATCTATTACATATTCATTTGACTTATCTCATACTATTATACTAAACCATGAAAAACAATCATCTCTGCAAGATAAGGTTGCATGGTTCCCCCTATAGGGCCACACAATTTTAAAAAACCATGTTTTTAGGAAAAATAGGTCACAACCATTATGCCGCATTGTTACCACTAATCATACACCAATCGTGTGCCCTTGTCTGCTTATCCTGAAAGTTCAGTTTTTGGGTATCGATGATCCCAAAACTCATCCAAACACATGAGGCACCTATCATTACTTAACCCCTATTTAAAAACAATGATCGTATTTATATTCAAAATATTGATTTAAGATTTTTTCCATCCACTAAATGGGAAAAAATTTAAATTCCCTTAAAATTTTCAATGGTACAAAAACATGGGAAAATAAAAACTCTCCAACATAGAACTTCTCATCCTCAAGAATCCTTAGGGAAAAAATATCACCTGGCCTACTTGGGTCATGAAGTTTCATTCAAATAGTTGTGTTGAATTTAAAAATTCCCTATACACCATTAATCATCACATTAAGCATATGGAACATAAGCTGTTAAATCTCAAGAAAATTATCGTACTCTAAACAGAACATTGAGATGGTGCTTTCCTGATCCCTTATAACTTAATATATGACCATTTCATTGCCTCTTTCATCAACTAGACCATGTATCTCACCACAAACTATTCTAAATTTTAATGTCCAATTCTAATCCATGGTACTTCCACTGTAGTAATATTTAATGTAATCATGCCATTTACATTCTAACGATGCTCCTGGCAAGATTCTCAACTGGAACAGTCAATTTCAAATTAAAAAAATTAGAGAATCACTAGTTTTTTCAAGAAAATACTCATCCAACCTTTCACTACAATCATCTAATCATGATTACCTTCCTAATGCAGTTCCTCACCAACAACATTTAGTGAACAAATAGGAAATAATATTTTACCACTATTGGATAAAAACACATGAAAATTCTCTACTTTAAAAACTAATGAATCAAAAATTTGATCCTATAACATTTTATAAAATTCACTTGATAATTCTTAGATAACGTTCACTATATCCCTTAACCATCTTCTGGTGGCATCTCCAGCCTAAAAATTTATTTATGTTGTTGTGTCATAGCATGAACATGGGTGCATACCTGATCCAACAACCTTGAATTGATGCCCTCAAATTTAAACCAAATAAGCCCTAATTCATGACAAGGGTAACCTCCAAATCAAGAACTACGGTCCATGTATCCCATCCAAGGTAGTCTATACTCCAACATTTACAAGTGATATGTCGTTATATATCCAAAACATCCATGTGTCAAGAACAGAGACTAATCCCAAAAACGGTACTCTCCTATAGGTTATGTCAAGGAATCGGTTGGTGTTCATGAGTCAGTCCAAGGTCATCTTATAGGGGAATCCAAGTATCGCTTAGTATAGACCACACCTCTAAGATTATCCATGCTACCCAAGTGAAAATTTGGTAAGATTTTATTTATCAGGAAAGAAATGTATTTAATTCTTTCTTTAGCTCGGTGTATATCCAATTCTCTATTAGTGTACCTAGGATTATTTCAAGATAGAAGACATGATTTTCTTAGAACTATGGGTACACCAAGTTGTTTTAAAAGATTATCCATGAGTTCTGAGACACTCTCTTCATATCCAGTATGAAGTTCCAAAAATGGTTTCTAACAAACCACATCTAAATACCGATAAAAATAATAGTAAAACTATTACTGTTAAACTTCTTTTTAAAAGATCAGTTGAACTTTTTTATGTATCGTCACTAATCATCTATTATTCCTCCACTACTAAGGAATTCCAGTATTGTTCAGAAAAACACATTTTACTCCTACCTCAACACATAGTGTCTTAAAAAGTTTCATACACAACCAACCATTTTATCATCATGTAGCCTTGTATTCAAAGACATGTCTTGAAAGTGTTACATCTCTTGGGTTTCTCATGCACCCTAATCCTAAATACAACATTCAAACTCCATCCAAACCCACAACTGTTTTTTATCTTGGGTATCATCTCAAGGGAAAGATACTCAAACTACAAGCCTCATAGATTTTAAAAGAAAAGGAGGCCACTCTCAAATGGTCTTTTAAAGTTTTGTTCCACCTACTTGGAGGTAATGCTGAAACATGTTTGACATGACACTCCCTGTCTTAGGAGTTTCCAAGTTAAAATTTACTATTAATGGGATCTCGTCCCATATAACATTCTCCATCCACCACTGAACATAGGTTAAAAAAATGACCAATATGTTTTTACCATGTTCTAATTGAAAGAGAGTAAACCAACTACTTAAAATCACAATAGATCGTATTTACGCTAGATATATTCATGACTCTCTTCTAAACCACACTCATGCACGCCACTAGCATAATGTACGAAATGTAAAACCAATATGACCAGTGTTTCATAACACTAAATCCGTTTAGAAACATTATCCAAAGAACTCAGATAACTCATTTTTTCTTTAATTCCCAGGTTACTCTACTCAGAGATGACCCATGAATAAAAAATATCATCTCAAGGACTAACGACCCCTATGAAACTCTTATATATTTTTGTAATAATTTATTAATTTAACGGGTAACATGTGTGTCAATGAAAACTAACCTGGGGATTTATCAACATAATAGAACACCAATTAATATTATCCATAGGATTATCGGCCCTAGGAGTCCAATTATCTAATGGAACATAAAAAATATTTAAGTTGATATTTATATTAACCCATATCAATCTTAACCTAAATGATTACTTATCAAGTTTTCCATTGCTAGAGAAGAATAATAATAGTCACGCGACCTAATAAGTGATTTACCATGCCCTAGGAATGTCTAACACTTTCAACTCAATCATTACACGATGTTCCCTTACTTAACAAGGGTTATTTTACTACATGACCACTTATTCCACCCAGGTTTGGTTTTAGAAACTAAGATCGCTACATGGGACAATGGTGCCCAAATGGAACATAATGTCTGAAAACTCATCAATTCGTTTATAAATTCTTTAAGTTCTAAGGGTGATGCACCAATTGTTCTAGTCCCTTCCTTTTGATCACAAGGAATTTATCCTAAAACTATATTCACAACACAAAAGATTAAAATTACCTATCATCTATAGTGTTGGTTCATCTGATAGAAAAATAAGTCCATGGAAAATGATCAAATTTTCACCCAAGGAAAAACTTATGGAAAGATCTAAACTACCCTTACATGAGGGTAAAGCTGTGAACACCATTAATGGTTCATTTAATCGATTATCTCAAACCACCTTTGAGAATATCAATTACCATTCATGAAATACAACTATAATTAGTACTTTACTTATCTAACACTAAAAGGCAACAATGGAAAGTTACACCAAACTTCCATTTAAGCATTATTATTTAGATGGAATCCTATCATAATTAGGAAATTTATCTCATAAATTATTTTTATCCATTTTATTTATCCCTAAGTTTTTCATAATTGGGATTAGTTAATGAAAATGAAAATTCCAATCTATAGAGGAAAACATCTATTAGGTTGTAATTAGAATTTTAATTAACAAAGGCCTTATAAAAAAGTTGAAAAGTAGATAAAGATCTTTTATCATTTAGAGGGGGTTGGTTAAATATGATTCAATCATATGCCTATATGTAACACCATATAAGTGGTTGTGGAATATTTAAATAACAAAACCATTAGCATGAGTATACCCCCATGGGGTTAAAAATGTGACCTAATAGGGTTCCATCAATTTTTCAAAGATTTAATTACACCTTTAGTGACTTTATCTCATAAGAAAAATTCCCCAACTGACCTACTTGGTTCCAGTTGTCAATTTAGAAATTCAGTCACATGGAATATTACACCTTGACTAACCTACTCCAGTCAAGTCAAGCATAAGAAGAATCTAGTTATATGGGTTTTCATTACCAAATAATAGAGTTACAGGCCTTTATAAATTGTAATGATACGCCATAAACTGGCATCCATTTCATTTTTTAAAAAAAAATTAATAGATTTTATAATTATATAATTTTCTAGTTAGATGAATTACTATTCTCAAGTTATAAAGGTAATATCCTTTAAAATTTACAGTTAGCATTGACGTGTCTACAACGATGTTTTTTCCCTTGATTTTAGAATATAATAAGTCTATTTTTAATGGCTTAGTTATGTGTATTACCCTTACCAATTTATAATGGACCATGCACATTATAAATATTTATTGGTGTCCATTTAATAACAACCATAAATGTTTCAACCCATGAAACCAATGTTCAATGGTTCAAACATGTCTTGATTAGTTATTTAGGGTTCCACCATCAAGCTATATAGGAAAAAACCATTTAGGTTAATGCAGTCACATTAATATGAAATTATATATTATAATTATAGCATGGCCTGCTATTTCATAGAAATAAGAATACATTCATATAACAGTCAGCCACATAATCATGATATGTTTAAAAAGTATACTAAATGATCACCTAAACATGTATAGATAAACATGATAAGAATTTACACAAGGAACATCTAATATGTATCAGGAGGTCAAGTAATGAAACTTATATAGTATGGAATATGCATGCCATGTGAATATCTAAGTGCCTACAATGATTCATGTAACAATACTTCCTTTCCATACTGGATCATGGGAAAAATACCATGAATCTCATAAATCAGCAAGAAATAGAAAGAACATCAATCAATCAAGGTTAAATAATATTCAACTGTAATAAAAAATCACCTGAACAATAGTCCCATCCCTGGACACTTGATATTTTACCCATGTGTGGGTTGATCGCTCCCAGAAATGGCCATTTATCAAGCACTGGAACATTCCTAGGATATTTTCTACCAACCCAAAATAGTAATACTAAGGAAAATAAACCTTTGATACCACTTTATAGTGTCCTGACCCGGGGGGCACTGAAATGGGGCCCAAAGATGGTTGGTCACATGGCCTCAAGTGCACCTCCCCTTATACTAGAGGATGTTGATAAGCAGTGAGGGTTCAATAATGGTATAGTGGGGAGACTATACCCTCATTATTAGAGCGGCACATCAACATAATCATAATAAATAAACAAAAAGTGTAATTATCATAAATGAAATGTAGTGAAAGATTATAATAACTATTAAAATGTAAAATTCCAAGTATACAATCATGCATGTCCATGTAATGTTACAATATCTAAAGCAATAATCATATAGTAGGTGATAAATTACATATAAAAAAATTGAATAAAAATACCAAGGGAAATAGTGATGATAATCCTTGGAACTAGATCAATATTGTGATCTTAATCTCCCATATACACGTGTAATAGTGAGAAAAGAAAAGTGGTGAGCAAGCTGAATCCAGAACCTAATCTTGAAACCAAGAGGACTTTTTGAGTACCCCTGTGAAATAGTGGTCCAAATAGGGTGTCAGATAAACTCAATGGGCTAGCACCAATGGTTTCTAGAGCTATCTAGTCCATGAGTATAAAATAAAACAATGTTCATGTATGTATAAGACAGTAGATAAATAAATATAAACAAGTCAGGACGGGGCTCCTCAAAGGATGCTCAACTGACCATATATGCTTTATCCTAAGTTGAGATACCTCTAAGAATGTGAACATTTATATATATATATATATATATATGGACTAGATACGTAGTGAAATATATATCCATATATATAGATACTATGACTAGACATGACCCAAGGCATAACTCAGGTGTTTATACATAGTCACTAAGATCTCATAATGTGATAAGGTACACCAATCCAAAAAATCAGAAATCATGATGGACACTATGACATAGTTTCATAGGTTAATAGGGATTCCATTCCCATGTATCATAATCAATTGGGGATATCATTCCCACATATCATAAATCATGAGGTATTCCATGTGAGAGTATCATAAACCATTAGGGTTGTCACGCCCACTATCATAAATAAATAGGTATACCAATCCTGACTATCATAATCAAATGGGTATTCCATTCCCAGATATTATAAATCAATAGGGATTACATGCCTATCATAAACCAAGTCGAGGTTCTATCTAACCCAACACCTGACACGGCCCATGGCATGGACCGAAGGGCATTACCAATCCCCATGGGAGGGAAACTAGTGCTTGGGTATCAAAAATACACTTTTGGAAATGATTTCACCCATGATGAAAAACCATAAATACTTTTCAATAATAAAAAATCACAACAAGATCAATATCCATAACCAAGAGAGAGACAAAAAATCAAGATAAACATTTTACAACTCTAACCAAAAACCAAAATACCATAATGGGAGGGGAAATAACTACAATACAACCCAAAACCTCCATGAAACAAGAGGTCCACTACCCTCAAGCCACCTCCACCAACACCTGCAGGAGAGGAACACTTGAAACCGAATCCACCATCACCACCACAAAACATCATTCCTTTACCTAGGTCAAATATAACAAGATCTACATACACTCATGGGTGTGTATAGGGTGTCAGAAAAATCCCAATAGGATTCCTCCCAAAAGAAAAATTACATGCCATAACATTAAGAGACAAATCACGATACAATTTTTAAGAAAGAATTTTGAAACATTTTTAATAAAAAGTTCTTAGCAATTTTTTTAAGGAAGCGTGCTTTGAAAATTAACATAAGAGTAAGGTATATCATGTGTCGATGGTATGCACAACATCATAGGATCTCCATGGGTAATCCCTAAAGGTATTAGAACTATTGGGCCATATGAACCTCATATCTCAGTGAAACATGGTATAAAAACCATAACCCATAGTGTTCTCATACAGTGACACTAGAGAGTAATCCATCCAAAGTTAGTGTGGTCTCCAATCATCATCATAATTTAGTTATTATTGTAGCATCAATCCTACTAGAAGAAACTGAGCATTGACCCCGCTGATCCAACTAGTGTACTAGTCCTAATCCTGCCACCTAGATACCTAGGGTTCCCTTTATGGTCAGTTTCTATTTTACATATCACATAGATCACCACTTTCACATAAACACATCAAACATCAAGAATACACATGAGAAACTACCCTTTTTTATAAGAAAAACCTCTTTAAAATCCATATACACCCTAAAACCATTTGGAAACACACTTCGCACCACTTACATGATTTATAGAACACATTTAAGAATAACAAAAGGAAATCACACATGAAACACAATCAGATTATTCTATTAAACCATCTTTTAACTCATACGCACATTGAATCCTTTTGAAAACACATTTTCCACCACACACATAATTTATATAGCACATTCAAGAAGAAAATAAATCATACCAAAATCATTTAATAATGATAAAACATGGAATCACCTACCTCAAGCTTTGAAACTTCTAGAATCTGGTGGAAAACCACAACCACACCACAAAGGAACCCTATAAAAAAGATCAAACCATAAACATCAAGATCATTCCCAAAAACTCAATATTGAAACATTATTAGGTCAATAAATGTGCTAGAGATGAAGAACTCAAATAGTGGGAAGAATAACCCTAGAATAAGGAAGAGATCAAGAGAGAAAGAGCTTACTTGATGACTCTTTAAAGATCCCACACCAAATTCACCAAAGAAAGGAGGTCCAAGGGATCCAAGAGGGGGGAGGGAGTCTCCTAAGGATGAAAATCACGAATTGATCAAATTAGGGGTGGTGTTTGGTTAAAATTGTGGAAGGTAAGAAATATAATTCATCATTTTTAATGACCTATATAGGTCGCACATTTATCCCACACTATTTTCCAAATAATGTCGCAACCATGTCATCTCTTCTATCCAAGAGAAAACTCACCACATGATTTCTTAGGGGAGGTAACATTATTGTGTGGTAAGTCGTGTGGCCTTTACAGTGACACTATCCAGGGGACTTAGTTTCTTCTAGGCTAACACACAGTTTTCCCTAACCGTGCACCAATTGTGTGCCACCTGTTGTCGGGTCCTAAAACACCATTTGTCACAAAAAACTCCTAGGAAAACCTAGGGATAAATACAATACCAAAATAAACCAGAAAAGTACCTTAAAAATCATGGACTTGATAATTTTCCCCACCATGAAAACTTTTTTCCCTTAGAAAATCATTCCAGATTCTAATCAGAGAATAAAAACAGTTACTTCTCCCCAACCCACGACGTCAATTCCCATGTCTCATGCTCATCATTACCTTGATTCCAAAGAACTCAGACCAGTGGTATGTAATTTTTCTGAATCATTTTTCTCTAAGAATCCATAATCCATACTTTCTACTCAAATGCAGACAAATCTGATTCTAGATCTAACTCTTCCCAATTCATCACATGAGATAGGTCTGGATTATACTTTTTCAATTGTGAAACATAGAACACAAAATTCAATAAAATCAACTGAGATGGAAAATCTAACCTACATTCCACTTTATAAACTCTCTTAGTATACTCAAAAGTCCCGACATACCTCAGCATTAGATTTCCTTGCTTACCAAGATGATGGTGACCTACCAAGGGTGTCACTTTCAGAAAAACTTGGTCACCCATTGAGAATTACAAAGCTCGGAACCTCTGATCGACATAATACTTGTGGATACTCTACACTATCAATAAATGTTGCCTCATAAACTTGACTTTATCATATGTTTCCTGCACAAGGCTCAGTCCCAAAAATGAGATTTCACCTACCTTTTCCTAGCATAGTGGGGAAAGACACAATTGAACATAAATAAATTTAAAGGGAGCCATTCGTATTGGGTATTGATAACTGTTGATATATGAAAACTTGAACAACCCCAAATGGTTATCCCATAATCCTCCAAAATCCAACACACATTCCTAGAGCATGTATTCTAATATCTTATTTACCTGTTCTATCGGGCCATCTATTTTGAGGATGGAATTCCATAATTAACTTGACTTATGACCCCATTTTCTATTTAAGGACTTACCAAAATCCCATGGTAAAATGGGGGTCACTATCTAAGGAGATAGATGATTTCACGACATGATGCCTCACTATTTTATGAACATGCAACCAACCCAACTCATCCACCTTAACTGAATCCCTAATCAAAAAAATGAGCCAACATAGTTGGTTGCTCAATCACTACCCAAATGGAATCCCTCCCTCAATGTGTATGAGGTAAGCCAATAATAAAATCCATAGAGATCTCATCCCACTTCTAGGTAGGAATGTGAAATGGATGAAGCAATCTAGAGGGTCTTTGGTTCTCCTCTTTAACATGCGGACACATATAACATCGACATGAAAAGTTAGTTATATCACATATCATACCTAGACACTAAAACTAATTATGCACATAATAAAGCATCTTGGTGGTACTAGGATGAATTTACCACTAAGACTCATGGCTATCCTACATCACCACCTTCCGAAAAAACAACAGCACCATGAAGTGACCCATGAAGCACAGAACTTCCTCAGGAGGCAATAACCACACAATAAGAACCTCCCCACCATTTAGAAACTACATAGAATGATAGAAAAACTCATCAATCAGATACTCCTACTGAATCGACTCCATAAGGGATGGTTTCAACTGAAAACTTGCCAAGAATGCACCTCCTCTATGCTCCTTGGTCTCAAGATGCATCTGTGTAAAAATCCCCATAAAAATCCACTCATCGCTGTAATCTTTCGATTCTTTCCCCAACACTTTCCTACTCAAAACATTTATAAACACATTACCTATACTTAGGGGGTAAATTATATCAAAATCAAACCCTTGAACGTAATAAACCCAATTATTCTTCCTTAGGTTCACATATTTTTGGAACAATATATAGTCCAATCTCTTATGATCAGAATATACTATGAACTTCTCCCCAAAAAGAAAATGACACTATGTTTTAATGTTAAGAATCACTTCTGCCAAGTCCAGTTCATGATTGGGGTAATTATTTTCATGTGGTCAGAGTTTACGAGATCTATAAACCACCACATGGTCATCCTATGTCATCAAACACCCAAGACCCATACCTAAATAATCACAGTAAACCATGAAACCATTTCAAGATTCTTGTCAAATCAAAATAGGGGACGCGGTCAAACACCACTTAAGCTCCTCAAAGGATACTTTAAATTATAGGATCCACTCAAACTTCACCTTTCTTAGGGTAAGAATAGTCATGAGATAATCAATCGAAGATAGATCCCAAAAAAACTGCATGTAATACCTTGTCAGGCCCAAAAACCTCCTAATCTAAAAAACATTCTTTATCTATCACATGACATCACTACACTGATCTTCTCAGGGTTCACTGAAACCCATTATTTTGAGATCACATAACCCAGAATATACACAACCATAATCTAGAAGGTGAACTTGGAGAACTTTTCATAGAGTTGATGATCTTGAAGGATTCCCAACACAATCCTCAAATTTTGTCCATGCTCCTCCTCGGTCCTAGAATAGACTAGTATTTCATCCATAAATACCATGACAACATATTAAAGATACTGGTGGAACACTTGATTCATAATTTTAATAAATAATGTTGGAGCATTCTTTAACCTAAATGTCATGACCAAATACTCAAAATGACCTTACCTACTTCAGAAGGTTTTTTCAGAACATCTTCCTTTCTAACTATAAATTTATGATACTTGGAATACAAGTCAATCTTGGAGAACCACCTCACCCAATTAATCTAATTGAAAAGGACATAAATATGGGTAAATGAGAACTTTTTCTTGATTTTTAATTGATTCATCTTCTGAAAATCAATACACAACTAGAGATATCCCTCGGCCTTCATTGGAAAGAGAATTGGGGTAGCTCAAGGTGAGATGCTCAAGAAATGAATCTTTTTTATTCTATATCATCCAACACTTCCTTTAATTTCTTTCAATCGATGGGGGTATATGGTATGATGGAAGAGATATTGGTTGTGTCCCCAGCACCAAATCAATTGTGAACTCCACATCTAGTTCTGGAGGAAAACCCAAAAATTCATCTAGAAATACCTATGGGAACTCATCCACCATGGGAGGTAATCCACCCTCAGGGACACTACCATCATCCTCCAACATGATCGATGAGATCTAAAAGATGATATTTCACAATTTTGTAAGTGGAGGTCTAGCACATTTTGACCAAGGATACGATTATCCCTAAAAAACATGGGTACTCCCATCAGGTGCTACAAAATCCACTGACCACTGATAACAATCAATATTACCCAAAACATGCATCATCTAACCCATACTAGGGATCATATCAAATAGGTCCATATCCAAAATTATGAAATCTCATTCTAGCTCAACCCCCAACATAGTAAGTTCACAAGATAGACACCTAAAACCATCCTCTTGTTTCTTACCAAGCTATATCACCAACTCCATTGCATACAGTATATAATCAGTTGATAGTTTCAACACATCCATGGGACGGTCATAGATAAAAGAAATAGAGGCATCAGTATCAAATAAGGAAAAAACTAAAGATGGTGCAATAATAATGGTACCTCAAACTATTTTTGGTCTTGCATCATATTCTCTTATCACTTGATTTAGAGAATAAAGATTCATCATCTCTACCTGAGCCTGTAAATAACAAATGACCTATGGCTCTATATTAAGCTGACTTTTCTCTGAAAAGATCTAGCTTTACCACCAAAACCACTAAACCGAGAACCCACTATCATGGATGGCTCTGACTAGGTTGAAATCCCTCTAGAGTCCACAAAACCTGCTCCACTCTGATATGAACATATAGATCTATAAAATTGTTTCAGGTTCCCCATATGTCCACACTGATGGAAAGGTTTTGGTGCAACTAATCAAGAAGACCACATATGCTTTTCCTTCCCACAATGATGAAATAGGACTGACCCAGCATCTGAAGCCATGCATGAAGAAATAATGGAAGGGTGGTCTAGACTAAAACCTTCCCTATTTTCCTATTCATCCTTTTCCTCTTCTTCTCATATGAACAACCAATGCCCTAGACCACTACTAACACTAACCCAGAGAATCCAGACTTTCCATTACGATTGATCTCCACCATTAAATCATGATCAACCACCTTAGTATAAGTCTTCAATTTGAACAAGAATGCTTGAGATTTGATATCTGATTGCAACCCCATTTTAATCTTTTGATCCTTCATCTTCTCATTTGAAACTACCTCAGGTGAGAACTAAACCAACTCTTCAAAGAGGTTGGCATAGTCTATCACGGGCTGATCTCCCTAGTGGAGATCCAAAAACTTCCATGTCTTGGAAAAGGACATGGTATTGGGGAAATACTACTCATTAAATACAACCTTGAAATCCTTAAAATCTGTCTACTCATGATTCCCATCCTAAATCAATGTGTCCCACCACCTCCAACTAGGACCTTCCAATAAGAACGATGAAAATTTCACTTTTACCACCTCAAGAGTTTTAGGAAACCCAAACTTCCTTTATATATTCTTGATCCAATACTTTTCTTTCTAAGGATCCATGCTACCCTAGAAGGGTGGAGACGTGTTCTTGAGGTACTCTTGATCTCTTTTTTTTTCCAATACATAGTTCAACTTCCCCAACATGAGCAAGACCAGATCCCACTCCCTTCCCCAAATCTTTGACATCCTAAATCACATATTCCACTATTCTCTGGTCAATTAGTTAGGGAGAAATCTATATGGCCTCTTCCCATAGTTACACAAGAAGTATCTAGGGAGGCATATTGCTACAATGAGAAACAACCACAAATAAAAACCATCAACACACCATTCTTAAAATTTTCAATAACAAAAAATTCCATAAACTTACATAAATCAAAAAAAAATATCCATCATAATAACAAGACAAAATAGGTGTCTATGCATAGTCTTCATCCCATAAATCTCACATGGAGGATAATTCAACCAATTCTCACCATCCCATGGGGACTCAATATATGTAATGAGGTTGATTAGCCAAACACCCCACTCACAACAAGAACCACATGCCCCAACATTCCTAGATATAGTTTATCTAGACTCTCCCAAATATCATAACCCAAAGAAAATGATTAACCTAGATCTAACACCATTTTTCACCAACCATTCTTGGGTTCCATCTAACCCAACACCTGACTCGGCCCATGGTATGGTCTGAAGGGCATTACCAATCCCCACAGGCTGGAAACTAGTTCCTAGGTATCAATAATACACTTTTTGGAATGATTTAACCAATGATGAAAACCCATAAATACTTCTCAACAATAAAACATCACACTAATATCAATATCCATAACCAAGAGAGTGACAATAATTTCAAGATAAACATTTTAAAACTTTAATCAAAAACCAAAATACCAAAATGTAAGGAGAACCAACTAGTACACAACCCAAAAATTCCACGAAACAAGAGGTTCATCACCCTCAAGCCACATCCACCAAATCCTACAAGAGAGAAACACTTGAAATTGGACCAACCATCGCCACCAAAAAACATCTTACCTTTACCTAGGTCAAACATAACAATATCTATATACTCCCAAGGGTGTATGTAGGGTGTGAGACAATTCCCAATAGGATTCCACCCAAAAGAAATATTTCATTCCATAACATTAGGATAAAAATCACCATGAAAGTTTTATGATAAAAATTAGAAATATTTTTAATAAAAACAATTTAGGAAAACATTTTCAAAGAACCATACTTTAGAAATTAACATAATAGTAAGGTCCACCATATGTTAACGATACGCATAACATCCCAAGAGCACCATAGGTAATACCTAAAGGTACTAGCACTAGTGGGGCCCTAGGAACCTCATATCTTGGTGAAAAATGGTATAAGAACCATAACCCATAATTTCCTCATGTATAAACTACTATAGAAGAATCCATCCAAAGTTCTAGTGGTTTCCAATCATCATCATAATTTAGTTAGTGTTGTAGCTTAAATCCTTCTAGAATAAACCAAGCCTCATCCTTGCGGATCCAACTAGCATACTAGCCCTAATATTCCCACCAAGATACTTAAGTTTCCCTTTGTTCCTAATTTCCATTTAACATGTCAAATAGATCACTACTTTCACATACACACATCAAGCATCATAAATAAACATGAGAAACCACCCTTTTTCATAGTAAAAACCTCTTTCAAATCTATACTCCCACAAAAACCATATGGAAGCACACTTAAAACCAATTACATAATTTATATAACACATTTAAGAAGCACAAGAAGGAATCACACATTAAACACAATAATGTTATTCTATAAAACCATCTTTCAACCCATACACACCTTGAAACCTTTTGAGAACACATTTCCCATAAGAGACATAATTCATATAAAATATTCAAAAAGGAATGAAAGCATACCAAAACAATCTAATAATTCTAAAACATATAATCACCTACCTCAAGCTTGGAAACTTCTAAAATCTGGTGTAAAACCACAACAACACCACAAAGGAACCCTATAAAGGAAATATCGAAACATAAACATCAATATATTTCCTTGAAATTCATGATTGAACCCTTATTAGTTCAGTCAATCCACTATAGAATAAGAACTCATAGAGTGAGGAAGAATAACCCTATAAGAAGTAAAATATAAAGAGAGAAAGGGATTACTTGATGATTATTTGAATATATCATGCCAAATCCACTAAAGGAATGAGGTCCAAGGGTGCCAAGAGGGAGGGAGAGAGGTGCTTCGGGATGAAAATCTAGAGTGGATCAAATTAGGGGTGATTTGTGGTTAAAATTAGGGAAGGTTAGAAAGGTAACTCAACATTTTTAGGGATCTAGACAGGTCCCATGGTTAGACCGCACAATTTTCCAAACCATGCACCAATCGTGCAGTCTCCTCTATCCACAAGAAAACAAGCTGTATAGTTTTCTAGGGAAGGGTACACACTCATGCAGAAAGTCATGTGGCCTATACAGCAACATTATCCAGGCCACATGGTTTAGCCTAGGATAGAGCATGGTTTCCCTTAACCGTGCGCTAACCATGTGCCACTTGTTGTTGGGTCCAAAAAATCCATTTTTCACCAAAAATTCTAGAGAAAACTAAGGGATAAGTACATGACCAAAACAAACAATGAAAATAACTTAAAACAAAATCAAATATGTTACAATTCCCAATAATACTAATAAAATGGGGATTCCATGCATGAATATAATAAATCAACAATGAAATCATTCCCAAATTTTATAATCCAATGGGGATTCCATTCTTGAATATCATAAATCCTAAAGGACACCATGCCCAACTATCACATTTAAAATAGAAGATTCCAAGATTGTGTAATACATTAAAATAGGGTGTGTCATGCTTGAGTGTCACATTAAGATAAGTAATGTCATACCCGAGCGTCATGGATAATAATATAAAATTGAAATATGTATTTAATAACTAGTCATTGTCCATGAGACATGTCCGTACCAAAATCTTTATAATTCCATTAAATTTAAGATTTATAAATATATAAGTCATTGAACATAATCTTTCCACATTATAATTTAATCATGAATAGTTAATAAGGTTATTCCCATAATCATTCCATATCACAACTCAAGTGTACAACTTGGACCACTCAATTCATAGGTGTTTGAGTATTCCATGGGTAATTCGATTCATTCATAATTTTACCATAGATAATACAATTCAATTAATTCTATTTATCACTTCACTTATGAGTAAAAGAGATGAGAATTCCATTTAAACATTTCATTTGAAGAAAGGTGAGCTAACATGATCGAAGGGTTATTTTAATTCCAACACTAAAGATTAATGGTCATGGCATATAAGAAACACTCCCAAGGGGGTAGTTTGAGTATAGGTGAAAAATATCACATGGTGAAATTAGATACATAATATCTCATTAATTTAATTTATTACATTCTACATAACAAATTTCAAATTAAAGGGGTGATGTGTGGATAATCTAGCATACAACCCAATGGAAGAATTTATAAAAATGCTAGACTGTGATGGTAAATAATGATACCACATACCTCATTATTAGGAAACTTCACTCATCCATTATCTAGATTTGATTTGATCAAGTTCTAATGAAATCAAATAAATAGGCCATCTCTTAGTAAATAGGGTAAATTAGATTTCATGAAGATAGAACTCAATACAGCTAAAGATATTGAGAGAGGAAAAAAGAGGAGTCATAGAATCACTAATTCATTTTTAACACTTCCAAAGGTTCCTGATTCATACACCTGATCAAGTAGATACATCCATTCCTTGGAGGAGAGCACAATTAGGATCTTGACAAGGGCTATTTTGTGTGGGAAGTGATAGAGATGGAGGGAAGAGAAATCCTTAAGAAAGATAGAGGAAAAATATAAAATCAACCCATTTAATGAATTTCATTGTTTGGACACATTTTTTGGCTAAATTTTCACCAGTGATTTGGTTCCACTACCAAAGTGGCATAAATATTTTGGGCTAGGTTCATAATTTTCTGAATTATGTGCAGACCATGTGGATTACCACTGCATTTTTCTGTAGACGTATCACATGGTCGCATACCTCCTCTCGGATGGTTAGACCAAACCTTGTAAAACCCTCAACTTCATTAGACTATTTATCATGGTTTATCCTATAGGAATTCATGGTTTAAAAAAACTATGACCCTATACAAAACTAGTTTCACGGTTGTGCCACACGGTTAGCAATGACCATCCTCCAACCATGTTCCCTTGTTTGATTCTCCCAAAACTGAGTTTTCAGGCCCCGACACTCATGAAACTAGTTTAAACACCAAAGAAACCTCTATATACTCAAACCAAATTAAAAAAAATTAGTGTTACAATTCTTATTTTTACATTTTTAATCTTGGTTTAAGATTCATGCCATCCACCAAATGGGAAAAAATTGAAATTCCATTGTGATTTTCAATAGTATAAAAAAATGGGATGCTACAAAATTATCAAGAATAATGAATTGTATTATAAATCAAGGATAATTGGTAGAGTTTTAGGTTAATACCAAATTTTGGGAGTGGCCTTAAAGTTGTTGTTAGAGGCCCATTTTATAAGTGGTGAGAATGGATTTTTTATAAATATTTCAACTTAATATAAAGAGTGTTATATTTTAACATGTAAAAAGGTATCTAAAATAGTTAATAATAGATTATAGGATGATATAAGGTCAATAATATATAAACCAATCAATTATAAATATATTTTTAAATTTTTTCAATCCCTTTATTCCAAGATTTATTACTTTTACTATTTTAGATTTTACCGCAGTGGCTAGTTTTTACCAAAGTAACTTACTTTGAATGCCTAAAAATGAAATGTCCCTAATTACATAATTCAGACCTAATAGTTTCAAATAAAAAAACTATTTTATTAGTTAAAATTTAATTATGTTAAATAATATAATTTTAATATTACTTAATATAATGCATAAAGACACGATTTTTTAAAAAAAAAGTGCATTTTTAACTTAAAATTTATATGTTGATTAAAAATAATAATGTATTTTATTTTCAAGAGATAAATTGGTTTTTTTAAAAAAAATAAAATAAAAATTGTCTTTGAAATCAATCCAAAACAATGTTTATCAAAAATAATATTAAAATAAAAAAAATTCATTATAAAATGTTACTTAACTTCCTAAAATGTTAATCATAGGTTTTCTAAATTCAACATAGTAATATTAAAATTTATAGTTTTACTTATTTAATACCTATTTGTATAATTTAAAGGTTTTATAGACTTTTAGTTATTTCTTATATAATTATAAACTTTAAAATATTTTTAAAAATTTTATTTTCCATTATTCACCTAAAATCAATTATTTTAGAAAAATATCAAAAAATAACCCTTTGATAATTTTGACATACTAAATTTAAAAATAAAGTTCATTTGACAAAATTAAAATTCCAAAATTTATAATATATTTATTCAATTGAAAAAATATAAATTTAAAGAAAAACTTTCTTTTTTGAAAAACACCCTTTTAAAATAATTATTATTCTTACTTCTATTTTATATTCATTTATAATTGATGAAATATCTTTATTTACCATAAGTTTCATTCATTTTATTATTTTACTATCTAATATGTCTTGGATTGTTTTATTTTGGTGTTGTGTGTGGAAAAATATATCAACATGGTGTTTATTTAAATGAACAGATTATATAGTAAAATCTTGGTTCGTTAAAGAATAGCATCCCCACACAAAATAAAAACTACCAATAAAATAAAATGATATTTTTAAGCATATATTAGTGAGAAAATAATCTCTATATTCTCTAGACAATAATTATTCACTAGAACTGTGATGGAGGACTCATACTTCTATAGGATCTATCATTGAAACACTCAATGTGTCTTCCTCCAAGTATCATATTTATTAACTTCAACTCTATGAAAATATACTAGCACATATTTCGTAACATCATAAGAATGAACCTGCTGAGTATGTCAGCCTAGAACTATACCTGAAAAATAGTAAACTATTAGGAACTCCCTAAACCTGTAATATAGAACACTTAAAATTAATTAATTAATATTTATCTTAATTCCTTTTATCTTCAATCAAGCCTTACAAGCACAATTAATATGGAGGTTAATCAATGACAGGACACAGTCACTAGATATCCTCAGATCCAAGCTCCTCAAAAGACTCATTGATGGGAACATGAGTTACATTCAATTTTCAAGTTGGTCTGAGCTAAAAAAACCTTTCCAGCACATAAATAGTCAGTCCCGCTAGATTATCAGTACCCAATCTTCTCTATGTTTCTGGAAACATAACTGAATAGGGTCTCCTTTAATCGATAGTGTTGATTTCATGGACACAAACATATATTATGACTCCTCTATTAAAATTAGATTAATCATGGCAATAACATCCCCCCTCATATAGTTTCTAGGATTGAATCCTATGACTTCCTGGAGGACAAGGATATGCTTTTATGGGAACCAATTATTAACAAAATCCTTGATTCTAAGGGAAAATACAATAATATTATCCATGGAGAGAGCATAGGAATTGAAGATTTTCATAAGAAATGGTTGCTTCCCACATGCTTTTCTTTACTCTAGAGACTCCACCTTGGCAAGATTCTGGTTGAGGTGAACCTACAACGTGTGGGTATCAGTATTTATTCGAGATGTGTGCTCTACCAATAGCAATGTGAAGATTTCAATCACCTTTTATTCTACTGAAACACTTCTACAGTGCTCTGGATTTATGTTTTTGATCTATTTGACATACAAACACCTCATGCTACAGAGATTTCTCAATTCCTATTGGATTTGGCTGCTACACAGCACCCCAAACCAGTACGTGCTCTCTTCCTAGTTTCCTGTGCCGAAGTTTTACACATTATATGTACAGGAAGAAATAAAAAACGGCATGATGAAGCTACCCCCACCTACAACACTACAATTTCCAGCATACTGCATGCGGTTCAAAATGCCAACAAGCTGCTCTCAGAATGCTGTAACAACTCGGTAAATGACATGCTTATCTTCAGAAGACTCCAAATCCTTGGTAATTTTCCAAAATATCATAGAACCATGGAAGTTCTATAGATTCCCCCTTCTTCAGGTTGGATTAAGTGTAATACGGATGGCATCTCAATGGGTAATCTCGGACCTTCTGGCTACGGTTTTGTCTTCCGGGATCAAAATAGTGATTTTTTAGAGGGCGGGCAAGGCACATGCAGACATGCCACCGCGCTTGAGGCAGAGATGTATGGACTCATTAAAGAAGTTTCTTTTTCTCAACAAAGAAGCTGGGACTCAGTTTGGTTTGAAAGTGATTCAATGGCGATGATGCAAGCTATTTTGAAAGGCCATATGCATCTTTTCTGGAAGCTTACAACCCAATGGAGCAAATTATTGAACAACCTTGCCACTATGAACTTCATCATGACGCACACCTATCATGAAGAAAACCAACTTGTTGACCATCTTGCCAATAGTGGAGCCTCCGAAGGAAATTGTACACATTACACCGAGTTACCTGGTGAGTTAATACAAATAATCCAACGTGATAAATGTAAACGTCCATATTTCTGACTTGTGTAACTCTTTTTTATTAATTTGAATCCTCGTTGCTTTCTTTTGTTAAAAAATTTTTTTATCCACCTGATTTAACTACAGGAATAGAAAATCACGGTTCATGGTCCATACATAAGTCTCTACACTACAAGAATCATTATTTCACCTAGAATGTTATTCAAACATATGTTCCTTGAATTGGATCACTAGGGACCCTAAAATATTGTGTTCTAGTCGATCTCCCTTTCTTTCATCATATACTAAGTTCAACTGACATTGTTTCCCTACCAAGCCATATAATACTCACCTGTTACTATCTCTAAGTTCCATCCCATATTTCAACTAAATTCTCTAATAATACTATTTCATGATCCCTCCCCCTCTGGTACCCTTCCTAGGCTAGTATTAGAAGGTGGGAGTGACCAATAAAGCATGCCTCCAATATTCCATGAGTTGGTGACTATAAATGATGATATAGAATGCATTCATATGAGATCCATTGCCCTCAATATCCTAGGAATAGAATAAACCACTAATAAACTCTATAATATAAATAAAAATATAGTCCAAATACATTAATTTCATATTAGTGAAACCCAATAAAAATACAACAAACAATTCCTAAGAAAAGGCCATAAACACCATCAACTCCTAAGAAACCACTTCATGATAGCAATTCCCAAGTTAGTCCCCAATAAACTTCTTTAAAACTAGAAAATAAGTTTATATATATAGGGGTGAGAATTTATATATACTCAGTAGGATCATCCATGAAACCACTCATCAAAATGAAGAAGAATCATACAAAGTCCAGTGAATAAGGAGAGAAATCAACTCATTACCTAAATTCGGTAACATAATAGAAAAATCACAAACACACACACAGATATATATATATACAAAATTAAAGTACCCAACATCCACTTTCTCACTAAACCAGTCACTTTTACCCCCAACATATTATGTCATAGGGCTCTCATTACCTCTATAAGTCATACTACATATATGTCATCACTATCTCATCACATTATACATCCGTGTAAACATATAAAACCCACATCATCATCACATCCCCATGATCACATTTTAAAATCTATAGCCTTCATATCCCTTGTAAATACACATTATACCTTAATCCATTATATCTCATTCATATATAAACATGTATAATTGTAATATATTACCACCTGGATATAATTATATGTTATGTTATTAAGCCTCCACATCCCACATACACTTATATGTCAAAAATGAGATCCATTAATACCCATATAATAATATATCTTACATTTTAATACTCTACATCTCAAAGATGCTCACATACTTTGTCCACATCTATAAAAGAGAGATATGGAAGGAAGTTTCCATTCCTCAAAATCCATGAAAACCTAGATGTTTGGAAGAAAAAATAGAACCTAAATCAAAATATGGGGTGTTAGTTTTCCCTAAAAACTCATGTGGTGGATCATAAGAAATAATAGGAAACACAATAATAGTATATCACAAAACTATTCTTAGGGAAACTATCCTACACTTGACTCGAACTACATCCAACAACCCACATTAAAACCTATTAACCATCTCTAGGAATAAAAAGATAATTTCATTCTTTGCACAGAAGAATCATGGATTAACACTAACCATAATCACTTACTATAATTCCATTACTAATCATTTCATATTTATCCTTCATTAATTATGGTCATCATTCACATAAACCATCAAAATCCAAGGTTCTTTAATATTCTAGATTTTGAAACCATGATTTTTATCCATTCACCCAAACCAATCCATTGTTTCCATTTAATATACCATTATAATCATCAACCCCCATTCCCATCAGTTCAATTATAATCAATCATCATTTCATAATATTAGGTATTCCAAGACAATATTAATACCATCTCTAGGAAGAGACACCCATAATGAAAGAACCAACTTGTAGCAAGAATAAAATAGAGAAGAAGCTAATAAATAAGAAAAACATCAAACATATAAGTATTCCAACCTAATAAAACCATCCTATCATAATATCTGACATCTTTCCATATCATTTATATTATACCATCATCACTGACATCAAGACTCTTCCATAACCCAAGAAAAGGATCCAACCCCTCACCTTTTCAACCAACCATATAAGTTTTTCATACCAATCACAGTAAGGGATCTATCATCTAATTATATAAATGGATTTAAAATATATTTCATCATAAAAACTCAAGGATAAATAAATGTTAGTTAATCCACACATACATGGTTGTAGAAAATAGTTATGGGCTTTAAAAGTATCCCCAAACATTTATTTCCAAAAAAATAACATTTTCCTTTATTTTCTTGAATTAACTTAATCATTATGAGTAGGTTTCATCAATAATAACCCCAAAAACAACAAATAATTGTAGATATAATCATTGAGAAAATGGGATTAAAGAAACACTTAACCAAGTTAGACAATTAAAAGGAAGAATAATAAAATACCATGGGTGTATCATCCATAAACTTACTTATATTACCATATTTATATTGTTTAACCAATTACAACCATATTAAATATAAAAAAAGAATAGATAATCACAATGCTAAGATTTTACACTATTTAGATAATCATGTGAGGAAACCATTAGGAATAAAGCATAATCTCAAAAGAATAACAAAACCTTCTCAAATGTTATAATCTTATTAATTACAATTTATATGTTTGTTAAGGATAATTTCATCCATATATAATCTAAAGATAAACCATAATAATCCCACATTAAGACATAAAATAAGTATAATTTTATGACTCCCCTAGATTAATCAAATCTTATCAACCAATAAACAAGAACATGATAAACAAGATGATCACAAAACACAAGGTCACTCAAGCAAATCTTTGACAATCTATAACATAATAATGTACTCATCAAAACCATGATCCAACATCTCAAAAAAACTACCACTACTACCACATACTCCAAAGAATGAAAAATTGTGGTAAACCAAGAATAATAGACAATTTACCTCATATCACTAACAATAAATCTCTTTAAGTCAATAATTAAAAGCTACTAAAGGGGCCTTAATGATATCTGAGGGTACAACTTTGGACACTTAAGGTTTTCGGATAAATGGAGGAAATAACGGAAATTTGAATGGGAATCCAAATTTATATAGGTAATAAAAATTAAGTATATGTGGAATGATAAATAATTGTCTCACTAAAATGGGTCTATAAAAACCAAAATCCTAAGATCCACATAGTGATTTTCTATATCTCTTCCAATTTATAGATATATAAATATTTAAATCTGATAAGACCGAGGAAGGGTCATGCTCTAACCAAAGAACCACGATACGATGTAACCCTAAGAGTCAGAACCATGAAACCATTCATCAAGGATCCACACCATAACATCCATGGACATGCCATGAAGTCCATTTCACATAGAATAAAAAACCCCAAAAACCAAATCTACATCATGACTAGGACCCCTTACACCACAACTAGAAAAATCGAAAATGAAATACCTGGGTTTTTTAATCCATACATATATTTTTATAAAAGAGTATTTTTTGTACATCACAAAATTTTCTCTTTGAACCCCTTCACACTACGACACACATCCACCATATTGTGAAAAAAACTTCTTACTCAAAATAGAGAAAACATTAACTCTCATGGATGACACCAAAAAGACAAAATATACCCCCACCATGTGACACATTATATAAGGCCCCAGCCTTAAACCTTACTTAATCTTGAGTTATTACAAGATTACACATTGAGGATCTTTTCAGGTTTAGAGTTTTAGAGAATTAGATCTTGAAACTTGCCTTACATTCAACCTTTAAACAAAGTGGTTACATAAAAGACAGGATTCATTCTTCCCAACAACGGAAACATATTTAAAATAAAACATGGATTCTTTCTTGACACATCCTTGACTCTATCATCTTATCATGTACCTTTCCCGTGACCTGTGAAAAACATTTCAAAAACTTGGGATGTGCATAAAAAGCTCAGTAAGGGTTATAAAAATATGGAAATGAAACATGAGTTCATATATACATAAAAATGAAATCATACTTTACCCATAAAACAAAGGCACTTTCATAACTCATCAAACCATGAATAAATCATAGAAATCATAAGACATAAAAGGTAACTTGAGGCATTCATAACATTCTTACGTAGGGAGTAACCCTCTTGGTTACGTTTTGGAATACCCATCACTGTATATTCCCTAAATCTCTTCGGAGAAACCTCAATGTTTTACTCCTTCGCGTTACCCAATGCATTGGAGAGCTATATCGGGCTCACCCGCCCTTAGTTTATCACGGAACCACCCGTTTTCATAACAATACCCAAGAACCATAACATAAATGTATCACATAAAACATGCATAAAGGAAACATAACATTTCCACATTTCAATAACAATATAACATTTTAGTATATTGAAATAATGAATCCATTCAAAAAGAAACCATTTCCAAAACCATTTAAAACATTTAATAAAGAGATTTTTGAATCAAAGTGTCCCATACCACCTTGAAGTGTAAAATTTTAAACCATTAATATCCATATAAATAAATCCTTAAAACCATTTTGAAAACATGGATATTAATAAGAACAAATAATTAAAACATTTAAAACGATATTTTGGTTAAAGGGGTTTTACCAAAATTAGAGACACTTGAATACAATAATTGAGGAATAACATTTAGTCAAAACTTTATAATATCATGAGAATAAATGGATTCATGATATAATACTCCAAAGGACAGTATATACACCATATAAGAGTGAATTGGTGCATAACAACAATGAACCCTCAATAGAAATGTCAAATGTGATGAAATCCCTTATAGAGAAGGTATCCTTAAATTAAGGACAAATCAATCTCAAAAATATGTGTGAAAAATATAAGTACACCCAATATAAGTGGATATTAAGTGTAAAACAATAAAATTTCATTCACACATATTCAATGGATGACATATTCAATGACTACATGTTGAACCCAAAGAAATCGAAATTGGGTTAAAAAGTTCCCTTGATAGCCTAACGGCATCAAATCAAAATGAGTTGATGAGAGATAAAAAGTGTATCTCAGCACTTGGACATAAAATTTACATCAATAAGGATATATGAGAACATATCCCAACATAACAATATGTAAATTAAAAGACCCAACAAAAGAAGTCTTTTAAAAAAGAGGAGGGTGAAAGGTTCCCTTACCGACTTGGGTATCTTTCAAAACATACACCCCATGAAAGAAGGACAATAGATCATTGATGTAAATAATCATAAACTAAATTATATTACACAAATAGTAGAATAATGGGCAGTACATACACCACTCAATGGAATTTGTGGAAAATGTAGCATAAATCTCACGGGAATAAAAGTGAGATGAAAAATCCCTTACGAAAACTCGGCAGCCTAACGGCGCCACATAAAACTTCCGAATATGGATTGATGAGATCAAATAGGGTATCTCATCACATTACAATAAAATGTAAAGAAATAGGAATATAAAATAACATCCCCCAACATTACAAAGAGGTGCTTAAAAGAAGTGACATAAAGGAGAGTACTTAAAAAGAAAGAGAGAGGTTAGATCTCTTACGAAAGTTCGGCAGCCTAACGGCGCCACTCAAAACTTCCAAAATGGATTGATGATAGAGAATAGGGTCTCTCATCACATGAACATAAAAATTACAGTAAGTTTAATATAAAATATCATCCCAATAACAATAAATATGAGCTTTAAAAGGAATGACATAAAAGTGTGTACTTAAAAAGAAAGAGAGGAGTAGGATCCCTTACCTCGGGTCCGACTTGACTCGATCGTTCTTTAATCTCTTGAATAATAAACTTGAGTTAATTTATACTTCCTTAATAACCTTTTTCAAGTTCATTATTCCTTTTATATCACTTATTACCATGTCATAAACATTATGTAATCATTTAAGTTAATAATATTTGTTTTGCCGATATTTGGTTCTTAAGTCGAAATTGGACTTCTTACAATTACATGTTGTTCGTGTGGCCAAATGTTTATTATATCCAGAATTGTATTCATGATGTAGATATCATATATGTCATATATATCCAGTACATTTATGCATTTATAACATTACATAATCATTTAGAGGTAAGAAATGAAATGCACCGTTCATGGAGACGGTAAGCCGTACGTATGCATGAACGCTACTTTCATTTCTATTTCGTATTTTATAGAATGGAATAATAATGCTATAAAGGTATCTTATAATTATAGTATAATATAAAATATAATATCATAGTTCCATCCTTTATACGTCCCACATATTGTATTTAACGAATCAAATCACTTTGAGTGGGCGGTAGTCCGCACTTCCTTAAATGAAGATATCGTGTTTACCCATAATGGAAACCATAAAGGTATGCCCAAAATGAAAAAAAAACAGAAGATTAAGGAAAACATAAACATATTATATATCATATATAAAAATAGTGACATCATAATGTCCACCTTTTAAGGTGTTAAATGAGTATTGAACAATCATCGTTTTGGGAGGCAGAATTTCGCCATCCACGGAAACTGTATGTTCTTTAACCATTTGATGTAGTTTTGTGATATTGTAGCTCAAATAAATCTTATAACAACATACTAGTATATTTAATATACTGGTTTTGTTACAAAAGAAGTAAATAAAAAGAGTTTAGGGGGTTGGAGAAGCAAAATAAAACAAATGAACATGAGAGAATGAATTACCTTTAAAAGTGTAACTCCTTTTGATTTGAGCCTAAAGGCTTCCTTTGAAAGGATTCTGCCCAAAGGGAATCCTCTAGGATGAGGAGAGTGATGTGGAGAGAGTAAATGGGCAGGTTTTGGCCGAGCCAAAGGCTTGAGGAGTGTGTGAAATGAGGTAGAGGTGGGGGCCTTTTATAAGAGGAGAGGAGGGGCACTTTTGGAAAGTAAGAAATATTACTTTATTTGAAAATGTGTTTCGGTTTTAAAAGGTCCCACATTGATATAATTCATGGATAAGGTGATAAGGGTTCGAAATCCACCCATCCAATAAGTTTTTGACATTTTTAGGTCATAAATTTTACATTATCTTCTCATTTTATTTAAATCGTCAGATAATGATGTCATCGCTGCATCATTATGATGTCATAAATAATTTAATTTATTTAATGTCTAAAAATTATAAAAAAAAATACTATTATGTAGGAAATCTTTTTATCTTTCCAATGACTATTTATAATAAAAAATCGGACTTGTATAACCCCACTTAAAAATTGTTTTAGTAAAACATATCATGTTTGTGTCATTTTTACTTTTACATTAAATAAAAAGTTATTTATGTCATTTCCCAACCAAAGTGGCTCCATGGGGTCCCCAAGTTGACCCATGGCTTGTCTTGGTCGGCCATTACACTTCCAATGTGGTTAGGACATGTGTCAAGTTCATTTCATATTATTAAAACATTATTTTTACCTTAAACTACACTAATTACCTCTAATCGGGATTAAAAACTTAATAAGTTACTATTCACCAAAAAAATATTTTTATCCCATTGAACAACATTTTACTTCTTAATGAAAACCATGTATGTCGGATTTTTGAAATTCAAAACACAAAGATGGCAAAATTTCATTTAAACGGAAAAATCAGTTTTTATAAGTACCACTTAGTGGTGTCACTATTCATCAAAAATTGATGTTTTTCAGAAAAATCCCAAAAAATCACCCTAAGCTATATTTGATATTCCGAATTCAAAAATGAAGTCTATTTTAAAAAATTCAAAACATATAAGTCACATTAATTAATTTAATAATTAATTCCCGCTGTCAGAGCAAATAGCGTGTTTTTATGAAACAATAAGTATCAAAAGATTGACACTGGTTTAAGTCTGTTTTCAAAGTGAAATTAATTCCAACGACCACTATTGGATTTAATGGTAAAAATATATTCTAATTTCACTTTAAAACCAATTCAAAAGATAATCTAATCTTAAAAATAAATTAGATTAAAAAGAGTTTTTGAATTAAAATACAACATTTTACACTATTCATTAAAAAAATGAACTTTATCGGAAAGATACCAAAAATTTACACAAAGTAAATTTTGATGTCCTGATTCTTAATAAGAGTTTTATTTGGTCCAAAAGAATGTTTAAGAGTGAACAAAACTATATTTAATGATGGTTCAACATCAAAAGGTGATAAGTGAACCTTTAGTGAAAACTAGGGCATATACGCCTAAAATTGAATTCTTTTCGTATTTTAAGCCTCTATCCTTTATTGGATAAATGTAAAAACATTTAAAAACATATATAATCATATTTTAGTTATTTCTATCCATTCCCTCCATTACAATGGCTACATGTTAACTACCATTTAAAATAATATTATTTTATTATTAGAGTGCAACGTAAGACTCCCAAGAAACTCATTGTTGCGTGTTGGGTACGCCATCGAGCATAGCATCCCCTTTAAAGTCATATTAATATTTTATTCACAAATATGGATAAATATGAAAATGTCATATTCTTTATTTACCTGGGGTGTTACATCCTTCCCCCCTTTTGGGAATTGCGTCCTCGCAATTTTTAAAATTGAGCTTGGAAACATCCTTGAACGTCCCACATCGGAACAAGAGTCGGTAAAACACTCACTTTAAAATAAAGGAAGATAAGTACAGAGGTCACCCGAGTTAACCCATACTAGGATTCCATGTAGAAAAACATGGACAAGGAAGAAAAAGAAAAGGGTCATGTTCTTGAGGGAGAGTGATAGTAAACATGTCTAGGAGAAAGTTAACAATGAGAAAATCACAAACTTGTGATGGGTTAAACGGTATTCGATTCCCCAGTAGGAAAAGCTAATAGACAACATTTTTGTTTTAAGTTACTTTTTATTGAGGAATTTATTCATAAGGAAACATAATCACTTATCATGTTGACTTTCAACTTTTACTAGATTCCTTAATCAAACCCATATTTTTTCCAAAAGACGAGTATTTAGGGAGACTTGTTCGCATTAAGAGAACTATAATCAACTTCTAGAGAATCACCTAATCCAAAAAAGATAACTATATACATCCCATGTCTTTAGGCTTTAACCAAAACCAAAACCAAAAAGGTTAGTACAAGGTCAGATAATCCAGAAAAGGATAACCCATTAAAAAGAAAATATATTCTTAATCTCCAAAATTTGTCCAACAAAACCCAAAGTTCAACGAGGACCATCCGATAAACAATTTGTCCATAAAATTCTTCAAATTAAACCAATATAAGATTGAAACCCAAATATATGAAGGATTTAGTCACATAGTCTTCCAAGTTAAATCGTAACATTTATCTCCAAACAACATCAGTTGCTCCTAAAGTCTCGTATTAAAAAGTAATTAACCTAATCACATATCCTCTATGATAGGTTAATCATTTTCATAAATAACCCAAAATCAACTTACTCTTAAAAAAAAGAGTCAGTCAAACTAACCAGGGACTTCACGTAGTCCAGTGGTAGGCGATAAATACCAGTTGCACTTTGATTGTGGGTTCGATTCCCGCAGCTTTCTCCGACGTGACGGGTAGTCACACGGTCTACGTGTTGTCCTTTTTTCCAAAACTATATAAGTCTCAAATCATTCCCCAAAAAGGGATAAAATCATCAAAAATAACCATAACATAATTTAACCTCAATTTTATCTCATGCCTTTCACTTCAATCATAAAATATAGTAACCCATAATTACCTCAAAAGTAAGGATCATATAAACCCAAATGGTTATTTATAACTATGTCCACAAAAGAAAATATAACTATTACTTGAATAAAATTTGCCTATATTAAACATCAGGTTTACACATATAAAAAGTCTTCTAATGTAACCCCATCATCAAAAGAGACTTAATACTCTTAAGAATTTCACCATAACTCTTGAAGCCCTTATATGTTGACATCTTACTCATTCAACATTCTTCATGATCCATTATCCATTCCTTTCCAACTTATTCCGAAAAACCTCTTTCCTACAAACAAAATCATGAATCATATCCTAAGATTCAAAAATAGGAAAACAATAGTCATGAAATAGTACATACATTTAATTGGTTATTGTCAGTTTCTTCATCCTCAATCGGAATGGCATTAGGTATTGGTAAACGGATATTGGTATGCTCTTGGTGACCCCATTCACGAAACTTCTTCATAGGACATGTGTTTGCATAATGACCATGCACACCACATTTAAAACATTCAATTGATCCCTCATAAAGAACTTCTTTCCCTTTCCTCGAGTCAACTGGATGCTTCCTTTTTCCATGGCAGGTTCTTGCTTTATGACCTTCATTTCCACATCTATAGCATATTTCTGTCCCTTTGAAACATTTTCCTAGTTGTTTATTTCCACATCTTTGACACATAGGTTTTTCAACACACTTACCTTTATGATTATTACCTGTACATCCGTAGGGATTTGTTTCTTGCATATATGATGCCTTAGAGAAATATCCAAGGTTTATGTGGTCAATCATGACTCCAGATAGTTGGTTGAGGATAATCACAAGAGTTCTCATTGCATCTCCCATATCATTCAGTTGCTCTCTCAAAAAACTGTCACAGTTTCCTTCACATCCACTGTTACTTTGGTGCCTGCTAGATCCAGCCATTTACTAAAACCAAAAAGTTCAGTGTGAGTATATCAACAAACCCATCATGTACTAATGAGTAAGATAAACACTAAGATATACTTACTCATTCACTTTATCTAAAACTAGGACTCTTTCTGAAATCCTAACCATTATGGTAATGTCACTTATGCTTAAAGAATACCCTAACCTCTAAAGTTATCTAAACCGACCTTTGATACCAACTATAAGGCCCCAGCCTTAAACCTTACTTAATCTTGAGTTATTACAAGATTACACATTGAGGATCTTTTCAGGTTTAGAGTTTTAGAGAATTAGATCTTAAAACTTGCATTACATTCCACCTTTAAACAAAGTGGTTACATAAAAGACAGGATTCATTCTTCCCAACAATGGAAACATATTTAAAATAAAACTTGGATTCTTTCTTGACACATCCTTGACTCTATCATCTTATCATGTACCTTTCCCGTGACCTATGAAAAACATTTCAAAAACTTGGGATGAGCATAAAAAGCTCAGTAAGGGTTATAAAAATATGGAAAGGAAACATGAGTTCATATATACATAAGAATGAAATCATACTTTACCCATAAAACAAAGGCACTTTCATACCTCATCAAACCATGAATAAATCATAGAAATCATAAGACATAAAAGGTAACTTGAGGCATTCATAACATTCTTACGTAGGGAGTAACCCTCTTGGTTACGTTTTGGAATACCCATCATAGTATATTCCCTAAATCTCTTCGGATAAACCTCAATGTTTCACTCCTTCGCGTTACCCAATGCATTGGAGAGCTATATCGGGCTCACCCTCCCTTAGTTTATCACGGAACCACCAGTTTTCATAACAATGCCCAAGAACCATAACATAAATGTATCACATAAAACATGCATAAAGGAAACATAACATTTCCACATTTCAATCACAATATAACATTTTAGTATATTGAAATAATGAATCCATTCAAAAAGAAACCATTTCCAAAACCATTTAGAACATTTAATAAAGAGATTTTTGAATCAAAGTGTCCCATACCACCTTGAAGCTTAAAATTTTAAAACATTAATATCCATATAAATAAATCCTTAAAACCATTTTGAAAACATGGATATTAATAAGAACAAATAATTAAAACATTTAAAACGATATTTGGGTTAAAGGGGTTTTACCAAAATTAGAGACACTTGAATACAATAATTGAGGAATAACATTTAGTCAGAACTTTATAATATCATGAGAATAAATGGAGTCATGATATAATACTCCAAAGTATAGTATATACACCATATAAGAGTGAATTGGTGCATAACAAAAATGAACCCTCAATAGAAATGTCAAATGTGATGAAATCCCTTATAGAGAAGGTATCCCTAAATTAAGGACAAATCAATCTCAAAAATATGTGTGACAAATATAAGTACACCCAATATAAGTGGATATTAAGTGTAAAACAATAAAAGTTCATTCAAACATATTCAATGGATGACTTATTCAATGACTACATGTTGAACCCAAAGAAATCGAAATTGGGTTAAAAAGTTCCCTTGACAGCCTAACGGCATCACATCAAAATGAGTTGATGAGAGATAAAAAGTGTATCTCATCACTTGGACATAAAATTTATATCAATAAGGATATATGAGAACATATCCCAACATAAAAATATGTAAATTAAAAGACCCAACAAAATAAGTCTTTTAAAAAAGAGGAGGGTGAAAGGTTCCCTTACCGACTTGGGTATCTTTCAAAACATACACCCCATGAAAGAAGGACAATATATAATTTATGTAAATACTCATAAACTAAAGTATATTATACAAATAGTAGAATAATAGGAATTACATAAACCACTAAATGGAATTTGTGGCAAATGTAGCATAAATCTCACGGGAATAAAAGTGAGCTGAAAAATCCCTTACGAAAACTCGGCAGCCTAACAGCGCCACATAAAACTTCCGAATATTGATTGATGAGATCAAATAGGGTATCTCATCACATTAAAATAAAATGTACAGTAAGAGGAATATAAAATAACATCCCCCAACATTACAAAGAGGAGCTTAAAAGAAGTGACATAAAGGAGAGTACTTAAAAAGAAAGAGAGAGGTTAGATCTCTTACGAAAGTTCGGCAGCCTAACGGCGCCACTCAAAACTTCCAAAATGGATTGATGAGAGAGAATAGGGTCTCTCATCACATGAACATAAAAATTACAGTAAGTGTAATATAAAATATCATCCCAATAACAAGAAAGATGATCTTTAAAAGGAATGACATAAAAGTGTGTACTTAAAAAGAAAGAGAGGAGTAGGATCCCTTACCTCGGGTCCGACTTGACTCGATCATTCTTTAATCACCTGAATAATAAACTTGAGTTAATTTATACTTCCTTAAGAACCTTTTTCAAGTTCATTATTCCTTTTATATCACTTATTACCATGTCATAAACATTATGTAATCATTTAAGTTAATAATATTTGTTTTGCCGATATTTGGTTCTTAAGTCAAAAGTGGACTTCTTACAATTACATGTTGTTCGTGTGGCCAAATGTTTATTATATCCCGAATTGTATTCATGATTTATATATCATATATGTCATATATATCCAGTAAATTTATGCATTTATAACATTGCATAATCATTTAGAGGTAAGAAATGAAATGCACCGTTCATGGAGAGGGTAAGTCGTACGTACGCATGAACGCTACTTTCATTTCTATTTCGTATTTTATAGAATGGAATAATAATGATATAAAGGTATATTATAATTCCAGTATAATATCAAATATAATATCATAGTTCCATCCTTTATACGTCCCACATATGGTATTTAATGAATCAAATCACTTTGAGGGGGCGGTAGTCCGCACTTCCTTAAATGAAGATATCGCATTTACCCATAATGGAAACCATAAAGGTATGTCCAAAATGAAAAAAACAGAAGCTTAAGGAAAACATAAACATATTATATATCATATATAAAAATTGTGACATCATAATGGCCACCTTTGAAGGTGTTAAATGAGTATTGAACAATTATCGTTTCGGGAGGCAGAATTTCGCCATCCAAGGAAACTGTATGTTCTTTAACCATTTGATGTAGTTGTGTGATAGTGTAGCTCGAATAAATCTTATAACAACATCCTAGTATATTGAAGATACTGGTTGTGTTACAAAATAAGTAAATAAAAAGACTTTAGGGGGTTAGAGAAGCAAAATAAAACAAATGAACATGAGAGAATGAATTACCTTTAAAAGTGTAACTCCTTTTGATTTGAGTCTAAAGGCTTCCTTTGAAAGGATTCTGCCCAAAGGGAATACTCTAGGATTAGGAGAGGGATTTGGAGAGAGTAAATGGGCAGGGGTTGGCCGAGCCAAAGGCTTGAGGAGTGTGTGAAATGAGGTAGAGGTGGGGGCCTTTTATAAGAGGAGAGGAGGGGCACTTTTGGAAAGTAAGAAATATTACTTTATTTGAAAATGTGTTTCGGTTTTAAAAGGTCCCACATTGATATAATTCGTGGATAAGGTGATAAGGGTTCGAAATCCACCCATACAATAAGTTTTTGACATGTGTAGATCATAGAGTTTACATTATCTTCTCATTTTATTTAAATCATCAGATAATGATGTCATCGCTGCATCATTATGATGTCATAAATAATTTAATTTATTTAATGTCTAAAAATTATAAAAAAAATTACTATGATGTAGGAAATATTTTTAGATTTCCAATGAATATTTATAATAAAAAAATATGACTTGTATAACCCCACTTAAAAATTGTTTTAGTAAAACATATCATGTTTGTGTCATTTTTACTTTTACATTAAATAAAAAGTTATTTATGTCATTTCCCAACCAAAGTGGCTCCATGGGGTCCCCAAGTTGACCCATGGCTTGTCTTGGTCGGCCATTACACATCCAATGAGGTTAGGACATGTGTCAAGTTCATTTCATTTTATTAAAACATTATTTTTACCTTAAACTACACTAATTACCTCTAATCGCGATTAAAAACTTAATAAGTTACTATTCACCAAAAAAATATTTGTATCCCATTGAACCACATTTTACTTCTTAATGAAAACCATGTATATCGGATTTTTGAAATTCAAAACACAAAGATGGCAAAATTTCATTTAAACGGAAAAATCAGTTTTTATAAGTACCACTTAGTGGTGTCACTATTCATCAAAAATTGATGTTTTTCAGAAAAATCCCAAAAATTCACCCTAAGCTATATTTGATATTCAGAATTCAAAAATGAAGTCTATTTTAAAAAATTCAAAACATATAAGTCACATTAATTAATTTAATAATTAATTCCCGATGTCAGAGCAAATAGCGTGTTTTTATGAAACAATAAGTATCAAAAGATTGACACTGGTTTAAGTCTGTTTTCAAAGGGAAATTAATTCTAACGACCACTATTGGATTTAATGGTAAAAATATATTCTAATTTCACTTTTAAAGCAATTAAAAAGATAATATAATCATAAAAAAATTAGATTAAAAAGAGGTTTTGAATTAAAATACAACATTTTACACTATTCATTAAAAAAATGAACTTTATCGGAAAGATACCAAAAATTTACACAAAGTAAATTTTGATGTCCTGATTATTAATAAGAGTTTTATTTGGTCAAAAAGAATGTTTAAGAGTGAACAAAACTATATTTAATGATGGTTCAACATCAAAAGGTGATAAGTGAACCTTTAGTGAAAACTAGGGCATATATGCCTAAAATTGAATTCTTTCCGTATTTTAATCCTCTATCCTTTATTGGATAAATGTAAAAACATTTAAAAACATATATAATCATATTTTAGTTATTTCTATCCATTCCCGCCATTACAACGGCTACATGTTAACTACCATTTAAAATAATATTATTTTATTATTAGATTGAAACGTAAGATTCCCAAGAAACTCGTTGTTGTGTGTTGGGTACGCCATCGAGCATATCATCCCCTTTAAAGTCATATTAATATTTTATTCAAAAATATGGATAAATATGAAAATGTCATATTCTTTATTTACCTGGGGTGTTACACATTATCTTAGCAACAACTCATGGAACAACACAACCCTTCACACTATGACACATCTCTTCTAGTAGAAATATAAAACTATAATAGTTCCTTTTTTCAACCTCAATAACACCACAAAGAACTCCCCAGATTACCTCACCACCCAAGAATCAACGAAGGGGCGTTTTAGAAGATATAATCCCTCACACTCCTTAACAAAAAATGGTGATCTGCATAGTTTATAAAAAATACATGTCATCCTATTTTTCAAAAATATTCTTCTCAATTTAAAACACATTTTTAAATCCTCCATCATGTTTTTTTAGATATTTTCCTAATTTTAATTTGAAACCCCTATGAATTTCATTCATCAAAATAATTATTTAGAATATAGTCAGATTATGCTTTATTAAATATCTATATCTTCAATCTTAAAATATAGAAATAATTATTCCCATTTGAATTTTAAAAAGTATCTTTCAATTATATTCTCAGATATCTCTATATTTCATTTCATATATTTCTTTATAAAACTAGTCTTCAAATAAAGTAAAAATTCCTAGTAAATTAACTGAACATCACATATGTAACATATATTTTCATTGTTAAGTAGATTCTATGAACATTTATGTGACCTTATTAAAACTAAATTTAATCTTAAATAAGTTCTGATCAATGTATTTTAAAACTTCTAATTAAATAATACATAAATATTTTTCATAACGATTCAATCTTTCATGAATAGTTGGAAATCTAGTTTAATTGTACACAACATGCCCAATCTCTAAACCTCACTTACATTGGATTTTAATATTTCAGTCCACACTTATATAGTTATTTTAACTTTTTAATATAACAAATATAACATTCTCTATATTTCTTCAATAACTTTAAATTATCTCAAAACATTTCTAAATATTTTTCCATTGATATTGACAATAAATGGGACCATTATTTATCAATTATTGGGGATCTTCAATACCCCCCTTTAGATTTTTTATCAAATCTAATAACTTGTATAAATGCCTTGAATTTTCTCAAAGAGAAACATCCAAACACCAAAATATTGATTAATATAATTTTTTATGATAATTTTATACATTGGAAATAAGATTTTTTTTCTTTAAAAGATTAATTTTTTACTTCTTAAACAACACAAAAAATTCACCCACTATGATCAATAAAATTAGTATTAGATTCTTAATACAACATTCCATATGAGTTATATTAATTATATCGATTTGAAAAATTAATCCAATGAAATATGGTGAAATACCAACATATGTTAAGTAAGAGAGAAAGGATAAACCTTCATTTTCATACTTTGATCTCTATATTTTTACTTGGAAGATCTAGAGTTGAAATTTTTGTATTATGAACTCATGTTTTAATTCTCTATTTGTAACTTTATCCTTAATAAAATGATATTTAATATCATAATTATTGGATTTTGAGTTATTTATAGGATTTTTTATCAAAATTATTTTACTTTTATTATCATATCAAATCTAAATTGTTTTCAAATTTTAATCTTCAAGTCTTCCAACTACTCATTCATTTAAATCTTTAGTGTACAATCTTTTATTGTAACCATATATTCATTTTACATAGCATGTAAATTCACTTGTGTTTTCTTATTATAGTGTCACCTCACTCAATATTATATATTAAATAATATACGAAATCATGTTGATTTTCATTCGTCAATGATTCCACCCCAATTTATATTAATGTGGATAAGCAAGTTAATCATTTAACCTATTTAATAATGCTTACCATGGCTCATATCCCCTTTAATATATCAAAGTAATATTTTAGTATCCTTTATGTGTTATTATTTTGGATCAATTCGAAACCTTGTACATAAATGCTCTATATAAACTATGTCAATTATAGATGTAGTTAGATATAGCTGGATTACAATCAACTAACAAAGTAATTTTAATTCACATATCTTCCTGTAGTATCTTTTCACTATTTCACACCAACTTTTATAGGTTTTGGAGACCTTTAGAGTATTCTACAAAAAATTCCTTCAAAAATTCATTGGAATGTTATTCCTTAGATATTAAAATATATTATTTTTCTTATTCCACTTGTAATCCTAGAAAAGAATTCATTTCTCCATGTATAGATTCATTTTTTTATAAATTCTTTATAACTACACCCCATGTCGTTTCAAAAAATTATGTAATCAATATAAAAAATAAAAAATATTGTACTTATATTAATTTCTGTTCCAATAGTTTTTTTAAGACATTATGCTGATGAAACTCATCTCTTTTAAGCAGTTGTCTCACTTTTAATACTAGGATATATGTTCCTTTTTCAATACAAAAAAAATATTTATTTAAATTAGATGAATTTTTTACATCGATATCATGTATAAAAACCTTAGGTTTCTAGTAAAAATATATTCTATAAAATTAACATTCATTAAAGAAAACCTCACATCTATTTTAGAAGCTTTATCATTATTATATGATGTAATGTCTAAGAACATTATGATTTTCTTGAGTATTCTAACATGTGAAAATGTTTCCTTAAAATTAATTATTTAAACATGAGATTTACCTTTTCACAATAATATTACTTTTAAAAAAACAATTTTATCATTAAATTTGTTTATAAACAATCATATGGTTTTAATTACATGAATTCTTTTTGTCCTTGGAATAATATCCTGAGTATCCTTTATCTCAATTTGATACGACTCTTCATTCATAATATAAATCAAATTCTTGTGTTCAAATACTTCATTAGTAGGATGTTATTAAATTTGTTATATTAATGTTTCTTCATTTTTGAATTTAAATCTTCTTCTAGTTTTTAAAAGCTCTCTTACATTTCTAACTATATTTTAAACTTCAATATATTTGTACACCCTTATGTAGTTATTTTTCTAACTCTAATGGTATCCTCATTATTAAATGTATGATCTAAATAAATATAATAATTTTTTATTCAACTTCATATTATTTATCACACTTCTATTCAAAATTATTCATATAAATATCAATATAATTATCATAGTATTAATTATCTAGCTCAGCTTAAATTGGTTTATTTTTAATAATCTTAATATTATAGAAGTATATAATTTTATACAATCTTTTGTTCTAAAATTTTTATCCCCTAATAATTGATAAATATCCCATAAAAATTAATTTGTTTCCTTCTTGCTAAACTTTCCCAGATTCTAAATTTTTGTCTTCATCAATCAAGGACTATAAAATAGTTTAAACTATTTCCTAGATGGTTTTATATTATATCACATTTCATAAGAATTATTATTTGATACATGTATCAATATAAAACTATTTTTAATTTGTTAAGATAATGAAATAGACTCTCTCTAAAAAACATTGACAGTTTCAATTCAATAATATTGGTTCTTCCCATTTCAACAAGAATTATATTCCTTAATTATATATCTATATTTTCATGGGGTGTGTATGTTGTGTTGTACTCATTTTCAATTTAATTTTGAGAGTGATATTTTTTAAATGAATTAATTTTTCACTCTCATTTATTATCTTTCATTGGATTCTTGATAAATAACTCTATCTCCTTTTAAATATCCCTTCTAAATATTGTGAATTTATACACAACCTCACACTTATGCTTTATAAATATCATATTATTTAACCTATTTAAATCATAAATGAATGTAATGAAATGAAGATAAATTCTGGTGGAATGATGTATCATTGGTCTATAAAAATCAGAATACATCATTTTAAGTGTCTTTCTCTCACTCTATTATGACTTAACAATGCCATTTTCCATTTTAAAAAGTCTCACAAATGATATATATTTATCTTTTCAATTAGGGTAGATCTCTCATAGAATACTCTTTAAAAAAATCTCAAAATTATTTTTTCAATACTACCAAAATGTATTTGTCCGATCCTATTCTCATATTGTATATAGAGAAATAATGAATCATGTATACATCCAATATGAAATAAATTGATACCGGTTCTTTCTCCCTTAATGATAACATTTACATATTTGTATTTCTTGATAATAAAAGTTTTTTTATTGGAAATAAATTCACTTCCATAATTGAAAAATTGTATATTAATAAAAATATTATTTTTAATAAAATCAATATAAATAAATTCTTTATAATTCAATTTATGAGCGTAAATATTAGTGGGAATAACTTCATTGATTTTTAATGAACTATATTTACCAAAAGTAATTGAACCACTACCATGAAATCCAATGTTCATCAAGATCTTTGTATCACCAATCATGTGATATAAACAATCACTATAAATAATTCATGTCTTGTACCTCTTGCTAGTTTTTATAGATATTTCGACCATAAAGTACTTCTCAAAATTTTTTATTCTTTGAGAACTATCAACAATAATAGATTGATAAAAATTTCTTGAAAATATATTCATAAAACATTTTTCATAATGACCTGTTTTATAACATCTTATACAAAATTATTTTAAAAAATCAAATATATTTTAAGTATTCAAATTTGAACCGCCTCCCTTAATTACTTTTTTGTAATTTGTATTACTGCTCAAATTTCTTGAATAACTCTCCCTTAATTAACTTCCTTAATTTAATCCCCATTTAATTATTTCTTATGTACTTAAAATAGAATTAAATTTTATACAATCAAACATAAAATATATTTCTATAAACTACACATAGGAAGATATTTTCTAAAAATCATGATCTTTATATTGATATGAATTCTATCAAGGAAAAAAAACATGTTTCTTAGTGTAACTTGATTATATAAATGTTTATTTATTTGGAAAATATTATTCTTATAAACATCCTCAACATACTTTGATATAGGAATAAATAATTTATTTGAAATTATCAACCCCATATATGAGGGAAATATTATTTTATAACCTTCAATGTTTGTAAAATTGATTTACTAACATTAACATTTTATGAAGTTAATTTTACCTATTTTATTGTATTAAAAACTTTAGTATCTTATAATGATTTATTATTCACTTAAACATTTTTATAGTATCCATATCTTATTATTTTCATTTTTTCACCCTAAAGACACCTTTACTAAAATTTGTTCCAATAATTTTCTTTTATACATATTTTTTAACACAATATTTGAAAACATTATCTTGTTCTTTAACTTTAAATTTGAGAAAATTGAGTTATTAAGTGTTATAAACATATTTCATGAGTAATTAAACCTTACTTTAATTTAGTTTCTAATAATATTTCTTTAATATTTTGATCACATTTTTATGATTATAATTCTAATAAATAAAATATTAAAATTCATCTTTTAAGATGTGTTTAGCATGAATTTTTCTATATTAATCATTAATTTTTAAATATTATTCATGTTTTTCAACATTAACCATGAATATTATATTTTTCTAAAAACATTTTCTTTATTTTTTTAACTCTCTTCTTAGAGTGTAGTTTTATTCTTCTTCCCTACTCAATATATTTCTTCTCATTATTTTTAAACAAATTATATACATTACTATATTTATTTATTTTTATAGTTTTATTCCAATTCTCCTAAGATATAAATTCCTATTGATCATTATGTTTAGTATTAAAAATTTTACTATTTTGATATTAAATAGAAAAATGTTTAAATATCACAAAATTAAAAGAATTTCATGGGATATTTACCACTATATTCTCCTCTTACTTTTATAAATAATTTTTATATAATATATGTCATGACACCCTCCCTCCAAAGGTACCCATCCTATGAAGTAAATAAAGGATGAAATATAATAACACTTGAAGAATACCCCTTATAGTACATTACTTGAACACTCACACCAAGGGTATGTAATCACACACATGAGAAAGATTATCCTCATAAATATTTTATAAGTAAGAGACACGATGAGAACAACCACCAAATAACTCTTACTAATAATAATAAAAAATAAATCCCAATACGTGATGTGATATCATATATAACTAGATATACATTAAGAGAAAAAATGCTAAAGAGATAATCCTCGGTAATGACCACAAAGATTCAATAGCTATTGAATAACTCCTCGATGTATTAATGTCTAGCTCAATCACCTACATGCTCCTGTTAGCCTGAAAAACAATTTACATATATGTAGGGTGAGAATAACATGTAAAATTAGTTAGATCCTCCCTAAAACCTATCTTGAAAAATGTTGAAGAAGAATGATAAATCCTTGTGAGTAGAAAATGGAACTAACTCATCACTTAAACATGTAATACTAGTTTTTCATCCTCATAATGGATCACTCTTCAAATAACGCATAGTAGTATAACTACAATATTGAGAATATATATATATATATATATATATATATCTAAATGGGTATTATTCTCCCACTTCCCCTCTAGTTTTCCGCTCTTATGCCACAAAATCAGACGTCATGAGATCTCATCCCTTCCATAAATTAATTCATACATGATGTGAGTCAGACCTCATCCCTACCTAACTTGGTTCCACACAGGGCTCAACTTCTTGTTTTGGTATCAGACTCTATATCCATCTCATCATCATCACTACAAAGTCTGTAAACAAGTGTATGTTTGGAAGAAACTAAAACCCATATAAATTCATTATACCTCAAGACATCATATCCCATGCTCATACATTCATGAGAACCTAGATCTTCCATGGCCAGATATGAGTATGCGCTATAACCTCAAGCCATTACAGCTCACATCAAACATGTAAGGGAAATCACCCTTCTCCATAATTTCACATAATACTAAAGTCAAAGAGAGAGTAGAGGAGAGGGGGTAGTCAGCCATCTATATCCTTAGCAACCTAGATATTAGGGAAAACACCCCAAGAACCTATAGTTATCAATTTCCCTTCTGATGTGGGTGGGGTGTGTAATAAATAGCAAATCATAAAGAATGGATATAGCTCAAAACTACACTAAGGAAAACTATATAGCCTTAGACTCATCTACCACAATCATCGGATGGGAAACTCCACTGATGATATTAAGGTCGAGATAACAAATAAACACTTAGGAATCAAGTTTAATATTAATTAAATTATGATACATTAATTAATATTAATCCATTTTCATTCCAAGATTAACATTGTACTCTTGTAAGCTAGTTTTTGATGGAACTATTTATTTTTTGCTTCTATTCATAAGTATTTCATCATTATAAGAGAGAATCAAGAACTAGTATCATCCATTTATCATTTCACTATAATTTCATAGAAGGCCATGTGTTATAGGACTAATCTTAATCTACTAGTTAAAACATGAAATCAAAGTGTATATAATCAAACTATTTCCCATAGTTGAAACTATACATATAAATATTGATTATCTATTTTCTATCAAGTAAGTATCAATATTGAAGTAAAAATTGATAAGAAATCCCAATTATGAAATTTTATTGACAACCCCAGTGTCCCACAAAACTACACATTAAAATCACATCTAACATCCCATGCCAACATCATCATCATAATTAAAACCTCATTCCACCATCATCATCACAACTAGAAACCCATTCCCCCATCAGTATTATAACTAATACCTCATTACACCAGTATTTTCTCAAGAATCCCAACCCATTAGTCATCAACTATTATAACCACAAAAGGTTACTAATTAATAACATCAAGTCTCTAATCAAAAGACCATAAATATATATTAAATTTATTATTCATCATATAATTTTAAAGGAAATTGTGGGAAAATAATAATTGAATTCTACCTTTATCAAACAACTTTGGGATTTCTTATACTAATGGAAATTATTTAAGAAATAATTAAAATTTCATTAACATATTTAATTAAATAATTAATAATGATTAAATCCTAGTATCACTATACATATGAATTTCTTAGGCTAAATATTATTTATTTAATATATAATTCCACCTTAAGATAATTTTTAATACATCAACAATCATGATGATAATTATTTCAAAATGCATTTCTATTATAAATAATAATTTTCACTTTTAAGTTCCTATTTAATTTCAAAGAATATCAACCATGCTAAACAACTATAACAATATATAACACATTATGTAATAAATATCAAGAGGAAACAGTAAACACATTTTATCACAATTACCCAACCAATAATTAAATTTATGTATCATAATATATTAAATTATCTAAACATGAGATAATTCCCATTTAAATTATATAAAAGAGATATAAAATTATAAAATAATTCTCAACAATATTATTTATGAAGTTTAACACCACAACATGCAATAATTTTGATTTTATCAAATAAATATTTGAAAATTCAATATGATTATCCATTTCTATCTCTTAGATCATTTCAAAAATAATCACAATTGACTATGGTTTGAATCCTGGAATCCTATTGAGGTGATTAATGATGTAGTCAGTGACGTGGGTAGGCAATGATGTAGGAATTTATATTGATGTAGTGCAGATCCTTTAGACTAGAAAAAGGGTGGGACTTCGACTATGTATTGGTCATTCAATCCATTATTCCATCAGGTCATTTAATGGGTTTTCTCTCAACATTGTTAAAAATGGGTGTTCCATTTGTTTAATAAAAATGGGATTCACTCCAAACCATTTTGAATAAATGTTCTACAATATGAAATTATTTATTTTCATTTTATTTGGATAATATTAAAAATTAGAAAATAATGTTATCTATTGTATGTGATAAATTTATAAATTTCATTATTATAATTATTATATAAAATATTAAATATATATTTCAACATGAAATTTCCAAATTATTTCTCTTTCTATGAAAATTCTAGTTTGTTATCCAATTACAAGGATTTTCATGTGATACATTATTCTCTATCAACTGATAATTGTTGGAACATGAAAAGTAATATTTAGCATGCTTATAAGAACATAAAACTTTATGTTATAACATGTGAAATAATTCCAGTAAATATAGATCAAATAATAGAATGTGATGAACTATTATTTCAATACATGAATAAATTATATTCCATTTTCAATATTACATGTTATTCATTTCATCTTCATCCTTTGGAATTTATAAATTATCATATAATTTTCTATCATGTGATTATTTTCTATATTTTTGTCTGAATATGGTTAATCACGTCCATTTAAACAAATAATACAAAACATGAGTGATTCAAATTTTTATATAAAACAAAGGATAAGTATTATATCCTATACCTAGAGAAGAAGGATTTACATGGAGCACTTAAAACAAAGAATAGAGGAAAGAGTGCATAATCATGTAACTCATAAGAGTGCTTCAGATGATTTTTTGTATAATTGAAAATCTGAGAAGGTGAGGTTTAGGTCACCCAAACTCAAAGGAAATGAAAAAAAAACTCAAATGGGTAACGATATGGTATTATAAAATACACAGATGCACGAATATTAAATCCCCATTAATTCATATTAAAAATCATTTCTATTTTAATTCTTTTATTGACTTGTTTTATAACTAAAAATTTTATGGGAGTCAAGATCTTTCTTTATATCTTCTTAATAGATTCCAACAACAAAAATTTTACACATTTAATTCCTTAATTACATTATATAAATTTCACAAAAGGTTCTAAAAAGTGAAAACTTCAATTTTATGGAAAATTCACTACCTATATGTTTTATCCAAGTATTGCATAAGGGTAACATATTTTTACCTTTACATGGATGATTACCCTTACATAGGTATAGGAAATTAGGAATTACCCTTACATAGATTATAGATTTCACATTGTTCCCATTTGAAACTATAGAAACGGTGTGATGACACTTATATAGATTACTAAGTACATTTATGTGAGATTTAAAAATCTCACAATACCCCTATGTGAGACTAGGGAACTCAGCTAAACCCTTACATGAGACTTGAGTTTCCCTTATGAAAATAAGGTAAAGAGTGTTTTACATTAATTTTATTTATTAAAAATATTCACACACTTACATACTAATGGAAATAAAGACTTGTCTTTATGAATCTATTAAAAAATTCACTTGGAATTTATGCATGGTTTAACAAAACAAGAGGACCATTATGCAGGTAATGAGAAATTTACTTACCTTTATACATGGTTTAAAAACCATGGATCATCCTTACAAAGATTATAGAAAAACAATATTACCTTTACATAAATAATAAGGTATGCGTAAGGGTAAAAAAAATTAAGAAGATTAAATATTCAATTAAAATAAAATACAAATAACAAAGTAAATTATTTATTATAAATTTAAAAAAACCAAAAATGCCACCAAAAAAATTAATCACTTTCAAAAATCCAAAATTAATTTCTAAATAAATTTTTAAAACTTGGAAATTAATTTCATAATTTGGAAAAAAATTAAATACCACTTCCTAAAATATAAAAACATCTCTCAAACAAGTAAACATCCCAGAATAATGAAGGAAGACTTGGGAATTATCCAAACCACTACATTAGAAACCTCCCAAATAATTCATGTCCTCATGAATTAAAACAAAATCAGAAATAAAGGATAATGGAATGGGAATAAATCAACAACCTGTTGAGATATCTATCAAGGATCTCATTATATTTGGAACATGTCCATTATTCTAGTGGGATAAAGAATATAGCCACACAAAATCTTTAAAACACCCTTAAATCAATCTTCTAGGGAGGTAACTCTCAAACATGAATAATTCCATTAAAAAAATTCATCAATGAAGAGAATTAATCTCATATATCATCATGATATTACATACTTCATCCCAAAAAATCAATCATTAATTAACTTGAAATATTAAGTACATATTTTTTAATCTCATTCCATTATAAGATCACATAATCACATAAAAGGCCACCCAAATATCCAAAAAAAACAATTAAGAAATGCATGTCCAATCATACAAAAATTACAAAAAACACTATAGAAGGAAAAATATTAAGGGAAAAAAACTTCACATTGATTTAAACCAAAATCAAATAATCGTATTAAGTATAAAACATCATTTTATCTCAAACTGTAATAACTTTACTTAGGAAATCCATGAAATGAAAATATATAATTTCTTTATTTTTATTTTTCATGCTAGAAAGTTTAATCCAAAACATTCAGAACATATCATGCTTAACAAGTCATGGGAAAAGTAGATTAGAATGATTTCATAAATATTTATTGATAATCTTAGATATGTTACTAGTAAAATATCATTAAGTCTCATTGGTTAATAAGTTCAAGAATTTAAAATTATTTTCAGATGATTCTTTACTTGTAAGACATGTATCGCATTATTTAATATTAAAATATCTAAAATTTTAAATTCATGGTGATAGATTGTTTTCCCAAAGTTTCTTCAATTTAAAATATATAAGTTTAGAAAACCTTTAAATGAAAATATTTTAAACCTTCTTTATAAAAATATATTTATTGTATCTTCTTTATGAAATAATTTCTAATTCATTTTTATAAAATATATTTTAATGTAAATGTCATTTTTATAAAATAACTTCATGTTTCTACTTAATAAAACAAGTTACCAAAAAATTAATTTTTTTCTAAAAAACGTTTTATTACTAATTTAATAGCCCAACTGGCCATTAAATTTACTAATTTTTTTTATATATCACAAAACTTAAAACACCCACCACCCATTATAATTTAAAACTCAAACATGTTTCATTTTAAACCAATTAAAAATTTTGAGAAATTTAAAACATTACAAGCATGATATTTAAAATTCCATATTTAACATGATTTCTATGATAACTTTCATATATTGAAACATTATATGCTTTCATCAAATTATTTTTATTTTTCTAAAACAAATCTACCATGATATTTACCATTTACCACAAGTTCATGCCCTTAATTTTAATAGTAATAAATTAACACCACATAACATTCTTCAAAAAACACAATCAACTAGATAAATATAAAAAAATCTTCCAAAAGCATAAAAATCAAAGGAACAAATTCCTAACACCGTGAAATTATCCTCCTTGGGTATCACTGTCTTGACTCTATAGTTTTAAAATGCATCGCGAAAAATAACATGTATGATGAGTGAAATTTCCCATCTCTTAATATACTAGAGGCTATATAGCACATTACCGGTACAAGATAAATCTATTATGGGGATTTAAGAACGCATGTCCATAGACACATCATATAAAAAGTCACATGAAAATTCCATATAATACAAGAATTTGATTCACAACATAATGAAAAAAATAATCTTATAATAGTGAGAAAATAAATTAAAGACAAAACTTCCAATATTCTCTTTTCTCTAAACTTGGGCCCATATCACATAGACTGGTTTAAGGTTATATTGATTTAAAATAAATTAATACATATAAAAACCACTTCTACAGAACCATATCTCTTCTACACCAAACCTAATAGAAGATTATAGATTTTATATTATGGTAGCAACCCCTTCCCCCAACCCATTTCTTCAAATCACCTTGATCGAGGAGAGAGTTATATGAACAAGTTCATAAAAACCCTTTCCCCAGACTATATGTCTATCTTAGAACTATTCCCAATGAATGAGTTATATTTACCATCTCTGATGGTAATTAGGTGTGGGTTAGAAGTTGAAGGGTAAATTGGAACAAATAATCATGAATCAATGATTTAATTAGTGGGATCCAATCGAAGAAATGAGAAGGTTTGCCTAAACTCATTATGAAGGGATAAAAAATCATGATGATAATATTTATTATTAATTTCAAGTGGATAACAATTGAAGGTCTTTAGGATCAATAAATAAATTCGAAGGCCTCACCACACATCAAGAGAAAAACCCATAAATTCCCAATAAAATGAAGAACATAAGGTTATAAAAGTGAACCAAGTTGAGATTGACCATAAAAAAATTTATCCATAATTAATTGGTTAGGTTGGGTTAGGGTTATATGAATTGTTTTTTAGCTTGGCCCAAGAATGACCTTGGGTTATCCTAATTCTTCAAGTCATGCTAGGATTGTTGATCCAAGTCATGGGCCTAACAATTTTACCTTTAATATCAAAGTAAAAATTATAATATTTTTTAAAAATTACTATTATAATATTTTCTATAAAATAGATATATAATTATAAATATCATATAAATATATTAGTTTTAGTGACTGAACTATTTATTTAAAGTGAATCTTTATAAGATAAGGGTAGGGGATCAAATCTCTACTACTAAAATTTTTCAAGTAATATTTTGGGTTTTTTTTGGGCTGGATTTGTGTCTATAGTGTGGGCCATCCGGCTGGGATTTTGGTTCAACTCTATAAGTCAGAATTTTGGTCTAGTTTGGGGTAAAATATAGTGGCCTAGACCCAGCTGTACCAACCCCTCATCTTTATCCCAACTTGGCCCTAGTCAGGATTTTTTGAGTCGGGGTCGTTTGGGCTTTAGGCTGAGTTAAGTGGGATTTTTGGCTGCTAGGCTAAATTTACATCCCTAGGTAGACATCACCAGAAGAAATTCCACCTTTATGATTGTAGAAATAAAATCATCCCAAAAAAATCTTGTAATATCCTTCAAAAAACATCCAAGTACTTGTAAACCATAAGGAATAAGAACTACCACCATTGAACTATCCTATGCAGTATCATAATAGTCAACAAAACTCAGTTCTTCTTATAATAACGTTTCAAGGTGAAATATATGACCAAATGTTCCAAAAAACCTATATCCCATTATCTAAAATTGAGTCCCCATTATTTTGTAAACTCTTGAACTATAAATCTTTGAGTGTCCTCCTTTGAACGTTGTCATCATTATCCTCTACTCTAGTAATTTTCCGACACATCTTGTTAAATTCATGTGAAACAAACCTAATAGGGACATAGAATTGAAGTTATTCCTAAAAAATAATAATTTTTAGGGACTTATAACCCAATAAATTTATTTTTTATGGTTTATTAATTAATTCAATTCAAAATTATTACTCATTGTCTTCCCAGTTTAAACATATGTGCATATAAGCATGAAGCATGATCCTTTCCTAGGTTTTTACCCCACAAGAAACATCATTACGTTTATCAGGTATAGTAAACATGAAGGTCAATTCATCAGATGATAGGGGAACCCAAAATATTATGTCTTATCCAGTCTCCCTTATTTACAGTAGGTATTAAGCCTAGCTGATATTACTTCCCTACCCACCCATTTATACTCACTAGTTCCTAACTTAAAAATGCATGCCATCTCTTAACCATCACCTTTGATATAACTCTATAAAAAATTCATCCTAACAACAATATCCCTAAAAGTATGGAAATGAAGGAATATAGATAATGTCCCTCGATGTCTACCTTCAAAAATACATAGGTTGGAAACTAGCACTGATGGTATATAGTCACACACTTGGGAGGCATTACCCTTATAAAGATTTTAGAATTAAGAGGTACGATGAAAAAAACCCACTAAAATATCCTACACAAAATAAAAAAAAATCATCAATTCCAATATATGATGTGATGTCACACATAACTGGAAATAGTTGAAAATAAAAAATACTAAATAGATAATCCTCAGCAATGAATACAAAGATCTAATAGCTCCAGGATATCTCCTTGAACTAATAAAGTTTATCTAAATCACCTACCATATTTTATTAACCTAAAAATAATTTATATATTCTTTGGGTGAGCATAACCTATATACTTGGTAGGATCTACCATGAAACCACTCATGAAAAATGTGAAAGAAGAATATTAAATCCTGGTGAGTAAATAAATGAAACTAGCTCATCACCAAAATAGGTAATACTAGTTCCCCATCCTCACTATTGATCACTCACCAAATAATGCACAAAATTATTACCATAATATTAAGAATATATATATATTATAAATGGGTACCCCACAACCACTTCCCTACTAGTTTTACACTATCACACCAAATGTCAAATGTCGTGAGATCACATCACTTCCATAAATAAAGTCATACCTAATGTGAGTCGGACCTCATCCCTACCTACCTCGGTCCTACATGGGGCCCAACATTGTGTGATGTCATCAGTTGACATATTTATCTCATCATGATCACCATTTAACTAAGAGTGTGTATGGAAGACACTATTTCCCATGTAAATTCATTATAACTCAAGACATTATAGCCCATCCACGTACTCTTGGGGGAATATAGAGTCACCAAGAATAGATACAAGTATGTGATATAACCTTAAGACATAACATTCCATAGTACCCATGTATGGGAAATCACACTCATGCATACCCACACATAATTATTCATCCAAAGAGAGAGAAATGGGGAGGGTTTAGTCGGCCATCACTATCCCCTATGATCTAGATGTTTGGTAAAACACCCAAAAAAACCTATGTTTATCGGTTTCCCTTCATACATGTGTGGGGTGTATATGAAATAACAAAACATACATAGTAGATATAGCTCAGAACCACACTATGGGGAATTACCAATCCTTAGACTCATCTACCGCCATCATCACAAGGGACACCCTAAAACCACTACTAGGGTCTAGATAACTAATAGTCACACAAGCATAAAGTTCAATATTAATTAATTTATTATGCATTAATTAATATTATTATATTTTCATTCCAATATTAACATTTTAATCTTTAAATAAAATTATTTATAGAAATATTTATTCTTTATTGTATTATCAAGTATGTCAATATCATAATTTACTATTATGAAATAATCCCATCCTTCCATTAATTCATTAAAATTTCATGAAAATATAGATACTTCAAGACTCAACCTTAGATACCAATTAAAAGGTTCACTCATGGTGCATAACATCAAACTAAATCCCATAGTTGGAAATTGGTCATAAGAATAATAATCGGTCATTGGATATCAAGTAATAATCAAGCTAAAGGTAAGCATCGATAAGAAATCCCCTCTTTGAACTCTTCTCAACCAACATGGTTTCACACGTCATTACACAAAAAAAATACACCTTGTATATCTTTCTAATTTCATCATCATAACTGGAACCCCATGCCACCATCATCCTCATAACAAACACTTTGTGCCACCATCATCACCATAACTAACCCTCTATGATACCATCATCATCATAACCAGTACCTCATTCCACCAGTACGACCTCAGGAACCCCCTCACATTAGTCATTAAAAATTTTAACCACACAAGGATAAAAATTATTCACATCATGGCTCTAAAAATATAGAGAAAAAATACATGTTAAATATATTATTCCACATATAATTTTAATTACAACTATGTCCAAATAAAGCAAGTCATTCTAGACTTATCAAAAAATTATAGGTTTTATCATCCTAAATGAAATGATTTAAGAAATAGTTAAATTTTCATTTTCATCTTTAATTGACTAGTTAATAATTATTAAATCCTTAAATCATTATCCAAATAAATTTCCAAGTCCAAATATTATTTATTTAATCAGGAATTCCACCTTAAGTGGATCATTATTATATCAAAAGTATCGATGATAATTACTTCAACATGCCTCTTTTATTATAACAAATCATTACCAAATATAAGTTTTTATTTAATTTCTAATCATATTATCCATTCTTCAAAACTATAGCAATAAATAACATATTATCTAATAAATATAGAGGAAACAATAAATGAATTCGTACACAGTTTTCCAACAAATAAATTTATTTTCACTTCATGAAATATTAAATTATCAAAACATGAAATAATTCTCATTTAAATTTTCTAAAAGAGATCCATAATTATAAAATTATTATAATAAATATTATTTAATAAGTTGAACACTACACAATACAATCATTTCAATTCTATCAAAAAATGATTGTATAACAGCATGAGATTATCAATTTCTCTATCCTTGATGATTTCCAGAATAATCATAATTATTCAACAACATGTAATTATTTATTTTAAATTTATTATAATAATATTAAAAAGTATCAAATAACATAATTTAATGCATGTGATAATTTTCTAAATTCTATTCTTAGAATTATTATAAAAAATATTAAATATATTTTTAAACATAAAATTTATATATTATTTTCCTTTATATGATAATTATAGTTTGTTTTCCAATAATAATTATTTTCATACAGTATAATATTCTCTATCTTTCAATAATTTCTAGAACTTGAAAAATAATATTTTACAAATTTATAAGAGCTAGGCACTTTAAGCTATAACATGTGAAATAATTATATCAAATAAAAATCAAGAAACAACATTTGATAACCCATTATTCCAATTCATGAATTAATAATATTTCATTATCAATATAGTAATACATTCATTTCATCTTCATGATTTGAAATTTCAAATTACATATAATCTTCCATCATGTGATTATTTTCAATATTTTTATACGGTTATGGTTAATCACATCCATTTAAGAAAATAATATAGAGCATGATTAAGTCACATTCAAACATAAAATAAAGGAGATGTATCATATCCCCAACATGGATAAAAAGGTTTCACACATTGCACCTAAAATAGAGGAGGGATGAAAAATTTTAAAGACTCAAAACTCATAGGATTTATTCATATGATTTGATTGATACGTTTATATTGTATTTTAAAATACACACATAAAATGATATTAAATCCCCATTAATTAATGTTAAAAATCATTTCCATTTTAATTCTTATAATGACTCTTTTTAAAACTACTAAAATTATGGGATTCAATATCAATATTAACATCTTATCAATAAATTCAATGAAAAACATTGTTCTACATATAATTCCTTAATTATGTTGAAAATGTTTTTTAGAAGGTTATAAAAATATGAATCTATGATTTAAAATAAAATTTGGTGCTTATACGTGTCACCCAAGCACTGTGTAAGGATAACATGGTTTCACCCTTAAATGTCTAATTTTCCTTATGTATATAAAGAAACATTATAATTATCCTTATGAGACTTAAGGATTTCATAGGGTACCCTTACATAACCAATGAAACCATAGGTTGTCCTTATGTAGAAAATTGTGTACCTTTATATGAGCTTCAAAAATATCACAATACCCTTACGTGAGCTTAGGGAGCTTGGATAGACATTTGTGTGAGAGTTGAGATACCCTTATATGTGTAAGGAAAATATTACGCTTCCTTTAAGTAACTTTAGGAAAACTCTTATTACCTTTATATACTTAAGGAAACAAGGGCATACCCTTATGAATATTTTCGAAAACTCACCTGACCATTACACACAACTTAATAAAAGTATAGGACCATTATAAAGTTCATGAGAAAGGGAATTACCATTACACAAGATTTAAATACCATGGATTACCCTTACATAGCTTATAAGAAAATAATGTTACCTTTATAAAAAGAATAAGTCATTCATAATGGTAGTAAAATTAAATTTTCAATTAAACTAACTTATAAATAACATTTTAAAATATTTATTAAAAATTAAAAAAATTCCAAAACACCTCAAAAATTAAATAATTCACTTTCAAAACACCAAAATTAAATTCCAAATTATTTTTTGAAATTTTTAAAATACTTTTATAATATTAAAACCCATTCAAATTACACTTCTTAAAATATGAATAGATCTTCTAAATTATAAGAGACCATCTAATAATAAAGGAAGGATCATGTAATAATATATACTTCTACAAAAAAACATGATATTTTAATATTTATCATCAAATTCTTAATTTTTGTTTGAGTTATCATAAGAATCTTCTCTATTATTGTTTATTTTAAGATTCCTCATTTCTTAGAAAAAAAATTCCTTATATTTGATATTATTTTGGAAAAAAACAGATTTCATGATATCAAATCTTACAAAATAACTATGAATCTCATTAAGAGATAATTGATTAAAATATTTATCTCATAATGAGGATATTTTGGCATCAAATCTATTAGGAAATATTCTATTTAACTTTTTAACAATATTTCAATCCTCTAAAATATCTCCAAAATTTATGATATTGCTCGCAACTTTATTGGATCCTATGAATTAATCATTAATTCTCTCAATAAATTCCATCATTATATCTTCAAACCTTTATCTCCCAGTCTATAGTTATCCTTCCATTAATTTAACATTTCATTAATAGCTATTTTCAAGATTATGCTATATTTATTTTTTAGTTTTGAGTCGTGTTATCATAGTTAACACATTTTAGGATAAGGACACCAAGATAATAGTCGTTTACCTTCCATTATTCTCAATATTATTTTTGTTAGCATGTGTCTTGGAATATCCTTTCTTAACAGGAGTAGAACCTATAGTTGTAGCATCAACGAAATCAAATTCAAGAGATAATAGATAGAAAATTATTCTATCATTATATATATAATAATTCATTATATAAAATTTGGTATACCTATACTATTATTTGAATTATGATTCATTATCCAATATCCAAGTAATAATAAAAAATTCATAGATAACATTAAAAAGTAATTAATCTAAAATCTATAATGGATCCTTCAAAGGAGAAATCAGATTGACCTAATACCACATGAGGTGAAAAAGGAAAATTTTATATAAAAATATGGAGGGGTTGAATCAATGTTATCAACTTTTAAATTTTATTCTAAAAATAACCACGATGACATATTTGAGTTAAAATTATCTCAAATCCTTAACTCAATCTCACCCATAAATAGAAAATAAAATATAACCAAAATGTATAAAAAAATCAAGGTTGACCCACAATATGTGTGGCTACTTTCTTGATTTGTTTGATGGAATTTGAGACATGAGTGATCCACTAATTTCATAAAGTGAATAAGATTAAGAGGTTTTCTTCCTTAACCATTTAACTATTTACTAATAGTATATGTCTCCGAGAAGATTTTATAATATCCCTCTTGATTATGGTGATTCAATCAGCATTGAATGAAAAATATCTTCAAATATCTTTATAATTATTCAACATAAGTAGATTTATCTTCTCCACACATAAAGTTTTTTATCATAGTAGCTATTAAATAAACTCACAATCATGATAAAATATTATGATCCTTCAAAATATTCAAGAAAAATATATTCCCTTATTATTATCAAATAAATCATCACACATTGTTCAGAAGCATCTCAACATCATTCTGTTTTTTTTATAATTTATTCCTCTCAAAATCAAATTAATTTTTAAATCCTAAAACTTGTTTGCTTGTATAGTTTCCAAATTCGAATTTTAAAACCCCATAAATTCCATTCTTCAATATATTCATTTAAAATATGGTCAAATTACCTTCCCTAAAATATCTCCAACATTAATCATAAAATATAGAAACAAATCATCCTTTTTAAATTTATATAATTCTAAAATATCTTCTCAAGTATCCCTTTATTTTATTTTATATATTTGATTACAAAATCAGTTCTAGAAATCAATTAAAATTCCTACAGAAACTAAGTAAACATCACATATGAAGAATCTGTTTTAATGTTACATAGCTACTATACACACATAATTTAGCTTCTCAAAATAAAATTAAATATTATATGAGATCAAATCAATATTAAATGAATTTTGAAACTTTTAATTCAATCATAGATATCCATTTTTAATCTCAGTTCATTCATTCAGGGAAACTTGAAAATATAGTTCAATGGTACACAAGTTGTTCAATATTCCAATACAATATTAAATTTTTATTTATACTTACCAATTTAACAATAATATAAACCTAAAATTGTTATAAACTACTTCAATCACTTTAAATAATCTCGAAAACATTTCCCTGGAATTCTCAAATGATGTTTATAACAAATATAACTATTTTTTATCAATTCCATGGGTTCTATAAAGATAAGTGGAACTTCCAATGATTATATGGTGGGGTATATCACATATTCCATTATTTTTACTATATTTGATATTTATTATATATAAATAATTATGGTAAAATGTTAATGAAGTCCTAGAAAATTATACTGGGTAGCAGTCATAACAACCCATAAGTACTTAAAAAGTAGAAGGGATAAGATCCTGGTTTTTAAATAAGTAGAATTAGTTATCAAGGTGACAAAAAACTAGAACTAAAAATATCAATATGATATAGAATTATATTTATTCTTAGACATAGAGTCTTATAATATCTAAGGGTATTTAAATCTAGAAAATTTGAAAATTTTATAGATTATAAAATTATAATGAAGTGATATAGATACATAACTTTGTCCTTGGTCATTGTGTTATACCAAAAAATTAGAGTATTTTCATAATTCATATTGAAATAATATCACAGTCATAGTATTGTATAATATTTCTAAGTCTTGATAGAGGGAAAAAGGGTATAGTTTGAAAAATTCATCTCTTGGTAGATTTTACTCAATGAGGTGAAGTCCTGATTATTCAAATTTCCATAGGGAAAACATGTAAATCCCAATTATTAAATTCATATCTCAATATAAGAATGTTCTTCATGTGATAGCTAAAAGTTGAGAAAAGTTATCAATTTTTCCTTAGTGAAAATGGAAGAGTTGTGAGAGTGGGTACACTAGACCCAACTCAAGATTATATTTCTCAATAACCATATCAAACATATATTATGATATATTAAAGAATTATACTTACCTTAATAATTAAATAACTTAAATATTTACCATATAGTAAACCCTCCTTACTTAATATTTCATATAAAAATTTTATATCATTTCCCATCTATAATGAGAATTTTCAAATTTATGAAAACAAATATTAAATATTTGTATCATGGTCTAGATACATAAATCTAATGAGACACTGACAATTTTTGGCTTTTTAGAATTGGGGTAATGTAATAATTAAGACTTATTCTCATTAATTATTCATTTTGTGATCTCAAGTATAGTATATCATGAGGACTAACCCACCAATATAAATGAAACATGTTTTAGGTGTCATTGTATGTTCTTATCTATGAGAATGTGTATTTATTATTCTATTTAAAATAATTATTAATTTGCATCATTAATCACATCCATTTATGAAAGATCAAAACTAAAATAGTTCATTTTTTAGGTGAGGTAGCTAGTGTCAGGTGTGTCGTTAGTGGTATGGCATTGATTGAATGATTAAGACATAATCTATCACTTTTGAGCATATTAAGAACTTATTTTTGGAACATTAACTCATATAAAGGTGACTTGATAAAAATCATGGTGATGGTAGATGAAGGAAAAATAATCCAATACATATAATTAAATGAATAAATTAATGAAAGGATGGTAGTATAAAGTATGAAACCTATTTTATGAAATATCACTTGAAAATAGATTATATTACCCAATTAATGTTTGTAGGAGTTTTTATAGTTATGACTTATCCATATAACATTAGGGGCAATTATATGAAAATGGATTCTTATTTGGTCTATGAATTGACTCACTACTATTGAGATGATATCTTAGAGGGTCACAATTCATAGGAATTTGAGTTTAGGATGATGTGGCTCCCACATCAATGGGCTGGTAAACATTTGAGATTGAACGGTCATAAGTAAATAAATAAATAAAATCCATTATAAGTTATTTGAGTTTAAAATAATTTAAATATAATTTATTTCTCAATATAATCACAACTTTTTTATGTTTAAATAACTAGATATAATAAAATTGTTTTTTGTAAACAATTAAATTTTTGGGGTTCATTAAATGTATTTGGAAGGAATAATGTTTATTTAGTGGTTTTTTATTTCATAACATGAAATTTTTTTGTTTTTTATTCTATTGGTGAAAATAATTTGGTATTTAAGACAAGTTTATTAGTTAATAAATTAAATTTTGGTTTGGGTTTACGGTTTATGTTTCTTTTGGGATTAAAATGAAATTAAAGAAACTTTAACCTATTTATGAATGTTTATTTTATAAAAAAAATGATAATAAGAAGACTCTTTCATTAACTAACCTCATCCCATATTCTCTATCAATATTAAAACAGAAATAAAAAATAGAAGAATGATATCATATTGACTTCTATTCATCAAATGAATTATGTGTTCTTATGATGATCACAGGAGTGTCGTAAAGCACTCACACCTATATTTAAAGCAAAAATATATATAATGATGAACTATAGGATTTATTACATGTTTATATTATCTATAGGGATTATATATTGGATCCTTTATGTCATAACCTGACCTAGTGGGGCTCAAGCCATAATTACCCCAAGCCTGCCTCCATAGGTCAGGGGCTAGAGACAAGTTCGAAAAGGAATATCTAACATGGGGAGGCCTTTACCTAATGTAAATATATGCATAAACCTGACCATAATAATAAATAATTACATAGAAATAATAGATAAACTTTTCAATATCTAGAATATAAACCAAGCATGAAAACCCTCTAGGATGTACAAGAGTCCTACAGTGAAAACTGAAAGAAAGGGGGAAAATACATGCCCAACCATAAAGATGTAAAAACCTAAAAAAACACAAAAGTAAAAGTATTGAGAGTTCCAATCTTCTAATCTCAAAGCTCTGACCACCATATGCAGTATAATGCACCAAGTATCCCTAAGGTTTTCTATAGTCATTGTCGACCTATCTTTCATCTGCATAAGACATGACATGTGTGGGAAAATCTCAAACAAGGTTGAGTATATGCATACCCATTAGGACACCCTAAAAGTTGAAGGAGTAGTAGTAAAAGACCCAATATGAATATGTAGATATAAAAATACACCCAAATTAAGAGAGTAAACTGAATCCAACAACATAGATATATATATATATTATCAAACCAAAGAAATGTAAAAGAGAGTGAAGGGGATCTCCATATTAGATTCCAGCCCAGGAAAGAGTGACATCAGTTCCATAAGTCTATCATCAATTCCAAGCATTACAAATGTATACCCAGCAGAGAACATCCAAGTCAAGACACACCTCACCACTATTCCACACAATTGAGGGGAATAATCTCTAGATATAAGACTCATTCCTAGATAAAATATGAGGTTGATACTCAATAGTTAAATGAATACCCATTCCCTACCCTGTAATAGGGTTCAACTATGATGGTTGAGGACCCATTCCCTGACTCTATAGGAGGGTTCCACTCAAGCAAACGATAGAGGACTCCTTGACATCTCAACTAGAGGGTGCCACTCAAGTAGTTGAGGACCCATGACCTAATACCATAAAAGGGTTCCACTCAGATAGAAAATATAGGACCCATTACCTACCTATATGGAGGCCATAACACTTGTAGTTGAGGACCCATTCCGTGACTCCACAGGAGGGTTCCACTCGATGGATAGGTAGAGGACCTATTCCCTATGTAGGTAAGAGGGTGACACTCTAAAAGTTAGTCGATAACCCAAGACCTACCTAAGAGGAGGGTTCGAATCTGAATGTACCTAGAGGACTCATGCCCTATCCCACAAGATGGTGCCACTCTAAGATAAGTAGAGGACCCTTTCTCAACCCTAATAAAAGGGTTCCACTCTAAAAGTCTCTAGTGATCCTTCCTGACCACTATCGTCATTGAGCACCTCCTAAATAATCAGTATGCCTAGAACATCTTGCATCGTATCTCAAAATACACTAATGATTTCACCATCACATTAGATGTGTAAAAATACTTAGGATAGGATTCTCATAGGCTGAAATCTATGTCTAAAGGAAGGAGATATGAGAGGTTAATGTTTATTAAAAAGAAAATTAGGGGTACATGGAATTTGATGGGACCCATACAATGTGTTGTCCAACTCCATCTCCTAGACATATCCCTATAGGTACACGTATTTCTACCCATGTAATCATACATAGTATGTAGAGGGTATACATGGTGTGTTCGAGCCACTGGGAGTTTTGGTCGTGCTCTTGGGTCATGTCTCTGTACTTTTTTCATGTTAATTTACTTTAGAACATGGCGTGTTTCTAGCCATACATATGCATGTGTACTCCTAGAGTACACCCCGAGTAACCAAACTATGTTTTACCCAACATTTTGTGGTCCCACATGACATGTAATACTTATCTCACAAAAAACCCTACCTGTTACATCAAGGACCCAACACGCCATGTATTCTTATAACTACATGTCTTATAGTCATAATTCTCACATAAAGTTATATCTACACTCGATCATTCCAAATCTAGGTTCCCTACCATTTATCTCACATCTAACCACTAGAAATTGGTGTATCTATGCTCTGGCCAATGATTTCGACCCTCTGATGGTTTTAAATCGAGTTCTGACACTTCATGTACAAACTCGTATGCATAGTTGCATGTATTTTATTATTCCACCCATGATGATTTTAATTCTTATCATCAGATAAATTAACTACAACCTACAATCCATCTTAAATAATCCATGATTTTTTGATCCATCGCTTTTATGTAAATCTGTCATGAATTTGGGGGTCCAATCGGGCTCGGTCCTTCCCAACAATGTCGAACCGATACCCCATAGTCCAATCGGAAAATAATAAAAATAAGTAATAGGAGAAAGAAACAAAAACAAAGGTTTAACAATCATTGGTCAAGAATTATTTCCTAATAAATATAATTGGGATATCCAGGGTTATAAAAAAATTGAATAATCAATCTAATTATAATATATAGGTGCATGCACTTGTCCACAGTTGGTACAAATCAAATAAAGGGATTGATCATGATAAATAATTTAATAAAATGACACAAAATTCACAAATGATGAGTCCTTTCTAGATATTGGATCATTCTTCATCAAATAACACACTCTCTAGTGATTGAGTGGAATCATTATGTTCGATACACTTCAATATTCTTTGATTCAGAGTCTCATCATCATCGGATATTGATTTTCTAATGAAGGAGAGGAATAACGTGTATCAATACTCCCAGGGTTTATGTGTCCAACCCTAGAGGATCTTCTATAATGGGGTTTTTATAGAGAAAACCTTTTAGGATAATTAATTTAAATAAATAAAAAAATAAATTATTTTAACTAAATTCACACTTCAATGTTATTGGTATCCAAATGCCCCACGTCGACCTATTTTAGGTCGTGCTTATGGTAAAAATCATGTTCTAGAATCAATCATGTTCTTGGATTTCTAATCCAAAATTTTTTTAAAGAGTTATTGCATTTTCTTTAAGAAATATTTTATGCACAATATAAAATATTTTTAATATTTTTATAAAATTTATTCCAAGTACACTAGGAATTCGAATCGCACACCATCTCAACACCTGGATCTGAAAAAATATATATATAAGTATTCTGATGTCTTACAAGGAAAAAAGGGTCTCTAAATCATTTCCACCTTCGAGATTTTCATCCCTAAAAAACTACATAGAAAGATCAGGATATTGAACTCGTATATGGCTCTCCCTCTCCCAGGATCTCTCTTGCACACTTCTATTATTCCACAGCAAATGAACCAATGGTATGGTCCATCCATGTAGGGTCTTATCCTATCAATCCTATATCACCACCGAGTGATCCTCAAAATTGGCTTCATCTTCGATATCTAGCTCTCCCCAGTTAATAACGTGTGTAGGTTCATGTATATATTTCCCCAATGATGTCACCTCAAATGTGTTGTGCGCCCACTCCAATTGTGGGGGTAAGGGTGAGTTGGTAAGAAACCTCTACAACCCTCTACAAGATCTTTAATTCCCTAATGAACCTTAGGGATATATTGCCTCCCCTTGAGAATCTATAAACTCCTCATCATAGGGAGACTCTTAGTAAAATATGGTCTCCTTTATTGAACTCCAAGGGTCTATGATGTCAATATATGTTAGATTTATGCCTACTCGAGGTGTCCTCATCCACACGTGGATGACCTAGACCTTCTCCATCATCTCTTGCACCAACTTTGGACCTATAAGAGATGCCTTAGTAATCTCTGTACAACACAAGGGTGACTTGTAGGGTCTCCCGTACAGGTCCTTAAAAGGTTTCATGTCTATATAAGAGTGGTATATATTCTTGTATGCAAACTCTATAAAGATAAAGTGACCTCCTATATTTGGTCAAAGTCTATCACACAATCCCTTAGCATATCCTCTAACACTTGGATAGTGTGCTTGGTCAGCCCATATGTCTGGGGTTGGAAGGATATACTCATCCTCATATGGGTCCAGAATACCTCCTACAGGACTCTCCACAATCATGATGTGAACTAAACATCATGATCAGAGACAATATTTAAGGTCACCCCATGAGGGAGAATAGTCTCATGTATGTACATTTTCCCCAAACTCTTCACTAGACTCTACTACCAGATAAAAAGGAAGTGTGTTGACCTTCTGAGTTGGTCAGCTATTACAGGGATGGTGTTGTGAACCTTAATTATATTTGTAATACCTATCACAAAGTCCATGGATATGTTGTCCCATTTCAACTTTGGGATCACAAGGGGATATAAAATACCTTTTGGAACCTAGTTCTCAAACTTAACCTACGGATAGGTGAGGTGTCATGAGACAAACTCAACCATAATTCATCTCATTATATCCCACCAAAAAATCCTCTAAAGGTCTCTAAAAATCTTCCCCACATCGGGATTTAAAACTAATGGAGAAGTGTGTAACTCTCACATCACCTCCTCCTACATCATGACTGGGAAAACCATTCATCCCTAGAAAAGGATGATGTGATTCCTTCCTTCATAAAATCCATTGGGTGAATCTCCTAATGATATTTGGTTATGAAAGATCTCATAGTCAATGTATCCTACATGGGACTCTTTCACACACTTAAGAAGTGGATGAGTCAATGCCATGGGCTGAAAAAAAGTTTCACCCACATGCTCCTCCAAGGTTTGCTTTAAGGAAGCCAACTAATTAGAAGCCTCCTACACCAAACGAGCATGTGAAATCTTGGAAATGGAATATGATACCACATTTCCCTTCCCTATAGTATATACTATCTCGAAATCATAGTCCTTAAGAAACTCTAACTATCGTTGTTGTCTTAGGTTCATGTCACTCTACATGAAGACATACCTGAGACTCTAATGGTATGAGTAAACCAAAAAAGCACTCTCCCAGAAGATAGTGTATCCAATTCCTCAGAGATAAGGCTACTTCCATCAACTCTTGGTCATGAGTCACATATCTCTACTCATGAGGTCTCAATTTCCTCGACCCATATGTGATAACTTCCTTACACTACATCAACACATATCCAATCCTAGCTCCTAAGGAACCACAATACACTACATACTCCACGCCTTCCTCAGGTAGTTTCAAAATAGGATCTCTCAACAACCTCATCCTCAAATCCTCGAATTCCCTCTATCACTACTCAGTTCAGGTAAATGGATTCCATTTACACATCAGGGTGGTCAAAGAGGTTTCCAACATGGAGATGTCTTCCAAAAACCTCTAGTAGTACCCCAAAAATCCCAGAAAACAACACACCTCTAACATCCTATTGAGTGGATCCCAAAAAATTACTATATAAATCTTCACTGGGTCAATGGATAAATCATGCTTAGAAATCACATCCCCTAAAAAGTGAACCTCATGAATCTAGAACTTACACTTTGAAATATTTCCATAAATCTAGTGCCCCCGAATAAAATCTATGACCATTATCAAGTTCCATGCATGCTCCTCCTCTATCGTAGAATAGATTATTATGTCCTTGATAAAGACAACCAAAAACTAGTCCAAGTATAGATAGAAAACTGTGTTCATATAATCTATAAACATGGTGGTAGAATTCAACACACCAGAGGGCATCACTAGGAACTCATAGTGTCTGTAACAACATAATAATTCCATATTTGGAATATCAGCCTCTTGAAATATCAAATAGTTATAACCAGACCAAATATCAGTCTTTGAGAACCATCTCATGCCTCAAAAATGGTAAAATATGTCATCAATCATTTGTAATGAGTACTTTTTCTTTATCGTTTCCTGGTTTAGGTGATGATAATCCATGCAAGGCCATAAGACCCTATCCACATTTTCCACAAACAACAGTAGATATGCCTAGTGGAACACACTAGATCTGATAAAAATATTCTCTCAAAGGTCCTTCAACTATAACCACAACTCTCATATCTTGGAAGAGTCCATCTGATATGTTTTAGAAGATATCAGAGCATTCCCAGGATGCAAGCTGATAAAAAACTCCATCTCCTGCCAAGGAGGTGGTCTTAGAACATCCTCAGGGAATACATCTATAAAATCCTCGATGAATAAAGAAACACATATTCTTGATGATCCTAATACACCGAGGGATATACTATCCATATAATGGGTGATGGTATGTATCCTCCTACCCATAGAACTAACTCATCTTTCCATGAGATCTCTCTCACCCAAAAAGAAGAATCTTGTCTCATCAGTGTGAAGGTATATGACTCGTCTACAGTGACATTCAATCTGGGATCGGTCCATGGACAACCAATCCAAACCCAAGATGTTGTCATAGGGATCCACCGTGATGACCAAAAGGTCCCACATGAACCTATCTCCACTAACTGATATCTCATACTGCCGTAAGACAAATGATACAGAATAATTTCTTCCCATATAAACCTCAAGATTAAGTTTCATGGATAAATAATCTACTGGGATCTTTATATATTTCACTAGATTTATTGATATGAAGTAATGACTCACACCTATATAGATTAATACTAAGGTACGAGTAGAATAAATACTGATCATACCTCTAATCATCTCATGATCCATTAAATCATAATTTTCCATAGCCTATAGTTTTTTAAAAGCACTAACTACCAGCTCCCTGAGCCTGACATGGTCCTCCTATTGGTGGTTATAGAAGGATCTCATAGAATCATTCACCAATCATAGCTCCTCCTGATCTTCTATTATCCCCACCTCCCTGGGAGCCTCACTTCCCTCTTCTAGGAGATCTTTGGTCATGACGATGTCTCTATAATGGTCATCCATCATTTATTTTACTATGCTCCTCAACATGTTTGGTTACGTAGTCAAATTCCATGTGACCTCACCCATAACAAGTATATCACCACCCCTCTCTGGTATTCCATTATCCTCTATGATTCCCTTGACCACATGCTCGAGCCTGGTCCTGGGAAGGTCTCTTGCACCAAGATATTTTTGATTGGTTTCTGCTAGCTACTGTAGATGACTCATCCCTATGATGCCCACTTCTAGTTATAGCTACTTGGTGACCCTCAAATAGGAATATCTCTTTCACCAATTCCCACTCTAACACCCCATAATAGGTTTGAATGTACAAGGGAACCACATTAGAATGGATCTCTTTGTGTAGTCCCTAGTCAAAATTCTATGTTCAGAAGTAGTCATCCTGAATAATGTCAAGGGAGTATCGTGTAAGGTTTTTGAACCTCACAGCATACTCATCAACCATCATTCCTCCCTATTAAATCTCTATAATCTATTGAATCTTAAATGATCGCAATCTGGAGGGTTAGTGCTCCTCATGAAATAGATATTCTGTAATGTCCCGATTTTTTTCTCTGTATTTTATTTTAATCTTATACAAGAATTATTTCAAGACCAGGCGATGTGACGGCGTGCAGTTCCAAGGCCTGGTGAGCCCATAACAAATGTTTGAATTTAATTTAATAATTAAATAAAACGCATGTATGGTTTTCTTTAAAAAGTGGGATAACTCCTGAATGGGTGCTCAGATCGGAAATCTGAGAGCACCATTGCGTCCAGAGTAACAAGTTTACCCCAGGAGAGACCTAACATTGTTTGGCACAGGTCGGAGGTGGAATCCAGTTTTTGGACGTAACCGTAATAAAATATTTAATAAAAATATTTTATTAAATCTTGTGGCGGCGAATATAATTTTATCCTTTTTAAACAAAGGCTTATGCAGGGGTCCAAGGTTACAAACCTCATAACCCTGAAATCCCTGGAGGCTCTGGGAAAGCTTTGGAGGAAACCCCCAATGAGGAGACGACGTTCTTGGCGAATTTCACCAGTGACGACGATGTGGAAACCAGATCTTCTCCAAAAAACGCCATGAATCCAGGTAGGATGTTTGATTTGTGATTTCTTTTTTGTTCTTTATTCCTATGATGAACGTGGACTAATCCACGAATAGATTAGCCCGCGGATATATCATATTTGCGGGATGGTATTTTTTGCAGGGATTATGGGGATTTTATTCTTGAAGTTAATTTGGTTTCGTTCAACCTTCTAACAGTGACGAACAAAGACTGACGCGAACATCGATTGAGGTTCGTCCCTCTTGATTTTTTGTGTCTTACTTCCCCTATTCCTCGCGTTCTTCATGTGCGTCCTATGCATTCTTCATGGGGTACGAACAACAATCAGTTGCGCTTCGATCTATGGCGCATTGATCTGAAATTGTAGACACACCCTCGCAATGATGGTCCGGATCTATGTCGACGGTTTCGGCGGACGATTCGGAGCAGATCAAGAGATATGTGTTCTTGGTCATTTTTCCTTCAGATGGATTATTAGAGGTTTATGACCCGATCTAAGGACCAAAAACACTTGATTCAATGTTTGTGTTATGGAATGAATCAAGATCTGAAGTTTTGCGACAAACGGACAAGAGAAATGAAAACCGGAAGATCGGCCGAGGCGCGAGGAAGAAGACAGTGGTTCTGGAGAAATCCCAACTACACGGCGTGTAGTATGGGCTACACGGAGTGTGTTTGTCAGTGGACCAACTAGCGTGTACTCTAGGAGTACACTGACATGGCTTGGGTACACAGCCAAGGACACGGCGTGTATACCCTTCCCTGTCCAAACCCGTCCAAATACACGGGATACCCCGTGTACTGGTACACGGGTAGGCTACACGGACAGAGACCGTGTATGGGAACATGGTCAGCGTACACAGGGTGAGCCCAGGTGTTCAGACATGGCATGTAATCCAACTACATGTTGTGTAGTTATTTTTTATATGAAAAGCCTAGATGGCACGGGCCATTTACACGGGCAGTACCCAGAGTCAACGAACATGATGTGTGATCCTTCTACACACCGTGAAGTTAAATTTTACACATCTTGGACAGATGACATGGGTCATTTACACGGGCAGTACCCGGGGTCAAGGAACATGGCGTGTAACCATACTACACGCTGTGTAACCTATTTTACTTGGCTTGAGCCATTTTTCTTCTGTGGCTTGGACTAGCTTTCTTAGGGTTCGTACCCTTGGTATTTCCCCTAAAGGATTATAGTATCATTTCCTATGTAGAGGAGTATGATTCCTTTAGCAGTACTTCCTAAATAGAGTTATTGGAATCCCCTCTATGATACTTGGAGTCGGATCCTCTATTAATTCCTAGAACCCTAGATAGAGTTCTTGGTATCGACGTGACCAACTTTACCTAGGCGTTGATCCTCTACTTAGAGAATTAGTTCATACTGAGTTGTTGGAATCACTCCATGGATATTGGTTGTGATCCTTATCTGAACATCATATTCTCAAGTACTTGTGGAGTGTGTTCTCCCAGAATGAGTACTTCGTATCTCGCTCTTCAGACCTAGGAGTGTGTTATCCTTGTTACGTGCTTAGTGGAATCTTCGAGCTGGATCTTAGTGGTGGTTTCACGATGGTTGGTCGTGTATGAGTATATATGGATATTCTTGTTATATGTTCTCTAAACATATACTGTGTAGAGATGATTTTATCTTTCGTTTGTAGTATTTTTCCCTTGTTGTATTCCTTTGTGGTTTCGGGGTGTCCAACTAGGTATTTTTATACTCACCCCTGCACGGGCTTTGCCCACACATGTCGTGTCTTGTGCAGACAAGAGAGCCTTTGACAGGATTCTAGGTGGACCAGGACCGGATAGTGCTCAGTGAGATCAGACAGGCTGAGGTGTGTTCCTACGACTACGGATTGTAGTCCCAGTACCTTTCTTTATAGGTTAGACTTTGTTACAGACTCTCTTTTGGTGGTCTTGTACTTTTGGCCCAGGGTTTTACATTATTGTACTTTACTTTTCTATCATACTCTGTTGTTTGGGATTTTAGTGTATGCTTGATTTTCCATCTTCAATAGTTTTTACTTTTTCATCTTTGTGGGCTTGGAGATGTGTGTGTGCGTACAGGTTTATTGGCAATGCCTCCCATGTTAGTAGCATTCCTACTCAGTGCTAGTCACCAGCCCCTGGCCTATTGGAGGCGGGCTTCGAGAGTTATGGCTCGGGCCCCACTGGGATGGGTCATGACAGAGTGTTATCAGAGGTGGTCGGTTCTACTTTAGGACCAAGAGTCTATGATTTGGTTTGGGGAAACAGTGTTAAGTGTTTCGAGTTCAGATTTCCAGCTAGGGACCCTAGTGTTGGTGCGGGCGGCCGATGTATCCATACACCGGGACTCTGATAACTTGCTTTTCAACTCGGAACATGAGAACACTAGTTTTAGGGGAAAAATAATGGTACATGCATCATATAGAAATGGGTTGTGGTTTTCATTTCCTTCATGAGTCAGCACTCCAGATAAACTCACTGACTGTGATACATTTTGTTTCATTAGAGGATGCCTCCACGATGCGCACTCCCTAGGATCCAGCAGCTCGATCACGAGGATGATCCCCTTAGTGATGAAGCTTCGATACCAGGACCAGATCCCCCAGTTTTACCTCCATGTGGTGTTCTAGTTGTTCCACCACCTATGGAGCAGTGTTTAGTTCCTGTTGTACTAGTGGAGGAGGAGCGCAGGCTGAGCACAGTCCACGAGTTCCAGAGACAGAGACCCCTCAGGTTTTGAGGTGATTCTGACCCTCAGGCAATAGAGGACTGGCTTGAGGCAGTGACCAGAGTCATCCATTTGGTCAGGACACCAGCAGACCAGTTGGTGATCCTGGTAGCGAGTCTTCTGCAGGGCTCGGCAGGGTGATGGTGGAGTTTGGTTATCCAGAATCCTGAAGAGGCGACTCTTTCATGGTCAGAGTTTGAGTATCTCTTCAGAGAGGAGTTTTCACTGGTTACCCTAAGAGCAGTACGTATACAGGATCTTCTTCAGCTCCAGCAGGGAACCATGACGGTGGCTGACTACTCATTGAGGTTTACCGACCTCTCACGGTATTCGATGGATATGGTCAGGGATCAGTACTTCAGAGCTCGGACTTTTGAGCGGGGCTTGTGTAGAGGCATCCGAGATAGAATCATCCCTATGATCATTCCTACTTATCTTGGGGTGCTCGATCGGGCTTTGGTGGTCGAGAGCTTCTTGGAAGAGTAGAGATATCTGGCAGTTGTCAGTAGTGAGTGATCTGGAGTAGAGACCTCGGTAGTAGGGTGCCGACGTCAGGGACCCAGGTGTGGGATACATTTTCAGAGGAGATCCCAGGACAGGGGATCTGCCGTACAGGGTTCGCAGGGCGCATCCAGACAGCCTCGAGAGAGGTGATTCTACTCTTGCGATGGTAGGGGACATCTCACTCGAGATTGTCTAACCCACCATACCACTGTCATGGGAGCGGTGGATGGACCACCGAGGCAGAGGCAACGTGTCGAGAAAATAGATCGCGGGGCGGCAGACATGGTAGAGGAGCTGGGAGAGTAGTTGGAGGTGGTTGGCATTTTGACCTTTTACCACCACCACCCGCAGGAGGTCCACCCCTGGCTCAGGGAGCTAGTGTAAAGAGGTAGGGGAAGCTGTAGGCAGCGGAGGCTTATGACCCTGGTACTCCGAGAATGATTAGAGGCACAATCTGTTTCTTTTATACTTTGACTACTGTACTGATAGACACAGGTTCTAGTCATTATTTTCTGGATTCTTATCTTTTTCAAGACCTTGAGATTTCAGTTGAGCCATTGACTTGACCCTTACGCTTAGAAACACAGACTGGAGAAGATTCAGAGATCACACACCTTTGCATACAGTGTGACCTGACCCTTGGAGGTGAGAGTTTCGGTTGAAACCTCTTGGTGGTAGCGTCGAGGCCTTACGATGTCATTCTTGGTATGGATTGGCTATCCACAGTTCATGACCAGATTGACTATTTTAGGCGAAGGGTGTGGTGTGTCTGTAGTGATGGAATGAGGTTCTACTTCATCGGTGAAAAGAAGACCCAGGCAGCATAGGATGGACTTGTGCATAGGAAGGCACATCCGATTTCACATCAGTTGGCTAGCCTAGCCCTTGGCGCAACAGATGTTACGATTTTCCAGTTTCCAGCAGTAGTGGCTGAGTACGAGGACGTATTTTTGTAGAATGTCCCCAGACTACCTCCCCGTCGAGAGATAGATTTCTGCATTGAGTTGCAACCAGGGACGACACTGATATCAGCATTAGCATATCGGATGGATCCTACAGATCTTTGTGAGCTGAGAGTGCAGCTGGAAGACTTCTAGAGGAAGGGCTTCGTGAGACCTAGTGTTTCACCTTGGGCGGCCCTAGTGTTGTTTTCCAAGAAGGCAGACGGGAGCTTGAGGCTGTGTGTGGATTACCGGCACTTGAATCAGGTGACTTTGAAGAACCGGTATCCACTACCGAGGATCGATGTCCTCTTAGATCAATTAAGAGGTGCACGATGGTTCTCGAATGTTGATCTATGATCAGGCTATCACCAGTTGCGAGTATGGGATGAGGATATACTGAAGACGACTTTCAGATGTCTCTACGGACACTATGAGTTTTTGGTGATGCCCTTCAGCGTGATGAACGCCCCGGTACTGTTTACGGGAATCATGAACCAGATCTTTCAGCCCTATCTAGATCGGTTCATGGTGGTCTTCATCGATGATATCCCTATGTACTCTGCGTCTATGGAGGAGCACACAAGGCACCTAAGAATGGTTCTGGACACACTCCGAGAGAACCAGTTGTATGGGAAACTCTCGAAGTGTCAATTCTGGATACAGGAGGTCCGCTTTCTGGGGCATGTTATCTCATCAGATGGTGTGGTAGTGGACCCAGCCAAGGTAGAGGCAGTGTTATCATGGGAGCCACCTTGGAGCGTGACGGAGGAGCGGAGTTTCCTTGGGTTGGCATGTCATGACCCGTCCTTGGGACCCGTGTCGTGACTACCCCAAGCCCGCCTTCCATAGGCCAGGGGCTGGCGACTAGCACCAAAGGCGTAAATCCCGACAATAGGGGAAGTCATTGCCTTTATAAAATAAAGAAACACCAAAGAGTATGAAAGCTGAGTAAACACTAAGTAAACTGAATACAAAAGTAAGTGCTGGAAAGTAAATGGGCCAGAATACAAACCCAACTGAAAGTAAAGTACAACTGAAAAGAGAGTACAGCGGAGGAAAAGTAAAGCAACAACACCAAGCTGTCCTATGAAAATCCCACCTGAAGGGTGGGTATGGATGGTATCCTCTGCTCCTCAGCTCTAGGCGTCCACTCCGTGTACGTCCCATCCAGTGATCCACCTCAAGGTACCGTCCAGCTCCATGAGCTCCTACCTCGGTCAGCATTGTTTGTCTTCTGCAACCAACACAACGAAGTGTGGTTATAGCCCGTGCAGGGGTGAGTATACGCTACTCAGTAGGGACCTTGAGACCCCCGAAGGTCTCCCAAAATCCATGAAGGATAAACCACAAAGGATATATTACAATCACGAAGTAACAATCAACCCTACTTAGGTATATACCCATACATATACCTAAGTCATCAATTCCAGTTCGGCTCCAACATCCGATCCCAAGTTTGATCTATTCCACATAGGATAGTACAATCCAATCCACACAGGATAACACAAACCAATCCACATAGGATAGAAAAACAATCGTATCGAAGATAATGATTCAAAGTCAAGACTCAGCTCACACAGGTATAATTCTTCATAAGATGATAGAGATGATCAGATGTAGCCACTAATTCATCTAAGCTATCAGACCCACACAGGATACCAGACCAGCTAAGCTATCGGACCCACAAAGGATACAAGACCAGCTACTCTGCCGGACCCACATAGGATACAAGTACATAGTCAAATACTGTCGGACCCACAGAGGATACAAGAACAGTCGTCACGTACTGCTGGACCCACACATGATACAAGAAGAGTGGTCATCGTCATCGAACCCGCGGAGGATTTTAGTACGGTCCTCATCGCTGTCGAACCCATGGAGGATCCCAGTATAGTCATCGTCATCGTCGCAGTCACAGCCAGCTCTAGGGTTCCCGCAAACAGCATGCTCGATTCTGGGAGGGTCCGCTCCATGAGCCAAGGGGGTCAATACATCAAATGACACGAAGTCCAGATTTGATGTATCCCAATGTTCTGTCTCGTCAAAAGAAACTCAACGTGACGATGGTGCGTCAATCACACGCCCGGTCTGAGAGTTATTGGCTTTTTCGTCCCAGAGGCCCGGTTGGTTTTTAAGTCAAAACCAACCCGACCGTACTCCAACTGCGTCCAAACATCTAGAAGAGTGATCCAAAAGAACTGTCTCACTAAAAGGAATCTAACAAAGTCGACGACATGCCAATCGGAGGTCCGGAGCTCAAGTTATAAGTGTTTCCGCTCCGAAGGCCCAGTTGGTTTTGTTTTCAAACCAACCCGGCCATACACAAAGTTCTCTGAAACCTTGAGTGTAATATACCAAAACGACCGTCTCGATCCAAGTATCACTATGCAACTGACGGTGTGTCTATCAGAGGTCCGTAGACCAAGTTATGGGAGTTTGAACAGATCCGTCTGAAAATAGGGGGTTTGGGCCCAGTCTGACCCGGCCCAATACCCCCTGGGTCGGCCCAAACCGGTTAAATCCGACCCAGGTCCGGGTCCGGCCCGGTAGGGCGCAGCCCGGCCCGGTGCAGGGTTCAGGCCCAGCGCGGGCGGCCCGGCCCGGCGCAGGCGCCCGCGTGCTGAGCGAACGCGGAAGGGGGGAACGCCTCCTCCCCCTTCGAACCGAACGGCGGACCCGCAGGGGTCCGCCCTTGCTGCGCTGGTTGGGGGTTCAAAACCCCGATTTCTTCGTGTAACAGCTGGCCATTAAGGCCAGCCAGAGTTGCTGTCATGGGACCAGCCGGTCCCACCTCCATGTCCGCCAGCGGCCGGCTGAGTCCAACTACCTCCCTGTTGAACCGATGCGGCCCTCGGCCGCAGCTCTTGATGTCCGGCGCGGCGCGACGGTGCCGCGCCCCTCCGCCGCGGCCCGCCCCGGCCGCGGCTCTCCTTGATGCTCCGGCGTGGCGTGATGGCGTCATTCCCCTCTTCCATGGCCTGACTCCGGTTGTGGCCTATTTCATTCTCAACGGCGCCACACTCCTTCACCGTGGCCCGCACCAGCCGCGGTTCCATCGTTTCCGCGCAGTGCGACGGCACCACGTCACCTTTGTTCCAATCCATAACGAAGCTCAACAATAAAGGAGAGGAGGGTCGGCCGTGTTTGTTCGGTCTGGCCTCCTCCCGTTAATTCGATAACAAGAGGCTAATTATTTAATGATGAACGCCGGAAATAATCACGAACGAAAAAACAAACCCTTACCTCGAAGAAGTTGTCGAACGATGATCGTCGCGGGAAACAGCATCGCGAGGTGAAGTTCCTTATATGTTGATGGAGAACGTCTGAGGAGGTGCGGCATCTCCCTTCCTTTGACACAAGAAGAAGATCGAAAGAGGGCGTGTCATCGTTCTTCGGGAAAGGCGTCACACACCGGCTACAGAGAGGAGAACAGACGGCACATCGATCTCTCCTTGCGGTGACGACGTTCTTCATCGAGGTCTTGACATTCTTCGCATTCTCCAACAAAGAAGATGACGATCCTCAAGACTTTGAGTATTCTCGCCCAATCTCCTCACACAACTAAACAACCCCCAAATAAAATAAGGGATTCCTTATTTTATTAACACATGCCACGCATTTTCAAATCTTCAAAAAAAACTCAAACTCAAATTAAATTAATTGAATAACTTTAATAAATCAATTTAATGTGAGAGTTGACTTGCAATTAAAGAGGGAGAGTGGGTGAGTTACAAATTAATGGGGGTGTTTGCCAACTTCAAAAGAGGTTAGAGGAATTTGAAAAGGTGGGAATCATGTGGGGCCCACCTCACTAATACCCTATCAAGAGGAGTTAGGATTTAGTGGGTCCCACCTTAACTTCCACACGTAGGTTATAATTACTTAGAGTAGATATAAAATTGTAACACGTATTTTATTTCATTATTCAATTAAACCTCTTTATTTTGGAAAACACCTCCCGAGAAAACGAAACTCCAGTGAAAGTCTTCCTAAGTGATTACTGGCGTTACAGATTCATCGGTTCCCTCGGATTTCTATTCTGAGCACCGGTTCAAAAGTTAGAAAAAACCCGCTCGTTCGTTCACTAAACGTACCTGAGCAAAACTTCAGAAATTGATTCTGGGCACACCGGGACTCTGAATCAGGTGTCGTCAGAAACTGCGTACTCGTAAAATCCCAAAGAATTTAAGAAAAAAATTTCCTTGAAATTTATAGGTCATTACATTACTCCCACCTCATGGCTTTACATCCCCGTAAAGATACATCACAAACTAGGGGAACAAATTTTGGTATTGAGCACGCATCTGAGCCTCTCACTCCCAAGTGATCTCCTGGAGGTTCCCGTGCTGCCACCTAATACACACTAGAGGAATCGACTGCCCATGTAGGACCCACTCCTTTCGATCCTCGATCTCCACCGAGACCTCCGCAAAAGTCACCCTTTCATCGATGTCCAGCTCCCCATGGTCGATGATATGCGTCAGGTAGTGCACGTATCTCCTCAGCTGAGATACGTGGAAAACGTCGTGCACCCGGTGCAACTGAGGTGGTAGAGCCAGGCTATAAGCCACCTTGACAATACTATTGAGAACCTGGAATGGTCCAATGAAGCACGGATATAACTTTCTGCCCTGGCCAAATCTCTGTAATCCACGTCGAGGTGAGACCCTCAAGAAAACGTGGTCGCCATCCTCAAACACTAGTGGTCTTCGCCTCCTGTCAGCATAAGACTTCTATCGACTCTAAGATTTCCTCATCTGCTCCTAGATGACTTGGACCTTCTCTGTCGTAGCCTGGACCATCTCTGGTCCCACAAGTATTGACTCCCGAGGGTCTGTCCAGCATAGAGGTGATCTGCAAGGTCGATCGTACAATGCCTCATATGGTGTCATCCCGATGGTAGAGTGGTAGCTGTTGTTGTATGAAAAATCAACCAAGGGTCGGTGATCCTCCCAGCTGCGACCAAAGTCGAGGACACATGCACAGAGCATGTCCTCGAGAGTCTGAATGGTCTTCTCCATCTGACCGTCCATCTGAGGGTGAAAGGTGGTGCTCAGACGTAGTTGCGTTCTGAATGCCTCCTGCAACCTCTTCCAAAGCCGGGAAGTAAAGCGAGCATCTCGATTGGAGACGATATATGATGGAACACCATGAAGTCGTACATTCTCCAGAATGTAGAGGTGTCCCAAGCTCTCCACTGAGCCCTACTCTCTAATGGGTAAAAAGTGGGTTGACTTAGTGAGTCAGTCGACAATCACCCAAATGGAGTCGTGACCTCTGGAAGTACATGGAAGTCCAGTCACGAAATCCAAAGATATCTCGTACCAATTCCACTCTGGGACCTCTTAGGGCTGTACCAAGCCTGCTGGTACCTGGTGCTCCACCTTCACCTGCTGGCAGGTGAGACATCGAGAAATGAACTATGCCACAGCCTTCTTCATACCTGGCCACCAGTGTTGTCGTCTGAGATCTTGGTACATCTTCGCTACCCCTAGATGTGTCGCTAAAGGGGAAGTGTGAAACTCTCTCAACACCTCCTCCTGTAAAGCAGCTGGTACCATGGTACGTCCTCTGAAAAGGGCGTCGTGATATCCTCCTATAGAGAAACCATCAGGTGTCTGTCCTGTGGAAATATGTGCACGCCGCGTATCATAATCAACATCCACATGTTGTGCCTCTCTGACCCGCTGAAGAAGTGGAGGTGTGACTATGAGCGAATGAAGGAAGGCTGCCCCATCTATATCCATGAAGGATATCTGCAAAGCGGTTAGCTTCTCTGTCACCTCTCCAAGTAACTGAATGCCCGTCCTCCTTCTGAGAGCATCAGCTACTATGTTCCCCTTTCCAGGAGTATAGACTATCTCAAAGTCACAGTCCTAGAGGAACTCAAGCCATCATCGTTGTCTTAGGTTCAGGTCCTTCTACGAGAAGATGTACCTGAGACTTTAGTGGTCAGAATAGACTGTAAAGTGCTTTCCCATGAGATAGTGCCACCACATCTTCAGAGAGAAGACCACTGCTGCTAACACAAAGTCATGGGTAGCGTAGTTCTGCTCATGCTGACTCAAATGTCGTGATCCATAGGTGATGAAGACCAAGACAAATCGATGGAGGTAAGGCTGGAAGATCCAGTTCATGAGACTCATGAACACTACTGGAGCATTGGTTACACCAAAAGGCATAACCAATAACTTGTAGTGTCCATACCGACATCTGAAGGACATATTCTGCACATCCTCATCTCGAACTCTGAGCTGATGATAGCCTGACCTGAGGTCTATCTTCGAGAACCACCATGCTCCCTTGAGCTGATCGAAGAGGTCTTCAATCCTCGGTAGCGGATACTTGTTCTTCACGATCACCTGGTTCAGGCGACGGTAATCGAAACACAGTCGCAAGCTCTCATCCGCCTTCTTGGCAAAAAAAATCGGGGAAGCCCAGGGTGAAACACTGGATCGGATGAATCCCTTGTCCTAAAAGTCCTCCAGATATACCCTTAACTCTCGAAGCTCACCGGGAGCCATCCGATATGCTGGAGTGGATATCGGGTCTATCTCGGGGTACAGTTCAATATAGAAGTCAACATCTCTGCGAGGAGGTAGTCCTGTAACGTCGTCGGGAAAAACGTCCGCATACTGATCCACCACTACAGGAAAACTCGGACTCCGCACATCAACTGCTCCTAGGATGAGGCTAGCCAACTGATGAGTGATCGACTGTCCTCTCCTCTGTGTGAGTCCATCCTGCACTGCAAAGTCTCCCTTCTCACCGGTGAAGGTGAACCTTCTCCCATCGGTGCGGACACACTGCACCTTGCGCCTAATACAGTCGATCTGAGCATGGACTGTAGATAACCAATCCATGCCCAAGATGACGTCGTAAGGCCTCGACGCCGCTACAAGAAGATCCCAGTCAAAGCTCTCACCTCCTAGAGTAATCTCACACTACCAAAACCAGTTCGTAATCGTCAAGTCAGTGCTCGTAGGAGTCTCTAGCCGTAAGGATCGAGCCAACGGCTCCGTTGGAATCTCTGAGCTCCAAACAAGGGCGCCTGTAATGAAAGAATGACTCACTTATATATCTATAAGAACTGCAGCAAGGGTGGAGTAGACACAAATAGTACCTCAAATCATCTTTGGTGCGTCGTGGTCATAGGCCTCCGCTACCTGAAGCTGAGCCTGCCGCTGCCCGCCAACTCCCTGTGGTCGGGGTGGACCTCTTGGTGGTGGTGGTGGTAGAGCCTCAAAGCATCACCCACCACCTGATGCTCGGCCGGCTCCTCTATCTCATCCACCTACTCCCTATGGACCACCATGGTCAAACCTCTACCTCTTCCTGGGTGGTCCCTCAACCGTCTGCTGCTCCTCTGCACGGCGCGTCAGGCAGTCACGAGCCATGTGGCCCTACCCGCCGCATGAATAGAATTGTCTGCTCCTTGAAAGGCTGGCTCTACCATGTTCTCCCCGCACCTCCGAGCCAGTATCATGTGGTCGTCCGCCTAATGGTCTGGACACTTGGACCACTATGACATCCGTCGACTGCCAGCTGCAGAAGACTCTGCTATGTGCCGCCCTGTGGTAGGTCTCACTGTTGGTTTAGGCTCAGCAATAAAGATCGCTATAAAAAGGGCTCGATCCAGTACTCATGCCTGCATCGGAATACTGAGGGAGACCATTGAAGCCCTGATCTTATTCCTCAGTCCCTGCTCGAAGGTCCGGGCCTGGAAGAATGGGTCTCGTACCATGTTCGTCGAATAGCGCGAGAGATTGGTAAATCTCGCCGAGTATTGAGCTACCGTCATGCTGCCCTGCTGCAGCTGTAGTAGCTCCTGAATGCGCACCGAACGGAGGGTCGATGGTACGAACTCCAAGCGGAAGAGGCTCTCGAAATCCGACCAAAGGATAGATTCCTCGTCTTTCACTTAGAGCATCAGGATCCACCATCTACCTGCTTCCGCGTGCAGGAGACTCACTGCAAGGATCACCATGAGGTTAGCTGGTGTCCCTACTAACCTAAAAACTCGAACAACAGCCTCCATCCAATCCTCGGCTGCCTGAGCGTTCGTCTCCCCACGGAACCTGGGCGGTCTCTAACGCTGAGACTCGTTCAGTGCACTAAGGTGACGTGAACTCTCAGCGGCTGGGGCTGGTTGCATTTGTGGCTCGGCAGGTAGAGGTACCGCCGGTGCCTCCGCTGTAATAGGGCCCTGCACCGAGGACTCGTCGCTCGGTGGGATGTCATCTCATACAAAGCTCGGAACCCTAGATGGCTACCATCGTGGGGCCATTCTGAAAAGAGACATGTCTGCCCCGGTCAGTATAGTATACCTGGTGAGCTGACACAAAGTAATCACAAGAAAACTTTTGAAACACACATGCAATCAATGTTTTTGTGCATTGAGTCGAAAATCAGAAGTCAGGGTCCTGGTGTATGGATACGTCGGCCTCCGCACCAACAGTGGACTCCCTGGACTGATAACCACACTTAATACCCTTAACATTATTAATTCACATAGATGAAAGATCATAGTCCTGATTTCTATGTAGAACTGAACTCCTCTGATACCAATTTGTCACGACCCGTCCTTGGGACCCGTGTCGTGACTACCCCAAACCCACCTTCCATAGGCCAGGGGCTGGCGACTAGCACCAAAGGCATAAATCCCAACAATAGGGGAAGGCATTGGCTTTATAAAATAAATAAACACCACAGAGTATGCAAGATGAGTAAACACTAAGTAAACTAAATACAAAAGTAAGTGTTGGAAAGTAAATGGGCCAGAATACAAACCCAACTGAAAGTAAAGTACAAATGAAAAGAGAGTACAGCGGAAGAAAAGTAAAGCAGCAACACCAAGATGTCCTCGGGAAATCCCACCTGAAGGGTGGGTACAGATGGTCTCCTCTGCTCCTCGGCTCCAGCCGTCCGCTCCATGTACGTCTCGTCCAGTGATCCACCTCCAGGTACCGTCCAGCTCCATGATCTCATACCTCGGTCAACGTTGTCCATCGTCTGCATACAACACAACGAAGTGCGGGCATAGCCCATACAGGGGTGATTATACGCTACTCAGTAGGGACCCCGAGACCCCCGAAGGTCTCCCAGAATCCACGAAGGATAAACCACAAAGGAGAGATTACAATCACAAAGTAACAACCAACCCTACTTAGGTATCTGCCCATACATATACCTAAGTCATCAATTCCAGTTCGGCTCCAACATCCAAGCCCAAGTTTGATCTAGTCCACACAGGATAGTAAAATCCAATCCACACAGGATAACACAACCCAATCCACATACGATAGCAAAACAATCATATCGAAGATAATGATTGAAAGTCAAGACTCAGCTCATACAGGTATACTTCTTCATAAGATGATAGAGATGATCATATTTAGCCACTGATTCATCTAAACTGTTGGACCCACACAGGATACAAGACCAGCTAAGCTGTTGGACCCACAAAGGATACAAGACCAGCTACTCTACCGGACCCATATAGGATACAAGTACAGAGTCAAATACTATCGGACCCACATAGGACACAAGAACAGTAGTCACGTACTGCCGGAGCCGCACAGGATACAAGAACAGTAGTCATCATCGTCAAACCCACGGAGGATTTTAGTACGGTCGTCGTCGCTACCGAACCCATGGAGGATCCTAGTATAGTCGTCATCATCGTCGCAGTCACAGCCAGCACTAGGGTTCCTGCACACAGCATGCTCGATTCCGGGAGGGTCCGCTCCACGAGCCAAGGGGGGTCGATACATCAACTGACATTAAGTCCGTATTTGATGTATCCCAATTTTCCCTCTCATCAAAAGGAACTCAACATGATAGACGACGCGTCAATCGGACGCCCGGTCTGAGAGTTATTGACTTTTTCGTCCCAGAGGCCCAGTTGGTTTTTAAGTCAAAACAACCCGACCGTACTCCAACTGCATCCAAACCTTGAGCAGAGTAAGCCAAAAGAACCGTCTCACTAAGAGGAATCCAAAAAAGTCGATGGCACGCCAATCGGATGTCCGGAGCTCAAGTTATAAGTGTTTCTGCTCCAAAGGCCCGGTTGGTTTCGTGTTCGAACCAACCCAGAAGTACACAAAGTTCTCTGAAACCTTGAGTGTTATATACCTAAACGACTGTCTCGATCCAAGAATCGCTACGCAACTGACAATGCGTCGATCAGAAGTATGTAGCCCAAGTTATGGGCATTTGAACGGATCTATCCGAAAACAGGGGGTTTGGGCCCGGTCCGACCCGGCCCAATACCCCCTGGGTCAGCCCGAATCGGGTCGACCCGACCCGGTTCCGGGTCCGGCCCGGTTGGGCGTGGCCCGGACCGGCTTGCGCGGCCTAGCCCAGTCAGTGCGGCCCGGCCCGGCGCGGGGGTCCGGCCCCACGCGGGAGGCTTGGCCCGGCGCGGGCAGTCCGGCCCAGCCTGGCCAGTTCGGCTTGGTGTGGGCGCCCGCGTGCTGAGTGGACGTGGAAGGGGGGAAGCCCGCAACCCCCTTAGAACCGAACGGCGGACCCGCGGGGAACCTCCCTTGTTGCGCTGGTCGGGGGTTCAAACCCCCGGTTTCTTCGGGTAACGGTCGGCCATTAAGGTCGGCCGGTGTTGCTGCCGCAGGACCAGCCGGTCCCGCCTCCCTGTCCGCCGGTATCCGGCTTAGTCCGGATGCCTCCCTGCTGAACCACCATGGCCCTCGACCACGGCTCTTGCCATTCGGCGTGGTGCAACGGCGCCGCGCCCCTCCGCCCCGGCCACGGCCCTCCTTGATGCTCCGGCACGGCGCGACGGCGCCGCGCCCCTTCGCCATGGCCCGACTCCAGTCGCGGCCTCTTTAGGTCTCAACGGCACGGTGCGACGGTGTCGGGATCCTTCTTCTCAGCCCGCACCGACCGCGGTTCCATCATTTCCACACGGTGCGATGGCACCGCGTCGCCTCCATTCCAATCCATAACGAAGTTCAACAACAAAGGAGAGGAGGGTTGGCCGTGTTTGTGCGGTCCGGCCCCCTCTCTTTAATTCAATAACAAGTGGATAATTATTTAATGATGAACGCAAAAAATAATCACAAATGTAAAAACAAACCCCTACCTCGAAGAAGTTGTCGAACAATAATCGTCGCGGAAAACGGCGTCGCGAAGTGAAGCTCTGTATATGTTGACGGAGAATGTCCGAGGAGGAGCGGCGTCTCCCTTCCTTTGACGCGGGAAGAAGATCGAAAGAGGTTGCATCGTCGTTCTTCAGGAAAGTCATCACACACCGGCTGCAGAGAGGAGAAGAGATGGCACGTCGATCTCTCCTTGTGGTGACGGCGTTCTTTGTCGAGGTCTTGACGTTCTTCACGTTCTCCAACGAAGAAGATGATTATCCTCAAGACTTTGAGTATTCTCTCCCAATCTCCTCACACAACTAAACAACCCCCAAATAAAATAAGGGCTTCCTTATTTTATTAACACATGCCATGCATTTTCAAATCTTCAAAAAAACTCAAACTCAAATTAAATTAATTGAATAACTTTAATCAATCAATTTAATGCGAGAGTTGACATGCAATTAAAGAGGGAGAGTGGGTGAGTTACAAATTAATGGAGGGTTTGCCAACTTTAGGAGAGGTTAGAGGAATTTGAAAAGGTGGGACTCGTGTGGGGCACACCTCACTAATACCCTATCAAGATGAGTTAGGATTTATTGGGTCCCACCTCAACTTCCACACGTAGTTTATAATTACATAGAGTAGAAATAAAATTGTAACACGTATTTTATTTCACTCTTCAATTAAACCTCTTTATTTTTTTAAACACCTCCCGAGAAAACGTAACTCCAGTGAAAGTCTTCTTAAGCGATTATTGGCACTACGGTTTCATTGGTGCCCTCAGATTTCGATTCTGAGCACCGGTTCAAAAGTTAGAAAAAACCTGCTCGTTCGTTCAGTGAACGTACCCGAGCTAAACTTCGGAAATTGAGGGCACACTGGGCCTCGGAATCAGGTGTCGTCAAAAACTGCGTACTCATAAAATCCCAAAGAATTTAAGAAAAAAATTTCCTTGAAATTTATGGGTATTTACATGGAAGACTACTATAGTAGATTCATCCTTGATTTCTCCAGGATTTTAGCACCCATGATAGCTTTGACCTGAAAGGGGCAGCCTTTCATATGGACCGAGAGATTCCAACAGGCTTTTAAGCAGTTGAGAGAGAGTATGACGAGTACCCCAATATTGAGACTACCAGAAGAGGATGTCGAGTACGTAGTGTTCTGCGATGCATCAGGAATCGGTCTTGGTTGTGTCCTGATATAGAGGCAAGTGGTGATTGCATATGGCTCATGTCAGTTGAGGCCACACGAGCAGAAATATGCGACCCATGATCTTGTGTTGGCGGCGGTAGTCTTCGAATTGAAGATGTGGCGGCACTACCTGATGGGCGATCGGTTTATTGTATACTCTAATCAAAAGAGTCCCAGATATATCTTTTCTCAAAATGATCTAAATTTGAGACAGAGGTGGTGGCTTGAGTTCCTTCAGGATTATGACTTTGAGATCGTTTATACTCCTGGGAAGGGGAACGTTGTGGCAGATGGTCTCAGTAGGAAATCCAGTTTGTAGTTGTTGGATGAGGTGACAAGGTAGTTGGCCTATTTAAAATTATCCTTCATGGATAGAGATTAGGGAGCTTACCTTCAGTCGATGGTTGTTACCCCTCCAATCTTACAGTGAGTCAAGGAAGCATGGCTCGAGGATGCTAGCTGTGAGACTCTACGTGGTCAGATATCCACAAGTGATGTTGTCGATGGATATTCAAAAGGTGGGGAGCACGTTTTTCTTTCCCAAAGGTGCATAGTAGTAATAGTGATGTTTCGGGAGGAGGTTCTAAGGGAGTTCCATACATCTCCTTTGGCAGTGCATCCAGGCGTGGCAAAGATGTACTAGGACCTATGATGTCAGCTCTGGTGGCCGGAAATGAAGAAGAGTGTGGAAGAGTTTGTTTCTATGTGCCTTACTTTTCAGCAAGTAATGGATGAGCACTAGGTTCCAACAGGTTTGACTCAGCCCCTTGAGGTTCCAGAATGGAAGTGGGATGGGATATCCATAGACTTCATGACGGGTTTACCATATACGTCCAGGGGACACGATGCCATCTGGGTGATCATTGAACGACTCACCAAGTCGGCCCACTTCCTAGCCATATGGGAGCATAGTTCACTAGAGAGCTTGGGGCACCTCTACGTGCAGGAGATAGTTTGAATTCATGGAGTGACATCCACGATCATCTCAGATCGTGATGCTCGTTTCATATCCCAGTTGTGGAAGGGATTGCAGGAAGCTTTTGGGACTCAGTTACACTTGAGTACAGTGTTTCATCCTCAGACTAATGGTCAGACAGAGCAGACCATCCAGGTTCTTGAGGATATGCTACGAGCTTGCATACTTGACTTCGGTCGTAGCTGGAAGGATCACCTACCACTGGTGGAATTTTCTTATAACAACAATTATCATTCCACTATTGGTATGGCAGCATTCGAGGCTTTGTATGGGAAACCTTGCAGGTCACCACTTTGTTGGACTGACCTAGGAGAGTCAGCACTCATGGGCCCAGAGATGGTGCAAGCTACTACGGAGAAGGTACAGGTCATCCAGGAGAGGATGAATATTGCACAGAGTCGGCAGAAGTCTTATGCCGACCGGAGACGGAGGCCCCTGGAGTTCAAGGAGGGAGACCATGTGTTCCTTCGGGTCTCAGCTCGACGAGGATTGCGTTGATTTGGACAAAGTGTAAATCTATCTCTGAGGTTCTTCGGACCATTTCAGATTTTGAGTAGAGTCGGCGAGGTGGCATACTGCTTGGGTCTACCTCCTCAGATGGATCGGGTACACAACATCTTCCATGTGTCGCAGCTGCGGAGATACATGAATGATCC